>OZ026597.1:30544004-30561504 GCA_964020085.1 Micromussa lordhowensis
GCCCGCGCGGGCACACGAAGCAGTCAGCGGTAGTCAAAACAGCTCATGAGCAACTGCTGATCTTATAAAGTCTGAATTTTTGAATGCGTGTCTACGCGCGTGGGAATAAGGGAACTCGCGAAGGCTTTTGTACGAAAACAAGCCCGGTGACCCCTTCTTTTTATTGTTTTAATATAATGTTATCATTGAGAGCAAACGTCAGAAAAAAAAACTAAAAAAATTCTACGGAAGGAAATTTGCACTCTGTGCAAATTGTCGTTTTTCCAAGTTTACAAGAAATCGGCTCCGTAAATTTTTTTTAAAATTGTTGTGTATTTCCCTTTTCAGATGCCAAAAGCTATGGTTTAAAAAAAACTTGGGATCACCGGGTTAATTTTTTAGTTATTAGTGACATAAGCGAAAAATCAGGTCTGGAAAATCCTTTTGGAATGTTGCCATGGTAACTGCTGACGACAAAATAACAGCTGTTTTAGGTAAAGTGTAAATTTTTTAATCCAAATTTACAAAAATATTACAATGACACTGGTCTGCCTTTTTGTTCTATTCTTACAAAGTTACGAGCCGTCAAAAACCTGAAAACTGGTACGAGCCACCTTAATGGTTTCCGTGATGGATGCCAGGCGCGTGACAGTGTTTGTTATTCTGTCTCACCTTTCACCCGTGACACTTCGCGAGTGAAAACAGCGCCTGCGCCTACACGTACCCTTGACACATAGGGGTAAGGGGGTAGGGGGTAGGGTTGGAATTAGATAGAGAGGCACCATATGTAACGGGCCCCCCTTCTGATTACTTCCTTACGATGGGACTTCAGTGTTTGGTAGTGGGGGTCGATTACATTTGAAACTAAATAGTTGGTGGGGTAAGTGATGTTGCTAGGTACATATCAAAGTTGGACCCGGGTTTAATTCTCCCCTGGAAAATTCAAATCTTCAGAACCTCAGAAACGCTATTTTAAGCATTCTGGTAGAATTTTTGGACTATTGGTTCGAGAGTGTCCCCCTCCTCCTCACACAGCCTATTTGTCCTGCCGTCAAGCACCACTTCATTGAAAATTATCTTGATCATTTATTTCATCTTGAGAAAAATCATGTGTAATGGAATTAAGCACGAAAATATACGAATATCCGAATACATCGCTAAAAGATTGGTCTGATTCACAATAGGTCGCTGATTTCGATTTTAGCCCCTAGCCTGAAAGAAACCCAGTCCTAAACAAACAAGTCCAATCATTCCATCTCACTCTATACCCCATGGGAACTGGCATTACATAACCACAAATATAAAACAGTTGGTTTATGAAATTTTATCACTCTGAAGATGATCGCAAGATCGAAAACGTTTAGTCAAACATTTTAACAGTTTTTACCTTTTACTATTTTATAAATTATTTATCTTTCAACCTCGATGTGCTTTCTTTTGTTCCATTCTTCTAAACGGACTAAGCCTCGGAGACAAGAATTATAATTAAATACTGGCGAGTCATTCCCAGGCTCTCTCTTCATGCGACCCTCCGGTGGAGAAAAAGGAGCGAGAGGTAAGCCTAACAAAATACATATCGCGCATCTTGAATGGAGCCTGGGAACAAATTCCATTAATTTCAAGCTATTTGAAGCATAGAGATTATAGTAAAAACTTATTTGTGTACATATTGACGTTCTATGTAAGACGTGAAGTACTGCAAAACATAGAATCATCTCAAGACCAAAAGATTAAGACTATTTTGCATACAGGTAATTGTTGATTTTTGTATATCATTTAAATCTTTAAAATGAAAACAGTGGAGTAGGTCTACAATTTTGACTCATGAACTGATTTTCCGAATTAAAACCCAATATACAAAAACATTTAAAGTATATTTAAATCTCGATCCAAATTGAAAAATCCCAAAATATCTTTTTCTTTATGTTTTGTTTTTTTTTTCTTCTTTTTTTGTTCTTGTTGTTTTTACAGAATATAATTTTAAATCAATAACTACGTAAAAAATGATTTCCTGATCGGTGAAATTCAAAATGCTACCGATACGAATCGTTCCTCTTTCAATAATTTATCTTGATTAATCATAACATCCCAAACAGTTGCTTGATACGCAAAGTTCCCCGAGCTAACTACCTTTCATATTTGAGTGTTATACACATATGGCAATAGGAAACAACAAACTACTTTGAACAGCACTCAATACACCTCAGAACCAGTCAAAAGAAGCAAAACCAATTTCCACCGCGTTCTTGGACAGCGGTTGTTCTTACGAAGTTTCTTTGTAACAAACCCAGTCCTTACAACGACGTGCTGACGTCACCACGTTCGGAGTGTCACAGCGCGAGGGCTCGTCACTGATTGGTTAATGTTCATCGTGAATTCTTCGGGAAAGGCTACGATCATTGGCACGGTTTTCTAGACTGGTCAGCTTTCGGACACACGGAGAGAGCTTGTGCTATTATCGTGTTCATCTCAGCAAAAGAACCGCTGCTCTGTGTCAAAACCTTTGGTATCAATTAATCACGTGATAATCACGACCAATGGCTTCAGAGAGTAAGTGGTCCCAGTAATCGCCAAGTTAACAGAATAAGCACTTGATGAAATGAACTTTTAAACGGCTGACATTTTACGCTTCTTTTGCAAAAGGACAGCGGGTACTCTAAACAACGATTAAAACACATAATGAATTGAAACGACGAACAACTAAATATAGACCTTTAACCTGATCGACGAAATCCTCTCCTACACGCAAGACTCATAAGAGTAGCATGGCCGCGCGCTTTTAGCAAAGGCGAGTTCAACATCCGTGTTCTTAGCTTCATCCCTCTTGTTAGTCTTCCACCGTAACGGCCTCAAACCATTGAATACCACAAACAGCAAACCTAGTACATCCGCCAGAACAGCCATCCACAACGTGGCCTTCCCTGCTAGTGCTGCAATCACTATGGCCAACTTAAGAAGGACGGAAAACGAGATGTTTTCTGTCACAATAAGGCGACAGAAACGCCCAAGTTCCACCAGCTCTGGTATTTTAGCCAAATTGTTACTCATCAAAGCCACATCTGCCGCCTCTACAGCTAAAGCTGTTCCTCCGGCGCCCATAGCAATCCCAATATTCGCCGCGGCCAGGGCTGGACCATCATTGACACCATCGCCCACCATTCCCACAATGCTTTGGTTTCTGTCACGTGATTTGACAGTATTAAAGCGACGGCGTGAACAGCGACTCGGCAAGAAACGCCTTGTAGATTCTTGATCATCGCAAAGCACCTCGCACTCAGTTTCTTGCGTTCCATCTTGTCTCTCCTCAATCCACGATAGTTTGTCCTGCGGTTTCATCTCGGCAATGCACTCGTCCAGGCCTAATTTACTCTTCACGGCCAAGGCTGTGCGCGAGTTATCTCCTGTGATCATGGCAGTCTGGACGCGAGCTCTTCGCAGCCAATCAAGAGCAGCGAGACTGTTGGGTCTGATGGTGTCAGCAAGAGCTATCATCATGGCCAGCTTACCATCCACACACACGAAGATCACCGTTTTGCTTTCGTTACTCCAAGTGATGTATTTGTTCTCCATGTATTTGTTCAGCTCTTTGCCGCCCATGCGATGAAGGAATTCAAAGTTACCAATCTGGACAAGATGACCATCCACGACACCGGCAATACCTTGCCCTTCGCGAAGTTCGAAACGTGAAACTTCAGGTAAAGTAGCGCTTTGCGACTTGACCATTTTCCCAACACAACCCGCAAATTCATTAACTACGGCAGCCGCCAGAGGATGACTGGACTTGGTTTCAAGCGCGGCAGCTAGGCGTAACGTAGCTCGTTCATGTACACCAAAAACACATTCAATATCGACGACCTGAAACTTCCCTTCGGTCAGAGTTCCAGTTTTATCAAACGCAAGAACCTGTAGCTGAGCCAGAGTCTCAAGGTGAACTCCTCCTTTAATCAGAGCCCCTTTCCGCGCAGCCGCAGTAATGCTACATACAACAGCAATCGGGGTGGACATCACCAGAGCGCAGGGGCACGCTATGACCAGTAAAACAAGCGCTCGTCGACCCCATCCTTTGAGCTCTTGTGAGTAAGTTCCCACACCTGCTACACCGAGGATGGCTGGAATAACGAACACTAATGCAGCTACAGTGACCACTGTTGGTGTGTAATACTTCGCAAACCGGTTTATGGCAACTTCGGTCCTTGTTGAACCAGTCTGGGCTTCTTGAACTAATTGTGCTACCTTGGAGACTGTACAGGTGGTCGAGTCAGATGTAGTCTCAACCTCTAGGTAGCCATTTTGATTGACTGTTCCACTAAAGACTTTAGAACCCACTGTTTTTTCAACAGGCACAGCTTCGCCTGAAACCGAGCTCTCGTCTACAGCAGCTCGACCTTTTACAACCTCACCATCAAGTGGGATCAGTTCTCCTGGTCTAATAGCGATAGCCGTTCCTATGGTGACAGTTTCCACCGAAACACATTCGCCGGTACTAGCTAATATCGCCACTTGAGGCGCTTTGAGCATGAGCCCCGAGATAGTCCGCTGAACTTTGTACATGCTATACTCCTGCAGCGCTTCAGCGAAGGAAAATACGTACACTACAGCAGCGCCCTCGAGCCACTCCTGGATGCCCAGCGTTCCTGCTATGGCAATGAGCATGAGTATATTAATGTCCACACTGCAGGTCTTGATGGAGACATATGCTTTCTTCAGTACTGGGGCAATACCAAAAACAATTTCTGCAATTGCAACCCATTTATACCAGGACGTCTCGGCAAAGAACGCTACAACGCCCACCATCAGAAGAATGGTTTGTATCAAAAGGTACAATAAAAACGACGACAGGGAAGGAGGCATCCTTTCACTGTCCTCTCCTTGCTGGCGAGATCCGCTTTCCATGATGCTGGCTCCCAGGTGCACGCGGTTGAGTGTGCTGACAAGCTCGGTGGCTGACGTCACTTGCGGGTCGTGACGAACGTATACAACGCGACCGATGACATTGACTGCGATTGATACGACGCCTTCTAATGGCTCTAGGGAGTCTTGAACGAGCTTGCTTTCCATCGCACAGCAGATATTTTGGACACGCAGTTTGGTTGTGCTTTCGCGTACAACTGGTTTCGTCTCGCCGGTATTGTCTCCTCGCGGTGATGGGGGAGGTGTGGTCGGGTAAAAACCGCTGCAGTCAGTCATTGAGATTCTGCTCCCAGATTTATTCCGAGGGAAAAAGTCTTCAAATGATACGCTGAGCTGATTTTTCTCGCAACAGGAATTTCCACATAGCTTGCTCGTGGATCCATTACAACACTTGTCTTCCGGTGAAGAACACCTGACAATCTCAGGCAGATTGCGTGACAGAAATCTCACATCAGATGGCTTGCACGTGGAGCCATTGCAGGGTTTACTTTCACAGCAAGTGTCTTCGGGTGACGAGCAGGTGAAGGTTACAGCTGGATTGCGTGACTGACATTTAACATCGGGGAGTTTGCCCTGACCAGAAGGACTCTGGCAAGAGCTTCCGGTATCACAGCAAGTAGAAAGCGAGCTTGCAGCAGCTGAACTGGGCGGTCTCCCACTGTCCTTATCCGAACAGCTGCATGTTGACTGA
Source organism: Micromussa lordhowensis (assembly GCA_964020085.1). Lineage (NCBI taxonomy): Eukaryota > Metazoa > Cnidaria > Anthozoa > Scleractinia > Lobophylliidae > Micromussa > Micromussa lordhowensis. The sequence continues at coordinate 30,549,586 of OZ026597.1, forward strand.
CAAGGACTGCAACAGTCATCTATGCAAGTCTCTTCACAGCAGTCAGGGGTGGTTCCTCTCAAAGAGTCAGCTGACTTGTTCGTCTCACAGCGTGAGGTTTCGTTTCCAGAGCAGCAGCCTCGACATGAAGGCGATTCCAAAGCGGCAGCATCCCGAGCTTGTGGACGCGGTATTCTGACGCACCATACATCTTCTTTTTGCTGCTGCGGCTTTTCCTGAGAGTTGCACTCGTTTGGCTGAAATGTATCTCTTCGTTCTTCGTCAGTAATTTCAGAGCAGCAATTGCTTTTGCAGCTCGACTCTTTGCGACAAGGGTCAGTCGCCTCACCACATGACTTTCTTCCGCAAGAAGGGTTTGTGCTGGGTTGGTTTTCTCCACTACACACACCTTTCTCACTGTCGCAGCAACCGCTAAACTGTTTTGTACAAGGAACTGGAGGGCTTGGATCGGTCTGCCTTTCTTTTCTACACATATTTTCCCCACTTTTCTTTGATGGAAAAACATCCATCGGATTAATGATGCCACGGCATTTCACCATTGGTGGGAAATTATTCATATCTTCGGAGTCTTCGTCGCCATGGTTACACTCGACGCATGCGCACGAGTCTTCTGGTAATTCATCTGAGCAGCAGTCACAATGATGTTCCTGGCACATGGCTGGTTAGCTCTGTTAAAAAAAAAGATTACAAAACGATGGTTTTAAATAACGGACTGTGCAATAATTATCAGGAGGGGGACAGTAAAACGAGAGGGGGTTACAATGTAAACTCACAGCCTTAGAGAGGGGGGCAACATGTAAATTTCTGGGAAGGTGGGGGGGGGGGAACTAAAAAACTTACGTTAAGATTCAAATACCAAAGATATTTCACCAAAGTCGTACTCATTACTTTCCGGACCGATTTAATATGAATAATTCATGGCTACGGTATATCACATCAAAAAGAAAATGGAACATACAGTCATTGTCAAGTGAAATTAACTCGATAAGATTATCAAAATGACACATGTTTATGTTGGTGTTTAAGAGGTTGATGATAAAAAATCTTCAGCTAACTCTTCAGCTTCTCCAATGAAGCATTTAGAATTTAACAGGTCTCCTAAACAAGCTTAATATCAGTGCGAGACGTACTGCCAAACATTGACTGGAACAATGAGGACCATGTCAGCTCGCTGACGGCACATAAGTTAAGATTGTACTTGAAGCAACACAATTTACAGGTCGGTGGAGGGAAAGCAACGCCAGTAGCTCGTGTTCTACGTTACGTTCGGGATGCTCAAAAACTACTGGAACCCGAAGACAATGACGCAACTAGTGACTCCGAGCTGCAATCTAGTGACTCAGAAGATCTGGACGACTCAGAAGACGATGCACAATCAGACTCTTCAGAAATGGGCGACTTTATCGAACACAGTTACGAGGTACTCTTTGTCCCAGACACTGATGACCAATGCGTTGCAGTACAAAGCAAGTAAAGGATTCAGGGATATTTACTATATTTGTAGGTGTTGGTTCGGGGGGGGGGGGGGGGGGGTGCGTCATAATTTTTGGGAGATTTTGAGGGGGGGGGTCAAAGCTAATTTGCCTTTGTTGAGAGGAGGGGTATTGAGTAATATTTCGCCTTGCGAAGCTCATCCCTTCGCCCCCCCCCCTCCTGATAATTATTGCATAGTCCCTAAATTGCATGCTTGAAAATTAGAAAATGTAAGGGATGCTGTGATATACGCTTATTATCAGCTCCACGTCGGCTTCAACTTTCCCGCTGTATAAGGGGGAAGGAAAGTCCGCTGTATAGGGAGGGGGGAAATCTTTCTCTTGTGGCGGAAAAATATATAGATAAGTTCTTGTTGCACTCCAAAAAATGCCTTAGAGGTAAACTGGAATATACAGGTGAACACACCTCTAACTGGATAACTAACCTTAGTTAAAAAAAAGAATCTTAACACCAGGTTAAGAAGTCGGATGAAGGGAAAAGCTCCGAAAGCCAGCTACCCCAATAAACATTGTCCAATAATCCCCCCCAACCCTCACCGCCCCTAGATAAGCGAGTGACTAAGAATCAGAAATATTTCACCGAATTTCTGTTTTGTCTTCTTGTGGCGACAAGGAAAGAGGTGCTGTCATAAGTACTCAGATCCAAAGCGAATGTCGAAAATACGTGAAATTGTGCTTTTGGTGATTGCGTTACAATTTTAGCCGTTTGTAAGACAATGTATGAGAATGTTTCGAAAATTGCTCTGAATGTTGCGTGTTGCTTATCTTATGTTTGAATTGCGTTATTTTAATGTCTCTGTGTTGCTGGAGGCGGTTTAGAGCCATTTAGGCGAGTTATACATTCTGGTGGTTTGCAACCCCTAAGGAGAAACTAAACGCCTTTCGTATAATCGATTCGAGCAAATCTAAACGGTCCCCTCAGCAGTCTGCAGCAGCCGCGCCGGAAGACGTAAAGAGTTTCTGCGTCCTACCCTACCGTCAAGGGAACAACGGAGCCGATCAAGGGGGTTTTGAAAAATTATAATATCAAAGTCGCCTTAAACCACACCAGACCATTGATAACTTATTTCCCAGGCCTAAAGATCCCATTCCAAAAGATCAAGTGCGGGGCGTGCAAAGATTGCGACAAACTCTACATCGAGGAGACCAAACGGAAATTAAATACTCGGCTCAGAGAACACCAAAACGCGGTCAAACAAGAACATCCCAAGAAATCTGCACTCGCCGAACATTGTTAAAATCTGGTCACACTATCTCGTGGGAATCGTCTACAATATTACGTAATAGCCCAGGTTGGCGAACCCGACGCCTCTCAGAGGCATGGAAAATTGACACATGCAAAAGTCCACTCAACCGCGATGACGGCATGTACCTGCCCCAAGAGTACAGAGCTTTGACTTTATTGGACAAGAACTAATTTTATAATAGATTCTGTTTTTTTTATCAGCAACTACGCGATCTTAAATAAACTTGTCACTTCGTTGTATTTTTATTACCCCTGAAGAAGGCTTATGTTAGTAGCCGAAACGTTGGAACTTTAAGATCTTTTTTCAATAGCTTTTAACCAGTGTAACATTTTTATATTTTATCATTCTCATACATTGTCTTATAAGCGGCTAAAATTGTAACGCAATCGCCAACAGCATAATGGCACATATAAATCGTATTTAACGTCTGGACCGCCTGTGCTAACACCCGCAGTTATTGACACTTCGGTGTTGCGTGACATATTGCCAAGATAAAAACAAGAGGAGAAAAAGGAACGCCATTTCGAGTAATACGTATAAAATATTCACGTTATATTTAATTTTGCATTCGGATATTGAAAGAACCTCAACAAGTTGATCTGGATTGTAGAATTGCAAGTTGTATTAGCATAAATCTACTGGCGTTCTACCACGAATCCTGGGTAAGAATGTCGTTCTCTTATTGGCTACGCCACTGACTGCACTGCATCTACAATAGGTAGAATAAATAGCTTAGCATTGTGTTAACAAAATGGTGGCCGATTCTTTGCGTTTTCGAAGTGTCTGAGAAGAGGATTAAGATACGTTTTGAACGCCTAGCAGATTAAAAAAGCAATTACTGCAGATTATTCGCTCCTGTTTTCTATACGTGATAGGATTCTCGAGCGTTCACAAGAGCAATGACAAAGCGAAATACAGCAGTGCGTAATTTTGAGACGTTTTATCGTAAGGGACAATTTTCTTTGTCCTTTTCTGGCTTCTCTGGCCCCTCTGAACAACGGTGCCGTTGATTGTGTGTAACACAAAGTTCACAATGATAAATAATTAGTTGCCGATCGAACGGCAAATAATAGAGAAGACCAGTCGATTGTTGTACTACCTTTGTATCAATCGTAAAAGTAAGATACCACAAGACCACGAAAACAAATCGTCGCTGAATTTAGCTCCTTCATTCTTGTAACTGCAATATAGAAATATGATATAGAAGACCTATTATGAGAATCATACCTTTGTGTCCTTTCGGTATTCCCGTCACTGATCAAGTTTGCAACGACCGATGAAATTGTTCAGCTGCTAAAACTGATCGAGGAATGCGTGACGGAAATGGGCCAATGACGAGCCTTGTTATTTCACCAAACGAATGTGTCTTTCATGAATTTTGATGTTTATATTTGCACAATGCGCCTCGAAGCAGAAACTCTTCAATAATTGATTTACATATATGTGTACCTGCAGTGGCGTTTAAAATCGTGTTTGACTGAACCAGCGAAAAATTCACCTTCACCCAGACACTACATATTTTGGACAAAAAGCTAAATTAAATCCGCGTAAATTGCAAATCAGGAAACCCTAATGAAATGGACCTAAATTCTTTCTACATGTATATTGAAAAATCAAGTCGCTGACTAAAATAAAGAAAAGAAAAGTTTTCTCGCCTTATGTAGCAGAGGAAACGCCTTTCTCCATTTGATGCTTCCAAAAAGTGCAACGAAAGCTTACAGGCCTCATCACAGTTTGAAAACTCAGTTGTCAGTATCAGAGACGTTTCTGAATTCTCGCCAACGAAACAAAGGAAACTCCTGGAAATGTCATGCTGCTTTATAGATAAGATTTATGTCGGCTATGAAAACAAGGCGAGTGTCCTGGAAAAATTTCAATGTTGGCGAAATTTCAACTCAAAGACCTCAAAGCATGTGGTCTCGCGCAAAACAACACTCACCGATATATCCTGAATGCAAACATCACATTGCTGTGATACGAAGCTGTGCAAGCGATCAGACGTTTCCCTCCGAGAGTTTTTCATTAACGATGTACTGCCAAATTCTCATGACTAACTTGAACAGAAATGTATGGTAACAAGTAAGGAGAGTTAAAATTTTCAGCTTTACATTAAAATGATTTTCTCCGCTAAGTCAAACAAGCATTGCGTTTCGCTTTCTCCATCTATAACTTTATCAGCCTTAAAATATTTTCATTCTGAAAGTTTGTTTGGGGGCATGTCGCTAATCTTAACTGAAAGACTGCAATAGTAGACACAACAATGACAAAAACAATAACAATTTCAGTTCTTTCTTATCTCCTTAACAGCCTAACAAATGTTGGTAAACCCCGGGTATGGAACTTTTCCAAAGACCGTGAACATATGAAAAACGTCACGGAAACGCTGTGACATGAAAAAGACTGTTCAGTGGCACGGCGAAGAGATATGTGCACAATTGATTACAACAACAGTAACCTCTGACATTGGGTTATCGACTGGCATGCAACCTTCAAAATCTAGCAGTCTTCAATATCCCAATGCAAGATAAGAAAAAAAAAACAACACATGAAAAACCCGTGACGTCCCACACACTTTCCGGACTTTCCAGTGTTCGTTATATAAAGTATCAATGAAACTATACTGATTCAGTGTGGAAAAATAAATTTTCGTAATCCATTATTACAACACGTTTTCTATTGTCTACAATTTGGGACTGGCTTTTCACTTTTACTAACATGTGGAGTGAATAACAGGAGTCTTACTAGAAGTCACTGAACTTCCAAGCTGCAGTTAAAAATAAACTATCCACAAAATAAAAAAATAACAGTTTGGTTACATGTTGAAGACTCGCTTTGAACTTGCCGTAGTATGGTGACCGTGCGCTCTCTGCAAGAGCACCGAACCAAGAAGAAATCGTGATACAAAATTGTCGCACGCGAATAGACTAAAGACAGGTCAGTTAAAAACGCACAGAATTAAAACCCTGACTAGCAATACAGCGGCAGCAACAGACGATGGGTTTAAATAAGTAATTAAGTGAAGAGCCGTCTTCGATCGCTGGACGATCAATGCAACATTAGCGCGCATCGTGCAGCAATGGACTAATAAGAGCTTTAAAACAAAAACTTTGTGATACAACTTACAAAGTAATCGTTGCCTTGATAAAGCTGTCGACGAAAGTCGGCAGGCTAGGTCAGTCTTCTTTATTGCAACTGGAAATCACCCAAGGTGTGGCTGGTGCGAAAGAAAAGAGCGACATTTGAAACACGTCCGAGAACGGGTGACCAACTCGCCGTCGAGTTAAATTTTCATAAGACAGAAAAGGTGCATCTTAAAATAAAACCACAACCGTAACCTTCATAAGTTTGAAACAGAAAGGTCAAGCGTGTTAACTCGCAAATAATTAGCAAAGAAGCAAAATTTACATCCTCCTTTACCTTCAATCTCCCAGCTTAGCGCATCAAGAAACAACACAGATCACTGGCAACAGCAACTTTGAGGAATGCAAAACTATGTTCTCAACCAACTCCGACTGGAATGTAAATACAAATTGCTCGTGTTTAAATATGGTTCACTCGGGCGGTCAAACAATGGACACTTGCGACATCTTGAAGAGGCTTGTCTATCATTTGAAATCAATAAAAAACAGTGGTTTACAGAAAAACATTCAAAATTATCAGCTTTACAAAGTCGACTATCTTTGCTAAGCCACGATCGCGGGCTTTATCTTAATACTGAATAACAAGAAGTCTGTCACATTCTTTTAAACTCTTGAGCAACCCGCCTTATCTTACACTTCTAAAGAAACAGTGATGAATATATTACAACATGTAAACAGATGACTGCAAGAAATTAATTAAAAATGAAGAATTTGAAATACTTCGGAGCTATGCTCGTGCATTTCTGTATTGCCTCTTTCCTTTCTAGAGTCAAGGCTTAGGGAAAGTCATGTTGCACTTGGGAATAAAGGTCGGCACACACTAGGGGACAGGTAGCGAGGACATGACGGAGCGGCAATTTTCCTCCTGTTTTTGTAAAAAGTTCTGTTGCACGAGTTCAGCTGGCTTGCATTCGTGCGCCACGAAGCAGGGACAAAATGTGAACGATTTTAATCTTGCAACGTGTGCACTGCTCTTTCAACCTGTGCCCTCTTTAACACATTTTTATGCCTCGACCAAAGGGGCTTCTCCCCACTTCATGTCCCCTTGTGTGTGCCGGCCTCAACCATTGAAATGACAGTAATAAAACAATTTGATTATTACACAGTGTAGGTGTTTTTGAGTTTTTTTTCCTATGGACAAAAAAAATTAAATGTACGAAGCTGTTAACAAACACCTTCACGATCTGTGGATGATACCTTATTGTGTGACCACTTAAATGAAAGCAAATGAACTGTCCTTTCATGTGGAGCTGGATGTTTCTTTTCATGGCTCATCTACTTCCTTAAGGTGGCTCAAAACAAATTTTGAGAAGCATGACGCAACTTTTGGCAAAGTTTAAAAAAATGTACATGGGAATCTGAACCACCTTAAATTTTCAAAACTTTAAGGTGGCTCTGAACCCTATTGTGCAGATTTTTTTGCCAAAAGTTGCTTCTTATCATGCGTTTTAAAATTTGATAATAAAAAAAAGTTCACCATGCCGCTTTTGAATTATAAGTCCCTAAAGCTGTAATTAAGGGTGTTTATAGCAGGTCATATTGTTGCTATGGTAACCTATTGTGTTACGAAAATGATAACGTGTTCACCGATGATTTGCCAGTTTTTTGATACCATGATTATAGCATCAAGTAATAAAGAGTGGTTATAATGACCCATCAAAATCTAACTGCTGGAAACTGTTTTGAGCCACCATAACATGTTTGCAGTGTCTATTTGAAACAAGTTGTTACACAGCCAATTTATTTGCTTCTGTCAATAAAGATTTCATTGGAAACAAGTATTAGGTTGGAAAAAATCATCTTCTATTCTGTAACTTGATGTGCAATAGTTGGTCTACAATAGGCTATAGTTTTTATCTAATGCATAATAAATGTGCAATTGTGACTCACCAAGGGCTTTTGTATCAATTTTATAAATTTCCTACTTATGTCGCCAGATTTGTTTTCCCACTTTAATGCTGAGGCAAGGTAGCCTATGATTAGGGAACTCCAGACTGAGCTGCAGTCTTCCTTCACAAAGTCACTGTGTTGTGTTCCTTGCCAAGACACTACTCTCACAGTGCCTCTCTCTCCACCCGCAGGTGTATAAATTACTAGTAGCAAATTCAATGCTGGGGATAACTGTATGATGGACTGGGGAGAAGAAATACTCCTAGTCGTGCTATGGAAACTGAAGATAGGTGCCGGCCTGATTAGCCACTGGGCTTGAACAAAAACGTCCTACACTATACAACTTATTAAAGACATTTGCTTTGCTGTACTATTTTAAATAAACACGTGACAGCTAAAACTGGAAAGAAGCTAAACAGAACAAGAAAAAAAACCTGTGGAGCTCCATTTGAAATGTCTACTCAGAGCACACAGAACAGAAATGAATTGTTTGCTAAAGAAACATTTCAACCAAGATAAATCTGTTACCCTTTCGTCTCTAAACTGAATTAAGCCCATAAAACCACATGTACATTCCTATGATTTGTCACCGACTAAAATGCCATTACTACCGGTAAGTTCCCATTTGCCTCAGTTTCAAAACATGTCCTTATTTATTTCATATGAAAATGATTTTGATTTACATGAACATGAATATGGAGGTGAAACACATTTTTCATAAAGCATTTTCACTAACATGGTTAGCTGCCAAGCAAATTTATTGCAACAGCAGAACGTGTGTACACAAGAAAAGAGTCGCAATCCCACAGGACTGGTTTAAGTCACCACCATGGCTGTCGTGATGTCATGTGAAAACACTCTATTCTGTAGTTATTTAAAAGTTTTCAGTTTTGACTTAATGTCTACACAAGGAAGAGCATTCCACAGTCTTAGGGCAAAAGCCAAGGGAAATGATAGCTCAGCCTTGTAATAAATTTTCTTTTTGCTTCTTTGGCAATCAGTGTTGATGATTTTAAAAGGGCGTAAAAGCTTACAACTGATCTAAAAAAGTTAAAAAGTTTCCCAAATGTTTGAACCAAATCTCTGGGTCTTCTTCGGGTGATAATGAATTTAAAATCAAAATCAATGCTTTATGCATGTATATCAGCTCTCAAGAGATCCTAACAGTGGCCCAAATGCCTATGGGAAGTCAATGTTTGAATGCAAAGAAAAAAAAAGAAAAAACCTGCGCTTGTGATTAACTGAAATCATTCCTTTCAAGAACTTTGTCGTAGCGCGAGTAAATGTCATGCGTGTTTTTTCCATGTGTTTTCAGTTTCACGACTGTTTACTAGCGGCACATATCGGATCATGTTAATGAACTTTAAGTTGATCTTTTCAGGTGACTTAAAGCAAGACACCATCGCCATAGAGAAGTAATGCATTTTAGTGGCAAATCAAGACATTGGGTATCCTCTAGTTGATAATTTTCTTCATTCTCATTAACCATCTGCTTAAAAATGTATTGATATGGTAAGGGAAATTACATGTCGATCACTCTTAAGAATAAAATCATTAGTGAGTTGTACTCTGAATCATGATCAAGAAGTTCAAGTATGTTAGTAAGGGAAACATCCTCATGTTTTGTCTGAAGGTGAGACACTTCACTTTCTGATGTGGTACCTTTTCCCACTAAGCTGTAAAAAATAATATTGCTACCAGCAAATTATTGTCAGTGGAAATATGCTGATAAAATGCTTAAGGCCACCTGTATCAGACTAGCATCTCCCTCAGAGAGAGCCAAAGTTCTACAAGCCAGTTCAAATTATTTGTCACCATCCTTCAGAGTACATGGTTGCCATAGACACTTCAAAATTTCTTTACTTTTCCCTGATAAAAATAAAATTTCCCTGACCTTTAAATTTCAGATATGGAAGCGGCCTCCAGCATCTCCTTACAGCTGCCCTTCCCACCCACTAATTTTAGACTCATCAGTTTTCAACAGCTTTCACCTCCTTGATCAAAGAAAAACATATGCGAGAAATGTACCTTCCTGCCTTTTTTCCATTTCTTCAAAATGTCAATTTTCCCTGACCAGGGCTCATATTCTGACTTCCAGCTTGCCCTTTGAGCAAGTAAGTCTCAAATTTTGCTTGTTCTGAGCACTTCCCCGCTTGCCCAGGTCTTCAATCTCATTAATAATTCATGAACCCAAAAATGGAATTCAATCACTGGGGTATTGGAATGTAATAAACCTGTCTGACTTGCTTTTAGTCTTTAGTGTTGATCACTTTCACATTTGTGTACCTGCTTGCTATTTCCTGAATTACAGCAAACCCAGGCACTGTTTTCAGGAGAAAACAGTAATTAATAGTCAGTTGGTGGTTCTCCCTAGTTCAAGAGGAACCAAGAGGTTCACAAATAGCTTGAAACAACGTCGACATTTTATTGAGTCCTCAGATAAAAAAGATTTGTGAACAATTTCAGTGAAGCCTGAAGCTAAACATTAGTCGCTCGCCAAGTTTTTGATGGTTTTGACATATTTTTGACAGCTTTTTATTTAGCTTTTTTTTACGCCAACTTTCTGTTGGCTTTTTAGACAGTTTTCCCAATCAAAATAGGAATTGTAACAGCTCTACAGCTTTAGATTTGTCAGATTTATATTGAATGACTTTTCTGCCACTCATTGACTCCTTCAATTCACATTTTCAGATCACCCATGTTTATTTTTTCAACATTTCCTGTCAACATGAATTGTAATTGCGTACTCAGTAAATCTAAAGAAGAACGGAAATGAGACACAAGATTTGAGTAGGTGGCTACCTCGGAACAGCACCCGCTGGAGTAATATGAGAAGCCCGGGATAATTTCTCTCTGTAGAATTTTTAAAATTTAAAAATACCTGCCAACTTTCAACAGAATACCGGCTGGAGCTCTGGTAGGTGTCAGGTCCTATTGAAAGCAGTGGATACTGAATAGTGTTATTTGATGAATTGTGAGCCATTTCTTGCTGGATTCCGAAGCGAAGAAATAAATGACAAGCTTTTATTGTGGAATCTTTTCTGTAGTTGTCCTGCGTGCGGTCGTCTGATGTCACCTAGTCATGTCATATTTAGGTTCAAACAAAATTTTCTACACTAGGTGGCCGGACAGGTAAATATTTGTGCGCCCGTCTGATGTCACCTAGTCATGTCATATTTAGGTTCAAACAAAATTTTCTACACTAGGTGGCCGGACAGGTAAATATTTGTCTCTCTGACAGGACGTAAGGACCTCGAACCAAATATTTTCTCCAGCCCTCCCACTCAGTCAATAAGTACAAAACATTTTGCACTGCGGTACCCAAGTAAGCTTTTATATCTACAAGAAAATGTTGTATGTTTCGCCAAAGATCTTCCGTGCAACAGGGAATTTAGCTGCTGGTGGGTGCGTTGGTTTTGCACTAGAAATATATGGTTCCTTTTTTGTACAGTTTCTACAGCTCTGATACATTGATGTCAATCTCACTAATGATTAATGAACATGGAAACAATCTGCTGAACATAAGGTGCAACAATGTTGCAGATGTTTGAAAATGTGAGCAGCCTTATCGCCGAAGTAAAATGTAGGTGGGTAAGTGGTGGGAAGGGAATCCTGGGGACAATGATTGTTTTGGGTCCCAGTGATGTAATGATTTATAACCCTTTCGATTAAATGGGCAGAGAAAAGATTCTTTTTTAGGATATCCATAAGTTTAGAAGGCCCTATCTCTTAATGAGACCCACTTTGTAAGAGTATTGGGTAAAGCTAAAATAATTAGTTAATAACCCAGTAAAGGTTTTACTTCAAGCTACCCTACAAAGGCCATTTTTCTGTTATCGCTCAGAAAAAGATTTGCCATTTCATTAAGCGCTATTGTTATGATTTAGATATCAAACTAGTTTTTTCTTCTTTTAAGGTCAGCAACATGTTTGGTGTGAAAGACACTATTCCTGGTGGGCTCTGTTCACATGTGTTTATAAGTCTGAATGTGCACGCTGTAATGCCTTAATGTTTCTATCGAGTTATAGAAACACGAGTGAAAGTTTGGGAGAACGAGAAATGCTGTGGGAACACGAGCCGCAGGCGAGTGTTTGCACAGCTTTTTCGAGTTCTCCCAAACTTTCACGAGTGTTTCTATAACTCGATAGG
>OZ026597.1:30566504-30626504 GCA_964020085.1 Micromussa lordhowensis
AACGATGTGAAGGAGATCGTGCTTGACTTTCACAACTCTTGCTTTTGTCCTTAATGCAGTAAGTGAAAGTTTAGGCTTGTAGAATAATTAAAAAAACGAAAACCGCATAACACGCTAATTTCATATATGCTGCGATCTATTCATCCAAACATGAATTTAAGCTGAAGCGTTAGCATTTTCACACATCGCGATGGGCACGTCCTCGGCACAGTCTGTCAACATTCTTGTAAATCTGCCGAACTTTAGTATATCATTTCTTAGCAGTCTCGCCTCCTTGGTCGAAGAGAAATCGTCATTACTAAAGCTTGTAGAATAATTAAAAAACGAAAACCGTACAACACGCTAATTTCATACATGCTACGATCTATTGCTTTTCATCCAAACATGAATTTAAGCTAAAGCGATAGCTTTTTCACACATCGCGATGGACGCGTCCTCGACACAGTCTGTCAACCTCCTGGAGACATTTAATGAGTACCAATACAGAATTTATAAGCTAGATTTCTGCTTCTACAATTTCCACATCCATCGATTTTCGCGATCTGATAAAGGGGAAATTGATGTGTATCGTTTTATGTCCAAACATAGTTCAGATCCCTATGTGCTTTTTTGTCACGATCCCTTTTCACACCTCGCCATCGATGCGTCATCATGCATGAAGTTGACCCGTACAAGGACAGATTTTATAAAGTTACGGAGCACAATTTGACACTTAAGTCTTGGAACGCGCAGATAGATGATCACTACTTAAAATATGTCACTATCAACAGAATGTGCCGCAGCATTACTATCTTTTAGATTCTCTAGTAATAATAATAATGAATACAACTTATATTTGACGATGGAACCCAACTCGCCATGGCGGTTTTCAGTGGGACACCCCCCCCCCCCCCTAAAAAAATCAAGTTAATTAATTAACTAACTCGCAACAAGTTCTTCGGCACCCCGCATAATGTAACTCAGATTTTCCAATTTATTTCATAAATCGTCGGTTACATGAAATTTCTCATTACATGGATGTGTCTATGTATTTAAAACCGTAACTACTCTGACAAACAGCTAGTGCAGTTTCTTGGCACCATCATTTTCGTCACTCTTCCACCATAATGGCTTGAGGCCATTAACTAGCACAAACAGAAGACCCAGCACATCCGCTAGAACAGCCATCCACAGGGAGGCCTTCCCTAGAATTGCTGCAATGATAATGACAAGCTTGAATACGACTGAGAAAAATATATTCTGGGTCACTACACGGCGACAGTATCGTCCAAGTTCCACCAGCTCTGGTATTTTAGCCAAATTGTTACTCATCAACGCCACATCTGCCGCCTCTATAGCTAAAGCTGTTCCTCCGGCGCCCATAGCAATCCCGATATTCGCCGCGGCCAGGGCTGGACCATCATTGACACCATCGCCCACCATTCCCACAATGCGTTGGTTTTTACCACTGGATCCAAGACGAACGTAGCCGGGACGAGGTACAGCACAGCAGCCGCACCAACAAGATTGCTTTGTTTCATCTCCCAGGTCGTCTTCTCCTTCTTGCTTCTCTTTGATCCACGATAGTTTGTCCTGCGGTTTCATCTCGGCAATGCACTCGTCCAGGCCTAAGATACTCATCACGGCCAAGGCTGTGCGCGAGTTATCTCCTGTGATCATGGCAGTCTGGACGTGAACTTTTCGCAGCCAATCAAGCGCAGCAAGACTGTGATGTCTGATGATGTCAGCAAGAGCTATCATCATGGCCAGCTTACCGTCTACACACACAAAGATCACCGTTTTGCTTTCGTTACTCAAAGCAAAGTAGTTGCTCTCCATGTCTCTGTCCAACCCCTGGCTAACCCGTTCAAGGAACTCATAGTTGCCAATCTCTACAAGATGATGTTCAACAACACCGGAAATCCCTTGTCCCTCCTCAAGTGCAAAGCGTGACACTTCCGGTAATGTCACACTGTTTTCAGAAACAACATTTCCAGCAATGCAACCAAAAAAATCATTTACTATGGCGGCCGCAAGAGGATGACTGGACCTGCTTTCAAGCGCGGCAGCTAGGCGTAACGTAGCTTGTTCGTCAACATCTAAAGGACATACTTTATCGACGACCTGAAACTTGCCTTCGGTCAGAGTTCCAGTTTTATCAAACGCAAGAACCTGTAGCTGAGCCAGAGTCTCAAGGTGAACTCCTCCTTTAATCAGGGCTCCTTTCCGCGCAGCCGCAGTAATGCTACAGACAACAGCAATCGGGGTGGACATCACCAGGGCGCAGGGACATGCTATGACCAGAATGACAAGCGCCCGAATGCCCCATTCTTTCAGCGAGTAAGTTCCCACACCTGCAGCACTGAGAATCAGTGGGATAAAGAACAGCAATAATGCTCCAGTTACTACCGTAGGAGTGTAGTACTTCGAAAACGAATTGATAACAACTTCCATCCTGGCTGAACCAGCCTGGGCTACTTGAACTAGCTGTGCTACCTTAGAGACCGTAGAGGTGGTAGAGTCAGATGTAGTCTTTACCTCTAGGTAGCCATTCTGATTGACTGTTCCACTAAATACTTCAGAACCCTCTGTTTTTTCAACAGGCACAGTTTCACCTGAAACTGAACTCTCGTCTACAGCAGCTCGACCCTTCACAACCTCACCATCCAATGGAATCAGTTCTCCTGGTCTAATGGCTATAGCCGTTCCTATGGTGACAGTTTCCACTGGAACACATTCGCCAGTACTAGCTAATATCACCACTGAAGGAGATTGAACCACGAGCCCTGAAATAGTCCGCTGAATCAGATACATGGAAAACTGCTGCAGTGCTTCAGCGAGGGAGTAGAAGTAAACGACAGCTGCGCCCTCAAGCCAACTCTGAATGGCCAGCGTTCCAGTTATGGCAATGAGCATGAGTATGTTGATGTCTACACTGCAGGCCTTGATGGAGATAAACGCCTTCTTGATCACTATACCAATGCCGAAAACGATTTCTGCGATTGCCACCCATTCAAACCAGGTTTTCTGAGTAAAGAACGCTGCCACAGCTACAGTTAGGAGCACTGTTTGGATGAGGATATACATTACATACCAATATAAAGAGAACGGTACTTTCCTTTCCTGTAGATGATGGGATCCAGTTTCCATGATGCTCGCTCCCAGGTGTACTTTGTTGAGTGTATTGACCATTTCGTTTGGGGACGTGACTTCCGGATCGTAATGAACATACGCAATACGACCAATCATATTGACTGAAACTGACTTGACGCCGTCTAATGGCTCTAAAGTATCCAGAACGAGCTTGCTTTCCATTGCACAGCATATGTTTTGCACTCGCAGTTTAGTTATGTTATGGCGTGACGCCGCCGAGTCAATGCTTTCAGATAGGGCTGGAGCAGGCGATTTGTCAGCATGTTCTTCTTCAGCGACATCTGTAACGATTACAATAACTTGTTAACTTAAGCTGACAATTATTCGCTGTCATCAACGGGAACGAAGGAAAACAAAACAAAATCTTTATTCATACTCTTTCATTTTCGTAGGCGTAAGAAGATAAATGTTTTCCCCTGATACAAATCCTTATATTTCGACTGTTGCGTAACCTTTGTACTACTGTATATGCAGAGACGCTCATTTGCGAAGTTGGACACCTGTGGTGTGATTAAAATTAATTGACAAAACAAAACTAAGTTCACTGTTTAAGTTCTGTTTTTTTCAGTGCACGATCCCTTCATAAACGTATTGAAAATGTACCAGTCCCCTTCGCATGCAGTGCGTATCGCAAGCCCGAAACTTCATTATTTCTGATAAGTTCTTCCTATCTCTTCCCCTACAAATCTAGCGAAAATCGCAGTAGAAACATGTGCGTACCTGTTTTTATTGTTGGAAATGATCTCCAAATTGGACCGCAAATGATCCCAGGACCAGAATTGATTCCACTACAAAAAGGTTAGGAATGGCGCGGACTCCATGAAAAGTCTCTGGATGGATACATACTTTTTTACTAACCTTGGCGAAGAAAAGACAAGCACCTCAAGCATAAAAGCAGCAATAAAAAACGTTAAACATACTGCGCAAAATACTAAATTGGCCTGTGTCGACTGTACAAATTTTTCGTTTAGGAAACGCATTGCAAAAACTGAGAAACATGAAACTTGAAAGATGCCTCTGCCATCTAATTAGACCTTTTCCCTGTACACTTTTTATACTTGCGTCCTTGGTAGACATGGGCTCCCACGAGCGTGCACAAGATTCCTTCGTGCGAGTTACCGCAGTATCATTTAGATAGGATTTATTTGCATGCCGTACGAGTAGAGGTCTCGCTTTTGCTCGAGCAATTTTTTTTTAATGTCGATAATCTCCTTTGTGCCAAAAGCTACGCGAAAATGTAGTCAATCCACTTGGGATTTCTCAGTTGTCTCCAAATTTGAGGATATAGTGAACATCCTGTGTTATCATACATCTCAGGCCCACACCCAATAAAGTCGTCCAGGGAAGGGCCCAGTTAAACTCCAATTTCAAACACCGGATTTCGCGACGTTGGATACAGTTTTTAAAGCTGCTCGTGAAGTTAGAAATAAGCGGAGGGTTGGGAGAGTTCTCGAAAGTTATGCAAACCCTTGAGAATTCTCCCAACACTCTGACTATATGAATACGGAAAAGTGCTCTATTTTTATACGAGTGAATCTAAAACGTCACAACCGTGTTTACATACTCTCATCGAAACACATCTATGGGCCAACGAGAGCGAGCGTAGTGGCTCAATCATTTTATAAATTCGCATACTGCACATTTTGGTTGCGTTACACATAGTAACTGTTGTATCAAAAATATTTTATTATATATTGTTGTGAAACTCGGAAAGCCTAGGCTCCATTATCAGCCGCTGTTCGAAAAACGTAGACCGAACTCGAGAGAGCGACGGAAATCGAGCCTACAGAAAACCGTGAATCGTGAAGTTAAGGAATATTATTGTGCACCAAGGGAAAAGCCAATTAAGTGTGAGAAAACTAAACCACAAACACCAGCGGTAATAATTATTAGTTGTGGTTTTGAAGTTTTCTCGCGTGTCCTGCACTTTTTTTCTTCATATTGTGATTGGTTCAGTACACCGGCAATGAACCGTTTGGAAACTCTAAATGCCCAGGGTTTTCCGAGTTTCACAGTAATATAAAAAATTGATTGCATAAGTTTGAAATCCAATGTCCAAATTCCTGAGTCCTAGTCTGCGAGAAGGCTACCTGAGTCCTTCAGTTTTTAAGGCGAGGCGACCATTTCTGGGCCGGGATCATTACTCTCGCTTTCCAAGTGAAACGCCCGAGCAACCTATTTCCCAGGGCTTTTCCCTTTATGAAATTGGGAGGGGCGGGAAACGAACGAGAACGGGGTCGACGCCCGAGTTGAAATTCCGGCTTCGTTTTTCTTTTCGTTCCGTAACAAATCGCAGTCAAGTCCTTAAAACGCATGCGCGTGGCAAATCGCGTCAAGTCCTCAGCGTAAACAGCTACATTTGAATCATGTGATGTCAGAACGAACAAAATGAGGAATAAACCTATACATCGAGCTCGAGAAACATAAGCTCGATCAGATAGATGCAAGAAACATAAGAACGTCACTAGACAAAGGTATAGCTTTCTCGAAGTAAAGCTACGGCGTCTCAGAAGAAAAGCATTCAAGGACAAATATGATGTCCGTGATAAGAATCTACACACTTTACTTGCAAACAGTTCTAATCAAACAATCGGGCCCGGCGTCACAATATGGATGCGAGTAAGCAACATGTTCACAGTAAATTTCATATTTTGTTGGTCGAAAGCAAATGCTTGGAGATTTTAAAACTTATCTTGCAATAGAAATGAGCCTAAACAACACATAGACACATGACAAATTACAGGTGTCAAACTCGGCGACAGCGACAACAGCGGAAATCATACAGACCCATGTGACCTCTAAATATTTGCCATAGCACGGTCCGACGGCTCAACTCTACTTACAATTCCTCTTTATAACACAACATGAAGTGCCCTTTATAAACACGAGTGAAGCAACAAATGGTCGAGAGACCGAAAAGAGAACGGCAAATGTGCAAATATCTCGAGCCGTAGGAGTCGTGTAGGCTTGTCAACCCATTTTACTACGGTTGTTTCCCATTTACCCAAATTATCCGGAAAGTTCGGATGGAATGCAAATGGAAGATTGATTTTGTCTCCCCGAACGGAAATTTTCTCGGGGAAACGGGATTTCTTTACTCCGAAAGGTAGACCGAAATTCCCAAACGGAATATATGCGTTCCATTTGCTAATTTTTGCTAGTTCCAGGCCTTTTGGCTTGGATCGCCTTTGATTCCGGGAAAAGTCGTGGTAATGGAACGAGCACATTCCCGTGGAAATTTCTATTCGGGATTTGGCGCGTCCCATTTACGACAAGTGTCGACCAACCGGTTTCTCCGAGTAAATGGTAAACAACCTACATAACACACGCTGTTTTCAGCTCTGAATATATATGTGAGAAACCTGCATCTCTGGCATAGTACCCGAAGAAAGAAAACAGTTACAAGATAAACCAATAATTCCATCAAAAAAAAACTTGGGCAAATGCAGGCACAAAAAACAAAGTTTCTGTCCAACATAAAATTCGAGAGAACGCAAACACGCGTCTAGTTTACGGTACAATCTCTAGGTCATTTCCGATCATGGGATCATTTGTCGGCCTGTACAGGACCGGTTTTGTTTCAGTTGTTTTAACTAGCACCCCTAGCGGCCGTTTCTTTTCCTTTTCGCATTCCTTGGCATTCGCTTGCAGTTTCGTTCCCTTCGCGTGTTTTTTTGGAAACGCCTACTACGCAGGCTATGTTTTAACGAGCTTCATTTCATTCACTTGTTGAATGACTCTGATACAGTTCACTGTACCGTAGAATCGCCTAATAACTAGCAAAATCAGGCTCTGCCTTACCGATAATGGTAGAAAGTTTGTCTTGACTTTCTTCACGAGTAGTCGGAGAGTTGAAGCCTGGGTCTGAAGAGTCCGGCTTGTTTCCGTCATTAGCTTCGCTATTGGACATGTTTATCCAAATGCTGGGAATACAAAGATTAAATTGTTTGGTTTAAAAAAAAAACAACAACTGTGAAATGCCTTAAGTTCTCAAAAGCCACATCAAGGGCACAAATATGTATCGGTATACTAGTAACAACCACGATGTCGCGATTTAACTGGAAGGAATGTCACGAGACTTGGCAGGCGCGGATCCAGGATTTTTTAATGGGGGGTAGATGATACAGTCGGCCACCTAACTATACGTTAATATATTATAACTTATCCGACGTTTGGCCCCAAATTTTTATGGTGGGCTTCTCCGAAGGGGGGTGGCTAGCCACCCAATCCACCCCCCCTGGATCCACCCCCCCTGGATCCGCCCCTGCTTGGTCTCGAGATTTGGTCACATGCATGCTTATGAGGAATAGGAGGCACAAGAACTGGATACGTGTTTACACAAGTTTATTCTGTCTGTGCGAAATATAGATGTTGTGAACCATCAACTCCACTTGCCGCAGGCATCGAGATACGTCCGAAGAAGAAAAACTAGGAGTATTCTATTACCCGATCAGTTGACAATATTTTGCATGTAATCACAGGCGTCCCAAACTCACGATTCGAGGAATCGATCAAATATTAATCATGGTTTATGTACGCGTATCGAGTGAGACGTGACTGCCTTGAAATTCTCAACGGAGTCCACTGTGTAACACAACACCGCGCAGTTAAGGCAGTCACGTCTCACTCGATACGCGTACATAAACCATAATTATTAGAGACCTTACTTAAGATCGAGGTTTTTCGGCATTTAACTCGAACTGCGAGAGTCCAGAGGCTTCACAAAGTTGAAATCTTAATTTTCTATCGACGATGTGGAAACAAAAAAGGCCTTCTCACTAATAAGGACCTGTATCTGTGAAACATATGTGCAATGCTTTCAGTTTAAAATACTGAATGACATTCTATTCACAAATTCCCGCTTAGCTAAGATAGGGTTAATACAAAGCGATCTCTGCACGTTTTGCAATATCGGCGTGGAAACAATAGATCATTTATTCTTTTACTGCGTTTACTCTCGTGTATTTTGGGAAGAATTTGAATCTTATTGGTTCGCTATGGCTAAAGAACAAAGGAAGCTCGAGTTAAAGACTATTTTACTCGGTGTCACAGATGCTAAATGTCCTCTGTTTAATTACTTAATTGTTTTAGGTAAGCTATATTTATGGAACTGCCGTAGGAATAAAAGTTCTCCTTTTTTCCCTTCCTATAAAGAATTAGTTAAGAGAAAATACGAAATTGAATGCCATATCGCTGCCAAGAACAATAATAGTAAGATGCTTGAGGCTAAGTGGAAACCTGTTCACCATTATCATGATTATATAACTCGTTAGATACATAGGTGTGTAATTCCAAAAAAAAAAACAACAAACAAACAAACTGTAAAAGTAGGGTAAGAACTGTTTCTAAGGAAGTACTGTATAGTAATTAGTATATGTAACGTAAAGTTAGTGGTATTGTAAAAAAAAAAAAAAAAAAAAGTTTGAAGATGATTTCTCACTTAAAACAAAAGTGAACGAACGAATGAAAACAAACTTGGCAGCCGGCTATTTAGCCCGCGAATCTTAAGTCCCAAATATGGGCTGACGGCTAACATGCAACCGCTAACCGCAAACTGCGGCTTGCCGTTTGTGGTAAGATCTCCAAACCTCGATCTTAAGGTCTCTAACGATTCCTCGAATCGTGAGGTTGGGACGCCTGTGGTTATACACACAACTTGTGATCTCCAACTTCCTTCTCTTTTCATTCAAAGCTGTGTGCTAGCATGTCAGTATTCGAGAGAACATCGTCTTGAAAGAAACAATCAATAGAATATTGAAACACATTTTACTTTCCGTTTTAAATCGGTTTTTGAAAGAGCGGAGATTGGCGTCAAGTTCCTACCACAAGCTTAATTTAAGCCTAATTTGACAAGTTATTAGGGGGGAGAAACTTAACCACAAGTCTGTTGCTAAGGAAATCTCAAAACCTCCTTTTTTGCCTCTTGAAGTCCAGTGGGCATCAAAGTTTACCGTGTTTGTTCGATTCACGTTTCCTTTAAATGTTTCGAACCACGCCCATTTGATATGTCACGTGACCACAATAGAAAACGTCTAAAACCTCGGACTGAGTGGATCGTTTTCGAAATATAACCATACGTTTTGCCAAAACACGGCATTATCTACAACTGGTAGCATGCGTTTGAGGAAACGTAGAATATTTCGATAATTATAGATCTTTAAGAGGCTATAAAAGCACTTTCCATGTAATTCTCACCATCAGTTTGTCGGAGAAGCATTTCCATACTGCAGGTTATGCAAAATATCAATGTCTTTTTGGTCCACAAAAAAACTGTTCCCGAAAGTCAGTTATGGATTTTGTTTGCTCGGTTGGAGACTGGCACTAGCAACGCAAGAACAGTCGTTTCCATGTGCGCGGCGGCCATCTTGGCATCTTGCTAAAAATCCAGCGTGCAACCGCCCACGAATGATAAGCCTTTACGCGGCCATAGGAACAGACTTGTAGTTCATTTTCTCCCCCCTCCCCCACCCCTTAACGCGTCAAATTATTGCGCACTCGGCACTGAATAATCGATTGAACGGACTGCTGAATGCCACGAATGAGAGAAGAGGAGGTTTTGGTTAGCTCACTAAAGTGATACGACTGCAAATGACTCAAACTGTGTACAAAGTCATGCAACAAAGAACATCTCAGCTTGAAATGCAAAATGCGCAAGCAAGGACAAAAAGTGCGGGTTTTTTTATCATAGGGGGTACCCAACTCTTAAGAGATTTTGGAGTGCAAACCCTCATTACCCTCAACAAGCTTTTATAGTTACAGGATTGAAATCCAGAAAGCTATGCAGCTTATAATTGTGCGGGTGTGATCGGTAACTATCTAGGGTAGACCCACTTCCCTTCGCCAAACCATGTCTCCAAGAATCTCAAGTAATTGAGATTTATTTGTGTTACTGTCATTTTTGATGAAATTATTTTCTATTTTCTTCAACTGAAAGACCGTATAACTTAACATTAATGAGCTTTATATGTCTCTAATTGGCAAATTTCGATCTATTAACTTATTTTCCCTTGTACAAAATTATTTTCAAATTGAAGAATAATTAAACAGTTTATGGAGAGATATAAAACGATCAATAAATGAGGGTCTCTCATCTTCCCGGAGATGAAAGACCCTGGGAACTAGGTTCCCTCTACGAAATGGCTTCATTCGCTACTTGCACATACCCATAATCCTTTGCGTTGTTGGGGGGTAAAAAGTAAAAGGTAAAGTCTGCATACGAGCCAAGTGGCTCATTAGGCCGGAGCTTATCCCGGTTTCCGTGGCATGAAGCGACTAGGAATATTTCTACTCCCCTCTGGATGGGATGCCATTCCATCGCAGGGTTACCCCCAGCATTAAATTCGCCGGTACCCATTTATACACCTGGGTGGAGAGACACCGTGAGAGTAAAGTGTCTTGCCTAAGAACACAACACAATGTCCCCGGCCAGGGCTCGAATTCGGAGCGCTGGCTCCGGAGTCCAGCGCACTAACCATGAGGCCACCGCACCTCCACAATTGTAATTTTACAGACGATGTATGGACAAAAAAAATTATCTACATTTAGTTATAAACTAGTACAAATTTCTCCTTTCATGATTTTGGTAAATTCTGGTGCATGTTTAAGCATTAGTAGCTGGTTTTCCGAGCTCACCGAACTAATTTTTGTCATGATACCATACATTTCTTCTACTGGTTACCCCCCAACAACGCAAGGGATTATGGGTCATGTGGAAGTAGCGAATTCAACGAAATGGCTTCATTCAAGGAAACCAGGCACTTCACTCTCAGTACTTTTATGCGTCCTCTATGCGTCTTACATTTCCTAGATGACCCTCCAAACTTAGATTTGCCTTTAAGAACCGCCTGTAACTCCAACCACAAAACACAGTTACAGCCCGTAACTGCAATAGGCCATTTTACGATAACTGCAGAAATTCTCGCGCGCTCATTGGCTAATTTTTATCGTCAATATGCGGACAGACTTGACAGACACATGAATTTGAAATTCGTGCGACGCGTCAGCGAGCGAAAGCGGGCAATTCGACCATTTGTTATCGTAAAAAACCTCCAGCCTCGCTTGCATTCATGGCCAGGTAACTAAGCACACAACTGTAAAATTAATAAATTGACGTCAGTTTTTCATGCGTCTGTCCTGTTATTGACAATGAATTTTGTCATCACATTGTCAAAGTAGTCTGCGGATCCACTCGGCTATCGCCTCGTGGATCCACAGCTACTTTGACAATGTGATGACGAAATTTATGATCAATAACAGGACAGACGCATGAAAAACTGACGTCAATTTATTAATTTTACAGTTGTGTGCTTAGTTACCTGGCCATGAATGCAAGCGAGGCTGGAGGTGACCTTGCTTTGATACAGACCTTCAAGCTTTTCTCATGTAAATGTAACTAGTTAGTATGAGAACAACTTGATTTGCACAATAAAAGCAGAGAGGTCTGTATCAAAACAAGGCCAACTCCAGCCTCGCTGCCAGTCAGAGACCAGGTCACTTTGCCAACAACTGTAAAATGGTCTATTTCAGGACGAGCAGGGCAGTGTCATAAGCGAGAGAATACAGAACTTTTGATTCTAATAAAATACATTTTCAACAGCAATAACCAATTAAAGCTCAGCTTAGTACCTATACAAAGCCTTCTTAATCGGCGGCTGTTCAGTTCGGTACAAATGCACTCTTGTTTTCACAACAAGACCAAGAATAGCCAAGACTGAAATTTGCGAAATTTTGAGAATATGAACCGGCTGACCCGAGGTTGAGATTTTGCAAAACAACGAATACAATTTTTGTGTATAAAAAATGTAAATACAATTAAATAGATGTTTTTAACTAATTTTCATGGCTAGTCTGACACGCGTGTTTCGTCTCTGCCAAGAGACTGATCAGAGACCTTTCGGTGCAGCCAACTCGTCGAACATCGCGTTCGAAGTCCCGCTAGTTTTTAACTAAACTGTGTAAAATTCTTCCTTTCTTTAAACGGCAAACCGAGCCCCAAAACAACCGACAAAAACAGAGCTAGCCGTATGTTTGATGATAATAACATTTCTTGAAGAAGTTATGTGTGTCATATCAGGGCGTCATTGCCTACCGTTTGGCTCCAAAATTACTTCAACTTCAAAGTCAATGAAACGGAAGTGTCACACGCTGTTATTTAAGAATATAATATTCATAGGAATATTTTCAGCCTAAAATCGGCAGACAAATAAGAACATTCAACCTGGGCCAGAAAAACAATATGCTTATATATATAAAAAAGAGTGTACGACTGGTGTATGACTTGAATCGTTCAAATTTTCTGTACAAATGACAACGAAACAATTATTATAGAACGTATCTTAATGACTGAGAACTTTATCCAGTTTATCTACGAACTAGGCTGTTCAAACAGTGAAAAACAGCGTTAAAATGAGAAGGAAACAGCAGTCTTATACTCACGTAGCTGCATCAAGGGAAGGGTGCGTAAAACCAGGTCCTTTCCCGCAGAAGAAGCAAAGCTACGGCGGAAAAGCGTAGCCGAACCAATTCAAATTGTAAAGTCCCTGATGATAATAATATGGCAAGTGAACACATGAAGGATCTTAAACATTTTGGCAGAATCCGAATGAATGCATATAATAGTGTATGATAGGCACGTGGGCATACGAACGATCTGAAATATTTTTGTGTGGAATCCTAATTAACTTGAATGATACGGCACGTGGACACATGAAGGATCTTATATTTGAACTGTTATTTTCTAAACTGCGTACCGAAAATCAGTAGCTTATTTATGCTCTAAACTCTGTAATGATGAAACACACTCAAGCAAATACACAATAATGAATTTATTGTATAGAAGGAATACGTCGGCAGTGCTATAATACGACCTCCTAAACGCTAAAGAAAATAAAGAACAGGCAAAGGAATACTCAACTTCTGTCCCGACTTCGCAATGCGAGCGTTCTTTTTCTTTCGCAGCGCTCTCTGCTCAGCAGCACGGATCTTCTTTTCGTCTTCAGAACCAGAAGCAACTTCGTCAGAAAGATACTCGTCAGCTGCGGCCCGACCAGCTTCTTATTTATCAGCTATTCTGATGAGCTTGTTTCTTCGCTTTATGGCCTTTGAAGCAGCGTTGAGGGAATCGTCGAGTTTAAGAATCGACGCTGAAGTTGATGATTCTCGGAGTTTTCAAGGTCGACTAGAGACTTTCAGCGAATCAACAAAAGAAAGACTCTGGGTGACGTGTTCCAAAGTCTCAGTATCAACTCGAACTGCTTGTTGTTGCCACTAAATTTGAAGCCTAAGTTCGTTTCGGTCTTAAGTTTCTTCACCAAGGATGAAGACGATTTGAGTTGATCGTCTGAAAGCTCACGTTTTAAATGTGAAAATTTTTGATCAAAGTAGGACTTTAAGTCTTCAAAAGACCCAACAGAGATAACTTTTGGATCCTCCTCGCCTTCTTTTTCAAACATGATAAAAGAAGCAAAAAACTAAGTGACGGTCGATTATAGGCACTGAAATGACCTAAAGTGAGAGCACAGCGCGTGGTGAATCTATTTAAACACAACCCAACAATTAGCGTGATAAACACGCCTAAATGCGGTACGCAATACGTAACCTCCATACCCACACATAATTCCCAACGCACCGAGCATAAATACATATATCCTCCGTTGTGAGTGAGACAGTTAAAAAAACTCTGAGGCTATGGCGTGACTTAAAGATCGACCAAGCTGCTGGTAGGGATCTGTCTGAGGGAACAAGATAAATTTAAGTGTAGCGCTTTCCCTAATTCAAGCCCGCTACTGTAAGAAAGAACGCTTTTTGCTTGATTTGCCCTCCTGATTTCTCCCCGCCCCCTCGTGTCCCTTATGTGGGTGGGATGTTCCTAGGATTGGGTGGTAACCACCGGTGTTGTGGCCTTCAGTTACAATGCGAACTAGCCTAAAACCTTCTGGAGTGTATGAAAACCTAATCCATCTGTCGACAGTTTCACTATTTCAAAGGAGCTATGGCGTAGCGAATTATGCATTCTTCTCGTGGTGCGCGGATCTAAAGGATAAGCTGCGACTAATTTCTGACACAACGAGCGCCAAAGACGCCATCTTCCTGAGGGTTAAGGAGCCATGCTCCCCCAAAAACTGTTTTGTATTTAATCTCCGAAAGTCCCCTCTCCTGAGTTTATGCGTTGTTCTGGATCAGTGCCTGTTCCATCCCGGAGTCGAAGCAGTAACTACCTGTCAACATTACAAAATATATCTACTGGGGATTCAGGGTTAGGATCGCACTTCCTTTGCTCTCTACAGTCCAGTCTCATTCCTCCTGGTAATCGAGCCTTATCATCCAGGCGTTCCCAGGGGGAGTAGGATCATTCGTGTAATGAACCATTATTTTTCATTCTTTTGAGAAGTTTCCTTCCATTACTTTTCAATCCAAAAGCTCCTTGATAGACTTGTTTGTAGTAATTATAAGCAGTTTTCATTCTCTGTCTGAAGTAATTTTTTCTATAATTTAAAGAAGAAAATAATTTATACCGACAAGATTTGTCAATAAAAGAAGAAGTCGCAGCACAAACTCTGGGCCAAATCTTGGAATCAGCACTCTAGCCATGTGGGTTGTTCGGTTGCCACAGCGTCCAGAATCACTCCTTTCCCCTCAGAAAAGGATGTAGAATGCACCCCTCTGTCTCCTTGACAACAAGCAGGACAGAAGAGTCCCAACCTAGTACAGCTCGCAAAGCATGCTTCGCTGAGTTTGTTAGTGGATGCGCTCCTTGCCTTTAATCAATTCAATTTAACAAAGTACTCCACTATTAGTTAACTGAACTTTATAAGGAGGGATTATAGTAGTGCAAGCCATAGTAATAATTCGTTTTTCGTGTTAAAAACAACTTCCTCCAAATCTGACATTTGGCAGTCTGCGGCCTTTCCCTACACCAAGGAAGCACGGAAAGCCGCAAAACTCTAGAACAAAATTTTTTCAAATCGGCACTCTTTTATTCGCAGGGTATCAAGGAACGCTTTTCAATCAACTAATTTATTCTGTTGTTTTTCACGTTACCATGCATCAACCAATAAGCGTAGCTCCATCTTTCTGTATAAACCACACACAATCCACAATTCCTCGATTCGCTCCGACAAAGAGCTAACGCTCGAAACGTCAGCTTTCGAGTCTCTTTACGGTGGCCAGTTCACATTATCAACTCAGTTGATAAAACCAAATAAATTATCTTGACATTGTTTTGATCCAACAAACCAAATATGGTAATTAACCGGAAGTAATTTTAATGTTATAGCACGACCGGAAATCAAGCTAACCTGATCACGTGATAATGGCGGTGAGTTTACAGCTGAAGGCTTTTCGCGTCGACATTTGATAGTACTTTAGCGTTATATGACTTGTATCGGCCTACTTCGCCGAAGATTTTTCGTTATCTACGCATGTGACGAGCTTTTTGACAATCTGAAACCATTTTGTGGAGGAAATGTCAGTAGAGGACCCATTTTTCGTCGTCAAAGAGTAAGTCCATGCGTCATCTTGATGTTTTTAGAACTTTCCGGAAGGTGTCTTTTTCCAAACTGTGGTATGAAAATGGCAAATGCGAAAAGAAGCGTTTCGTATTTTTAAATCTAAGTAGTGCTATCGATGTATAGAAGCCGATCTATTGCTCGTTGCAGGCAGTTTCACCACTGTTCTCAACAGGTCTATTTCTTGTGTATTTCGATTCTTGTGTCTTAAACGTAAGCTTACTGTCAGTTTCACATTGGCACTGAAATTAAGAGACCGTTGTAAAATTCCCTTGTTCCCAATTCTCACTTGTGACACAAGAATAAGCACAAGCATAAAAATAAACTCTCTGATTGACTGAAAGTCTTTTGCTTATGCCAATGCCAACCATGTCCTCAGTGGACACAACAGTGACATACATGTAAGCACAAGAAGAATGTAATTAAGGTTTTCATATTCTTAAATGCTTATGCTTAGCACTGACTGTCCCCACTAGAGCATATGCTTTTATTAGGGTGTGTTTAAAACACGAAATGACGGAATAGCACTTAACAATGTGGGATACGGTTAACCCATATTAAACAATTATTGGATGAGGGTGAGCATGATATCATGAATTAGTATACACTAAAACAGTGGATAGCATTGATGGTGTGTACTGATTGGCTTGTCAAACTCCGGATATCCTGTGCAATTTACCTCCGAGCAACTCGAGAGAAAATGGCGTCCAGTTTGCATCCGTGAAAAGTGAAGAAATCATCCAAATTAATTTGTTTTTGGTGTTTATTATCTCACTGTTTTAGTATAAACTAAAACAACTATTCACCTCAGTGTCGGTGGCTAGCGGTGGATATTTACGCTTCACGGCTAGGTAAATATCCACCGCTAGCCACCTCCACTACGGTGAATAGTTGTTAATTATCAAAACCGAGGTCTGTGTTATCTGCCGAAGCCGAAGGCTGAGCCAGATAACACAGATACGGGGTTTTGATAATTCATGATATCATACGAAAACCGAATTCAATATAATTGTTTTATTATACATTTTTCACATAATTCATACTCGGAAACAGAAACGAAGTGTTCAGCCATTTTGTTTCTGAGGAGAACACTCCAAGGGGCTTAGTGACCAGGCAGACGTAGAACTTGACATGATAAATGCAATATCTGCAGCAGATATTGCATTTATCATGTCAAGTTCACAAGCTATTGTGAGTTGATTGAATGCTCTCGACCAATCAGATTTTTCATAGTGAGTCTGATGTATAATTGCTGCGGAGCGAGCGGAGCGAGCGTAGCAGCAGTTCATAATCTAAATATAAAAGAAATGTAGGAAAATTTGAGATTTTGCCACGGTTTTTAGCCTCGCTTTCAGCGGACCACAATGCTTTGCGCTGTGGTAGAGCCTCGTTTTCAGCGGACCACAATGCTCTGCGCTGTGAAGAGCCTCGCTTTCAGCGGACCAGAATGCACTACGCATTGCCTGTTGACAAGTCCTGTCATTCTGGATTAACTTGTAGGTCAACGCGTCACGAAATAATTCAGAAGGTATAGTGGTGTCATTTTATCACGCATTACATGCCACAAGATTGATTCAAATGCCTGCGAAAAAAAAGAAGAGGTCGTGTTTGTTTTCATCTGCAACGGCAAGGCGGAAGAAGCCGAAAGACTCGTTTAGCTCTGATTGGGCTGAAAAATTAGCGACCAGGAGCAATGGCTAAAGGAGTTGAACGAACAGCCAAGCGCCGAATGCAATTCGTCGGTTTCCTCGTCAACATGTAGTGCAAGCCGGTCAAATATTACGGTTGAAGAACCTCTTGCAGATCTGGAAAGCACTGAAACATGGCAAAAGTTCTATGGCCACGCTATCGTAGCCGGTCAAAGACTGCAGGAGAAGATCAACGAAAGCGTTGAACTTGTGGAGAATTTAGGAAGTTAAAACGGACTTGGCTCCATTTGGATGTTTCAGTGCTACAAGAGAAATGAAAGCGCTACAGAGATCCGCGTGCGGACGGTTAACTGAAGTAGATATATGTCTTCAATATGTCTTCTTAGAAGCCGAAAGACTCGTTGAGCTCTCATTGTGCTGAAAAATTAGCGGAGAGTGACAAAGGCTCTTACTTCGACCAGGAGCAATGGCTAAAGGAGTTGAACGAGCAGCCAAGCGCCGAACGATTCGTCGGCTTCCTCGTCAACATGTAGCGCAAGCCGGTCAAAAATTACGGTTGAAGAACCTCTTGCAGATCTGGAAAGCACTGAAACATGGCAAAAGTTCTATGGCCACGCTATCGTAGCCGGTCAAAGACTGCAAGAGAAGATCAACGAATCGGTGACCTGTCGCTTTTGTCAAGAAAGCGTTGAACTTGTGGAGAATTTAGGAAGTAAAAACGAACTTGGTTCCATTTGGATGTTTCAGTGCCAGAACGAAAGCTGTCCGTCGCACGAACTAATCTTCCATTTCCGACGATGGAAAAAAGCAGGGCGCTCGCGATAAATTGTGCATTGTTCTTGGCTTTCGAGCTATCGCCGATAAACAGAAAATGCAGTGTATTCCTGCCACGTCCTGCGTAAAAATTTGGCCTGCTGCATATCACCTGTCAAATGCCTATTGTTGTTGCAAGATGATCCCTCGCTGGTAAACATCAAAATGGATGATTAGGTGTTATAATCCTATTGCGGTTAAGATGCCGCAAAAAATATATTTTTCTTGTTTTGAACTCCAAGTCGGCAGCCCCTGAACCGATTTAGCTGAAATTTGGCCAGCTTATTGTCAGATTGTTTTTTCTTGAAAAGCGTGTCGGCGATTTTTGTTTTCTTTTTCCGTTTTCGAATAATCGTCATTTTTTCGAAGGAAGTGCTGATTCCCCTCTGACTTTATCCTATTGTCACAAAAGAAACAAATAAAAACTAAGACACGGTTTGTTAGTAGAACGTGTCAAGAAGCAAATGCGATGTTTATCGTTCTCTTCCGACCATTCTTAGCGGGACTGAAGTTGACTTTAAAAAGACATATGCTTTCGCAAAAAATGTCTCAATTACGCTATCTCTTACGATTTTGAGATTTTTAAAGAAATGAGTCATAATCTGGAAATATTAAGCTTTCAGAAAATGTATGGTTTTATAAGAGAAATGAAAGCGTTATTACAGAGATCCGCTCGCTGCCGGTTCTGAAGGGTGTGGCTGATACCTTAAGTAGATATATGTCGTCAATAGGTTGATATCAAGTTCGCCTTGAATAAGTTACACTGTTAGGCAGATACATGTTGATGAATAGATTGATCAAGTCGAGTTCGCCGCAAACAAGTAACACTGTGAGGTTTTCGATAGTACTGTCATCTGCCAAAAGTTGAACGTAGTTGATAGCTTTGTCGTATACTCCTGTAGCTGCCATGTGCTTCTTGCCGAAGCACCTCGGCAAATTTGACAGGCTTTCATGTGTTCGCACTTATGCATTAATTCGCACAGCTACATTCCATACTTTTTAACAAGCCGTTGCATAATCGCACAAAATCAGTTAATTTTGTTCATGAAATCTTAAACTTATGAACTTTATTGTTGCATTATTTCTTTCACAAATTAAACGCTGTAACTGATGATGACATCATGAATTGAATATAACCACATCTTACTCAACAATTTCTGAGACTTGACCAAACAAAATAACTTGATGGCAACCATTTCTACACAAGCTCTATACAATCCCTACTTCAATTTGCAAACAACATCCCAATTTCCGCAGCACTTTCATAGCTTTGGCTACACTAGTAAATACAATTATTGAGAGCTGACCACCGTCAAGTCAGTGATATTTAGGCTAACCAAAGTGCTATTTAGGCTAACCGAAACTCTGTTTAGGCTAACCGAAGTGCTATTTAGGCTAACTGGAGTGCCATTTCATTATCTCGTCATTCCTTGTTTTAAACATGCCCCTTTTCTATGCTTGTGATCATGCCTATGCTTGTGTCGCAAGTGAGGAGCGGGCTTTACCTCAACTGAAGGTTTTGGTGAGACCCTAGTCTCTCTGCTTTCTCAAACTTAAAATAAACCAACAAGCCAATTTTATGAGATAACTCAACTCCAAGAAGTGGAGAATTCACTTAGAATCAACACTCTATTGACTCTCTTTTAACGACACTGTATTTTTAAGACTAATAACTTTGTTTCTTCAGGGAAGTGCAAAAGGCAGTTAACAATGTACAGACCCTTTATAAGAGGTGGCAAGACTTGTTGGACAATCCCCGTACTGTTGGAAAAGATGAATATAATTGGACAACAAATGAACTGCGTAATAATGTAAGGAGTATTGAATGGGATTTGGAAGACCTGGATGAAACGGTGGGCATTGTTGAAGCAAACCCAAGGAAGTTCAACATTGATATTGCTGAGGTTAATCAAAGAAAGCAGTTCATAAAGCAGACTAGAGATGGTGTGAATATCATTAAAGAACATATGAATAGTCCCGCAGCTAAAGCAAAAGTAGAGAATTCATCAAGAGAGGTGAGTGGTCTTTTTTCCTTTAAGGCCCATAAGTCATCCATATCTAACAGTATTCCAAATTATCTTCAGTGCTTGGTGGCTAATCAGGTCAGCTTTCTTCAATTTTCAATTGTCAGGGACATTAAAAGTTACCCTCAAGATCAGAGAGTCTAACCAAAACAATACCTTATTTATGGGTCAAACCTTCTTTAGTTTTTACCAGAGTTTTAACTTAAAAGGAAGAATACAGATACTGTAGGTAAATAATGCCCCCAGAAGTTGATTACTCATTCATGTCTCTGGATATTATCAACAAAACAGAGTGTTTTCATTTGCGATGTTGAATTCAGTATAACTCTAAAACTCTTGTTGAAGCAATAGCAAATTTGACTGAGGTACTCAAAACGACTAAACCAAGATATAATTCGGTGGAAACAAATTTAAGATGTGCTCTTTCAAGCTTGGCTGGTGATATAATTCTTTTTACACTTTTTTTTCTAGGCATTATTAGGAAGAAGAAATGATAAACCTAAAGACAGATACTCCAGGTTGGATCAGGAGATTGAGAAATCAAATCAAACTTTTATTACAGACCAACAGCAACAACAAGAGGTAACAGAGACTTCATATATAAGTTAGCAACTAAAAGGTGATATCTACAGAACATACACATGTACAAAGTCAGGAGACCTCTCTGAGGTAATTGTAAGAGTAAGTAGTCTGAAAATGTCCCTGTTTTGTCTGATTTCCAAAAACTTTCTAGAGATTTCTGAAGATACTCCAAAAGTTGTCTGAAGGCAAGGAGTGTTTCCGAATAACTGAAGATTTCCGAAGTTAACAAATGATTTCCAAAGACTTCAGAGGAAGATCCAAAGATGTTTTGATCATACACCAATAAATTTAAGTACAGTTAAAGGGCCAAACATGACATTGAACATTATGTCACTGATATCATCACAGTGAATTTACATGTGTTCAATTACAGCTTTTCCCACGAGGGCTGGAAATCCATGTGAAACACCTTGTATTAAATCCCCATTATTTGCAACAAATTTACTGTCCCTTCTGTCCATTATTTGTCATAAGTTAATGATACAAGCTCAAGATGATCAGCTTGATATGGTTGGACATAGTGTTGGAGTTTTAAAAACCATGGGGAAGAAAATCGGGGATGAAATCGAAGAACAAAACTTGTAAGTATTGTACATGTTAGTGTGAAATGTTTCTCATGGTCTTCGAAGTGAAAGATTATTATCAGTTATAATTTAATTCATTTAAGGAGGTTTCCAGCCAAAATGTTCCCATGTATGTTCCCATGTACAGATTTTTCCCATGCCTTTATATAAGAAGAAGAAGAAGCCTAAGAAGAAATAAAGAAGCCTAAGCCGTGTATTACACTGTGATAAAACATGACGGGCATTTGAGAACTCGAGGGAAATGTAGAATTTCTTCATTTCTCAAGTGTTCTTTAATGTCCGGAGTGTTTTATCACAGTGTAATTCATGGATTAGGCTTCTTCATTTGCTTTATGATATAGACTTTACGCGCGCAAAACAATAAATGCGCTTTTCTATGTTTTATACTCTGGTAAAACATGGCTTTTTGACCAATCAGAGCGTGGGCATGGTCCTATCTATGTTATAATGACAGTTACAAACAAAGTTCAGTACATCTTTCTAATTTACAACAATGAAATTTTACTGCTATTACTCCTACATTAACATTCTTGTGAAAACAACAATTTATTCCTCTATTCATGCATTGTCTCCTTGTCCAAAGCACATATTTATGACATAAACGGATATAAGAAGTAGTTAACCAGAAAGAATTAGCAGTTTGGAGGTGTAGAAATACTGTTAGATATTTCCTCTGGACTAAACTTAAGGCCTTTTTTAAGATTTAGTTGTTTACAAACTCAAAGTTGATTAAGGTTCATTAACTGCCAAAGTTAGTTGGTGAACCTGACATTTCGAGATCTATCCTTTCATCAGAGCAAAATATACTTGCTGATAAATGGCCAACCACACTTAAGGTGATTCCCGAGTTTTGCATTGCGCATTCCTTCTGCGCACGAATTTTGTGTCATCAGCGCGCGCACATGAGCGCGCGCGCGTACAAAACATAAGAGATTTCCTTCAAACTAAGCTCGATAGCGAGATAAAAGCTAATTTCCTCTTAAACGAGCACGGTGACCCCCACTTTTTAT
This sequence comes from Micromussa lordhowensis, assembly GCA_964020085.1. NCBI lineage: Eukaryota > Metazoa > Cnidaria > Anthozoa > Scleractinia > Lobophylliidae > Micromussa > Micromussa lordhowensis. Next base: position 30,588,805 of record OZ026597.1, read on the forward strand.
TTTATAAATTCAATGAGAACAATATCCGCAATAACTGAGAAAAAATTTGGCAGAAATCTATGGCTACTTTTTTGGCAAATGAAATAAATGCTACAGATAGAGACGTAACGGGCCCATTAGAGCAAGTCCAAATTATGTTTCCTTTTAAGGATAAAAACATCAGTTAATAATGCAGGGTATTTGAAGCCATTTCTTCTGGGACGTAGATGAATAAGCAATCAAAGACAGTCGAATTCTGTGTGATATAACACGCTGCATTGAAAAATAATCGAGCTTATTTGTTGCGCACTGAGATAACCAAAAGTCACCAAAATAGCCATATTTGTCAGCATCGTGGCATGAAAACAAGCACGGTGACCCCCTCTTTTTATTACGTTTTTAACATCTCCTTGTACTGTAATGACACCATACCAAGTTTCATCGGAAATCTATGGCGGGTTCTTTTACCCGGGAATCACCTTAACTAACAGCAGCAGTAATTTACTTTCATTTTTTAACTTTAGGTGGAATACGAGTTAAATGTTTCACTTGTCTGCTAATTAAACCCAACATTTTCTTTTGTAACTAATATCTTTGTTCAAGGTTAACATACCTAACCATTTTTCTATTCTTGTTAAATGTGATTGTGTTATGTTTGTTTTCATCTTTCAGAATGTTAGACGACTTTGGACATGAACTGGAAATGACTGACTCTAAGTTACAACAAACTGTTTTGAAAGTAGAAAAAGTTCTTAGATTGTCTGATGGTAAGTCAGAAGTATTTCTTGATTGTGGAAATTGGGTTAAATGCTATAGAACTGCCAGTGCAACAGACTGCACCATTGTCTTGTTAAACAATAGATCGAAGCTCAGAACATTACACCTAAGCCTCAAAAGACAAGGGGAAGGTAATAGGTTCATTTTCATGTTGTCTTGACCAACCTTTGCAGTATATTTTCTATTTTTAAAGACTCAATAGAGATTCACTATTTATGGGCCACTTAGAGAACACCATAAATTGCTAAAGGAAATAAAAGCTGTGAAGAAGGCAACATAGCTACAATTTTATGTTTTGGAGAGCATCCATGGGTGGGGAAAGAACTAGAAGAAGCCAAGGAAATGGGAGACATATGCACCAAAGCTAACAAAATCCTGACTGTACCAAGTAACAATCACAAATTAGCAATGTAAGAATGTTGGTTTATAAGCATAGAAGCAGGGTTGCCACAGGTCAGGGAAAAAATTCTTATGGTCAGGGACTGTCAGGGAATTGACCTTTTGAAGAAAAGTCAGGGAAAATTGAAATACTTTAATACAGCTGATTGTAATACCATTGAAGGCTGGAAGAAACATTTGCAGTCACTGTGATCTCAAATACATTTTCCTTAATGAAGAAGGAAAATTTGTTGAACATTATCACTCTTAATGAATGAGTGGAAGGCAAAGCCACTACTAGACCTGACAATTTGCATGATTTTTCTGGTCAGGGAAATATTATTTTTATCAGGAAAAAGTCAGGGAATTCTGAAAAGGGATGTTTGTGGTAACCATGAACATTATTACTGACATGGTTTTTCATCTGTTTGATTGCAGATAAGAGACAAACCTGTGTTCTGGTAACATTAATAGTGATCATGATAGTTGTAATCATTTTATTTGTTGCTTTATAAGGAAATTAGTTTGCTAGTGACTATATTATTACTATCCATTCCATGTTGGGATCAAAATGGGTTGGGATCAAAGGGAGTTTGTTATTTATATTGAAAATCTGTTATGAAGAACAATGTTGTGTATAACAAATGTTTGTATATTATGCAGTTAAATCTCCACTTACTGATGCCTCTGTTACACAGGCCATGAATTCCCTTACCTTAAGGACCAAAAATTCTTCAAAAATGGCAACTCTTAGGGCTGATTTACATGTTTACTTTGTGGCTGTGGCTTGTGCTGTTCAATTTTTTACAAAAATGAATACTCCAGTGGTGTGAGGTGTGATTGAGCTGGTATTTTTCACGTGGGAATCAATGTATGAGTCAAGTGTAATAAATCAAATGGTGTTCTTTCCTACAATCATGGACAAAAGTGTTGAGACACTTTACCCAAAATAACGCTTTAAAACTAACAATTGTATTTTGTATTTGAATGACAACACCTCTTTTATCTGTTCCCCCCTCCCCCTCCCCCAAACAATGTTGCAAAACGTTTTGTGCATGTCTATTGGTTTCCAACATTGAAAAGGGGGGAAGGGGAGGCTACCTTTCATGAGGGGAGAGAGGAGAACTTACACCCAGGGAATAAAGGTTGGTCATTTGCGTGTGTCTCAACGACTTTTGTCCATGATTGTAGTTACTTTTTAATTTCTTAAGAAATGTATTTCACAAAATGTTGTGTAGTGGCAATTCTTTTGGACTATGCTTTTGCAGTATTTATAGAGAACAAGGAAGGCTGCAAACAGTCACGCTACATTTAAATAGGTGTTCACTTGACAGGTTTCTAATAATAAGAACATAACATGTATGTGTAACCTGTTCCAGACATGCAGTTAGTTGGGAGCTGTGCGAAAAAATGAGAGGCGCAGTGGACTCATGGTTAGGGCGTCGATTGCGGATTGAGCGGTCCGGATTCAAGCCCTGGCCAGGGACATTGTGTTGTGTTCTTGGGCACTTTACTCTCACAGTGCCTCTCCTCACCCAGGTGTACAAAGGGGTACCAGCAAATGCTGGGGGTAACCCTGCAATGGACTAGGATCCCATCCAGGGGGGGGGGGGAAGTAGAAATACTCCTAATCACTTCATGCTACTGAATGGGGATAAACTCCAGCCTGATGAGCCACTTGGCTTGTTTGCTTGCAGACTTTACCTACCTACCTGTGTGAAAAATGGTGATACCCATGACATACATGGTTTTTTTTTTCTCACCGTTTTTGTCACTGCTCCCCAACTAACCCAACTATGGCTGGAACAGGCTGATTTCCATGTAGTAGTCATAGAGATCCTCGAAGGTAGAGGTAGTTCACCCTTGGGAATCTTGGCTGTAATTTTTGTAAGAGTAGAAAATACTCTCCTCATAATATATTGCTTTCCAGTGCATAGCAGTAGTGCTAGCACAACAAACCAAGCTATCAACTGATACTGATTTTTTTTATGGTGAACAGTGTTTCCATCTGTGAAACAATAATTATTACAAAATAAGTATGTGTAACAATTATGTGCACTGTACCTTTGTCACTAGACAAAGTTTTTGATTGTACTTTGTTTATAATGCTCTTTGGCTTCACTTGGCCGTTTTGTCCTTGTACATATTATGATACATACTCGCTATATTTTGATTGGTTGACTCAAACAACCGCATGTGTTTGTCAAAATTAATGAATAACTCTGTCACATGACGACAGCACGGTGCGCATTATTGGCCACATCAAGCAAATTCTTGTTATTTTTTCAATAATCATCCAGTTGCCCTCAGATCAAAAGAAAAGTCAAATTATGATTTATGAACGCAAATGAACTCCGAAGAGTTGATAGCTATCTCAAAAGATGAAGATGAGGGCGGATTATGGGCCGTCTTGGCAATAGTTTGCAAGACAAATGAGTTTGTAAGAGTTTGTTACGTGAAGCAGCTCTTTTACAAAGATTGTTTAGGTACCTTAAGGAATGAAGAGACTGTTTAAATGTATGTTACGTAATTTTTTCAAATTAAACTATTATTTAGGATTTTGATGTGTAATTATTTTGTCAATTCCACTTATGTGGTCTTGATCCGGCCAGCCACTTTCCTAGGGTCTGGGAACGAGTTTTTGTTCTGGCTGGAAATCGCCTGTATTCATGTTACCACTTTATTTATCCCAGATTTTTTGTGACAAGAGTGCTCGAGATACATAGTCAGTCACAACCTGCTTTCAATTACAGGGTAAATAAACATAGTTGGAAAGGAAAAGAAAAGAAAAGGAATGGTGTATCAGCCTTGACTTTTTCGCATTTCAAATTTTGTTGCTTGACACTTCACCATTTGTTTGTCCACAATCTAAGAGCGCGTGAGCGGAAGTCTGCGCTGTTCGTTAGACCGCGCATGTTTCGGTTTCAGTAGCATCAGCCTGCATTTGTACATAACTTCACCAATTTTAGGGTAAAGTGCTTTGACACAAAAAATATGTTCCGGCCCATAAAACGCCCCGCAAAGCCCCCTAATGTGTTTTATTTCGCACGTACTCGTTCCTGCAGGGCCACGGAATAACCTGTTACCTCCTATCCACACACGGGAAACCCGTGAGAGAGGACACAGCTGCGTCCTGTCGCATGTTGGGACAAACCGTTTTGAAAGATTGTAATAATTTTCTTCATTTTGCACTCTTGTCTTGAGCTGAGTATATTTTTTGAGAAGAAGCTACCTTTTCATCATTATCGATAAGATCATCAGCCAAAGCCCTTCATAAATTATGTTTAGGACAACTGTGCCATCTGCAAGGGTCATAAATAGGACATCAAATTTTTGGTCAAGTCATTAATGGGGTAGGAAATATCGCAAATTTTGGTCATAAATAGGGTAAGGGTTTTGGGAATCGGGCCGCACATCCCCACCCAATTTTTCTGAGAGTACCCCATCCGGGCCCTCAGCCTCTTGCATGTCTCGGAATCAGCCACGCTCCGTAACAATAGGGAATCGTGGGAGGAGGGTTTACAAACAATTCTTCCAAGTGATCCAAGAGTAACGACTCGGTAAAACAAGTCTTGCCATAGCCAGAGGGGCCCAAGACAAAAATACTAGAGGGTGTCTTGAACCGAAACACTTCTCCCATTTCAATTTCATTTGGAATCCCTTGATTCTTTTCGGTCGGAAATGTGATGCTTGGGACTTCTTCTCCTGTTTTTTTCGGATCCACTGCCTTGACAACTATGTTTCTTGTGACGGATTCTACTGTCTACACGAGAGAATAGTCTAAGACAATATTGACAATAAAGGGACACGACTCCTTGCTAGTTTGACTCAAAATGAATTGAGGCAATTGACGCATTATTTTTTATGTCTTGGTAGTGGTCATGATGGTGGGTGTGTTGGCAGAGGTGGCGGTAGGGAGCTTAAGCAAAGGCGTTTTTTGAGCGACGTACGGCAACCGGAAATGAGAGGTGTCCTCTTTTTACTCGCCTTGGCACTACCACATCTGTAATACTAAAGTCGTGTTCACATTAGGCCTCGATTATCATCGAATTAATTAAATATGAAATGGGTTCAGATCAACTAATTACAGTCCCTGATTATGCACCTATCAGTGTCAAGCCCGGGGGGGGGGGGGTCGGGCATAGGGTGGGGGTTTTGACATTTTCTAAAAAAAAATATCAAAATCCCCATCTCCGGGCAAAAAAGAATTGTCAAAATTAGCAGAAACAAATGGTTTACTTCTCTTCTTCTACATAAAATTGAAAGATCAAATGCATGATGTCCGATCAAAATCCCCACCTTGGGGATATACGCCACAGTCAAATTCCCGTGGGTTGCCCGACCCCCCCCCCTCCCCCTCGGGCTTGACACTGATAGGTGCATTATAATTGGATTACAATTACTTCAAACAACCCCGTGCGTGATTGAACAAAATGGCGGACACGTGGTGGTTTGAGGAAACCAAACTTTTGATCGCTTTATGGAGTGAAGAGGCGGTGCAGCATGAGTTTATTTAAACACCATGGACAACAAGAAACTCGTATGGGACAAAATAAGCCAAGGAATGGCCGATGCTTGCTTGACCAAAAACTGTCTCATCCGTTTCTGTTGTTTCAGACGGCTTAATTATTTTTCTTCTTCTAGCCTTCGAAGCTTCCTTTGCCTTTCTTCTGGCCTCCAAATCAAGTATTGCGGTGAATATCATGGCAGCTGTTCGATAGGGCGCCATTTTGTTTTCAACTTTAGATTGCGAGGTTACCCTGCCTAGTTTATTTTGCCATACGTCGCTCAAAAACGCCTTTGCTTAAGCTCCCTGGAGTGGCGGTGTAGCGGTGGTGGTGATGGTGACGGTGATGGTGGCTGTGGCAGTAGTGGTGGTAGTGGTGGTGGTGGTGGTGGTGATGGCAGTAGTGGTGGTAATGTTGGTGGCAGTAGTGGTGGGTGGTGGTGGTGGTGGTGTGGCGGTGGCAGTGGTGGCGGTGTTGCCGTTTTGGTCGTGGTGGTGGTGGCAGTAGTGATGGTGGCAGTGGTGTGGCGGTGATAGTGGTGGTGGTGGTGGCAGTGGTGATGTGGCGGTGGTGGTGATGTCCAGTTTTTGAACCTCTACTTGACTGGCGCTTCTTAACACGGATCACCTCTTCGGAGGTGGGACATGGTCAGTCACTTACTCACGTCAACGCGCACGCAGTGTTGTACAAAACCTACTTTTCTTTTCCAATATTGCATCACGTGAATACGATAAAGAGTTATTTAAAGCCGAGCAACATCTTCATAGTCGCACACCAAACAGTCAGCAAGCATTTTTGGAAGTTGAGAGAGATTTCTCTCTTCCTAACAACTCTTTGGTTGATGGTACGTCATTGCCAAAGATTAGCGGGGAGGTGAGATTAAAGCAGATGTAGGTCCGTTAAGACGAAAAAACGTCAGGGCAAGAGTGCCTGAGAAACTTATCAGGCACTCTAAGGAGTTCAGTTCTCAACAAAAGAGTCGCGGAACAGGAAGAGACTATTTCTGCATTGATAAATGTTTTGCGCTCAGTTATTGAGCAGCAGAACACAAAACCCAACGGCTCCTTTAGAAGCCACCACATGTCGTAAACACAATGATCAATGGTAACATTATTTTATACTGAGAGAGGGAGACCGGGAAAGTCAAAATCTAGGTATTTGCGTTATTGATTTTTAAAGAGATGGTAGTCACGCTCTTTCGTGACAAAGATCACGTGTTCTCACGATTTAGGGGTCTGGGGCCCAATTCTCGAAAGGCCCGAAAACTTTTCGGGCCCGTAAAGCCATAGTAAAATCTCAAACCTTGCGATAACAGAGAGAGGTTCCCTTCATACAAAACGTTTCAGACGTTTACACTTCTCTGTTTTTAGATACAGACGAACTAAAAATAACTTTACGGGCCAGAAAAGTTTCCGGGGCTTCCCGGGCACCTGGCGCGATTCTCCCGCCTTGCCATCTTACTACCGATTTGGGTTTTATTACTTCCGGTTTATTCGGTTCCAGGCTCTCACTCGGCCAACATGAAAGTGAGGCTCAGTCGTGTAGGAGTCGATATAATTTACAAGAAAACCATCTTCTGTTTGTCGAATACACCACACTGATAAACTTTTGCTCTCCAGCATTACTTTCCAGTTTTTGAAGTTTAGACTGCTGGCAGTCCGTTTTTCTCTTAAAATTCAACAGGAATTATAACGGTGAGATGCTTGAGAGTAAAAGGGATCGCTGATAAACATTGGAAAGACTTATCAGACCCTAACAGTATTTAGACTGGCTACCAGCAGTCTAGAGACATGAAAAACAACAGGAGATGGAAACGGATTTTATCACAGGCTTACTCGCCCATGGGTTTTATGGGAGCCCTTTACTGATAGCGGGTGCGTAACTCTCCACATATCTATCAGTAGTTCAGTTCTTATCATGCACCACGCAGGTAAAACGTTTGTTCAAAGCGTGCTCACCGCCCACTCTCATCTTCTGGGATTATGAAGCGCCAAAGAGCTAGAAGGCAAAGCGTCTGCCAAAAATAAAGAAAACAAAATTTGAATGGTAAATATCCGAGAGGCATTCTCTCCCATCAGTTATGATCCTTGTGCTGATTTTATTGAAACATTTGACTCTGTTGTATTTCGTTATCTCCAGCCGCCGGTTTTATCCTGCTGTTTTCCACTATCAGAAAAAAACAAGATGTGAAGGAAACAGATGGTTTTTTGGTTTAACAAACAACTTGTTTTTCTGCGTCACACAGACTAGCACGGAAACTGGCTTCTGAGTAAGCAGCCCCATGGTTCCGACAACTCGTGGGTTGATCAATGTTGGCAACAATAACAGACTCAAATTGCCGACCCGTGGTTTTAGCCACTGGTCAATATTGATTTGGGCAGAAGGTTTTCAATGACGCTCTTTTGATTGGGGATACTCACTTTTTATAGCAATATAAATTGATTTTTATTATTAATACAACTCAAATACGATAGAAAATTGTCGTCAGTAGAAAAATAATAATAGGGACCTTAAGCAATGACGACGGCGACGCCAAAGACGACGTCCAGTAAAAAAATAGATTTATATTTTACCTTCGAATTTCGCAGCTGCATAGATTTGTTGAGAGCACCTATCTCTCTCAGAACTTACTCAAGCTAAATGTGTAATGCCAGGGTTGAATTCCAAATTAAAATACGAAAAATTAGCCGCAGCCATTCGCGCTCTCCAAAATACGCAGAACTTAGTCATATGACGTTGTTGTTTTGCAGAGATTTATAACGCACGTGCACAGCCATTGTTCTGCTCATTAAGCCTTTTGTTTGGTGGCGTTCTCGTTGCCGTTGCCGTCGCGGTTTGCTTAAGGTCTCTAATGACAGTAACGAAGACTTCATCTTATAGAGAAGGCGTCAGATCATAGTCGCTTTCTGTTATAGAAATCGGGATAAGCTTCGCAGGTTTTGGCCTCTTTGCATGACTTTGACACTGATCATCGCATGTCAGCCGATCTTCCAAGTATGAAGACAATCTCGGTAGTGCAGAGTTGCACGAGTCCCCGCGCGGCTCTTCTCGCGCGCTTCACCATTCCTCGCGTTTTATCGAGATACGAATGAATCACGATTCGAAAACAGCACGCTTGGTTAATGTAGAAAATCGTTGAATGATTTTTAAGATTGAAATGACCTTTCACACTGAAAACCACTAATTAACCCTTCCTTTAAGTATCTACAATTTGAGCAAAGATTCAGAGAACCGGTCTGCAGTTTTCATATATTTGAAGATGTTCGATCGGCCCTGATGGCGAAAGAAACAGTTGTTGATGTAGAAATCCACAGCTGTAATCACATAGCACGTTTCTTTCCGGGGTATATTTTTTTCGCGTTTACATTGGCGTTGGTTTATCTTGTTTTATTATATATAGTATTTTAGAGGATTAAATTCAGTTTTGTCGTACAAGTCTCTCTCGAGGCTAAGCGCAGATCTGTTCACGGGTGACTTTGTTGGTTGAAGTCGCCCCGGCTAAGACGTGTCTGGTACGTATATGACAAAAATGTGCGCAAATTCACTTCAGATGTATAACTTGTAGTAATAAGTAACCTGACGATATTTAATTAGAGTGTGGAAAAGAAAATTTTATATGTACATGTTATTTACTACAGCGTCAAATGCCCTCTGTACAAACTACTATTGTATCTGTTTTTTAAACCGTTTTTCTTGCTTATTGCTCCACGTTTCAAAGCACGTACGCATACTGGAACAAAATGATAATAAAAAAAATGCATATGATGGTAAACATTTGATACTTGACAACCATTAATCACTATTTAAAAAAAATCTTAAGCGATATGACGTTTTCAGTGTTCACCTGTTCGTCAGTGAAGGTGATTAACCACCCCCACTGGCGGAAAAAAAGGAACAAAAATGAGAGATGAGAAAGATTCTAGTGTTGAACGTTTGTTTTGGGGGCGTATTGCTCGTGTTCTCTCCAATGCAGCTGATAAGAAGACGTGCGGTATAAATGGTCAAATATAGTCCTCACATTTACCCTTGCTGTAGTTTGCGAATTTACGTCTCATTTTGAAGCCGAGGCTCAACCTGGTATGAAAAAACGTAGTTCACATTCATGTTCTATGGTGCGACAAAATTTTACAGTTGTAATATACATGTTCGTTATTTTAAAACAAACAAACCGAATATATTGCGAAATAAATTCACGATGAGCTTCGTATTTACTTAGATATTTCAAATGCTTTATGTTGTGTTAATTTCTTTTTACGAAGGAGTCCATTTATTTACTCTTAGTGAATGAAGCTCGATGAAAACTCGAATAAAGATAAAAATGCTGTTTATTTTAGCGTTCAGCTTGGGTGTATTACCATTACGAGTTTTGTCAATCTCAGCCACTATGTTCTCACAAAAATGGTTTTTGGGAAGAAAAAAGGCTTAGCCTATCACGTACAACCCGGCTAGACAGGTGTAAAGACCTGGCACGTGAGCCAAAGCTAATCAGTCGAGTGTTGGTCGATTGCATTACGTGTAGCTACGAAATTTAGAAGAGCGTTCTGAAGAAAGTTTCGTTATTTTGGGAATTCAGATCGTGTTTCATTCATTGCGTGGTAGTGTTGGCTGTGTGGGTGACAAGTTCCCTGTTCTTTGTGATGTAGAGAGTACGCAGTTACGAGTGACTGTCCTTCAAATTTGCTTGTACGGTGGTCAGAAGTCACGCCGTTCTAAAAATAATTAGTAATAAGTAATAATGATAAAAAAGCGGAGCACATGGTAGTCACAGGTCAAGATCTAAAAAGAATACATTATGTCTGATTTGCAAGGAGTGAATTGGTGAGGAAGAAACGATTCCTGCTTAGACCAGTTTTCAGTATTGACATAGACTTCGCGTATTACTACAACACCCAACAATAAGATCACGAAGCTGAAAGTCGCGAGCACGAAAGTGGTAGGAAAAATGGTCTAACGACGCTCAGATATTTTGAGTGTATTGTATAAATTGACCCCCTGAACTGCCGGGGTTTCTAATGATGATGAGTCATGTTTCTTAGCGAGTGCAGTCTGCTATAAAGATTTTCTATCAATACCTCGTATTATATCCGATTTTTGAGGTAAAATATCGGAAATATTTTGAAACATTAATGATAACTTACTTTTAAGTTTTGCGATCGCTAATGGAATATAGAAATGGTAACGCGAAAAAAAAAAAAACAGAAGAAAGAACTCCATTCTATTGTCAGGTCTTGTCATCGACGCTGGCAGCTATTTTGGGATATTCTAAACAATTAGCACACATCGGAAGTGAAGCGTGATTGGTTAGTTTTGAATAAGCTCTCGTTTATTACTGAAAATGACGTCAAACACATTCTTACAACGAATTTTCTGTCTCAAATATCAGTCGTTCTTTCCCAGCGGGTCACAAGAGATCTTTGATTCCGAAAGTGAAGATTTAGGAAGCGATTTTTACTGAAGGTCGCGATCTTTTACCACAAAATACTTAGAAAACATGGCAGTGGTAGAGAAGATGTACAGATCGGAGAATTCACTAGAGGAAGTAAACCAGTCCTCTGCATGTCACCTGAACACAAGTCCACGTCGAGTTTCAGGAGCTCAGAGTTTTGATATGTCATCGAAAACTAATATGACTGACTTTGCGAACATTTATTCAGCGGAGAGAAAGAACCCTGTTTTGTCATCAGCATACAGCCACAGAAACGGATTTTCAAAGAGTATGGTCGATCTTTCGTCGCGAAACGGCTTTCGGAAGAGCGTCATGTTCGAAGAAGACCTCTTCGCCCACAAGGAGATGTTACAACGAGCTCGAAATCGCTTTAAAGAATTGGAACTTAAGTATCCTGAAATATTCAAAAATTCCACTAGAACTTCTTCGTTATCGTCAACTGGTTCGAACCAGCGAAGTAGAAGCTTTGATCGTTTCGAGTCGCTTGAACCGAAATCAGTAGAGCATCCAGAAATACAAACAACGAAAACAGATACATTACAAGTGCTGCGAAGTGGAACAAACGATCAAACTTCCAATGTTGTCACTATATCAAGGAAGAGGCCACCTCCTCTTTCAGTAGCCATGAAACTTCAGAACCTCGAGGATAGCTGTGATAGCGCGTTCGATGAAATCGACCGCGAGTCGGTGCATTCGAAGACGTCCCACGAACCGACGCCGACCTCTTTTAGTATTAGCCACTTTCTGTACCCAGGGGAGAGCGTGGAATCAGACAAGGACAGTGGAATATCCACAGATCGTCCATGTACTCCCAATTCGAGGTCTTCTAGACCTCTGAGATGGGTAGATCCGCGTTTAAGCGGCACTCAGTCTCTTCCGCAAAAGTCGAAAAGTTTGACAGCCTTGTCGTCAAAGACCAATTCCCAGGAGTTGACCGGCTCCGATTCTGACAGCTACAAAAGCCGCAGTAAAGATCGGCGTGGGATTCTAAAATCTGTGGCTTACAGAAATCAAGAAATTCAGTCTGAAAGCCTGGACATCCCTACAACTGCTAACACCTCTACTTACAGCCCACAGAGAAAGAATCGAAGCGGATCTTTACCTGGACAAATAAGACGGGGTAAGTTTTGTCAGTACTCTATTGTTGTTGTGGTAATTCGTTGATGTTGGACGCGATCTTCTCACCTCTCACCATGTGCTTACATGCGATTTTTTTACTTGGTGTTTATTTATGTAATGTCGATAAGATAATTTTGATTTTTCTTCCCGTAAGGTCTCTTAAGAAGCTCCAGGTTGCGCGATAATGCAGGTTATTAAGCTCTGAATATTTCATAGGTGATATTTTAGTTTCCTTCGAGACACGAAATTTATTCACTCATGTCAAGGTTTTGGAGGGTTGCATTTGCATTTTAGTCATTCGTTTCCCAAGACTCAACCAATAAAGGAAGGTGTAATTTATATATTTTTAAGTTTATCTAGAAAATCCTCACTTTCTTACAGTGTATTGTATAGATCGGCATGCTGTATGGAATGTGGGTCATAATAGAAGATTTCTGATTCAGTATTTTGGTTTGGAGTGCTAGTTTTTAAATCATTTTGTTTTTTGAGAAGCTGTTCAAAGTAACATAAATTTAAATGGTATATGCAGGGGTAAGTTTTCACTTGAGGGCGTCTTTAAGTCAGGAAGCGCAGATAAAAGCAATTTTTCTGGAAATTTAATAGCTAAGAAATATTCATCATTTCGATCAAGGCTTTTATATTTCCGGTAAATCAGAAGATTATTTGCTGATATTAAAACGAGCACTCGGTCAATATTCTCTTTATGAATGCCAGAAATTTTACCTGTTTCGACAATGTTTTCCTTTGTCCATGTTTTACAATATTGCTTTATTTTAGGTACTGTTCACTTCCTAGGGCGATTTTTCAAATCGTCGTTTCCGTCGAATGACGCAAAACGTTCTTTTTTTACACGATTAGATCTATAGAGATCTGCGTCTAAAAATACTGTTTCAATCCAAAAATAGGCTTAAATTTTTTTGCGTTTAGTTTAGTTGACCTCGAGGGTAAAAACCAAAATTACCGTAATTTTCGGGTTGAAAAAAATTTCAGCCGCTTTCGTGTTTGACAGGCGAGTGCGGTTGAGGCAAAGAGCAATTTACCAACTATATCGGTGTCCAATCTTTTATCGTATGTTTATTCAGCGATTTAATAGATCATGAGCTGCATAAAATTAATTATGATGCAAAGAAGTACCGATTTATTGCGGAGCAAAAGAGAGCACATTGAGTGATTCTCTCAGTCGATTGGTCATATTTTGGGCTTAATTGTTGCCTGTGGTTGTACCATTTGTTTACGGATTGTCGGCTTTTAGCCAGCTGGTGTTGAAACAAATTTGCTCGAACATTAATTTCATCTAAATTAGAGAAGGGGCGAGATTTTTTCCTGTCTTTATGCTGGTATAAGCAAACATTTCGCCAGTCTACGACAGTCTCCAGACATATCCAGCCGAAATATATAAACTGAAAGCGATTTAAACAATGTTTCCTATGTCTGGAAGGCCGTGTTTGCGATGTCGTGCCATACAGTGTTTGGGAAGATATTTTACATGTTCATGCTAAAAATACACGTGCTCGCATTTCATTAACCTTCTTTTTAAAGAACATGTCGTACCAGGCGTTATGGAGAAAATTGATTCATTTGACACAAACATTTCTTCCATAAATTGTATCGGTCATAAATTGTCCTTACATAAGTAAGGTTTAAAGTCAAGCATTTTCAATTTTTTGAATATTTAATAAAATCCTTGAAAGACAATTTGTCTTTTAAAATTGCATTGGGTAAAAAGAGTTGTCAGGGCGTTTCAGCTGTAAATTGGACATGAACTGAAATTTTAAAATAACAGGATTAAAGGGTATGATTTTAAGAGGTTATGACAGTTTCCTTATAATATTAATTTTATATTGTAAAGTTAAACCTTTCTGAAATGAGCCTTTTCTGTGGTTAAAAATATTTTTATGTTCTGAAATTTTTTGGTTGGTATTTCACTACCTGAACTTTAATTTAAAAGAAAAATCAATTACTCGTACATTGTAGCTATTATGAATTTTACTGCGATACAAAGTTATAGTTGTTTTGAAATTATAAATGAAAAGGGTCGCAAATGAATTTTAGGCCAAGGGAATGGAAAATAGTAACAAATTGGTTGCTGTCTCTGTTACTATTTCTGGTTAATTTTGCAGATATGAAATTCATGGCAATGAAATCTTGTCGTTTACTAAACTAAAACAATTTTGTGCCCAAAATAGCACGGTCATTTATTATTCTTTGAAAAAAATTAAAAGTTGGAAGAAGCACTGTTGCAGGTGGTGCCAGAGTTTCAATGGCTAAAGTAATGTTTAGGTTAAGCTTGTGTCCTGCAAAATGGATGTCAAATATGTTGAAGACTGTTAGTTGCAGAAGCAAATAATAATTATCTGCTTGTTCTCCTTGCATTGATTACTTCTTTATGTTTAGCTTGCCAGCATACTGTCAACTTTTGTTTTAAAACAATGCAAATGGTTACAAATGTTTCATTTTCTTTTCAAAATTTAATCAAAATTCAGATCACAGGTTGCAAATGTTAAGAATTTACCTTCAATTTCATATGTACCGGTAGTTTGCCCTTTGCCTGTGTGCCCTAATGCCTATTCTCTAAATGTAAAAATGAAGCAGATTCTAAACCTATCAGACTATAGAATGCTCCATTTGGTTGCAATTTTGTAATGTGGATTGTTTGTTTCACATTTAACAGGTTCAAGCATCTATCGGAGGAGCATCTTTTCAGAGAGTCGTAGTTTCAGCGGAAGTCAAGATGAGACTGACTCGGATGCAGAAACAGTCTGCAGTGTACAGAGTGAATTTCTGTTGCGTCCACACATGTCAGCCCGTGAAAGATATTTCAGCACATACCAGCTTAATCCAATATCAGAGACTGGTCCTAGGAACATAATGGTTCAAAAATGGAGAAGCATGCCTGAGCTCGGTAGAAGCAATAGTCTTGGTAGTGTTATTTCTCCATCTTTTTATGGTGATTCTCTGCATGCTGGTTTTGACGAAAACAAGAAGAAGAAGAAAAGGAAGTTTGGACGCCGATCTGGTCTTTATGTAGTAAACGATGTGCCTGCTGGCGAGAAACCAAGGTTATATATTGATAGGGATAAAAGCAAAATCAAAAGTAAAAGTGGCAGTATATTTCGCAAGAAGAAAGCCAAAAAAGATTCTATACATGTGAATGAGTTGACCAAGAAATGGTTTGACTGCCGAACTGCAGTAAGCCGGCCAACAGGGGGCCAAAGTTTGGGGAGGATCATTGCCATGCGTGAAGATCTTGGAAGTGCTTATGTTTTGGAATTGCAGAGGAGTCCTGGTGGGTTGTTTGGATTTTTCATTCAGAAGGGTTTTCAGCAGTATAAGAAAGGAGTGTTTGTAAGTCGTATTATGGATTGCTCCTCTTCAAAGTTCATGGCCGGCCTTCTAAATCCAGGAGATGAGGTTCTTGAAATCAACGGAGAGAGCACTGCAAGCAAGACCATGTCAGAAGTGCACAACATCCTAGCAAACTCAAACAAACTTGTTTTGACTGTGTTGCCATTCCTTGGCCGAAAAGATTGGTAACCAAGCCTTGCTGAAATAATATTTTTTTACAATAACTGCAGAAATTCCCGCACACTCATTGGCTAATTTTCATTGTCAATAAGCAGACAGACACATGAATTTATGATGCAACAAGCACTGTAAAGCAGACAATTTGACGATTTGTTATTGTAAAAAAACAAATTGATGTCAGTTTTTCATGCGTCTGTCCTGTTATTGACAATGAATTTCCTCATAACATTGTCAAAGTAGTCTGCGGATCCACAGCTTTTTTGACAATGTTAGGACAAATTCACAATCAATAACAGGGCAGATGCATGAAAAACTGCGGTCAATTTGTTAAACTTATTTTATAAATCCAAAGTACCGGTATGTCAATTTCTTTTAGGTGTTTTAAATTATTTTTTGTGATTGTATAGCTGTAAATATGTCCGGCAACATGAAAACAGTCATGTTATTGACTATTGAACACTTGGTGTGGCATTTTCATTTTAGATGACCCAGAGACAGCGCATTCTCTGAGCACTTCTCTGCTCTCTGCAAAGAGGTTGAATTCACCTGAAGCTATAAATGAAAATTTATTTAACTTCAAGTTTTTTACAATTAAGTTTAAATTAAAGAATTACAAGTTTTGGAAAATAAACCATATAATAGTGGTTTATCAGTGCTATCTTTAAAACTGCTGTTAAGCTGCATAGCTTTTGTAAAGTAAAACAATATTCAAGTACACTTTTTGCCATTAATGGCACTCAAATTTAAAAAGGCAATAATATTGCTGTTGATTTTGGGTGTAATGAGGAGAATTACTTGCTCTTCCTTTCTACATCAGTGTACAAGGAAACGAAGTGAAATTTTTTGAGTAAGTTAATGTATTTATTAGCCAGATCTGTCCAATAGGCTGGCTTATTCAAAGTCTTTTACAAGGCATCATTCAGTGTTATGTGGACTATATTGCAGTGGTGTTGCATGACGACCCAAATGTCACCTGTGGAAGAGACTAGTTTTTGCAATGACTGTGAATAAAATGGTACAAATTATTTGAAGGACAGTGCAGTATATTTTGTTGTATGCAACCTTTTGTAATACGGTATTTTAAACTTCAGGCCCAAGTTGTTCATAAAGATGGATAATCTTATCCACAGGATGAATCGCTATCCAGTGGATAGCATGGTTTGTTTTGTCAATACTTATCCACTTAGTGGTGGATCTAGCGTTATCAACCTTTCAAACAACTGGGGCCAGGAGACTAGGCTCACTTTATCCACACACATATCCAGAAGTGAACAAAAAAAGTGAGACGAAAAAAGAAAAGGTACACAAACACTAGAGGAAGGGATGAGTCTTGCTTCCTGGTGTTTCCAGAGTGTCTTTCCTCTCACTATTTTATTCCTTCTTGCTCAATGAACTGGTACAAGATGATATTTCAAAGACCCAGATCACCAGATTATTACATTTTGCCATCAACCCATCCCAGATGCTGGCAAAATGTTAGCATTTTTAGCAATAGTGTAAGCCTTGATTGATTTTAAAGGTTACCTTTGTAACAAATGACAAGAGGAGATACAAAACAAGAAACATATCTGACTGCTAGTGTCTTGCCTAACCAAACTGAGATGTGACACAGTGGGCAACACCAATTTTTTTTGGTTCAAATTTCAACTCTCAGGGTGAAATGAGAACACTTTCAGATGCTGATGCACAGGAACTCCAGGGTATGTGCTTTTTTTACATCAGAAAATTTCCAGGGCTGTTTAAAGACTTGCAGATTTCTTTAAACTGCAAAATAATTCATATGCTGATGTTCTCCATCGTTCTTGCGTGCCTCCTGAATTAGTCTATTAAATTTAGTGACATATTGCTGATGTTTGGGGAAAAATCAGGTCTTGTTTCAGAGATTTCAAGGATTTGCATGGATCCTTTGTTCTGCTCTCCCTTCACATACAGATTCACAGCATTGCTTTTAATCCAACAATTTTTTTTAACTCTTCATACATTTACAGAACAAGTTTATTTTCAAAACCAAATTGACATTTCAATATTTTATATCTACATGTACAACAAGAACAATACTTTCTCTTGGATAATTTTTATTCTAATAATTTTAGTAACCTCTTTCTTTTTAGTATCACAACATCTCAGAAATCATAAATAAAGCACTATTAATGCCATGCTAGTCAATAACTTCAACAATACATTTATGCTCTTATGACAATCCACTAAACACAAATGCAGTGGGGAAGAGTTAATTGGGCCTAGCATTACGATTATTGTGAACAACCAAATTGCTGACAATAATTACAACAGAAGCAAGAGCTTTCTTTAAATAACAGAGTTCATTTAATATTTGAATGTAAACTTTTACCTTAACATTATTTTAAATATAATTTAAACTCACAACTTACAATAAATAATATCAAATCAGAGACGTTATTTAACCTTAGAATAAGGACTATCTATACAAAAGTGTTCTGATGAAATGCATCTATAACATGCAGTGTAAAGACTGTAAAGATACCAAACATTTGCCAGCTGTGCATGAAACAACCCAAGGTAAGAAAAAAGCCACTTGAAAGAGTGAAATCGTTCCAGAACAAGTTGATTATGCCTAATTTGATTGTGTATAATAAACAAATTGCTGTGATACCAATGTGGTATAATCAAAAATAACCTTTTTTGTAATTTTTAAAGAAGTTCCAAGACACATTTCTGAAATGGTGCTTATATTTCAATGTACAAAACATCAATTAATGCTTTTGTGGTTCAATTATGGCCCCTGCTACAGCAGCAATATGTTTCATAACTCATGTTAAATGGGAGCCACCAACTTGGACGGGGGGGGGGGGGGGGGGGGTAAATTCAAAATATATCTTTCCAAGCCCTTAATGTCTTGTTACAATTGCTTAGGGTGAAGAAAATAGCAAATTGGTGAATTTCTGCAAGGACATTCCTCCACACCCCTACTGTATGTAGCTTGCCATTTGCCCAACTGCTACAGCCCCTTTAATTTTTAAATTTCCTTGACCAACTTCTTTGAATTTTATTTATTTATCTAAAGAATCCAGCATTCCACAAAACAGATGAACCCCAAACCACCCAATAAACATTTTCTTTTGCTACGTAAAACCACTTTCTATGACGCTCAAAATAGGCTACTCAAAAGCCTAAACAATGAAGTGCGAACAAAGTGCACTTCTTGTGGAGTTTTACCAATCTGGGGCCCACAGACTGACTGTTCTATCTGCACTAGAGCTCAAGAATGCCAGAACACCAGGGTGCCAACGGCATTGAATGACCTTGTCTCTATGATGAGCAACAACAGAGTATGGTGGTGTTCTAGTCTCTAAGTCTTTCCTTACATCCATCATGATGATACTAGTGTCATATGATCCGGTCAAAAGAAAATTATTATCTGCCGAAAAGCGCACTGATCTGCAGTCCATCGTGTGTGGCTTGAAAAGCTGTAAAGTTCGCCCTGCTGTGATGTCATAGATCATACAGCTTCCATCTTCATGGCCTGTGGAATGAAAAGAGACAATGAAAATTAAAATGAATGTTTATATCAGTTAAAGTTAGAATCTAGAAAATAACACTGCCTGCAGAATCCAGCTGTTTCATAAGGTGTGTCTGCAGTTTAGTAGGAAGCAAGGGTCAAAACTGACAGTTGTTTAAGACTTTTTTTTCTAGAGACCTAGAGACCATACTCTAAAAGTTTTGTAATTCTAACACATCCTAAATTACATGGAGACTGCATGCTTCAGCTTTATAACAGTATGGCTTACATTACAATTAGTCACCCTAAGCAATTTATTAAAATAATGATATTAAATTATGCCAAAGTCTTGAGTGATATACATGCAGCCAGAAATAACACTATTAACAGTATTTACCTGAAGCTAACATGTTGCCTGATGAGTTCACACAGACTGATGCCACACAGCTGTCTCCAGTTGCTATGGCATCAATACATCGCTGTGACCGTAGGTCCCACAGCCTGACAGTATTATCAGCAGATCCTGAGGCAATTATGTCATCACTGTCGGCATATACAGCCATGATATGTCCAGAATGACCCTTTAGTTGCCCTACTGTTTGGCCAGTACTACAGTCAGAGATCATGATATTTCCATCTCCTTGAAAAAGGAAATTACCGGTAGGTCAGGGTGGCTATAATGAGTGGTTTTCCCCTAGCCAAGGAACGAATGAGGCAGGAAATGTCTTCCTCACACACAGCTAGAAATATGGGCTTGAGTGTGTATGAGATTTTGAGGTCACATGCAGATTGTAATGTTCAGTTTTGTTGTTGTTATCCACCATTGCCTGACCTGCCCCACTCACCAACCTTCGTGTTATTCAATTTGTATATTGTAACAGACTTTAGAAAACAGTCTTAAGAAAGCATGCGCGCTGATTGGTTAAAAATCGTGTTTGTATAACTCGATGGAGACACAGAACTAGCGCGCGCTGTTGACGTAGTGATGGCGCGAGCAAAGAGAATTTACATTTTGAAAATCTAAGTTAACAAGTTGTTTTCCTTTTTCTAGTCGTGGTGTTTTCTAAAAGAAATAGAAAACATGCACCGTGTTTCTATCGAGTTATACAAACACGAGTGAATGTTTGGGAGAACTCGAAAAAGCTGTGGAAACACTCGCCTGTGGCTTGTGTTCCCACAGCATTTCTCGTTCTCCCAAACTTTCACTCGTGTTTGTATAACTCGATAGAAACACGAAAAAGCTGTGGAAACACTCGCCTGCGGCTTGTGTTCCCACAGCATTTCTCGTTCTCCCAAACTTTCACTCGTGTTTGTATAACTCGATAGAAACACGGTACATGTTTTCTATTTCTTAATCAACACACACCCACATATACAATTTTGGGTCTTGGATTTATTTTAGCTGGTTAATTTTGAAAGTTGTTACATAATAGTAGTGGTTTGTGGTTTTTGTTATTAAAGATCAGATGCAGCATGGGTCCCAGTTTAATTGTGTGTGAGAAGCCACTTTTCAAAATAATAATCACAATTACAATGGTATGTACCTGCTCCTCCAGAGACCAAAACAGGTGTGCCACTGGCACGCGAGACAAATGCTAGATCCCTGACAGTGCCATTATGGATAGCAAGCTCCAATCCAGGCCATGCCACAGAGCAGGTTTCAGCATCAAACCTTGTCACTTTGATGCTTTTATCATTGGATCCTGTGGCTATTATGTCGCCTCCAGCACTCCATGCTACACAGTAAATGGAGCCCCGGTGGTGGCGGTTACTTTTGAATAGAATAGTTGGTTGCGGAGGTTGATTGACACTGTTACTATAAACACACCAAAAGAAGAAATCAAAACGTACAACAAGATGTTATTATGTTATGAATAATAATTCTAACAATCTAGGGCTGCCTAATAGTCATAAGAAAACAGTCCTAGTCTTCCATGCAATAATATTGTGCCCCACATGAGTACAGAGCTAAAGAAATCCTCCAAATTTGTAATTTTTTTAAAGGAATGTTTGGAAAACAAACAGCAACTGCTTGTGTTGAATGATCAGAAATTGAGATTTCTCTCACTGACATAAAAAGTTAGAATCACATTGATTGATGCAAGGTTGACTCTTGAAGTTGTGTTAAACAAAAGAATACCTTTCTATTCTTGGCTGGGAATCCAAGCCTTCAGCACTGCATACTCTTAAGGTCTTTGAATTTGATCCAACAGCAAAGAGATCACCAGAAGGATGGAATGCTATGGCTCTAATGGCTTGCACATCCTCTAGTGTAGCTACAGTGTAGAAAGAAATGCTTGAGGACGAATGCAAGAGTTCCTTCTGTTTTTCGTATTGTGGAACATGGCTGCCATGGTTGACAGTCACTGTAGTGTTGCTGGGTGGAGAGTTGGTGGAAGGCTTACGGAATGTCATGTTAACCGTCCCTGTCTCTCTACCTGTGAAAAAGTCAATGAATGATTGAATGAATAAACAAATGAACAAATCATTATCAACAGTAACAAAAACCCGAACAGTTACAGTGGGATCAGGTTACTATGAATAATTTTGTGCTAGCATTTGGTATATTTTGTTGGCTGGTGGCCATGTCTACAACATTTGAAACCTCAATTTCAATCTACCTGTAGTTTTGACATTACATCCAAAATCGTGTTTTCAACATTTCTAAATCTTTAAAAGCTCAGTGGACTAATAAACAAAGCAAACATGAACTAATAACTGTGCTAATGTTTACGAGATTTTTCTTGCAGCAGGGTTCACAATTTTATTGACCAGCCAAGATTAAATTTACTAATTCGGGTGCAGACCATTTTCTACTTGAAAAAACTACTTGCATATTTTTGGAGAATTTATTATTTTACAGACCTTTCTTAGCATCAGTGTTAGGTTCCCTGTGTGGTTGCTTGGATTCTGCAGGATAGTGGGCACTAGTTGGAGCTCTGTTAGTCTGTGGTTTGCTCTCTGCACCTTAATGAAAGATGGTAAAGATAGGATAAAATGATCATTTAAATTCACAACTATGTGTACCAGTTGGGAACCTCATCGAAACTGTCTTAAATCTCATCCAAACTACTGAAAAGTCATCAAAAACTAAACTACATTGTAAAAGTCATTAAAACTAACCCCCTAAAGTCATCAAAACGAACCTGAAAGTTATCAAAACTATCCCAGAAGTCATAAATAACTTAGAGTTACTCACTGGGATGCACCACAAATGTGGTTGCATTTCTTGAAGGCTGCCTGTTTATTTTTGTTCCTTCATGACCAAAATCTTGCTGTGCTATCTCCATCGGCTGATTTTGGGTTAGCACTTGGGGTGTAGCAGGTGAGTTGGTACTGCCGTTGACTGATTTGATTTTTTCCACTGATGGTACATTGCCATTGATGCCTTGTGCTGGAATTCTCATCTCTTTGTTTTCATCAAAGGCTCCCATCTTCTGCTTGGTCACAGTCTGAGGGACAAGGGAACGTCGCACACCATTAACTTTTGGTCCTTGTTTTACTGGGACTTGCTGATTCTGGGATACAGTGTTCTCTTTGTCCTGCAAATTTGGAAATCACATTAATTACTGAATTATCAGGTTGTAGCTAAGAAAATAGTCTCCTGGCTAAGATTTTCATTGAGCCGGTCACCATTTTTCGCGAGAGATCTGGAACAGAATTCCGTCCCCAATCTTTTGCAACGCCTTGAATGCGAAGTTACCAAGCTTCACCTGTTCAAGATGGTGGACGCAGTAAACGGAAAGATAAGACGCTAAACAAGTGTTAAAAACAAGATTTTTTCAATTGCTTTACTCGTTATAGTGGTGCCGATACTTGAACCCAAACTTTTCATTGGGTTGATTTAGACGGTTCGATAATTGGTATGGTTCAGATATCAAATGATTGTACGTGTGTAACTGAAAAACCGTTCATTGTTCTTTACCGCCAAAATACAGCTGGCGATCACCTCTTTCTCAGCTGGACAATTTCGAAGGCAGCCGGCGCTTAGCAACCACCCTGAATTATTAAGTTTTTTTGTATTAATAACAAAATGCCAATGTAGAAGGCATGGTGGCCTATCAGTTACTATCAATATCAGTTGAGTAAGGCACCACGAAAGTTTGGTGACCAGGTTTTAATATCACAGGCAACTGGCTCCGTTTCCAGTGGCAAATTGTCGCCCTTTGACATCATTGGCAGCAAAGCGCCTGAAATTGCAGGCGACGATATTGTTACCACTGGAGACAAAGAAAGTTGCCTGTGGCAACACTGTAATTTTAAGTCCAAAACTTTATCACCAAAGGTTTGTTGTCTATAATTGTAGTATTGTGCTGGAATCTGCACTGCAAGAGACTAGAATTCCATCAAGAGGAGGTGACATTTCTCTTGGCTTCTTGATGCTACAGACACCAGAGTTAATTTGCGAGTGCTATAAACAAGTCAAAATAAATTGTATAGCAGGTAAAACAGGTCAAAATAGATGTACACAAACCAACTAAGTTTTTAAAATGACTGTCTATATCCTATTTTTTCTTAAACCTGTGTACTGCAGACTTGTACAGTTTTTCAGTACACAGAGCTTAACAGGAAATTCTATCCTGTAATTAAAGTTATTTAAAGCCCAAAATACCAGAGCAGACTTATCGTCATCTTTGTGAGCATTTGCCAGTGACGTTACTACAAAGCACAGCTAAATCTATAAGCTCACAAATTAATAAGGTGGCCTGAAACTGAAACAGTCAACTGATCACAGGCCACTGAGTAAAATTTTCACACACCACATGATAATACTGTACGTAGCAAATCCCTTCACACAATGATGTAATCTCCACCTTGAAAGCCACAGGAAAATAGTTAAAAGGGCCTGTTAACAGCAAGATGCAAGCCCTTGTAATTAACATTTTCAATCACCAATTAAGTAAACATCAATAGATATACCAAGCCATACTTTGGAAGCACAGAAAACCAAATGTTTGTTATCCTGCATCAGTTAAAGATGACAGATGAACTTGACTTCTATGAATAAGAGACCTGCTTTATGATCAGACAACAAGCCAAGTGGATAGGTATTCAAGGATGGCCAAATAGTTCACTGATTTTGACAGATAATAAGACCTTGAGCGACTGGTACCTGCATCAGTGGGTCTATATATTATAAGACATGACACAGAGCAGTTGGTGAAAAAATCCCTGGGATTGAAGGCTAATAAAATGGGTTCAGGTACCCGTAATACAATCAAAATGGAGAAACTAAATAAATATGGTTTGGAGGCACATCTTTCTCAATTAGTTGCTCCGAAAATCTGACGTACAAAGATTTTCTTCCAAATGGTCTTCATATGCACACTGGTTACTTAAAACACAAAGTTTTCAAAAAAGGATAACACAAAAACTGGTAGGCCAAGCAATATTGACAAAAATAAATACACAATCCCCAGAATCTCCCTTCATGAACAGTAGGAAATGACAAGCAAATGTGTTTCTGGATCACTGCAAATTTCATAACAAATACAAACTAGAGAAGACAAAGGGTACACAAACTGGGCAGTAGTTTGTTCTGTTCTATCTGCAAACATAACCACACCAGTGATCTGGGTGACAATAAATCAACTGTGGAAACCTTTAAGAACCATGAGAAAAACAATTAAAAAAGGTCACAACACTCTGGCAACCTTGGTCTAGCTTGATAAACAAGACTCACTCTACTTACTTTGAAGGTGAACACAGGCATTCTGACAACTAAGTAGCTTGAGTGCAAGTTAAAGATTGTGGATAAATTCAGACTTCCACACCATCAATGGCATAAAAGTGTTAAAAATTGAATGAAAATTGATATGATGTCATAGGAGGATAGATAGGGCAGGTGTGAAGAATGGTGAGTTCATATTTTGTCAAGCAACCACTCAAATCAGTTGGTCAGTGACATTTTGAGAGTTTAATCTCTCTAGAGACAAAATGTGCTACTTTAGGCTTTAGGTTACACACCAAACAAAAATATATCCAAGAAAGATCTGATCTTATATCAAATGAATCAACAGAAACTGAAACAGTAAGTTTGACTTTCATTCAAGGAGACTTCAGCCCTGGCTGGTAAAATTTTGCTACAATCTTCAGTCTCATTATCAATAAAAAATATCTTAAAATTTTGGTTTAACTGATAAATTAACTAAGATGAATTTTACTGCAACTTTTGTAGAATGAATGTGAAATGAAATAAAAAAATACTGTTTCTAGTAAGTCTGATACAATGTCATTGATAGTGTAGAAAGTTACATGTAAGACTGACATAATAAAAATAACATTCTCTCTTTTGAGAGATTGCTGCAGTTGATTCTTCCAAAATAAAGCTCTCTGCCTCTGATACTATTGTTAAGCACACTTTCAAGGCAACAAGTACATACTGTAATCAAAACAAATTTGCTTGTCTGTTGATTTTAATACCCCAGTTTCCTGATTGAATAAAAGAACATAACAACTACAGTTTGGTGGTCTATGGCAAATAGATTTCCAGAAGAAATACATGGCTACATACCTTTCCTGAGTCAGCTGTTACCACAGTGTCTGACACGTCATACTTTGTGATAACTTTCAGGATATCTTTTTCGTAGACCAGAGGAACACTACGGGGTGTGCCACCATCCACAGAAAGGACTGGGGATGCTAGTGGAGCTGGCGTGGATGACAATCCCTGCTTTGTGCTCTTGGGTGTACTAGAATGAGTACAATAAAACAACAAGACTGAATAAGGATGTTGTAATATTCAACAGTTTCTTTTTTTTAAGTTCAGGTTGAAAGAAAAACCAGCAAATGAATCTCTCAATATTTATTTTTTGTTTTAAGAAGTGTTATGATTTTAGGGAAATTGTTCATGTGCAGCAAATATAAATAATGGAATGAACTATTAAGCATAATTTTTGGCACAATCATCTATATAAACTCAATGTGATAGGATTAGAGTTGGCCAGCAAATCCCAAACCAGGGATTTAATTGACGTTAGGCAGGCCACCTGGAAAATTGACCAGCTGTGAGAATGACTTTGCCCACATGGTTTGACCATCTAGTGGAAAGTTCTTCTTTATCTTATACTGAACCAACGGCTGAGGCCCTTAGATTTGTCTCTTTTTTAAATTCTTTTTCATTTTTTGTTTATTTAATTTATTATTATTATTATTATTCAACTACTGTTGGTGTGCACACAGTCCTTTGTTCCCAGTGTATTCCAATTTATTAATTGTTAATGTAAATTTATCAGCGTAATTCTATTACATAATCAGGTATACAGTGAAAATTCAAATGTACAACTGTCAAACATTTGCAATGGAAAATGACATCGGGATGTCGAAACATGTTTTGTAAAATGAAAAAATTGTTTTCTAAATATTGTAAGAAGAACTTTCTACTAGATGGTCAAACTAGGTGGGTGAAATCATTCTCACAGCAGGTAAAATTTCCCGGTCAAAGTTCAGTTCAAATAGTTTTGGCCGCCTGTGAAAACCATTTGCCCACCTGCCAAAAATATAAAAACCCCTGCCAAACACATTATTCTGCTTTACCTAACTCAAGGCTGTGATCTAAGAAAAATTACAAGGAGTCCAAAGGTACCTAACCATGAAATTCTGGGTACCCTGCACTTATATGAAAAAGTAGGTTTTTTCCAGTTGTGCAAAGGCAACAGTTAGTTGCCTGTGGCTCCTGGGTGCTTCTAGAGCACAGCCCTGCAACTGGTTAAATAATAACTGCTATGAGGATGCCTAAAGTGAGTTTCAGGCCAATAACCGTTTAAGCAAAAATTGAACCAACCAACCACAAATTCACTTTGAATACATTCAGGATCACTTGCCTGGTATTTAGAACTCCAGAACCATCTGCTAAGGCAACCCAATGACCTATGCTTAATGGTGCATGATCATTCACAAGGGGAGTTAGAGGAAACATTTGGTCACCTGGTGTTACAGGAGTAATGTGGTGGGAAGTATTGTCTACATTGGCTTCCTCTAGGTTTAAATCATCTGGTTTATGCTTGGTTCTTACAGTAGGAGTTGATGTCATGGCATAATTGACTGAGAAGCTATTAGAATCCTGTTTTTCATTCTTTGGATGTTGTTGACCACTTTGTTGTATATGAAAGCTCTGGTGAGATTGTGGAAAGTGATCCTCACTTTCTACAGGACTGGCAATCTCTTGATGACGATTATGAAATGTGATCTGCCCATTTTGCTTGTGAATTGTCTGTGCTTGCAACGAACTGTCTGGAGGCCTTTGAAAGTTAGTACTGTCGGCTGAAGTTTCATCTCTAACACTTTTGAAGGATTCACTAGATTCTGGTCTTTTGTCAGGCAATTCAGATGCAGCTTCACGTTCCCCATTAGGTTTTCCCCTCAAGGACAATTCCAGAAGTTGTCGCTCTAGTTCTTGCTTTTGCCTCTCGTAAGCTTCAAGTTGTTTTAAGACATCGTGCTGTTGTCGCTCTTTGAGAGCATGAATTACATCGGAATCTTTGCCTGGTTCTAAAGCATGACTGCCAACGGGTTGAATGGACTCATGCCCCCTTACAACATCATCTGAATTACTGCCAGATGCAACTGTCTGTATCACTCTCTTATCCTCACTTTCCAGTTTAGTGGCCAATCCATTTTCATGGAAGCCATTATCAACTGACATAGTCCTCGGCTCTTTCTCTGGATAGCCTTTATAGTGAAACTCGTTATAAGAATGTGAAACTCCCTTGAGAGGCTGGGTGGAATGAGCCCTATTGTTCAATATTGCCCCACTGTTCCTGCCTGTTTCCAGTGTGGACAGATGTGAAGTGATGTCAGTGGTAGCTGGCCGACCAGAAAGAGATAAGCTCCTTGAAAGAATTTCAGCATCATCTCTTCTAGAAGCCTTGTGAAATAAAACACCTGAGGCTTGTTTGACCCTTTTCAAGTCAACTTCTAAACTTACTGGTTCAAAAGGTGTGATAAAAGCATCTTGTGGAAGATTTTTAAGCCAGGACAAGAAATTGCCAGAGCTTTCCTGCGATGGTCCATTTAAGATATTTTCTCCTGTGCAAACATGAAGGTCTTCTGAGAGATTTCCATTGATTGCTCTCAACTGACAATAATCCACACAACTTTCAAAACACAATCCTTTAATAACCAAGTTTAATAACCGGTCTTTAATTGGGGTCAGTGGTCTTGGCAACTTTCCATTCAAACCTTTCTTTTCTATGGGAATCACCTTCCGGAGTAAATCAAGGATTTGTTCAAAGCATTTTATCCGTGCTGTGGCAGGGTTCCAATCTCGATATTCCGGCTGTTCGGGTAGATTGGGAACAGTCAACAGAAAACACAATTTGCTATATTCAGCCTTGTTTGGACAGTCTTCCTCCAATTGATTCAGGCACTTGATTAAATCTTCAATTGAGTAGCTTGTTGAATATCCACCGAAACCCGACTTGAAGTATAACACTTCCATGAATTTCTGCTTCAAAACAAGGTAACGGAATTGTCTTGAGTCGAAATCGGCGATGCCTTCAAATGGCTGAGCAAAGATCAATATGGCCTCCCACTCGCCATCAAGTACAAGGTCTCTCAAGAAAAGAATATCACTGGAATAACCACAATTCACGATCCCAGATTCTTTCTCAAGACTTCTCATGGTGTTGTGAAGCTTTCTAGAGTCCAAAAACTCGAGGACAAGCCTTACGACTTGATTATCCTCCAAAACTACACTGGTATTTATCATGTCAGATGAACAATTTATGCGCTGCTCGACAGAAACCGTTTGGCTCGCCTCTTCGTTTCCTTCACTCTAGCAGCCATTTAAAATCGATTCCTTTTCAAAATATTGAGCAACAGATGCCAATGCAACGCTCATTACAATAAATTTTTCTTGTCTTCCTCCAATTATGCCATATGTCGTCCCACCAAAACCGTCCTTTCATTATTTCTAAACGTGGTTTGTAAATAATGCATCGCGCCAAAAAGCTTGTCAGATACTAGCAAACGCATGCGCCTGTGAGAACGCAGTTTGCCGACAGTTTTGCCCAGTCCACTTCCGGTGCTGATGTTGCATAAGATTTTTCACGTACAGTGTGGTAAACGAATGCATAATACAGGGAGGCTTCACCTCGAGGTCCAATCCGGTTTACTTAACAATTATTCCACAAGCGCGCGTTGGATATGAGATGGTAGATAGCCAACGAGTTGGTTATAATGATCTCATATCCAACAAGGGCGAGTGGAATAATAGCCTACGTGTAGCCGTACCCTCCCTCCCGTTTTTCCTCGGGGGGAGGGTACGGCTACACGTAGGCTAGTGGAATAATTGCTTTATTAAAAACGCCCCCAAAATAGAGCAAACTAAACTTAAAAAAATAAAAACGCCTCAAAAAAATCACGCGTTCGTTTACCATATTCGTAGAGCATGGTATAATGACTCTTAATAGCCCATGATGGCAAAGCCAATGAAAACTCTCGAATTGCATTATCCAATGATCCAGTTTTAATAAAAAAAAATATATACCATTATGACAGAAAAGGTACCCCTTTTGTATACCAGGAGCCTTTGTATACCTTTAATTGAAAAAAGGTTCTTCTTTCACATTTAAGGTAATTCCCTTGAAATTGTTCTATTATGAAACCTTTTTTGAAACTTGGCATAGTTAACATTCATGATATGACCATTAGAAAAATGCAATAAAAAAATGGGGTCACCGTGCTTGTTTACGCATCAGCAGGCTCTTAAAATGGGGTATTTTACTAGTTGTGCGTTAAAAATTCGAATCATCTTCATACAGAATTCAGTCTTGATTACTTGAAAGACACAAAATTTTATCTTGAAGTAAAGCTTCTTTTATTCACATAAATGGTATTGTTTCATTTAAACCGATTTCAATCGCCTGGTTGCGGGAATATTGCACTTTTTCGGACAGTTTCGTGATTAGCTTGAAGTCCTTGCCTTGGCCAAAATACACCCAGTATGGAACTACTTTGCAAAAAAAAAATGTTCTACTATCAAACGTTTTCCCTTCTTCAAATATGTTCTTCATTACTGTTCTTAGCAAATACCCCCACCCCCAAAAAAGGGCGCTTTTTGGGATTGTCACGCAATCCTCGTCCTTTGTTGGGGAGGAAGATTGCATGACAAACAGATCGTCTGCATAGGAGGCTAACCATTAGAGGAAGGCCTCAATTGTGTTGCTCCATAAATATCTGTACCCTCTCAAGTTAAGGTTTTTTTTATTTGAGCCCTTCCTCTCTGGAAATTCCAGTTGAGCATCATTTCCTTCAATTTTGCTTTTGAGAACCCAAACCCCCCTCAGAATTTCAACGAGCAGGAGTAAAGTCAATGAGCAAAGTTGCAAAGAGATGAGTCAGCAAGCTGGTAAGACAGGCCCCTCACTAGCTCATTTGGCTAGCCAACGGCTTTGCTCATCTTGCCAACAATGAGTTGCTTGCACGCTAACAACTGCGTCAAAAGAAGCTGATCTAAAACAGACATTATATAGCCAATCAGAGTGTGCTGTAAAAACAAAATCTTATAAAATCATGGTTTTGTGCAAGATATTGTATCAATATCTCATTACATCACATTTTCAGAAAGGGGAAACTTTTATTTCTAGAAAATCGTAAAAGACAATAAAAATATAATTTTTTAAAAATTTGCTTGTAATAATAAAAAACTATTACTGCATAATTTCAGCTTGCCATACACATAATTATGGAGACAAAGAATTGCTAGAAGTTTTTTTTCACAAGTGGAAATATCGCATATTAGCCTGACAACCACCAGAATACTTACACCCATCTCAGCGGGATACAAATATCCACACTTTCCACAATAAAACTAGTGTTTTGTTGCAGGCTCCCATTTCTCTTAGGTCCAGTCATAGTTTCATATCTCATGGTTGCGAATGCAATAAAGGAATGAAAACGACACTCCCAAACGATTACCCCATGCCCCCTTTTGTGCATTAACAAGACCATTGCATGGGGGAGGGACTAAGGAACATCTTTTTTCCAAGAAGTCCAGAGATGATATATTTTTCTGGCAGATTCCAGATTGCTCTTACACCGTGCACTCACTTGTGTAGTTGTTTCCCTCTTGAGCTTGCAACGAAAAAAAAACACCCTTTTGGACTGACTAAGGTTAGAGTTGACAAACAGGAGGTGTAATTGGTTCACTTCATGAGATTACTCCTTGATCTATATATCATTAATAATGATTTGCCAATGTGAATGATTTGTGCTCCTTTTGTCAGGGATTAATGAACACCGGACTCCTTTAATAAGTGCAATGAAAAATTGGCCTATCAAGTCACAGCCATAAGCATACCATGACGCTAAAACTGTGACATAAAATGGTTTACTTACAACCTCTAAAAAAACATCCACACAGAACAAACAAACAGAAACTTAACTAATCAACTGTCACTGTCGTCATCTGAAAGAACGATAACATGTGATGTTCTTTCAACAACTTTCTGGCTACTACTGGTTGAATTTCTTCCACCCTTGTTCAGAGATAATGTCAGTCTTCTTGATTCACTTTTTTCCAAATTAGGTTGGCCATTGGTTGTAGCTTGAACTGGAGGACTGTCTGAAATAGGGGCAGATAAAAGATTATCATCACTTTCTGTCAATGTTATTTTTCTCTTGCAACTAGATCTCTGGTCTGCGGACTCTGCCCTGTTAGGAGACGCTTCTTGTTTGTTTTCTGTTCTGCACAGTCTTGCATCATGGAATATTTTAAGTGGAGATTCATATTCAAGTTGTCCGTTTTCTGCTTTCCTTTTCCTGGTACTAAGACGGAAAAGGGACTTCTGATCTTTTAAAGAGACAGGAGTTAACGGAATGGAAATAGATGATGAAAACCTGTTATCAACAGATTTCATGGACAAAATTGAATTTGGCAAGGTTTTTTGTCTTCCATTTTCTTTTGGAGTCTTCTCAGCTACAACTTTGCTGTGAATAACGTTACAAGAATCACTCAAAACTTCAGGCTTAACATCAGAATTATTACTGCTTGTAACATCATCATCATTTGGATTGGACTGGGATTGGAGTGATGGAACAACAAGTTCTGAGGATGGACTTGTTAAATCATCTTTACTGAGGGTTGAAACATTTGAATCTGTCCAAGCTTCACTGCCCTGTAGACTACTGGACACTACATCATTGGGTGAGATATGCTGTACTGAGATAATTTCCTGATTTTCTGATACACTTGCTACATTATCAATATCGCTGCTTTTTACTTCCCTTGTGGTTTCAATTTCTCTGTGTTGAAGAGTACAATCTAGTTCCACAACAGCTGTGCGTTCCACAGAACTGTCATTGTATTCAGACAGAATAGAATTGGGTAATTCAGCAACATTTAGATTTGTCTCCTTTGAAGGCAAAGCAATACTGTTGTTTGCATCACATGTAGTATTATTGTCTGCGTTTTCCTTTCTTTCAGTCTCTTGTTGTGGAGTTTTTATGGCAAAGTCCTCCAAGTCATTTTCATTGGTATCTGGGAATCTCCAAATTAAGCATTTCTTCTTTGATTTTCCCTCAAAATGGTTTTGTGATGCTGATCCGTCATCAAACACTTGCTTGCTTCTATTAGGATCGTTATCTTCATTTATCTCTTCTTCTAAGCCAAAGCCATCACATTCAATTTCACTGGAATCTGATGACTGAGTCATTGAAATGTGAGAAAATTTCCTTTTCATTGCACTTTTCACTTGTCCATTTTGTGGCTTTGAATTCTCTGAATCATTGTCACTGGAGCTGCTGCCGTCATCATAAGCTGCAGTGCGTCCATAGTGAGAAAACTTGTTGAAGACGTCGTCCAAATTTCTTTTGCTTATTCTCTTATTCTCTTCTAATTTTTTGCGAAGGGCGAGGTCAGCTATGGCAGGGTCCTTACTGGGGTGATAATCATCTGTGAGAGCACATCCAAAATTGTTCTCGAAGTCTCTCTTCCGTCTTTTCTGCAACTTGTTACCAACACACATAAAGACTTCGTCACTTATCTCATTTAGCACTTGAACTGACAGCTTCAAGCAATGTTGCTTGTTTGCTTCAAACACCACATTTCTGATGTCAAATATGTCTGGAAAGCGACTCTTTTTTTTCTTCAAGAACTTGTTGACTGCTCGGTCAATTTCTGGTACACTTGTGGTGGGGCACTTGACCTCTCTCTCAGTGACTCTTCCTGTGACTGGGGGATGTCCCTGCAATTTACAAATCTTTTTGTAGATTCGATTAAACCGATCTTTCAGCCGGCATTCTTGAATATAAGTGCTCTCACCCATGTCCATTTCTTCCAAGCTCAACTCCGCTCTACTCAAAATCTTTATCTGATCACCCAGGTAATCCAGCTTTAGTTTGAGTTTTTCCACAAGCTGTTTTTGTTTTCGAGGAGTGAGGAGTTTTTTTTCTGGACTAGAGTTGGTTGTAGTTGCTCCGTGGAGTTTTTTTTTCTTTTTAATCTCATCCTTAGCTTTACTTGTACTCGGTTGAGGATTAGTGAACTCAGCCGGCATTCCTTTGATAACATTATTCGAATCGTGCTCCTCGCAGTTGTCGATCGTCACATGGATGATGGTTTTGTTTACATCTGGCTCCGCGCGAGACGAGGGAATAACGACATTTTCATTTCCCACGGAACATGCATCGCGATCAACTCCGTCTTTCACTCCATCCAATTTCGCTTTTGAATCATCCGTCTTTGAATCTCCTAAAAGAAGCTTACAAATGTCTCCAGTGTAAATATACCCATTCGCCTTGTTCATTTGTGTCGTCCGCCATTTTAACGCGCTCTTGAATCTCGCGGATGACACGAACTCTGGACGAGCTTCCGCGAATTTTAGTTTCAGCAAGAGCACCACGTCACTTTGTTCGACGTATCGTTCAACGTGAGAAACAAATAGTTTAAAAAGATCTTGCACGTCTTCTTCGTCATCCTCGTCACTGGAAATAATTACGATCGGTTCACTTCGTATACAGTTTGATCCCTTAGCCATTCCAGATCCAGTTTATGCAGTGTAATGGCCGCCTAGGACGGTCAGGGAAGAAAGTGGGAAGTTGTTTTCCTTATATGAGCATTATGACCAAATTAGGTAAAAAAGCAGACAATTGATTTCCATATATGGTAAAAATCTGAGATTTGAGCTTTCTTATTGGGTCGGAGATAATTTATGCTCATAAATTATTAATCAAGATCCGAAAGGCATAACTAATGCAATTTTCCTTGAAATATGATAATCTTTACCTCCTGTTAGAAAGTGGAAAGTGCAAAGTAGTGAATGTAGGTCATATTTCCTTCCACAGAGACAATTAATTTTTCCTTGTTTTTTATTGCAACAAATACAAAAAAAAATAAAAAATGTTACATACCAGTATGTTAACAATATGAATATTTACTTTGTTTATAATACAAATACAACATTGCAATTACTAATTCACAGTAACCTACATGTACAAGTAAACATTACAATACATTGAAGTCACCATCTGTCTTCTCATTGGCTAAAAGCCTACACTTAATTCTGGGAAACAGCACAACCTACAGATTATTCACTAATCTGCTAGCAGATTAGTGAATAATCTGTAGGTTGCGCACACCATGCATGATTTCCAAGAGCAATGTCAAGTTCACGGGTGATGTGGCATGGATGGTTGAATTGCTTCTTCAACATTATGTGTTTGTCTTTATTTTCTTTAAAACAATGTATATTAAAACAGTTATTTCATTCGGTTTTTGTGATATCCGGAATAATCAGGGTCTCAGTAAGTGTTATCAGCCTCGGCCTTCAACTTCAGCTGATAACACTTACCTCGAACCTTGATTATTCCGGATATCACAAAAACCTCATCCAATAATTGTTTATTACACATAACTCTTTAACACTACTTACAACTGCAATACACCACTTGGATTTTTAATAAATAAATAAAGCAAAAATGCTTTTCTCAAAACAAACACTACAAGTTGCTAACAGCATGACTATTCTCATGGGATCATACTGGAGTGACAATAGCCCTTTTTACAGTTAACTTTTCTCATTTGCATAACAATATAATCTAGCATGTACAATATGTGAGACAATTTCAGGCTATTTTGTAGTTTCAGCCCAAAATTGCCTTGCATCCACTTTAGATTACATTGTCACGCAAATGAGAAAATTTTCAGGGCACTTTATTGAGTGCTTGAAACATTTTTCCATTGCATTACTGTATAAGAATTGGATTCTCACCACATTCACTTGAGAAAGACACTGTGACAGCATCAAAAGCTTGCAAACCCTAAAACATTGACTCTTATTTTATTTTCTTATAAA
This sequence comes from Micromussa lordhowensis, assembly GCA_964020085.1. Classification (NCBI taxonomy): domain Eukaryota; kingdom Metazoa; phylum Cnidaria; class Anthozoa; order Scleractinia; family Lobophylliidae; genus Micromussa; species Micromussa lordhowensis. The sequence goes on from OZ026597.1 coordinate 30,624,310, forward strand.
TCTTTAATGTTGTGTCCCCAATTAACATCAATGCTAAATACTCCCAGACACTTAAATAGAGGTTTTGTTGTTGTTGTCTTCCCAAGCTATCTTGTTTCTTATGATAAGATGATTGGGTTTTATCAACTGGGTTGATAATGTGAATTGGCCACTGTAAAGAGATTCGAAAGCTGACGTTTAGAGCATTAGCCCTTCGTCGAAGTGAATCAAGGAATTGTGGGTCATGTGTGGTTTACATACAGAAAGATGGAGCTACGCTATTGGTTGGTGCCTGGTAATGGGAAAAAACAACGGAATAAATTAGTTGAATGAAAAGCGTTCGTCGATCTATGAGGATTAAGAGTGCCGATTTGAAAAATAAATTTTTGTTTTAGAGTTTTGTGGCTTTCCATGCTTCCTTGATGAAGGGAAAAATCGGCACTCTTAATCCTCACGGTATCTACGAACGCTTTTCATTCAACTAATTTATTCTGTTGTTTTTCACGTTCCCAGGCACCAACCAATAGCGTAGCTCCATCTTTCTGTATATAAACCATACATGACCCACAATTCCTCAATTCACTCCGATGAAGGGCTAACACTCGAAATGTCAGCATTCGAATCTCTTCACGGTGGCCAATTCACATTATCAACCCAGTTGATAAATCCAAATTATCTTGTTATATTTCCCACCAACGCAGCACCACAGTTTCTTTAGAAACTCACCCCCTCTATTCATTTGTTTCTTATTAGGTCCACTACAGAGTCAGGAAACAATATCTTTATTTGATCTTATTCATACTTCTTTTTATGTACCTTAACCTCCAATTTCTCTCTAAATTTGTGAAAAAACCCTTCCCCAGAATCTGGATGATGCTAAAAATTAATATGAAAAAACTTATGCAGAAGCAAATGACTGATTGCTTTTAATCTGCTTTAGAAGTTCTTGATATATGGTAAGGTATTTTGATGACGCATTTCTTTTGTAGAATTTATAAAAATGAAACTTTTGTCGACATACTTTTGCAAAATTCAATGCTCTTTTTTTCCATTTTGTCTTCTTGAAATTGTGAAAGTAAAACCTTGCAAAATATTAATTGCCTAGCTGCAATCATGAAATTTAGTATGTAAAAAAGGATAATAAATGTTTTGCATTTTGTAAAATATAAATTGGTAAAGGCTGATTAAAAATGTTTTGAAATTTACACTAAAACCTAAGATTTTATCACCAGTATTACTATTTCTTTTTGATAGTAAGTGGACTGTGATTGGCTAATTTTATCCTCTTGGAAAACCCAATAAATCTTAGTGTATTGTATTGCATTGTATTGTAATACAGTTAAGTGCTAACCATTTCCTACCCACTCCAATTGAAATGTTGACCTTTCTCCATAGAGATAATTTATAATAAACAATGTTTTTGTGGGTCTGTACTGCAAACTATGGATCCTAATTTCTTCCTTTTGATTTATCGCCTACATCCTTTGTACTTTAGCTATAAATTGATGGAAAAAAACTTGGCTTATATCTTAAAATGAAAAAAAAAAAAAATTTGAGCATGAATAACTAATTTTAAATACATGTTCATATTTTTCCATTTCATTATTCAAAGCATGCAGCAACGTGAAATGTAAAATTAATCCAACCCTACATCCTGATTTCACCACGGATGATTTTAGCATACTTGTCTTCATCCAGATCAAGATACTGTTGAACTTTAGCATCATGATAAAGCAGTTTATCTTTCACTGCTCCTAAATCAAAACCTTCTTGTCTCAATTTGGTTTTCTGAAGCTTAAATGTCCCTGTAACACTAACACTGTCTACAATTCGAAGAAACACAGGATGTGCATAACTTGGCAACAGCCTTTTTAAACCCTGGACTAGCAGGGTCAAATCGATACCCTTGTTGCCTGGATCAACAATAGCTGCCATGCCAGCCCTTCCTTCAGTGCCTGGAACTTTGACACCATATACAACAACATCCCGCAGGCCGAGAATCTTGCTCATAGTCGCCTCCACTTCGGCTGTTGACACATTCTCTCCATGCCATCGGAATGTGTCTCCAATGCGATCATGAAAATAAACATAACCATATTCATCTTTGATGAGGAGGTCACCTGTTAGGAAGTATGAATCCCCTTTTTTGAAAATGTCACGACCAATTTTCTTTGATGTTTCCTCTTTGTTCACATATCCATCAAAGTTATGTACGT
>OZ026597.1:30631504-30664004 GCA_964020085.1 Micromussa lordhowensis
GTTAGCCTCAGGGAAATAGCATAGGGCGGCAACAGTACCAAATACTACAGGACTTGGCCAATCCAAATAATTTATTGATGCAGAACTGAGGCAGTTTTTAAATAAAAAGCGGAACCAGAAACGCTTTAACTTCAATACGCAATAGAGCAGCGCGTGACCTTTAATCAAGTTGCGCGCACACGCTATTTTTGGTTACTAGAATGTTCTACTGTATCGCAAGCGCTCACAAGAGCGCCGCGACAGCCCACAAGTGTTATTACATCCATTTTGAAATCACCCAAATACAGGACTTGGTTGATTCAAATATTTTATTGATGCAGTACTGAGCTGGTTTTTAAATAAAAAGCAGAACCGGAAACGCGTTTACATCAAAATATGCAATAGAGCAGCACACGACCTTAAATTAAGTTGTACGCGTGCTATTTTTGGTTACTGGAAAGTTCTACAGTGTAGCGCAAGCGCTCACGAAAGCGCCGCGACAGCCCGCAAGTTTGAAGTGTAACTTCCTCATTGGCTGGAAAAATGATGTGAGCAAAAATGGTGCAATTTGGGAATAAATTGCACCAATTTGAGCCCATCAGATTACAGGGACCACCAGTGATTTCAAAATGGATTTAATAAATATTATAAATAAGCTTTTGCTTATTAACTTTCTAAGGGGTTTTCAACAATCTTGAGCTTTTCTTTTTTCTTTATCCATTGCAGCTAGGTAGTCAGGCGCGGATCCAGGGGAGGTGAAATGGGTGAATTTTCACCCCCCCTCCCTTTTTCCTGAGCCCCCTTCTTTCTTTTTTCTTTTTCTTATCCCTCGAATATTGAAATAATATTTGATTTCTCTGACATTATTACAAAAATTCACCCCCCATTTCAAAATCCTGGATCCGCGCCTGGTAGTATATGAGAAATTCAAATTACCTGACAGGTCAGTACCAAAGATTATTGCCTTAACGTCTGCTGTAGACATGCAATGCCACAGGGAATCAAGCCGCAGGTTGGTGTTGATAAGTGCAGTTATTACGCCAAGTTTGGATAATCCAAACCATATGCAAATATACTCCGGACAGGATTCTAGAAAGAGACCCACTACTTCTCCTTTCTTGTAGCCCTGTGATTTGAAGTAATTTGCAATCCTGTTGGAGTAATCCTCTACATCTTGAAATCTCCATGTCTTTTGTTCAAATATGAAAGCTGTCTTCCGTGGGTGTTTGGACAATGTTTTTCGAAAAATATCAGCCACTGTAACCTTATCTACACTTTTCGGAAGCTTTCTTATCTCACTATTAATGGAAAGACCTAGGTAAACGGCCCTGCAAGAAATATTATTTAAATAAGCAAGCTTATAAAGAATTGTTTGGTACAACTACATGATGTAAAAGGTTTGAACCGCCATATTGAATGACCGAGAAGATACTGGAGACAAGTGCGCTGGAATATGTCGAGTTTGCCGGAGATTGTCACTCAAAACAAATCGATCATTTAAACAGCAGAACATCTGAAATACTACTAGTTTCAGAATGTGGTACAGTGGATGCCTTGCGAATAAATATTTTAATCCTCCAAGGAATTTGAGATTACTTGAGAGCTTCAGACATACAAACTACATCAGCTAACCTATACCCCGGGCCTCTACCCTGCTCCAGAATGGGTCCGTCGACCTTGGAGCTGCAGGGTGTCCGTTCTCTTCTGGCGTCACGAACCTAAGTAAGAGTATTTTAGTTCAATATTTCACACCCTCTGTACCTCAAATCACGCAGAACGGTTCGAAAGAACACCCTCGGAAATGATCTCCCTCCGGAAGCTAAGTATGTGCCAAATAATAAAACTGGACATAAGATCCATGGAAGTCGACTGTAGTATACTAGAAATGAAATGCCAGCCACGATTACTGCCCAAGTGTACGCCATATTCTTGCGTGCTTGGTGGAGGGAGTGTTGATTGAGTGTATTGTTTCTGATTTCCTTAGTCCAATGAACAAGAGCCTGGGAACGAGATGCAAGGCTTTTTTGTTTTGCGCAAAAATAACGTATGAGTTCAAGAAAACGAAGCTCGCGATCACGAAATGAAATTGGAGGAAAAGAAGTTTGCATTAAACAACTACAACTACAACTTTGTATTAAACAGGAGAAAAGATAGATTAGGACGTACTACAAGAGAAAAAAGAAAAGAAAACCGCTCGTTTATTGATGTAATCAGACCCGTAGGGAGGGGGGGATGCGATGGGTGCGCCCGCACCCCCCCCCCCGCAGACTGCTGAGGTCCACTTTTTTGTTTAAAAAATAAATAGTAAAAAAAAAATAATAGTGTTGTTCTGTTTGCCAAGATGCACCCAAGGAGGCTTGAGCTTGGCACACTTCTGAAAGATCGTGATGATCAGCAGCCATCCGAGTGAACAATACGGATTTACAACTTTATTTCTATTTTTGTTATTTTTAAATAGTGACATTGGCATTGTTATTCTCTACATTGTAAAATACATACGTAAAGCATTCTCTTTGCCAAAAAAAAATCAATTTTGAAGTTCAAAATTTGACAAATATCCACGTTTTTAGGTTCGCTTTTAGCGACCTATATTGCTATCATACTGACCTTCAAAACGCACGAAATGCAGTCTCAGACAACTTAATTTTCAAAATTTCCCGGGGGCGCATGCCCCCGGACCCCCCTAGTAAAGAGCGCCTCCGGCGCTCGTTGGTCCGTATAATCAACTGATCGCACCCACCCGTAAAAAATCCTGGCTACGGGCCTGTAAATTCAGGTAAATGAGACTGATCATCTTTCCTTGAGCGATTAAGCTCTGGTTTCTACTGTTCTAGACACACCGCGCACGCACTTCTCTTCTTAGAATGTTTCAAGCCAAGGGGAGGGGGAGTTGGGGGGGGGGGAGGGGGAGTTGGGGGGTACTCCCATATAAAAAGAACGAGGGTGCTCGTCCTACTGGTTAGGGGTTAAAAAGCAGTTTTGGTACCTCTTAGGATTTTGCGCCTTAAAATGTCCACAGTGGGACATTTCGTGGTACCTTTCAGGGTATTGAGCCAAAAAAATATGACAGGAGATATTTGATAATCAACTTTACGAGAAGAAGGTACTCAAAGTAATTGTCTCTATCACTATTCACAATTATGGAAGTGTCAGTTGATGTGTTGATTTCGAATTGGTACCTCTTAGGGGTGAAAAAAATTTCAAGCCACACCCACAAAACAGCACCCCCATCCCTTTTACATGGGGTCCTCTGGGTTTCAGGTGGCCTGTGAACTGGCTCTCAAGTTGCTGCCTTCTCCCCAGGAGGAGCTCCCAGAGGCACAATGCATCAGTAAAAGTGCGAAAAACCAAGGAAGCAAAAGGCTTCATGGTTAGATGCGACAAGGTCAGGTTTGGATATATTCTACTCGAAAACTCACTTACTCTGCCTGCTATTCTGCTTGAGATTCTGCTTGCTATCCGAAAATGTTTGGCTTTTCAGGCCTGATATCTTTTCGGGGGAAAAAAGGGAGGGCCTGACTAACTAGATCAAAGTCATTATGCATAGCTTAATTGAAATTGTCCATAAATAATGTTCTTTGTGTTGAGATGGGGTGACACAAGTACAGTTTTTGGAGTGATCAATGTTTAAATTTTGAAATCTTCAGTTTCAAATGAAAATCAAAAAGAGTGATTGAAAATACACAAGAAAGAAAGAAAATGCTGAGAAATGCTCAAAAACATTTAAGGGCTTCAACACTTGCCATGTGTTCCATCATTACTACTGATTACAATAGCCTTTTACTATTTTTCAATACAAGTCCTCTGCATGTAGCTCACAAGCATTCTCATCTGCAGTTCACAATATTATGTTCATCCAGTTGGCATATATCTAAAAACCCATACATTAGAGAGTGATACACTGTATGCTTTGTTGCCTCTCTCTTCACAAAAAAGAAAAATAGCCATCTGTCAATACTTCAAGTAGTTCTAGGGAGATCCCTGCATTGCCTGACTGAAACATTCACAGCCAACCAGCAGCCAATCTTAGCCTCTATAAGGATTGCTGAAGAGGGAGAATTTGAGTGTACAACAAGACAGTTTTGTTCACTTAGACTACATAAAAGAGATGGATTCCATTTGTAACAAAATAATACAAGAAGAAGAATAATAATTTTGTGATCTTAATTTATTCATATTCATGCAATAGCTCGGGGGCTATATATTTCCTTGAAGTACCAACAGCCCCTACAATCTTAAGTCTACTGAGTTAGTCGCACAGTGAATTTCAATGTGTATGTTCTCAACCAGGTGCAAAGCCATTCTTTTGTACACAATAACTCCAGGGATGATGTCATCACTGAAAGATGATGAGTGGAATTTAAAAGCAGTTAAATGTCCTTGTATAAGAGGTTGTACTTAGGAACATTCTGTGGATCTATAGGACTTGTCACAATCAGCTTTCCTCTCAGTGCTCCTCTGAGGATCACCTCCACCAGGTCAATAAAATCCTGCTTGGTTTTGAAGCTGCCAATAAACTTGGTGTGGTCTGGTGTACTGAGAAGAAAGAAACTCAATAAGATCATCTTTAGCCTTCAGGATTTGCAATGTGATGCCCAAGTTGTTGGAAGGATGGATAACACTGCCCACCAGATAAATCACTATCCAGCGGATAAGTGTTAACAAAACAAACCACACTATCTACTGGATAGTGATTTATCTGGTGGATAGCATTATCCACCTTTCCAACAACCTGGGCCGGAGTTACTGGTCATCAGGTTATTCTGTAAAGTAGGGAGAAGTTGCACGTGTTGCACATTTTCTCACACACCTCTGGGAGCCATAGTCAAGCTGACCGCCGCCAACTGACTCTTTTATTTCTCAAACCAATACAGCCTAGCATTATACGTAATGTAGGCAAAATACAATAATGTAAAACAACAGTTATAAGCTTAGTAAGACTCCATGTTGACAGTCTCAATAAAGAATATCTAACAAACAAACTGTGTGTTATCAACTTAATGAAGGGTTGGGTGGGAACTGGGGCTCAAAAATAAACGTCAGCAATGGCGGACAGCAAAATAGCAACTGACAAACACTGAGCTTGTGACTCAAAAAACAAACCCTCAGGCCCAGGTCCCAGAGGTGTGTAAGAAAACATTTTCCAGTTATTTCGTTCCTCAGCCAGTGGAAAATGCAACTTGTTCCTGTTAAATTATGACAGAACATTCCTTTGAAATGAGGTATATTTATTTATTTGTTTTTTGTAAACTAGTCATTAGCTATTGACTTTAGCTAGGTGTCCCCAATTAGCTAATCTATAATTGTTGTTGTTATAGCTAAGTATACTGACACATTTAACAAATTCATTCATTGAAAGTTATGACATCAAGTTACGACCAATATCAGATGGTGTTTAGATTTAATTGTTGCACGATGCTGCTCTCCACAACTGTGATTCAAGAAGAAAAACAAATGTTGCATACACTGTATGCGGACTGAAGATTATGTTACAACTGCACAATACTTTTTACCAGGACATACAGGTCAAAACGACAGGTGACAACGAGAATAAGCTCTCTAATATGACCGCACTTGTGAAACAGCATCATCTGGGGGTTGTAATGTGGATGGCAGAATCAAATAAAGCTCAAACCTGGCCAGCCTATGTAGCAAGGCATATTTAATCACTATACTTGTTTCATGTTTTCTCACTAAGTGAAAGTGATCTCCTGATATTAATACATCTTGTTTACTTGATCAAATTCAAAATACATAATTTCTTCGCATTCTAGGTGTCCTAGTGTCCACATGGTATTCTATGGCCGTTTGAAGCCTGGACTGGTCCTGTACACATGCACTAGTCCAGCATGGCAGCCATGTTTCTTCCATGTAGGAATACACTCCCAAATACATAATAGGGAGCTTAAGCAAAGGCGTTTTTGAGCGACGTACGGCAACCGGAAGTGGACGTTTCTCATTTTTGGGCAGTGGATGCATTCTAATTTTCAAGTAAATCGTCTCTATACAAGTAACGACACTTAAGTATTACAAATATGGTAGCGCCAAGGCTAGTCTCCTCCGCAGCCGTTATTAGGGTCGTCATGCAACGCTTCTCTCCCACTAACGGCTGCTTAAACCCGAACCCCATTTGTTTCCGCGTATTAGCCAATCACAACATCCCTCACATATTCCTGAGGCGGTCGTGCCAAGACTAATTGTCCAATGACAACTTGTGTTCTATCGGCTACTGATGGTGACATCGCTCGAAGAAGCCTTTATTTTGGTGTCTTCCAAGTTCAAAATCCCCACTTTAAATTATCAACAGAAGTTGGCAATTGAAAAAATAGTTCAATAAGAAAGATGTTTTTGTGAACCTGCCTACCGGCTTTGCAAATCTCTTATTTATCAAGCGCTTCCACTTGTGTTTGATCACACCACCAACCTTCTGGCGTCGATGTCAACATTGGAAGGGGAGAACTTCCGTTCAGTTGTGCATTTGGAAAAGCTCGTAAGACCAGACCAAAGGGATGACTTTGAATCGGTCATAAGCAGGAACCCAGCGGCGTTCTGTCAGCAGAAATTGGTTTTCCCGACGCATCCGAATCTTCGTGGATGACAGAAGAAGTACAAGTGGAATCGCAAATCGCATTTGGATGCTTTTCCTCGAGGTGATGAAGTTGATGTATTTTTGACACCTCTGTCGGCATTCTCATCTGGATGTAATTCTTGGCTTGCACTGTCACGGAATATAAAAATAAATCGAAAACCATTTTCTCTTGCCTTGAAGACTTAAATTTTATCAAACGCTCGTAGCATTTGTCTAGATACAGATGAACAGTTCGCTGTTTTCTGAGTAGCGACTCACGTCCACCGATAGCGAGGATCAGATGACTTCAGCAATGCCCAGTGAACTCTTTCCGAAAATGAAGATTTTGTTATTCTTGAGGGAAGCCGACGAACAAATGAAGCATCTAGAGCTACTTTTTTTTGGACTTAGATCCATAGGAAATCTCTGTGATGCCTGGCAACATCTCGCGAAGGAGGCGATGAATTTACCCGGGAAACTGACGTCATTGACAAACTACTGAGACATGATTGGTTTCAGAGCTAACAATAGGCAACGCGTGATTGGTGCATTCTGCAATTTTCACGTGAACTCAAAACAAAGAGAAACAAATGGGGTTCGGGTTTAAGCAGCCGTTAGTGGGGGAAAAGCGTTGCGTGACGACCCTAATAACGGCTGCGGAGGAGACTACGCCAAGGCGAGTAAAAAGAGAAAACGTCTCATTTCCGGTTGCCGTACGTCGCTCAAAAACGCCTTTGCTTAAGTTCCCTAATATTTCATAGTGTCAGAAGTCGGATATTTTTGGAAAAACAAGCAAGAAATGCACATGGAACTCTTCAAGTAAAAATTATGGGATCTTTTACGTCAGTTTCAATAATTGACCTGCTCTACTTGATTACCGCCATTTTCAAGTTTCAGATTTCAAGCTTCTACATTTAAACACCAACGGGGTATCTCATTACAAACAACAACCATGGATAAGTGTATGATTCCTTTAATGGATTGGTCCACACCTGGAGATATCCATAAGAGATTCATATCAAGCTTTTCAAGCAAAAATGCAGTTCTTATTTTCGATGGGCCCCTATTAAACAAGACAGAAGGTCAAAAGGTGAGGCTACTCTTGCTGTGGGACGGCGACAAAGAATTAGAGATCTATAATACAGCAATGTGGGAAAATGATGCAGACCAATTTAAGCTTAAGAAAATAATATTTGAGAAGTTTGCAGCATACACAAAGCCACAGAGCAACCAAATACTGTCCAGGTATCAGCTAAGATGTCTCAAACAAGATGACATGCCCTTGGAATAATTTTTAAAAGCCCAAACACTGATTGACGACAGTGGATATGACCCTGCATTCCAAAGGAGTTCCTGTGCCTACTAGGATTGATCACCTACCTCAACCGCTTCTCAGTCAAAGTGGCAGAGCTCACAGCACCCCTTTGTGAGTTAACAAAAAAGAATGTTCACTTCAGGTGGAAGAAGCATCACCAGGCTGCACAAGATAGAATCAAAGAGGAACTTTGCTCAGCACCGATTTTGTCTTACTATAACCCTGGTCCAGCAACAACCACCATCCTACAGTGTGATGCCAGCCAGAAGGGGTTAGGTGCCTTGATTCCAATGGCAAGGAAAGGATCGTCACTATGGCATCAAGCTCACTTACTGACTCTGAGTCCAGGTGCTCTAACATTGAGAGAGAATGCTAAGCTGTGATGTTCAGTCTTAAGAAGTTGAGTACTATCTGCTTGGGAGGTTACTCTGGTTGAAACTGACCACTCGCCACTAGAATGAATCTTTAAGAAAAACATTGCAGAAGCACCAGCTAGGCTACAAAGACTGTTGCTCAAATGCAAGAAGTTTGACAAAGAAGTCAGATACAGGGGGGCGGGGGGCTAAACAATTCCTGTTGCTGATGAATTATCCTGTGTATGCACAACAATGAAGTAATCAGAACTGGACACCAGAGTTAAAGCTGCGCTCCTGACTACAGTTTATACCAAAGACCCGACAATGCAGTTGTCGAAGAACACCATTTGCAATGGATGGCCAGGATATAAGAAGCAGTGCCCAAACGAACTATGAGACTACTGGAACATTAGGTGTGATCTTGTTGTAGAGGATGGTCTGATACTTAAAGGAGACAGAGCAGCTGTGCCAGAGTCCCTTCGCGCCCAAGTATTGGAGGCAACACACACTGGTCAAGGCAAAACCAAATGCTTGCTTGCAGGTCAGTCTTCAATCAGTCTTCTGGCCTTGCATATCTGGTGACATTCATCAAATGGTAAAGGATTGCTAATTAAGGAACGAATACCAACAAGCAAAACCAAAGCTGCCAGCAATGCAACCCGATCTTCCAACAAGATCGTGGGAGAAGCTCAGATCAGATATCTTTCAGTACAATGGTGCAAATTACCTGATAATCTTTGAGTATTATTCAAGTTCCCTATCATCAGACCCCTGAACAATACATCTGCATCCACCATTTCCAGTCACTTAACCAGTTTATTTGCGAGTATGGCCTACCCTCTGCGCTAAATGCTGATTTTGGGAGCCAGTTTGTCAGCGAGATGTTCAAGAAGAAATGTGAAGAGAACGGTATCACCTTAACGTTTAGTTTGCCATAATCACCACCAAGCTAACAGCGTAGCAGAATGGTGCGTTGGTACTACAAAATCCCTTTGGAAGAAGGCAGCTGGGAATAACCAGTGCACAGAAACAGCCCTGTGGATGTACAGGATAACTCCTCTGGATGACCACCTCCTGTCACCCTATGAGCTCTTGTATGGGCAGAAACCCAGATCACCACTACCAAGTAGTATGATCACCCTCCAATCAAGACACCCTGCCGAAGATGCTCATCAAGCAAGCCAAGCAAGCAGAATTTTACAATAAGAAAGCCAGCTGCGACAAGCATGTTCTTAACAGTTCTGAACCAGTGTACGTATGGAACTCTAGAAAGCACATCTGGGAACCGCCAAAACCCTGACAGAGAGCCAAGAACATATATTGTTGGAATGAATGGCAAGCTGTACCAAAGAACAAGAGAGTGTGCTCTGTGTCTGTCGACGTTTCAAATGACATTATTATACCAGGCTTAGCAGGACAGTTGTTATGTATTCAGTTAAAAACCATTCACTTTGTGTTTATGCAGCCATGTTATTTCAAGCCATTTTTGTCTAGCATGTGTTATGTAAACCTAGCTTTCATTAATTTTTTTGACAAGAGGGGGATGTCATATTATCCACGTGGTATTCTCTGGCCGCAGAAGCCTGTACTGGTCCTGTACACAAGTCATGTAGTCCAGCATGGCGGCCATGTTTCTTCCATGTAGGAAAAGACTCCCGAATACATACTATTTTACTAGGCCAGTTGGGCATGCACTGAACATACATTTGAATTATAGTGCTAAAGAAATCTGCATTACATAAACAGTGACATGCAATTTCTTAGACATCCAAAAAATCATGCTTTGTTATACATTTTCAGAAATACAGATATGCCTTTTAAAATGAGAATATTGTCACTATATATGTAATAAAAAGTTCAGATGTACGTGATAAAAATTACCCACATTTCAGATACATGCCTCAAAATTTCATATACATTCATCCATATATTGTGTGGTTTCAGAAAACATCCATACTTAGCCCAAGGAGGGATATTGGTTATTCCAATGGGGAGGGGAGTCCCAAATGCCAAGATTTTTAAAGGTAGGTACAGTAGGAACTAAAACTGGAATTTCCAGGGGGATGGAGGGTTTTAAACCAAAAAACCCTCTGTGGGAGGGGTATCACTGTATGGATATTTTCTGGCAACACATTTTTCCATCTTACCTATAGTCAACTTTCATATGCTGTCCATTAAAGAAAAACACAGTTGCTGGAATCAGAGAGATGTCAAAGTAACGTGTGTAGACTGGCACAGTGTCGACATCCACAATGTATATATCAGCCATACGAGAAACATCATGAGACGTCTTGGCCAGCTATTTTGTTAAGGCAAAATAACACATTGTAAAATCATTCATATAAGACTGAATTTGCATATAAAAATGTATTAAACATTATTAGAATGACCTTCTGATTTATTTGACTGTATAGAATCATAAGAGAAATGTAGATCCTCTAGTTTAGGCCTTATAAGAAGATTGCTGATTCAAAATTTGAACGTTTTACATTTTCTGGATGTTGCATTTTGAGTTGTTCTCATCTTGTGTGCTGTTTCTTTTTTTAAAAAAAATTTAGATCACAAACTACTTACTTACAATACAAAAAAACTTACAGTACTTATCTACAGTGTACGGTACTTACATGTAGGTTACTAAACAATATTACAAAAAAAACAGAGCTTACTTACAAAGTGAGATACTAACAAAACTATACTCTACTTACAATACAACACTTACGATGCTTACTTATCTATATATATATATATATAAATATATTAATAATAGTAACGATAAAGAAAAAAACACCATACAGCTACTTGCATTACTTACAATACGAATCACATATGCTGTAAAATCCAAGAAAAAGGGGGTGGGGGGGTGTATGGTACCTGTTAGTTAGCTGTACTTCTTAACTCAAAGATATTTTCCGTGCTGGTTCACTGAAAGTCACCTTTCAAACTTTTGAATATTGAAGCCAGGAGAAAAGGTTGGGAATGTCTGGTAGGAGGGAAAGTACAAAAAGAGTGAGAGACCCCAAACTGGTAAAAGGTTACCAAAGAGAGAAAGGTTCAATTTCTTTCCTAAATTGCTTTAAAAAAGGCTTAAAGTTTTCAATAGTTGGAATATTTCCTTTGCTTCTGCAAAGCCAAATGTAGAATCTCGCAAGTAACAGAACAAAGTTAATTGCAGTTTTGTTTTTGGAAGTATCAGGTATCAAACCCAAGATGACAAGGTTGTTAAGAGGATAGTCGTTGGATAGAAAGTTACGATCCTTTAGACAAGCAATAAGGTGTTTCCAGAAGAGTTCTATTTTGCTGCAGAACCAGAAAAGATGCGTAAAATTTTCAGCTTCTTCATGGCAAAATGTACACTTAAAGTCATCTTTGTATCCCATTTCGAGTAGAGATACATTGTTGCCAAAGTTCGATGAAGAAATCTAAATTGAAATTCAATCAATTTGGTGCTTCTGGTGCATTTAATAGCATTCATGTATGCGTTATGCCATATTAAATCACGAGCTTCTGGGAAAACCTTGCACCATTTTTCCTGACTAGAGATTTTAATGTTACACTTTGCTTCTACCAGTTTTTGATAAGCTATGGTCTGCTGGGCTTTTCTGATTTTAAAAAAGCGGTTGTGAAAGACTCTTGTTCTTTCCAATTTAGTGGTACACTTGGTGGTATTTGATTTCTCCAGAGTTCTCGGAGGGTAGATGTCATTCCGTAGAGTGTCAAATTGCAAACCTTGGTATGATACTTGCTTTCAAATTCTGTTGGTGACACGAAAGTACTTGGTTGTTCCTTAACAATTTGATTCAAACAAGAAATGCCCATTTGATACCAACTTTTATAAAAAAACTGGTCTGTCCATAACTCTAATTAAAGTATTATACCATAGGCTTTGTGTGAGGAAAGACTCTACCGTTTCTATTGAACCTTGATAGTTTAATTCAGACCATATCTCGAGAATCTCTTTCAGAAAGGGGCTAAGACTGTTTTTTTCTGTGTAGGATAGTATGAAAGAAATACTACATATAACAATACCATCAATATGGAAAGGTTTTGCTGCTGTTTGCAATGGAGTAAGTCAGCAGATAAAACTTAGGATTGTTAAAATTGGCAAGACATGACTGATGAGTCCTGAAGTGGACCAGCCATCTGACTAAAGTAATATGACTTATAAGTAGAAGTCTACCAGCATTCAATCACAATTGCTGTCTTTGATTGGTTACACTACACACTATCTATTCTGTTTTAGTATAAATCTACTAGCATTCTATCACAAATGCCATTCTCCGATTGGCTACACTACTCACTATCTATTCTGTTTTAGATAGTGAGCAGCGAAGTAGTGTGTGCTGGGAGCCCCTTCTTTGCGTTTTTGAAGTGTCTGTGAAGAGGATTCAGTTAACGTTTTGAACAACTAGTAGATTTATACTAACACAATTAGATTATTCACTCTCGATTTCTATCCATGATAGTTGACTTGCGCTGTGCCCTCGCAAGTTATTGTGCAATAGAAATCTCGAGCTCATAATCTAATTGTTAATTAGATAGCAAGTAGCCTAGTAGTGAGGTTGTTTGCATTTTCATTTGTCTCTGAAGAGGATTTAGATTAAGCAATAGAGATCTTTTTCATTGTTTATATAGCCTCATCTAAACATGAGGAGGGTTGGGAGAATTCGAGACAGTTATGCAAACCCGAGACTTAGTTGAGGGTTTGCATAAACTTCTGAGAATTCTCCCAACCCTGAGTGTTTAGATTAGGCTATATAAACGCGGAAAAAGTGCTCTATTACTTTTAGAAAGTAATTCTCAAAAATATGCGCAAGTCTAAAATGTCACAACTGTGTTTACATACTCTCATCTAAACACACCTATCGACCAATGAGTGCACATAGTGGCTCAATTATTTTATAAAAAGTTTTGAACAATTAGCTATATATAGTTAGATTATTCGCTCACAATTTCTATGCATGATAGTTGACTCGGGATGCGCTGTTATCAACTATCCCTGGAAATTTCGAGCTCATAACCTAATTGTTAAGTATAAATAAAGAAGTATTAATAAACTTAATATATAAAACAGTTCGACCTACATCATGTAACTTAAACACAGTTAATCAAGCCAACTAACAGCTGGAAGTAGATACTTGCACTGATTTTTTTTTTTGAATAACAGACGCATTTTGCGCATAAGACACCACAACACTGTATGCAAAAGAGTGTGGATTGAAACAAATATGGCGCTCAACATCGAAGCTGACATATAGGATACAGATGAGCTCCTAGAGCAGCTCGTTATCTCCTTACAATGTCATCCAGCTGTTGGCAAACTGTGTCGGTCTCTCTCCCGAACCTCAGCACAAGAACTTTGTCTTCGCAAGTCTTGATTGCGTTATCGACCTCCTTCTTTGTACTTAATTTGTTCAGCACGAAACTCATACTTGACAAATCCTCATGGTGAAGAGATTAGGACTGGATCGGGCGATAAGGAACGCCTGACGGAAAAGAGCATTATTTTTGCGCCGACCATTGGTGCTGCTATGATATGACAAATATCTTTGACTGATCTGATATTTTCCTAGAGAGAACCGATACAATTATGATTGTCACTGTTCAGATTGTCTTCTACTTTCTCAAAGAAGCATTCCAGTCGTTGCTTTTCAAATACCGCGAAGGACATTCAGTCGATCATGTCGAAGGTGGGCAACTTATGTATGAACTTGACAGCGCAATTTCATAATTTCTTCAGCACCGCTTTGCAGCATTTTCCTCACTATCTTTTTGCTATGTTTGGTACAGGAAATCATACAGATAGGAGAGAGCTTATAACCGTGGAATCGGAGCATGATTTGAAAGAGTGTCCAACTTGTCAATCAGAATCCGGAAATACAGTGGGTTGTGAAATTGTTTCGCATTTAGCAAACCCACAAGGAAATCCTGCTTTCAGTCTGACAGACATGATTTCAGAAGAAGACTGGGATAATGATATTGTAAACCATACACAAGATGACAACACTAGATTGCAAACAAACACAGTGAGTAATATGGACCCTTCAAGCGGTGTGGCAAATTTGTCAGATGAGAACTTTTTTCTTGGTATAACTGGTAATAAAGATCTGCTTTGTGAAGAAACATCATCATCACATTCCTTTGATTCAGAAGCTTGGGTGGGAAGTACTTCACAGGATCATCAAACAAGATCTCTTCATCTTGTGTCAGAAAGAGACTGGCTAGATGAACTTGAGTCACTTTATTTTTCAGATATGATCACAGAACTCAAGTTACTTCTTCCAAGAGCTTTTGAAGCCAGCAAGAATTGTTTTGATTTTGTTCTCTACGTTGTCAAATTTGCTGATTTTGATATTCAAGCTGGCAAAAAGTCACTTGCTTATTTGAGTCTTGTTGAGTTTGAGGCTTGGTTGAAGTCAAAAACTGAAGGGATCAGTATTCAAGAAGCACAGAGGTTAGGCTATTGGCCTTCTGACAACCACAAGGACCTAGCTCTGGAAGTTGTTGTATCCTCCATATTTTTACTTTTTGAACCAATAAAAAGGACATTTCAACTTGACTCAGGAGAGAATGGATTCTTGACTAAACATGTGAGATTTTTAATGCATTCCAAGAGGAAATATAAAGAGGTAAGGACAAAATGCTTTGTCCCAGAGAAATATCTTTTTATAATATTTGGGAGGGTAAGAGTGTGTTGTGCTTAAAGTTACCACCAATATCAGTTTGCTAAATATACTTTTCTCTGGTTACAGGCTGCTACTATTGCATACAAGTTAAAACTGCAAAAGCACTTTGAAGTAACTGAGGTAATAATTTTCAATCCTTGTATACTCAACATGTTAACAGTGTGGTGTTCCACATATGTTGTATGTCAATGATGAGGATGGATATATCTGTTTAAATCCCAACAGCAGACTGAATTCTCAAGAAGTATTAGTACCCTCACTCCTATTTGGAGCTTATATTAGTATACGTACTGTTTTATAGTATTCAGCAATTCATTCTAATTCTGAATAATTTGCAACATTTATTTTAAGTCAACTAGACCTACCGTTAAGCCATTACACTTTGTGTCCACTGTTACACATCTCCATGATGTTGTATTTAATCATTGTATCTCCACTTTGGTCAGCTACATGTACTTTATATTCCATTGGCAAATCTTGGCCTTGACACTTCCTATAAGCCCAGGTGTATTGACAGAAAGTTTTAACCTTGTGTTGCCTCCATGCTGTATTTTTAATGTTGATTTCTCCAGATTTTACTGCCTTTGGTCATTACAGACAAGTTGCAACTTGCAGAGAGGTATGATGAGTACAACTGGTATCATAGTTAAGTGGCCAAGACTCTCTGAGTTGCTTGTAATGTAATCAAGCTTTCTCAAACCATTTCTTTACATTGATGTCACAGAATTATGTCCCTCCAGTCTGGATTTTTCTATTTATTTTGCGTTGCCAGTTAATGAACAGGAGACAGTATAATTATTGCGTTCATTACTTTGTTTGAATAGCCTTTCAAGCGTTACATAATGCTTTTGTATTAGATTTCAAATTGTATGTTTTTTTTGCATATATTAGGTCAGAACTTAGCGTTTTTGTTCGCTTAAATAAGTTTAGTTTTTAATCCTCGGCTTGTACAGAACGGATCAGAACCTTTTAGACATTTCGAATATGGAAGACACTTGGACTGTTAAGGGATCATTTTAAAGTTTGGTTCCTGCAATTGAATGTAAAGAATAATATTATTTATCTGGTAAACATTTGATGGTAGCAGAGTGAAGTTTTGATCTTCAGACAATTAACCCAGGGATGGTGTGTAAAATATTATTAAAGATAATCACTGATCATGGTTCTGAATTGTTTAGACTGTACAACTAAATGGAGTTTAAATACAGAAGTTCACATGTCAGGTCCCAAAAATTATTGAGGTCAAGGTGCACAAAGAGACTAACTTATATTTTGGTATATCGGCTAGAAAAGTTGTTCTTGTCCATTCTGAATCAAACGTCCCTGGGATATTGGAAAAAATGTTACTAAACAACTCTTTTCATGGTAAATGGTTTGAACCAGGAGTATCAGTAGTTACAACTTTTACTGAGCAATGTTTAAGACAGGGATGAACCAGACAACAGACAGGGAGCAGTTTACAACATCAAATGCTCTGACTGTCAGGCTTCCTACATCGGTGAGACTGGCAGAAACCTTGACATGAGACTGACTGAACACAAACAAGCAGCAAGAAAGGGTGACGCCAACAATCACATTGCTGTACATCATCAACTGATGAACCACATAATTGACTGGGACTCTACTCAGTGCTTAACCTACAGTACAAACCATTTTCAATGAATGACTTCTGACTTTGGGGAGCTGGTACACTAACTTAGAACAAATGCCTCTTAACAGAAGTCAACATCTACCGGCTCCTTACAAACGACTTATTCAAGACATAAACAAAACCGACAAACGGACCTCAAACAGACTGATTTGACTAACCATAGACTGATCAAAACTTGGTAGATCCAATCAATAATAGCCTGTTCCAGGCTCTCGGTAGTTGGGGACGAGCGAAAACGAGCGAGAAAAAAAACGAGGGAGGACTAAGGCGAAGAGCGGCAGGAGAGCCTGTAAGACTTTCTTTAACGACCCTCTTCTGGTATAGCAGGAGCTGCTATACCAGAAGAGGGCCGTTAAAGAAAGTCTTACAGGCTCTCCCGCTGCTCTTTGCCTTAGTCCTCCCTCGTTTTTTCTCGCTCGTTTTCGCTCGTCCCCAGCTACCGAGAGCCTGGAAAAGGCTAAATCAATAACTGCTGACAAACGTTTCACAAATCTTTCAGCCAATACCACCATGGCTAAACTGACCAATTACTTTCAATGGATCAGACTTGTAACATCATCAACTGACTAACTCTGAAGATGTCTTCTGTTCAGGTCATGGAAATGACAGTCACCAACAACTGTCCTTTTTAGAACTACCCTCACCTGGATGATCAAACAATGCAAACCACTAAAACAACTCTTTGTCATCGTAATTTCTGACTTTGATATTTTTTCGTCTGGTTTGTTTTAGCTATGTGGCTGGCTGTCCTTCATCTTTGCAATTGTTTATGAAGATGATTGATGATCTGTGTGCCATGACAGATGATGAGCTGGAGCTGGTAGTTGAGTAAGTTATGTTTAAAATACTTGAGGTCAAAACTGCTGATGCATTCCACTATATATATTTAAACTTGGAATACTTTTTGTAAAGCCAGATCAGAACTGATTTTTTTTGTTTTGCACCCCATTCCCCGGTTTTTTCTGTATTTTCAATCTTTTTGCTTTCTACTTACTGGTTTTTGGGGAAGGAAGTAACTAAGGACTACTTTTAGTCAAATGACGCTGTTGGTGTATCTGTTGCAGGTCAAAATGAAATTCAGGTCAAAATGATTTCAACCTAGTTTGAATCTCAATTTCCTTTGTCTTCTGACCCCAATTATTCATGATCCATGAATAATTAGGGTTAATAGACAAAGGAATTTCATTTTGACCTGCAACATATCCATCACAGGGACCAAATCCAATATACTGGCCTCATTGTTAGAACACACTTTAATTGACGCTGGCATTGGCATCTATTTCAGAAAAACTGTGTCTCCAGCACCAAAGGATCACAGGCTAAAAAACAAGATACTCGTCAAGTTAGGAGAGAGACTGGTGAAGATGTTTCATTTGAAAGCAGGTTCACTGGCTTTTTTGTGGTTTTAAAATTTATAATAAATGATTTGAACCCAGGCCTATAAGAGCAAAGACCACATTTGCTCAGGTTGTCAAAATATTTACCACCAACCTCAGTTACCTTCACATATTATTCTTGTTGTTGTTAATACATGTAA
Source organism: Micromussa lordhowensis (assembly GCA_964020085.1). Taxonomy (NCBI): domain Eukaryota; kingdom Metazoa; phylum Cnidaria; class Anthozoa; order Scleractinia; family Lobophylliidae; genus Micromussa; species Micromussa lordhowensis. Next base: position 30,649,594 of record OZ026597.1, read on the forward strand.
GCATTAATAATGGCTTGTTTACAAGTTATTGATAAAGCAATAGGTTATTTTTATCTTTGATTCCAGAGAGTTTTCCCAATATATACAAAGAAAAGAACTTAAATGGACTGAGATATCTCTTGCAGAAGAAATATTCGGAGGTATTGAATTTAAATATTTTACTTTCCGACGTTCTAGAGTAATCGTGTTGCAGATGATATTAACTTTGCTTAACTGCGATTTCAATTTAATTTTTTTGTAGAAGCAGCCACTTAATCAGAAATGGGACAATCTTATTGAGGTATCGTAAACCTCTTTTGCTTATAAGCGAAAGAATGTTAATTTGCTGCCTCAATAACATAAATGGTATATTAATTTTGTAATCGTATTCTTCTGCTCTGTCTTCTACTGGTATGTTGCCAACAGACCTCCCTTGGGGATAACAAGTGGCTACATTATAAACTGATAGAGAGCTTGGTTGAGTTTGACGATATCGAGGAAGCTGCTAGGTGGACCATGTTTTATTGCCTTCCTCTGGAGTCAGTTCACCCTTTAGTCAAACAGCTGATTGACTCCTGGTAAGATAATCAGTTCTTTAGTGGCCTAATAAAAAGAGAAATCTTCCTTCTCAAACTGATTAATAATTCATCAAGCTAAAACAAAGAAAATCACAACCGTGAAGGAGGTTTTGATACCCGGTCTTAATTAGCATAGATTTTGACGATTTTACCTCTTGATTTTCTCCTTAGTTTTTGCTTCGATTGAGAAGATATATCAAACACTCGAGACAGTGTTTCATCGGCTATCCAAACACCTCGAATTTCGTCAAAAATACTCCGCTGCGCGTCGTATTTTCAACTCTCTTCTCGGTGTTTGGATATCCCGATGAAACACTGTCGCTCGTGTTTGATATATTACTTCTCGCTCAGAAGTCGCGTGACGTAGCGTTTTAGAGATTCCTGTTGTCTGTCTCATTGGCTGTTGTTTTGGCGGGATTTCCGTATGCAAAAACAACCAATCAATGAGTAAACAGCTGTGTCATAACTATGGAAAATTGTAGGACGAATCTTAGATATGAGATAAACTAAAGCTAGAACTTGAAAGAATACAAAGGGCAACCATAAACTGGTGGTCAGTGTAAACGCTGTTAACCGAGATATTCTCAAGATATTTCTACCGAACTCATTTAGCCCTCATATATAGCTGTCCTATTTTTGAAAGTTGTCGTTGGACTTTCGTTGTGATCTACACCATTTAGCTCATCAGATGTACAAGGTGTAACAACAGCAACCATTGCTGCTAGTTTTCCACCAAAAATCCGTTATTGCGTTGACGAGAACTGACCAAGCCCCGTTACGAGGACAATCTTTGTACGCTTCGACTGCATTACTTTTCTCATCGGACAATAAGAATCGGAAATTCCCCGAGCACTTTTACGAAAGTTATTAACCCAACCGTTTCTGTATGTTTGTTTTTAAGGCAAGCTACAAATGAAGATTCCGAAGACTGGGAGGCCGAAATGGATGGAAAATCACAACCTAGGGTGTTCAACGACGAATCTTTTGCACTTAGTTCAACATTTACAAAATTCCATCGGCTCCCGCTGCCTCTCGATAGAATGTTCTTGGTAGACAACGCCCAGTCCTTAAGAGAATGTAGAAGAACCCTATGTGTGGTAGGTTACGTGTTGTAGCGGTTCTTTTTGCAACGTTTTATAAACTAACATGTGTAGAGTAGCTCAAATATCTCGCAGATATCTGCAACGAAGGCAGCTTGCCAGCAAAATAAGTCTACTACGGTTCGATTCTTAAAATTTCAAAATCTTGTTGACTCAGTGAAATTAAATTAAACTGAGATTACTTGACACTTATTGTTAAGAGAATTAATAAGCAGCTTTCACTTGTGAGCACTGTTTTTTATTCTCCTTCAGCCAGGAAATATCGTAGGGTTTGACACTGAGTGGAGGCCAACGATGTGTCGCGCTGGAACTGATGAAAGGTCTGTTAGCCACTTGCCCCAGCTAAGTTTTATAACACATTGACTCCTTTGGCGGCCGAAAGCGGCCTTGACGTGTGTTGGCCCTTGTTCCACTTCTGACGTCATCACTTTGACCAAAATTGGCCACATCTATACTCAAGTTCTGCGGCAGGAAAAGATCTTTCCAATGATACCCAGATCAAAGTGATCGGCTCAATGGAGTCTGAGATATACACCAAAATGCTCAGAAATTTGAGTGAAAACTCCCAGCAAAATTTCCTGCGACTACACTAGCGACTCCATAGTAAAAATTGCCGTCTCGATGATGCTTTCTTAGAAATTTTTGAACTGGAAACAAGCCCAGTAGAAGGTCAATCACTGCGGCAAAAAGATAAGAAAAGGTGAAAAAAAAAAATTAAAAAAACCCGAAAAGCCTAAAAAAATTTGATTTCTGCGCAAGCCCGAGAAAAAATGTTGGTAAACGCAGTGCTAGTGGAAAGAAAGGAATGCTGTCTTGTTGTCATGTCATGTGATGTTGCTAATGCCTTTTTGAGTAGATTGGAGCTAATTATCTCGTATACAGGCTGAAAATCTCCAAAATGTCCAAAAATGCGTTTTTGGCACAAAGCTACAGGAGTCAATGGGTTAATGTTTATTCCACTTACACTTAATTAAGATTTACAACTCAGGTGGAGTAAACCTAATCTGAACGCAAATTGAACTTGATGTAATCTTTCAAATACGAAAGACCGTAATTGACCACATTCCAAACAATGAGAAGAAGAGAGTTGAAAATACGACGCGTAGCGGAGTGTGTTTTGACGATTTTTGCGGCGTTTGGAGATGTGGTCAAACACTGTCTTGAGTGTTTGGTATATCTTTTCACTCAAAACTAAAACTAAGGAGAAAATGGCGAAATAAAATTGTAAAAATCTATGCTAATTAAGATCAGATATCCAAAGCACCGTTGCGGTCGTGATTTCCTTTGTTTGAATTCGAGAACGAAAGAGCAACTCTTTTTAGCCACGGCACTAAAAACCAGTCTTACATGTACCTCAAACTCGATGCTGAGCGTGGAAAGTCGCGGAAAATTCGCATCAAGTTGACAACAAAAGTTTACTTACTTTAAGGGTCAAGTCATCAGAAATGCGTTTTATGTAGCCTGTTTTTTTATCCTTTAAAAGAAGCAAGTAAGTAAGTAAGTTTATTAAATCTCCAGTCAGTGGCTCTTCCGATTTAGTTTACAATAATTAGAAATCGAATAAAACTACCTATAAAAGTTACAATAATATCATGATAAAAAAGAAGAAGAAAAAAAAACTAATTCAAATAAATAATTAACCTATTCTAAAATTCTAATCCTAAAAATTGCTACGGACTGTTATATATTTTGCGCTTTACAGCGCGCTTAAAAACTGAAAGTGTTGCGCTACTTTTCGTTTCTTCACTTATTTTTCCTTGTTGACATGAGCAACATGTTAATGCATTGGTGTTATTTCGTAGACTGGCGATTATTCAACTTTCCACTTGGAATGAAGTGTTTATTTTGGACATGATATCACTGATGGACAATGTCAAAGACTCTGAGATGAAACATTTTGCTGAAAGTTTCTTTGCCAGTCCTCAGGTTCTTAAACTAGGTAAACAGTTTATTTTTGTCTTGTTTTACAGATGGAATAATTAATCGTAATTGGACGAGATTGAGCAAAATATCGTAATTTGTCAGTGGCGAAGAGATCAATTGTTTGCCAAAGATTAAAGCCCAAGGCTAAGGCAAATAATTGATCTGCGAGACACTGACAATAATTGTTTTATCATTCGACCATCAAGTTTGTTTTCATATTTAAATCGCCCTCTTACAGCTCAGGAAAGCAATCTGCCATTTTTCTCACGAGCGTGGTTACAACTACGCATGAGCAAAATATCGTTTGCAGGAAACACATTTAGCCGGTAGTACGCATGAGCAGAACATAATTTGTAGGTCACGTGGTGGGCTCTTAGCCAATGAAAAGGAAGAGAAAAAAATGCATTGAATGATAAAGACATTTACTGTAACTTTTGGCGCCGGTTTTCTATTCTTAATTTTAATATGAACTTTTCTCAGCGAAAAAAGGATATTTGTTAGAATTAGAAGCAATGTTATTTGAACATTTCTATTTGTGACAGGGTACGGTGTTGACTCCGACTTTCGTAACCTGGTTTCTTCCTGTCCTTTATACGAGCACGCTGTAAAACATTTGGCTCGGTTTGTTGACATCTGTCCACTTAGTAAGCAGGTAAGACAGTGTCTATCGTATCCTGTATCCTTCACAGCATTCCTTCTTCTTCTTAGTAAACGGCAGATTTTTTTCACTTCGTCCTGGAATTTAAGCCGTGCGTCCTCGAGAGAACATTTTAGAATTACGAGGTATTTAGTACCGACCACTAGAGAGGATAATGAAGTGGTTTGTTGTTTTGCTGTCAAACAAAGACACTGAATGAGCCAGCTCAATACGGTTGTCTGTCGTAAAAACAAAGTAGGTTGCGATCGCATCTGGCCAATCACAATAAACACAAATAATCCAGCCAACCAATGAGAGCTCAAGGAAAAAACGCGTAACCGGGAGCAAGCGCCTGAAAACGCGTAAAAGCCAAGTTATGATTGATGGATATGATTGTTATGATTGGACTGCTAACAGGGTGTCTATTTTTCGCGCTTAAAAAATAAGGTTGACACGTTCAATCATGAATCGTCACCTTGAATAATTTGGCGAGGGAATCTTTGGAAGGGATTTCCATGATCAGAAGTGACGGCTCGAGGATTCGTCCAGCCAGTACCAGGGTTACAAAAATGAAAATATACAAAGCCAAAGCTAACAATCCATTCATTTTAACAGTGAAATGAAAGTTGCATTGCTCCTAAGTTAGTTATGAAACTTGTTAATTACAACAGATCCTTAACATACCGAGTGTTCGACAGAAGGTTGATGCCCGCATGCGCAGCGTGTCTGCTAGAGAGCGCGCTTGTATTGAGGAGGAGAGAGGCTTGAGCGAGCTTGTGTTCCTGTGTCTCGGACTACCGTTGGATAAAACATATCAGATATCAGACTGGGAACGTCGTCCATTAAGTGAGGAGCAACTTGTATATGCGGGTAAGTGTATTTCGCGCTCAGTCGATAAAGAGCGGTTTTCGTTTGAGTGTAAGTAACCACTCTCGCCACTAACAGAACTTGAAGTAAATCAATGTGGCCGACACAAACCGCGGGAAAAAAGTGTATGAGCGAGTCGCGATTGGTTTTGGTTTTACTCTTGATTGGATGAGTAAGTGGCGCGAGATTTTCAACCAATCAAAGCGTAGTATTGCAAAACCAAAGCAAAAAGTCCTCTGTTATACAGTACGTGTCGGTCAGTCTGGGTCTGAGAGCCTTCGGTCCTGTTATTCAGTGGCAAAAGGAACGAGAGTAGGCTGGAGGTCTGGGAAGTGTTCCTTTGTTAGACAAATTTACTACCAATATATTATTTCAATCGTAATGTTAATATCCACTCACGCAAATACTTTTAAACCAGGGTTTAAGCTCTGAGATCGTAGCCATAAATTTGCTAACTTGTTGAAAATTACATAGATCCTTTGCATCGTTTGTGAAGCATTTATGTATTAAGGTTAGCTCACAATCAGTATTGACACAACCATAAACATTCGTTTACCTCTCCTGTATGCGATACTAGACAGCCAATGTCTTTTCCAAGAATAAAATAACAGGTCAACCAGATCCCAAGGTCTCAAGCAGATTTTTTGTGGCCGTAAGCATTGCATCATATAATATGCTTCGCGTACTCGTAAGATGTCGGGAGGCGTGGTGGCCTCATGGTTAATGGCGAGCGCTCCGGGTTCGAGCCCTGGCCTGGGACATTGGGTTGTGTTCTTAGGCAAGACACTTTACTCTCACGGTGCCTCTCTCCACCCAGGTGTATAAATGGGTACCGGCGAATTTAATGCTGGGGGTAACCATGCGATGGACTGGCATCTCATCCAGGGGGGAGTAGAAATATTCCTAGTCGCTTCAAGCTAGGGAAACCGGGATAAGCTCCGGCCTGATTGGCCACTTGGCTTGTATGCAGACTTAACCTTACCTTACTCGTAAGATGTAGCAGTTCTTTTAAACCAAAAAAACTGAAGCTTTTTTTTTTGTTTCTCTTTCTCCAGCTTTAGATGCCTACTGCCTGCTTGAAGTGTATGATGTGCTCAAACAGTGGGTCATGGAGTCGAGGCTACGAATCAACATGGAGCCCGCAGTCATCGTCACTTGGTTACAACCAAAGAAGGAGAAACAGCGGTATGATGTTACCACGGTTACGTCTTGAAGGCTGCGAACACTTCTCCCCACGAACTTTAACAACTAGTTTTGTCTCGTGCGAGGCAGTTTGGTCTCACATGCCCGTGTTTTGACCTTGGTTGTACAGTTTTTTCTGATAGAATTGTCACTGGGTCTAGTGTATTTATGGAGAGGCAATAACCACCACCCCCCCTACAAATGGCAGTTTCAACTAAGGGGCTCTGTGCTCTTACGCTGGTGTTGGATGTAACCTCAAGATAATCAGTGCCCAAGCGGTGCTCCGCAAGTCACAGTAACATTTAGCAAGTCATTCTACACAGTAGTTCATCGGACACATTACTTAGTAACAATAAACTGACGCCGGTTTCTGTGTTCTGTTTCAGACGCAGCAGACAGAAGCACCCGAAGCCAGGCACCCGTTCCAATGTAAGAGAAAAGAGAAACTGCTTAGCTCATATGTAGACGCTATAATAGGAAGACAACAATTTCTTCCACCCAACCGTTGTAAGCATCTAAATGCCTTTACTGCGCATGCCATAATGGCAGTTGTTTTCAGGCTGTGTAGGACTTGAATTGTTCAGCTGCAAGGTCATCGTTTTCTATCCTTATTTTTCCGTCCTTACGCAGGTAAAAATCGTTTTCAAAAAATCTCCACCTTGGAAAGTGTGTGCATGATCACATTACAAGGGTTTTCTGTTTTTCATGAATGCTATAGCACTGTTTTTCGTGACGTGCACTTTTCCATTTTACCTTTCTATTCTGCACAGGATCTGCTTCCTCCAGCGAGGAAAAGAGAACCCATTCCTCCTCGAGAGCTGAGAGTCGTGGTCGATACAATGCTGCAGGGCCTGGGTCAGCATTTGAGATGCTGCGGAGTGGACGTGGCGATTTTGGATGATGGTGACCATGCCAGAGCAGCTGAGGTAAATCATTTACCCTGCTGATCAGGAGAATACAGGAAATGATCGCCAAGGAAGTAAATGTTGTTATCTTGTGTATCAAAATGCCAAGAGAGTTTTTTTTGTGCAATTTTAAAATCTTCTCAGAAAGTTGATCTTAGCATACCCGGCAGTCCTCTCTACTGTAGGAGGCAGCGTGTCAGAGTGGTTGGAATGCCGGACGTAAAATCTGGAGGTCAGGTCACGGGTTCAGGTCCCGCTCTGACCACTTAGCTGGAGTTGTTTCTCGGTAGACCCTTGTTCAACTCGTCGATGATGGTTGTAAGTGTAAGTAGGAAACTGGGCTTTCCTTAGCCAGTTGGGATTTTTAAGCCTATTATGTTTAGTTTATGTATTTGTTTCTTTAAATTTAAGAGGCATGTCTGTGAGTTATCTAGGTGAAGCTAAGCGCATAGACCACTATAAACAACTACATTATGTTTGGAATATTTTTGAATATTCTTGTCTCTGTCATCAGATCGCTATAAACGAGAACAGAATCATCCTGACAACTGGTTTACCCTACGAACTGGTACAATATTTTAGGCTTATCTTAACCAGAGTTTTATTTTGCTGTGAGGTTACTATAATTTTCAAGTTTGTCTTTCGTTATCCACCTTAATCTTCTTCGGTCGCAATGATCTTTTTTTAACTTACGGTTTATTAATTTTTCTTTGTTTTCTTCTTTTACTACCTTAGAAAACCGTTATTTTGATGTTTCATCAGTTTGAAACATGACTTTAATTTTCGGGGGGACTTTTCATATGAAAAAGTAGAGGATGTTCTTCGTCTCGCTCAGGGCTATAAATCAAGGATTCTGCTCTCACTTAGGGTGTTCATGACGAAATGCCTCTATTTTTAGCAGCCAAAGTATCTTTTAGGTTGCACTCGAAGAAGTAATATTGGTAATAAAAAACGCTCTTATTTCCGTTTTTGGTTCGATTTCCGCTGGTCTCTCTAGTCTGTTCTACAAGCGCGGGTTCCCCTCCTGAAGAGCGGCTGGTAATCGAGCCTGTTTCGTTTTAAGCATAGTTAACAGAGGATTGACTTTTAGGGGTCAAACAAAGCTCGAGCCACGACCAGATTGGTCTCCTTCTGGGGTTTAATTCAAATTTTCACATGGCTCCCCCCTGCCACTGGATGCTTAAAATATCGCGAGATACAGTGGAACCTCTATATAACGAAGGGCCAAGGGACTCGCAAAATATGTTCGCCATAACGAGGTTTCGTTATATCGCGATATCGGGGTTCATTTCCACTGATATATTTTATACCGAGGACTTCGTTGAATCGGGATTCCACTGTAGGTCGTTGATTAAGTGAAAGAGGTACTGTAAACCCTGTTAATGTCCTTTGGCAGACAAGGGAGCTGCTTTTCATCAACAATGAATTATCTGTTGAAGCAGAACTCACTGATTCCACGTTTGTTTTTCAGTTGCGTTCCCTGGTGCCCGAAGGAATGTGCGTCTGTGTTCCATGTATGAAGATAAGACAGCAAGTGTTGGCCTTGAAGAAATATTTCAACGTGCAAGTGAAGAAACAAGACATCTTCAGTCGCTGTCAGGTAAAACTGGTCATGTTGCCGCTTTCCTAAATGTCACTGAACCAATCTTTGTGGCCACTTGAAGGAGCTGTGTCACGGTTGAACGGTTTGAAAAATTTAGCCTAAATTTTTCAATATTGTTGTTTGTAATCCGTGTCAATCTCCTCCATCCTTAACCATCCTTGTTCCTTTATGGTTTATTATTATCTCTTTAGTGTTTTCCTATCTTTCCCTAGTAAAGCATTATTTTCAGGTTTCCTTCTATTTAAAGGTAATTTTGTCGATGGTAGAAATAACTCAAAATACCGTGACGTAGCCCCTTTAAGCAAAGTTTTTCAGTTTTAAATCTGTAGGATGTGCACAATGCGAAGTTATTTTTAGGATGGGTGTGTAATTTTGTTTGGATTTTATGGAAATTATTCGCAGAATTCGCCACTTGCACATACCCATAATCCTTTGCGTTTTGTAATTTGTAATTTTACAGACGATGTATGGACAAAAAAAAATTTCTCTACATTTAGTTATAAACTAGTACAAATTTCTCCTATCATGATTTTGGTAAATTCTGGTGCATTTTTAAGCATTAGTAGCTGGTTTTGCGAGCTCACCGAACTAATTTTTGTCATGATACCATACATTTCTTCTACTGGTTACCCCCCAAAAACACAAGGGATTATGGGTCATGTGCAAGTAGCGAATAAAGAACTGAAAACCGCCTCGTCGAGTTATTGCCGGGTTAAATACTGTATGGTAAAAGTCATGTATATAGGAACTGATGTAGTTTTAAAATACATTTCCGTAATTTGTTGTAGGTGTGCAATGGAATTGATTTCGTACATGTACACCAGGACCATATGAGAATGGCTATGGGCATCTTTCATGGTCGTTTTCAGGCCCCTTTACCTGGCTACGAACCTGAGCATTGTCCCGTTAACCTTATGAACCTCACCTTACCTGGGGGAGTGCCTCTAAAGCTTGGACCGTTACCCGAACAAGTGGCGGAAAGTGCTGATGTGTTCTTCTGTTGTTCCTCTTGCGGAAAAGTATTCTGGGAAGGAGGACATCATAAAAGAATTGCTACACAGTTTTCTTATCTTCTGAACAGTTCGTCTCACTTCCATTGAACTGCATTCATTGTGAGGTCCTTGGGGAGTTTCGCACGTCCGGCGAAATCTCGCGGTTAAGAAAATACCATAAAGGTCCGATGATATGCGGACAAGTAAAGATTGAATATCGGAGAGCGAAACTCGTAGTACACATTATTGCGACAAATCTTTTCTTGTCTCATAGATTAATGTGTTAGTTTGTTTGTTTTCTTCCACGTTCGACTGATAGCGCAAATCCGTTCAAGTTTCTTGTTAGGACTGTTAGTGTAGTTTCGCCGTTTTCTTTGATACATGTGTGGGCGCAAAGAAATGTTTCGTTTTTAGCTAGTGTAAGCAGAATAAATAAATCTTTCTTCTCTACACTATGCGGAACATTTAATTTTTTTTCGTCCACGTTTGACTGAGAGTTTAAAGCTGTTTATTTTTCTAGTTAGGACAGTTAGAGCAGTGTCGCCGTTTTCTTTGATACATACGTGGGTGAGAGAAATGTATGTTTCTTTTTTAGTGTGAGCAGAAAAAAGGAATCTTAATAACATGTACAGTGTCTTCACCACTCTATAAAGACAATTAAGGGATAACGACTTTATTGCCAGCCCCTTCCCCGACCCTTATATACACATTAACTGTACAAGGCAAAGTTCTACTACTAACAAAGGAATAAAGGGGTTAAGTTTCTAAAGAAACTGTGGTGCTGCGTCGGTAGGGAGTATTACAAGATAATTTGGTTTTATCAACTGAGTTGATAATGTGAATTGGCCACCGTAAAGAGATTCGAAAATTAAAGCTGACGTTTCGAGCGTTAGCCCTTCGTCGGAGCAAATCGAGGAATTGTAGGTTGTGTTGCACTCTATTTTCTTGGTGCAGTTTCTTTCTTTCAGCCTTCTTTGTCACGCTATCTTCGTTTGATTTCGCAATGGGGTCAAAGCTTCATACAATGGAATGAAGAGCTAAGTGGCAAATCGGTTATCGGGTTCTGTAGCACGACGCGTCTAATTGTATAGCTAGTTTCCCTGCAGTTTAACCCTCCTCCCATGCAACATTTTGTCGGGCTACTCGGAACGGATTTATGGATCTTTATGAGGGGTCTTTGCCAAGAACACTACACAGTGACCCCAACCAAGCTTAAAGGTATCTCATACCTTGAATTACGTACATGAAAAGTTCGTCGCCAGAATCAGTTAAGAAAGGCTAAAGTTACGCTTATCCGAGGCCACTGAATTCAAATTGATTTAAAATAAGGTTGAAGAGAATGACCCCAACCAAGCTTTGGGCTAAGGCCGGGACATCTCGATGGAGAGAATGGCGTATGAAGCCGTAAATCTAGTTTTCTTAATATATTTTTTTTCGTTCATGAATTTAAAAAGTTTCTCTTTAATTGCTGAAAACGGCTTATAAAAATATACCTTACACAATTCTACTTAAATAAACTCATAGGTATAAAGAAAATCTCTTCTTTGTTTTTTTGTTGCCAAAAATGAAGAATAACGGCTACTTTTCTTCGCTCTCATTATTGAAACGCATTGAAAAATGAGAGTCGTGACTTCCTGAGTTCCCGTGGCAACCGATCTACTGGCTACGTTTCAGAGAAAAGACTTCTCAGTGAAGCATAGGCGTACGGGCACCTTTGGACCTGGGGGGCGGTGACCTTATTGCCCGAAAAAATTTACACAATGCCCGAAAGCATGTGTCAGTGTACAAACGCACTCAAACCACAGTAAAAACAAAACGTTCACATTTCTGACGTGTAAAGAACGTATTTTCATTCCCTATTTTTGGAACCTCCAAAGGAAACGAAAATTGGTTCGAAAAATCGGATATTTCGAGAAATCTGGGGTAACTACTGTGTTCGACTGAGGAGAGGAAAACGACTTACATTTCGAGTTATCGGGTGGTTCGAAAAAATCGAGAGATCGGAATTAAACTGTAGTTATTTTGACTTCGATTGATTGCCTAGTAAAATCAAAAAGCTATAAAAGAAACAGTAAATTCTTTCTTCTACGTGAAGTTCAAGAAAATTTTAAAACAGCTCTTTGTGAATACACTGAAAACGGCTCTTTTCAGAGCCACCACAAAAACGTCTAGGTCTTTGTTTGTTTTGAATATGTCATTCTTTTGTTCATGGACTGAGTAACATCCATCTCGTGGATTTCTACGAAACACATGTAAACGAAACATGGATTTTACAAAACAAATTACCTGGATCGTTCGATCATTTGACCTTAGCTTAACTCCGTCTTGACAAGGCAAACATCGGAGAAAGTAGCCTTCAAGTCTGGCTTTGACAGCCTTTCAGAGAGTTTTCCTCCGAGTACTTTTGCCCGAATCATCAGCGTTTTGCCCGAAAAATTTCAAAAACTTCTGTAACTGGGGGCTGCAGCCCCCCTCGCCCCCCCGGCTCGTACGCCTATGGAAGCAACATTAATTAACATCTAGACCCTTGCTCACTGTGAAGCACTGTTAATGGAGGTAATTGCCCCCGCTTTACCTTGATCATCTACTTCTGAACGATAATATCTCTCTCGCCATAACGCGAGCAACGGAATACAAGCAGCATAGGTTGCAAAAGTACACCAGTTAATCCACTTCAAACCAAACTTGGGCAGCAACGGAAAGATGTAAAACACCAGCAGGAGAACATTACAGGAAATTGTTAAGAAGCCAGATGTGATTCCTTCCGCGACAGGGTAAGCAGTCTCTACTGCCATCTCAAAAAACAGTGGAATACTGCCATTGGTGAAGAATCCTCCAAGGATGAAGGTTAAGAACAGAACAGCTTTGCAGTATGGGATGATTCCCGCGCACATAAAAGTGAATAATGCATATGAAACAGCGGCACCCACAAGAAGGACAAACTGGATCGCTTTCATGTGTCTGGCTACATGGTCTGCAAGGCTGTGAGAGAACGGTAGAGACACAGTGAGCGGTTCCACATAATGACATGCAGGTTACAGTGTGAATTAGGTAAGTGTGAACACTAAGGGTGCTATCCGTTCAACCAAACATTCCCGTTTGCATTTCAGAAATTTCCAGTCGAGCATTTTCCGAAATTTCGGTGTTTCCGTTCCATTTGATTTGAGTTTCCATTCCATTTGATTTTCCTCCTGGAATTTCAGGAATTTTCGGTTGAATGGTTTGCATTTCGAAAAAAAAAACAATTTTCAACAATCTCCTTTTCAAAGGATATATTTCTGTCCCATTTGCCCATTTCTGGTTGAAGAAAAAGAACCCTTGAATTATTTTGTCAAGAGGAACACCAATCAGATGTGAGATAAAGAAACCTCAAAATTTTTTGTAATAAGAAAAAGGCCTCATCACCCAGTTGATTTATCAATTCAAAAGGTTCACATTTTTTTTCTGATTTAGATAATATATGCAAAAAGTATTTGCATATTGAAATTATGGCTATCGGTACTTCCTAGCATCACAGAGATACAAACAGTGGACGGCTGCACAGAAATAAGGAGTTATAATCAACAATATGGCATTTCCAAATTACCTTTAGCCTCTTTCTTAAAGCGAGTCTTGGTGCTCATCCTTTCATATGAAAATGAGATTTCATTCACATGAAAATTAAACTCATTTTCATATGAATGGTTGTGCACCAGGCCTCGCTTTGAAACAGAGGCTTTAGGTTACTCGGTAATGGTATATTTAACCATCTGACCAAACTAATAGAAAAAAACTCACATGGACAGAAAAATTCCTGCTGCTATTCCAGTCATTGAGGCACCAAATCCAAGCCAGCCAGCAGTTTTTTCTCCAATACCAAACTGAGACAAGTTCAGATCTAAAATGGACACCCAGCCACTGTAGACACCTAAGGTTATGCCATTGATAAACAGCACCAACCAGAACTGTTTATTACACAAAAGTCTTTGAAAGCCATATTTAAAATCCAGGCGATCGACTGTTGCCGTCACGCTGGGTGGCAATTTAGGTTTTTTTGGAAAATACGCAATAATTATCAGCAAAATCAATGCCGCTGCTGCAAATTCAATGTACATCAGATGCATGACTCGCTCTTTGAGATACATTAACTGTTTGTGGCTCATATTGTTTCGAAGTTTGATGTAGTCAATGCTTTTACCAATGGTAGTACTATGATTACCCACATCTGGGACTAACAGTGGACCAATGATGAATGCCAGTCCAGTTCCAACATAGGGAGCCAGTGAGGCAATTGCAGTCGATGTCGTGCGCTGATGGGGAGGGAACCACACTGCAGAGATAAGGGGACCTAATGCCATGGCAATGGGACCACCTATACTATTGAAGATAGCTCCGAGGTGAACCAACCATGTTTGTATTCGCAGATTAGACAATGGAATTGCCTGTAGTCCTGCTGCTATCAAATCAACAATTGCCAGAAGAAGGGTACATGCTCTCAAGCCTGTGAGGAAAGAAATCATCAAATTATGCATGACCTTGCATGGCGTGGTACTTTAAACACAGTAAGTTAAAGATGAAATGAATATCAAGGTGATATGCACCCAACTGGTAAATAAATAGACTAATCAAATATCATATGACCAATTTCTGGATAGTGCACTTATGA
>OZ026597.1:30669004-30704004 GCA_964020085.1 Micromussa lordhowensis
CTCTGCGAGGGAGCATGTCTCCTGTGATGATGATACCTCAATCTGCGCCGGCCTGATCGATCCATCTAACCCAAAATGGAGGGAGGAGGTCAGAAGTGAGTTGTTAGATGATGATCTGGAAGTTCAATTCGTTTCAGGAGACAACTCCGGCAATGGGTACCAAGACCTTGCCCAAGCTGTAGGAAAGGCAAATGACGTGATCTCGTCATTACAAGTCCGCGCCCAAAAACGGCAATCAGCATTGACGGATTATTTTAAATAAATCGTCCGTCCGAAATATCTTGAGCTAAATTTTTCCACATACTAACTGTTGATGCAAAAAGGCCTAAGAAACTAGTCAACGATGTTTTGCATTTTTTCTGTACATTATCAACCCGAAGAAATACGGTACATTTCAACTACGTACCCTCTGTGTTAGAGCTAGAACTACGAATTTATTTGGCACACGATTTCAGCTTTCGGATAAATAATAAATTTTTCTAAGCAGTTTTTGTTTTCCCTCTATTTTTTTTTCTGGGATTAGCGGTGAATTTACTTTTGAGAGGTGCGAATAAGCTAAACAATAGCGAAAAACAATACATGAAAAGCTCATTGTTTCGATGCTCCGCCTTCTTCAAGTTAATGAGCGAGGCCATATTCCCTACGGGAAAAAGCGCGCGTTTATCTTATCCAATTGAGACTCGCCTCTTCGCATTTATTTGAATAATAATAGGCAATATGACAGACCTAAGATATTTCATGAACTGTAAGTAAATGTCACGAGAACAATAGGCATTCTGCGCGATGCACTTGATGTCACGGTTTTGTTACAATGAATTTTGGATTTATCTTCATATATGTTCACTTTTTAAAAGTATTTCGCTATGTAAAGTCAATAAAATAATGTTTACTGCCATTCCTATCCAATTTATATTGTATCTCTATTAAGCGGTCAACCTCTATTAAGCGGGCAGTTTTCAAAGTCCCGGGGGTGGCCGCTTAATAGAGGTCGGCCTTTATATATATATATTATACATATAAAATAGATATTTTTCGTTACATTTTCCTGCTAAACCTCAATCTAAATGTGTACAAAAAATAGTTCAATGTGATTGTTTTAAAATGAGGTAATCACTGTAATTTAGCGAAATTTAAATTCTAAAATCCTTTCTTTACTAAATTGATTAAGCGTTTAACCATTGTCAATAGAGAGGAATTCAATTGAGTGTTGACAGCAATTCGCTTTTGCTTTGTTATTTACATTCCTACCACATTGTCATCCAATCTCAAGTTAAACCAATAGCAATCGTGACTCGCTTGCACACGCTTTCCCAGGCTTCGCGCAAGCTACATGCATTTGCTTGGAAATGTCTGAGTCCCTTGTGATTGGCCGGCAGAGTAATTACCCTAGTTTTATATCAATCAAATGAAACACAAATTGAACTGTGATTAACCGTTTACAAATTTATTGTCCAAGAATTTCACGAGGAATCAAATCATAAATTCTAAAACCTAATTAAACTTCTCACTTCCTTACATTTTTGTTCCTAGTTCCCGCCTCTCCCTGAGTTTTTTTCAGTCCTCAGTATTAGGGATTATTCCGACTGCAGAATATTGACAGTGTTGCAAATTTCCGCCTATTTCTTCCCCCTCCCGTAATGTATTCGCCCCCTACTCTCTCAGATTCTCCCCTCAACCTCCCGTCCCCCTCTTGTAATCCCCGTAGCAGCATATTTCTGGCGTAGAATTCTACTAGCATACTGATGCACATTCTGCAAACTGATTGGCTGAGCTATCGTAAACGATAAGTCATTTTTGTGCAGTGGCTGGGGTTCGTTTACAAAATGGCGAAATTTCCTCGTTTCTCCATATAGTTTCCGAGAGAGATATAGAGGATATCACATGGTCGCGATGGGATACGAAATTTATCTTCTCGTGTTGAAAAATATTTCACTCGTTGCGCACAATACATAACGACGTTTGTGGCGATTTTTCGAAGATTTCCTACCACTTTCCGAAGATTTTCAAAAATTTGTCCGAAGGGCAGACGAACGTTTCCGAACTTTTTCCGAAGATGCCCGAAGATAGTCGAAGACGACCGAAGGAGATTTGAAGATGTTTCGATCGTACACTAAGACATTTAAGTTTGGTTAAAGGGACAAAAATTTTTTTAGCAAAAATGATATCACATCTTCACATGTGTGGATATCATATCGTTTTTATCAATTTGTTACCACTCGGTATACCACCAACTTTTACATAACAATTAGAAATATTACTGGATAATTCAATTTCCGAGAATACCAAAAGATGGACGCTCACCGTTACGCGACTTTAAAAACTCGAAATAGTTAAAAAATTAAAATAAAAACTATGGAGCTCGCGTATACACAGCTATAATTTTCGAATAGCGTCAATGGCGACCAACCAACGTGACCGGAAAATCGGTGGAAATACATGCACCCCACACGTTCTCTCTTGAATGAAGGTGACCGCCCATTATCCTAGGAGTGTCAGAAGCAATTTTGTAAGCATGGGCTATGTTTTTCGTAGAGGACGTCACCAGAGAGGAATATATCTTCACTACGAAATACTGTTTGATCTAGCTTGATCGGTTTTTCCTTGATCATCTTCTTCTGAGCGATAATATCTCTCTCGCCATAACGCGAGCAACGGAATGCAAGCAGCGTAGGTTGCAAACGCATACCAGTTAATCCACTTCAAACCAAACTTTGGCAGCAACGGAAAAATGTAAAACAACAACATTGGAATGTTGCAAGACATTATTAAGAAGCAAGATGTGATTCCTTCTGCGACAGGGTAAGCAGTCTCCACTGCCATCTCTAAAAACAGTGGAATGGTGCCACTAGTGAAGAATCCTCCGAGGATGAAGGTTAAGAACAGAACAGCTTTGCAGTATGGGATGATTCCCGCGCACATGAAAGCGAATAACGCAAGGGACAAGGTGGCACCCACAATGAGAACAAGCTGAATCACTTTCATGTGTCTGGATACGTGGTCTGCTAGGCTGTGGGCAAACGACAGCAAGTAAGTAAAATACAAGACACAAACAGCACTATTCAAAGCGTTAAATGCACAGTCCAGTCGATCTTCAATTTGTCTCCTTCGTAGCTGTTATTAGGGTCATCACGCAACGTGAAGACGACCCTTATAACGGCTGCAAAGGAGACTAGTCTTCAATCCAACTGCAACGCATTTCAAAAGGTGCAGTTAACAAGGGTATAGACGGTTTGCAATGCCATCCTGGCAACATTAATAAGCTACTGATACATTTAAGGTGGCTCGCAACTACTTCTTCTTTGATGACTCACTGCTGCCACTCTTTTTTCAGTTGATGCCATAATATTTATTTGCATCAAGCAAATGACCAACCATTGATTCGAAACTTCTAAAACTTCTAAGGTGACTCTGAATCAACTTCCACAATTGGTTTTGAACTTTGTGAGTAGTTGAATCTGGACAAGCTGATCAATTCATCAATAAAATATAAGAACGCCGAACTCGTTTTTGAGTTATAAACACTTAACGCTAAAATGAAAGGTCTTTATGCAATGTAACAAGCTGCTTAATGCACACCGTGTAACAATAGCTGCACCAGACATTACCAGCTCTCCCCAGACACTCAGCTCTCCTCCGATCTGTAGCGGTATCATCATTGCAAGTGACTTTTATCTATCTCTAATTTTACCACTTGTAATCTCGGTTATGCCGAAAATGTGTCTTTAAGTAGCTTCTTTCGTGTTTCTTTAAAGTTAATTCTACTATTTACAGAAATAAATCAAAGTAGCAGTACTGAGAAAGATGTTGGAAAGTGTTTGTCAGCCACCTTAACCATTTAGATATACGCAACATAAAACTCACATGGACAGAGAAATTCCTGCTGCTATTCCAGTCATTGAGGCACCAAATCCAAGCCAGCCAGCAGATTTTTCTCCAATACCAAACTGAGACAAGTTCAGATCTAAGATGGACATCAAGCCAAACCAGACACCCAGGGTAATCCCATTAATAAACGGCACCAACCAGAACTGCTTGTTGTGCATAAGACGCTTGATGCCATATCTAAAATCCAGGCGATGAACTGTTGCAGTCACACTTGGTGGCAATTTAGGTTTAGTTGGAAAATACACAATAATAACAAGTAAAATCAATGCTGCTGCTGCAAATTCAATGTACATCAGATGCATTACTTGCTCTTTGAGATACATTAACTGTTTGTGGCTCATATTGTTTCGAAGTTTGATGTAGTCAATGCTTTTACCAATGGTAGTACTATGATTACCCACATCTGGGACTAACAGTGGACCAATGATGAATGCCAGTCCTGTTCCGACATAGGGAGCCAGTGAGGCAATTGCAGTCGATGTTGCTCGCTGGTGAGGTGGGAACCACATTGCAGAGATAAGGGGACCTAATGCCATGGCAACTGGGGCACCTATATTATTGAAGATAACCCCAAGATGAAATCAACAATTGCCATAAGGAGGATAGATGCTCTCAACCCTATGAGAAAACAATATAGCATTAGTTGATCAAAAGATTGGTCACTGATCAGAGAAATCTCATCTTTGCGGTCTTCGTAAAATTTTAACCAACAAATATAAGATTCCAATTATAGGGAGTTTTTTTGGGCCAGTATAATAAATGTGAATGAGGCCACACAGCATGTAATGTAAATAACAGTCTCTATAACCATTTGGCACGAAAATGCGACGTTCTGATTTGAATTTATTTCAAAGCAAAACGAGTTCTATTTTCCGTTGTCTAACGTTTATCACGGCCGGGCCTACTTTTAAACGAATTAAACTAGCTCTCCGTGCAATTATTTTTCTACATTCAGTCGCTTTGCTATTCAATTACAAGTCTTTTTTAATAAAATGTTTCAGGTATCAAAGTTAATGAGTTGTGGCTTTTCTACTTTCCAGGATTGTATAAATTGTTTATTATGTTTTGTGTAGGAGACAAGCTTGGCAGATCTGCTAGTTTTAGCCATTTTTTTCGTTGATCGCAGCACAGATGGAAAAAATTAGAAGAATATACCATCTGCGCTTGTAAACTGTGAAATCACCTTCATGAATAGGACCTAGTGAACCATACCGCACATCACCAGCCGATAAATTGCCCAGAATGTTCGTCGTATCCTCCTGTGAGGCCATTCTAGCCGTCACGGTATGGCTGTCTTTTATTGTAGTCCACTGCACGAAAGAAGTTTTAGTTTTGCTCCCTGATGTTTTCGGAAGTGAACTTTCAGTTCATGAAGATGAGCTTACATTAAGGGCCAAATTAATTTCTCTTTAAAAGTGCTCATAAATACTGGATTTATTATAAATATGCTAGATAAACCAAAGATACCAACTATTTCTCAACCGGTAACAGACTGTACCCAGTAGTTTGTGGAGTCAACTCACGTAGAGCAGAACGAAAACCTAAAAATACATAAACGGTTTCATGCAAACATATTTGCCGCGATTCCTCAATGGTAAGACGATTGAGGGTTAAATTTAAGCGAATTTGATATTCTATCTTCCAAAACTAAATGTTATTATGGCTGTAATGTTTGTCTCACCGCACTAAAGATTGTCACCTTCATGGATATGGTGGTATAGTATTGATTGTGAGTTATCATGCAAATTGTGTTATTGAAAGTCTTTTGTTGAAAAGTGTAAATGATTGTCGTTTCGCGACAACGAATTCTATTTCGACAAAAACGAAAATACATTTGCAGCCAATGGATGTCAAAGGAAGGTATTGTTTATCTTTTAATGATTTTGAACGTTAATACAGATGCAAATGTTATTCTTGAACGTTCCTTACACACAAATGAAACAAGCTTAAATGGAAAAATAGCACATAATACAGAACCAACCACTACTTTCATAACAAGTATGACTGCAATACGAATTTTCTCCAGTTTTATCAGTTACCAGCGCAATCCCAAAACATCAGGACCCCATCACTTGGGCTCCTGCAAAATACTTAGTAATCAAAGCAAGAACTACAGAGCCACTGTTACAAGAAATAAATTTCTGTTTCAGTTAGACGACTCTACACAAATACAATTAGAAAATGCTAAAACTAGAGACTTCCATGGTTTACTGAACCGGAAAACCCACACCGTCAGCCAGACTGAACAGCCTGCCTGATTGCAACATAGTCCGGGGGATTCTCCCTTCTATGGGTAATACAGGTATGTGCAGGGTATGGTTTTTCAGCCGTTTGGGTCATGGTAAATAAGGAGGGGTTTTTGGGAACCGGGCCGCACTCCCCCACCCAAATTTTCTGGGAGTACCCACCCCGGTAGTATAGTATCATGAATTACTTCATAAAAGCTGACAATATTAACATGATTAACATCTCAATTCTCCTTTCAATATCAGTTCAATACAAAGCGGCGAAGAGAAGAGAATAACGAAAATAATCAACTGAATCAGATCGAGTCTACTTTTAGACTCGTTCCCATTCTTCACGTTTCGCGACGCTCGACATTCCAAAAGTTAATTGAATACGATGATCATTTCAGATTTGTTTACTTGACTTTATTCAGTCATTGAGCTCCTCATAGTTCTTCAGTTCCACTGGGACCAGTTTGTTGTTTCTGAGTTAATAACAGTCGGTGTTATCGAGATTCCTGGAGATTAAATCTGTGGATGTCTTATTGCAGGAACAAAAACAACGTTAAGGTAAGAGTTAGAGATCGACGCCAAAATAAGTTTTTATTCTGTTTATTGCATGACTCATATTCTATAATGGTCGAATTTTAACGGATTGGATGTCGAATCAAAAGAGAAAGTAGTACATTTACTCGTGACTAAAAACGATCGTGTTTTGCAAGGGAGACTACGGCTGTCTTCTGCCTCTAAGAATTCCGGCCAAAAAAAATGCTTACTCAAGCACAAGTCGGCTTGCATCAAGTTCAGTGGACTTCCGTCAAGTGGCTTCATTACATGTATCGAGATAAAGGAGCGAAATATCATTATTCAACAGCAATTACTGTTATTGGTAACATAAATATATAAATAAATATGCGATTTGCAGAAATGAGAAACCTTGTACCTCTAAAATATGATTACGCAAGCACTTTCGGTTAAGCTTGGCCGGGTTGTATTTACCGTAGTTCCTCGATTTTCTGCTAACACTTTATCATAAAATAAAGAAGCTAACTGTAATAGAATACAGAACAGTTCTCCGGACACACAGGCTTTCTAAGTAGACTGTAATATGACTATAACTGTTCGGAATGTCCTAAAGTAAACTGGCATGTCCAACATGGCGGACAGCGTAACATGTACAAAACAACAACAGAATGCCTCGTGGCATAAATTAAGTCACGTGATATGACATCTCCCTCTCTAACATTGTTTGTAACGAATGTTCACAGACTAGGTTTAATGTTTGGTTTTACAACCCTTCCTGATCGGGTTACATATCCATGTCCATGTCCTGCCGTAGCCCTGGTGGTGGGCTCCGGGGGTCTCTTGACAGGCATCGGTGAGTTCCTTGTGGTGGCTACATCACTAGCCAGTTCTGCTGGTTGCCCAGGTTGTCCTGCCTCCTGGTCACTAGGCGTAGGGTGATTCACTGACGGCCCTTGTGTGTTCGCATGGTCGCTGAATGCAGTATCAGGTTTGAGTTGGGATCTTGTGCGGCGGTACACGGTTCCAGTTGTACTCGATTTAACTGTGTAGGATCTTGGTGCACAAGTCTGTCCCTGGACTGTTCCTGGCTGCCATGTCTTGGAACGCGAGTCATACAGGCGGATGTGTTGGCCGTCATGTAGTGGTGGTAATGGTGGTCCCGCAGAACGGTTGTAGTACTGCGCCTGTTGTTTCTGTCGCTCATGAAGGTTTTCTTTGACTTGATCTCTGTCACTACCGGCGAGGAGGGCTCTTTGTGCGGCTGGTAGGGTGGTGCGGAATTTCCTGTTGTTGAGTAACTCTGCGGGTGACTTTAATTGGTGGTCAACTGGTGTGGTTCTGTACGACAGTATTCCAAGGTATGGGTCCTCTCCTTCTTCATCACACTTGCGTAGTGTGTTCTTGACGGTCTGTACCATGCGCTCTGCAAATCCGTTCGACTGGGGATACAGTGGGGAGCTTGTGGTATGCTCTATACCATATGCTTCTGTAAACTGGCGAAACTCTCGGCAATTGTACTGTGGGCCATTGTCCGTTATGAGCTGGGAGGGGATTCCATGTTCAGCAAAAATGCTTTTCATATGATTTATTATGGCAAGGGAACTTGTGCCAGCGAGCTTCCTAATGATCGGGAACTTGCTATAATGGTCAGATAGTAATAGGTACTGGTGACCTCTGTATTCAAATAAGTCGGAGCTCAGTCTTTCCCACGGCCTGCATGGCAGCTCTGGCTGTAGCAGCGGTTCCTTTTGCATTCTCTTCTGGTGTTTCTGGCAAGCTTCACACTGGCTGACACATTGGGTGATGTCATTTGTGATTCCTGGCCAATACACAGCGGAACGAGCTCTGAGGAGGCATTTTTCCACCCCAAGGTGGCCCTGGTGGATGGTCTTCAGGATGTCTGGTCTTAGTTTGGGCGGTACTACGATGCGATCACACTTTAGTATGATCCCGTCTTCAATTGTGAGATCTTCTCTAAAGTTCCAGAAGTCACATAATGGCAGGGGACATTCACTTCTACTGTTTGGCCAGCCCTCGTATATGGTATCTCTCAGTAGTGCTAGGGTGTTATCCTTTGCTGTTTCTTCTCTTATTTGTTGTAGTTTGATAGGCGACGCTGGGAGTGTCCTTGTAATGTGATGGACATTGATTTGGTTTGGCAGGTCGGCTTTCATGCAGGGCTGAGGGGTGACCCTGGATAGAGCGTCTGCGATGGGTACTTCTGATCCCTTGACATATTTCACGGTGACGTCGTACTTAAGGGCTCTTATGAGAAGCCTCTGCAATCTGGGTGGGCAGTGAGCGAGCTTCTTCTTAAAAATGGACTCAAGGGGTTTGTGGTCTGTGTGGAGGGTACAATGTTTCCCATAGATGAAGTAGTGGAATTTCTCTAGCCCCCACACCACACCCAGTGTCTCTCTTTCTATATTGCTGTAATTCTGTTCAGTCTCAGTAAGTGCCCTTGAAGCATAACATATTGGCTGGCCGTGTTGTAAGAGGGCAGCTCCCAGCCCCTTCTGGGATGCATCGGTCTGAATGGTTGTATCTGTCTTCGGGTCAAAGTATCTCAGCACACTCATGGATGATATTTCCTGTTTGACTGCTTGGAATGCAATGTCATGTTCTGGACCCCACACAAATGCTATTTCTTTCTTTGTCAGCTCATGAAGGGGTGCAGTGAGTGTTGCCAACTGGCTTGAGTACCGTGTTAGGTAATTCACTAAGCCGAGGAAGCTCTGTAGGTCCTTGGCATTGTCAGGGGGTTTCATGGCAAGTATGGCTGACACCTTCTTGTTGTCTGGCTTGACACCTCCGGGTGTCCAGGTGTGGCCGAAGAAACTCGCTTCATCACACTTCAACTGTAGCTTGTCAGCATTAAACTTAATTCCTTTCTCTCTGGCTCTCTCCATCAGTCGCAGTAGATTTTCATCATGTTCTTTCTCTGTGGATCCATAGACGAAGTTGTCATCTGCAATTCCTGTGACGTCTGGCAGACCTTCTAGGGCGTTGTCTAACTCCTTCTGGAAGACATCCTGGGACATGATCAGACCGAAGGGGAGTCTGGTAAAGCGGTACCTGCCGAAGGGGCTATTGAATGTCGTCAGTAGCGAACTTGGTTTGTCTAGTGGGACATGCCAATACCCCTTCTTCGCATCAATGATACTGAAGAACTTTGCATCAGGTAATTGGGCTACTACTTCGTCTACGGTTTTGGTGTAGTAGTGTTCTCGTTTGACCCATTTGTTGAGATCACGTGGGTCTAGGCAAACTCTCAGCTTAGTAACGACTTCATCGTCATTTGTTGTTTTGCTCAGCACGATACTGTTGACCCATTCTGTGGGTTCTTTCACAGGGACTATGACACCAAGTTCTACCATTTGGTCAAGCTCATCCTTAAACATCTTATGTAGGTGCACTGGTACTGCTCGAGGTGCATGAACAACTGGTTCTGCTTTGGGGTCTAACACTATGTGATATGGTTTCATGTTAAAAGTTCCAAGCCCCTCAAAGCAGTCTTGGAAATCGCTGATAAGGCTCTCCTTGGTCAGGGGGATGTGTACCCGCTTCTCTTCAGTTGCTTCTAGGCCACAGTTTACTTTGATTAAGTCAAGCTCTTCACACGTCTGACACCCAAGTATTGCTGGGCCCGGAGCATCTGTCACGGTGAAGGTTACCTTCTTGATGTTGCCATTGTGGTGTACATAGAGTTGGCAACTGCCCAGAGTTTTAATCTGGTGGCCCCCATAGGCTGTAAGAAGTTGTGCTGGGCCAAGGCGTCGGGTTACTGGGTTGGGGAAGATTTGCTTGTAGTCTGCTTCTGATATGACATTGACCTCTGCGCCGGTGTCAACCTTGCAGACTATGGTTGTAACGTGTTTGTGAAATGGATCTCCTGTGAGCTGAATCATAGTCATAACCTTAGATCGGCCGGGCTGTTCCACAGTGGTTTTGCCTTTGGGGTGGTCTGCGCTAAGTGTTCCTAAGAAGAGACTGTGTGATGAGTCACCACTGGGAAAATTTACTGCGTGTTCGCTGTCTTGTGCACCTTGATTGTGCTGGCCCCCTTGTACTTCATGGACATTTGCTTTCTTGGTTTTGCACATTTTGCCAAAGTGGCCCCGGTTGTGACAGTTAAAACACTCTACACCGCTGGCTGGGCATTGCTGGCCTCGCTGATGCTGGTTATTACCACATCGTTGACATCGGGTTGGGTCCCTGGGCGGTCTGTTTGGGGGTGTATCACTTTTTATGGACTTGTTTTGTCTTTCACTGAGACTATCAACTTGCGTTGGCGGTACAGGGGCGTCCATGGCCCTAAGCTGTGCTTGGGTAGCTTCTTCAGTGCGCACTATGTCTCGTGCTTTCTTGAATGTAAGGTCGTTGCCCTTCGTGATGCATTTCTTACGTACAGCTTCGTGGTCTGTGCCAAATACGAGGGTATCTCGCATTATTTCGTCCTGCATCTCGTCCGGGTACCCGCAGTTTTGGATTAGAAGTCTTGCTTCTGTAAGGAAGGCGTCCAGTGGTCGGCCATTTTGTTTGAGATTACGAAGATAGTATCGGTTATGTATCTTGTTTGCTTGGGGCTTGACATGCTCTTCGAAGCTTTCCAGTATTCGTTGATGTCTTTCTTTTGTTCTGTGGTTAAGCTCCACGTGTTGTATAGGTCAAGGCCGTAGTCTCCAGCCCATAACAGGAGATAGCTACATCTTTGCTCGGGTGCTCGTGGCTTCAGTGGACCTTCAAACAACAGCTCGCATTTCTGTCGAAATCGCTTAAATCTGGTCGTGAGGTCTGGCCCGGTCGTCCAATCCATTTTCGGAGGTTCGAATCCGACTAGGTCGCTCATCTTGGTGGGTTTGGCGGATGTAAGCCCTCAAGAATAGCTGCTTGCCGTTTCGTGACACTATGCTCGCGAGTACGTAAATTCACAAAGGACAGCTTCTAGATTTGCTCTCTTTCGGAGAAAATCCCGCTTCTGACAACCATGTAATAGAATACAGAACAGTTCTCCGGACACACAGGCTTTCTAAGTAGACTGTAATATGACTATAACTGTTCGGAATGTCCTAAAGTAAACTGGCATGTCCAACATGGCGGACAGCGTAACATGTACAAAACAACAACAGAATGCCTCGTGGCATAAATTAAGTCACGTGATATGACACTAACTGCCAAAATGCATTGAGTTAATAAATATAATTTGTGAACTTGATTTGATTTGAGTTGTGGAAGACCTGAAAATAATTTTTTAATGAGAACAAACAATGAAGTTGGAAAAATATTAACAAAATATTTGAAAATGTTGTGCTGAATTTATTTGGATGTTTTCACCCACTATATGTTTTCCTACGTAAAGAAAGGTTTCCCTCATACAATGGCCAGTTAATTTTTCCCTATGTTGGCTGTCTTAGAGTCTTAAAGGAAGCCCTTTCAAAAGCAAAGCGTAATAGTTCCGCAGACATAAAACTGGCCGAATAAAACTATGAAACACTGCTACAATGTCAATCTGTCAATACACAATCAAGACTACTCCTCATGGTTGCAAGCACTACAGCAGCGCTGTAGCTAGTAACAGGCCAACCGAGGCACTTGCCTCGGTCATTTCTTTGGCTTTTGTTGTTTATAGTACCTAATACCTAGGAAGAGAACTCAACCATGGACTGATTGCCTCAGTCATAAGTTATTCATAGACATTGCCTCAGTCAAAATTTTTTTTCTGGCTACGGCCCTGTACAGGCAAAACAAATGGTATCCTGAAGGCCAGAATTTTATAATGCTATATAGCTAGAAATATAAACCTCTGCCAAGGTGGATAGAGTGAGCTGCCCAAGATTTGATTACTTTGCCTTATGGCACTTCCAAATATGACCCCTAGTTCTTGTCTTATTACCCATGAAGTTACCAACAATATCAGTTAAACTCATCGCCAATCCTCCGTAGGAAAAAAGATGGTGACTGGTACATTTACCCACAGTTCTTAGCGCACGAAAACTTTAAAAACGTTCATAAAAAGGCACAGAAGGGTTGTAAAATCTTCAAACCTACTATACACAATGTCCTTAGTACAGGGACAACTATTGTAAAAAATTGGTTTTCCTTGTGTCTTATACGCTGTGTTAGGTTTGCAAAGTATTGTGGTAAAATGTACAGCCGCCATTTTTTTTCCTACGGGGGATTGATGAGCTTGGGAAAGGTGCCTCAGGGATGGTGGAGCCGAGATATGAGCCTCGAGCAGAGCATGTAGCCTAGCACAGCAACCCTGAGAGCGGCAACCACCAGGCACTGTCAGACTGACAGAGTCAGTAGAGATACCACCTCATATACTTGTGAGGTGAGGCCAAGAGAGTTCTGAATGCAAATCAGATAAATGTAAAAGCAACTGTAGAAAGGAAATCTTCTTTGTATATTATTAAATTTAGAATGCCTTTAAAGTGAAAGAATTGAAATTCAGATGAGATGTACGTGATGTCGTCAAGCATCAGGGACAATGGGAAATACAATTTTATATTAGACTTCCAATTGTTCCATGATGGTGGTGACAAGCCGATCAACATGTCATCAGAAATGCTAGCCTGCGTAGCTGGCGGTATTGTAGGCGCGCGCGAAATAAAGTTTTGGCGGCGGAGCCGCGAGGAGAATGGGGAGAGGGACTTTGAAATACCGCCTGCACGAAAACCATGTGTTTTTGAATAGTCCGCACACCAGTGTGCGGGAAAAACGGATTGGTCGAGAGAAGTACACACGTCAATCAAATGTTAGATGATCCCTCATATATTTCCCAAGGGACACTGAAAGTAAAAATCTAATGGCGGCTTCCATCGAAGACATTATATATTGTTGCGAATCAATACGGCCATTCGGATTTACAATCAATACTTTAAGCTGAGTGGTCTGTTTACCACACAAGTTTTCTACATTTAACTCTGCGGCGAAGTGTGAAACGCGAGGTGTGATAGTTTCCTGGTTGACATCCAAAGGCATGTTTTCTTTGTTCGTTGCATTTGAAGGAGTCGATTCTGAGAAATTCAATGATTTCTTGGTGGTAGAACGGCCCTTGTATAAATTCTTTTTCGCTTGAGGACTTCTGTCCGGCGAAGACGCGGGCGACGGAAGAAGACGTTTGATCCTTACTTGCGTATCTACCGTATCTTGCGTAGCCGAAGAACAGATATTGGCACATTTCTTTCTAGGCCGGAGTGAATGAACCGGACAAGTTCAACTGCGTCGAATATTTTCCTACCACAAGACTGACAAACTCGACTCGATAAACCGCTAGACTCCACAATGTTCAGGCCAATTTCTGAGCAAAGGTCTGCTAATGTCGTACCTCCACGCTTCGCGCGACCTGAAGGTTTAAATAAATTTTCCGTGGAAATGTATTTGCGTTAGTTGAAGCCCCGACGAATTTCAATTATAATTCTCTGAAGGCAAAGTGTTGTTCAGGTGAAGACGTTTTGGTCGTTCTCTCAGCGGGTTTCTTGAAAACCACAAAGGTGTTGGAATGTTTCAGAACTGTTTACAAAATGAAAACGGCGATACATTTTCTCGCTCGACATTTGGGTAGCCCTCGATCTTGTTCTTGATACTATCCTTAGCCTTCTGTAGATCCACTCGGAGAATTTTCATGAAGCCGTTTAACAGTCTTGACCTGCACGATAATAATTTCCAGTTCGTAACAAAGAGTGGAACAATTAACAACCTGGAGTAAACTGTAGAATGCACGGCAAGTTAATCCTACAGAAATAACAGCACAGTTTTATTTTTCCCGAGCGCCATCTCACGTAGACTTTCTGAAAAGTTCTTCGTTGCTCGGCCGCTTCGTGACCTAAACAACGGCCGCTTGGCGGCTATAACATATTCTACCTTCGCGGCCTAACATATTCTGCCCCACTTTGCGGCCTAAAATATTCTAACCTGAAATTCATGTGGTCGACTTGTGGCAAGTCTACTTCCGAACTAATTTTTTTAAACACGACGAAGTTTTCATGCATGTATACATGTAACTGTACAAATTATATTTCTGCAGACATTTTTCGCGTCGTGTCTTGTGCGAATTCCGGTGAATCCTGGTTGGCTCGTAAATGACAGTTCAACCACACCACAGGCGGCCCAAGCGCGAGATGTGACTCTTGCCTTCGAGCGGTTACAAAGATGCGATTTACAAGGGTTTGTATGGGAACTTTACGGATTTGCTTTAAATACCTAAAATGTAATGTTGTGTGAATAAAATTGACTTACATGGCTTTGCTTTCATATTCTTCATTGTTCCACTGCGTTTGACGCCGTTTTGAAGCGTTTTCAGCGAGTTAGCGCTGCCGGTGGTGTCTCACTAGAAAAAAACACCTTGTGTTTTTTTCTAGTGAGACACCACCGGCAGCGCTAACTCGCTGAAAACGCTTCAAAACGGCGTCAAACGCAGTGGAACAATGAAGAATATGAAAGCAAAGCCATGTAAGTCAATTTTATTCACACAACATTACATTTTAGGTATTTAAAGCAAATCCGTAAAGTTCCCATACAAACCCTTGTAAATCGCATCTTTGTAACCGCTCGAAGGCAAGAGTCACATCTCGCGCTTGGGCCGCCTGTGACCACACTAAGTTTATTTAAATTAGGGGGCGGTTGGCGGCTGGTGTAATAAATGTATCAGGCGTAATTTTTTTCCTTCTCTCTTTCACAAAAAAACCGCCTGATCACAGGTTACCGCCATGCATGCAGCAACAACAACAAAGTGTAACACGATCGCCTTTACGCTTAAATTTCGCGCGAAAATTATCGGTTCTGATTGGTTGATTTAATTGGGATCAGTTGAGGTCAATGACGTGTGAAAAGTGGGCGGCATTCAAAATACCCAAGTTCTCTGGCAGGCGGTATTTATCGCGGCTTCGCCGCTCGCAAAGTCCCTCTCCCCATTCTCCTCGCGGCTTCGCCACTCGCTTGTCGGCTCTGCCGCGAAAACTTTATTTCGTGTGCGCTTACAATACCGCCAGCTACGCAGGCTACAGAAATGCTTTCATATACGTAAGGGAGCTATTTCTTCACCACATCCTACAATGTATCTATTGATGATTTTGCTGAATTTCAGCAAAATATTTTTATTCATAATCCGCCTGAGTGTGGGTTAATTTTACCTTCAATTAGCCTGGTAGGTTAATTACTTCCTCCAGCCCCAATCCAGACTACCCTGGGTTGAGATAGAGCAGCACAAAAAAACAACTGATGTTAACTTTACCTTCTTTAACCTTAACTTTACCATAACCCATGCCTTTACCCTCACACAGGAATTGCCCCTCATGGTTAACAAGATGGTGATTAATTCATCATTTTAAAGTTCTTGGAATGGCATCAGCTTCATCTGGGTAAGTTAATTTAAAATCCTTGTTTACCCATGTAAAAAGGAATGGTAAAGAGTTTCAGTACCTCAGTCTGTGAGGATGAAATGCTCCAAAACTAGATAATCGGCAAGAATTAATCAAGAGTAGCCTTTTGTAGAATCAATAGCTCACTTCAGAACAATGTGAGGGTGCAAGTACTTCATATGGAATTATTATTTTTTGGGGGGAGGGGTGGGGGTAGGGAGAAATAAATTTTATACCCGTTCGTTTGTATTTTGTTGACTTTTTTGCACTTTCCAAAACAGAATTTGTGATCAGCTTTTTAATCTCAATATTACCAGACTCTACACAACAAGTTTGTTTATTTTCCCTGTAAAATAATAAAGATGAAAAGTTGAAACTTCTTTCACGCTGGCTTTGTTTTTTTTTTTCCGACTGAAGTAATCGGAGGACAAATATTGCCGCAGGCATGGTTATTGCATGATAACTGTCTGGTGTTTACACCACATGACATAAAATAGCCGATAAAATCGCGTGAAAATTAATCTGTGAGTTATAAAGTCTGTTATCTTTTCTTAAATTTAATTACAGTCAAACTGGATCATTTTTTGAGCAACACTTTGGTTAAGGGGCTTTGTCAGCATGAATAACGTCATTCTTTGTAATGTACAAACTTGCCCTCAAATCGAGGACAATCTCGGAATAATAGTTTCCTAAGTGGAAAAATGTCAAAGAGGTAAAAATAAACTGATGAGAAAGTAAAATGGCTTCTAATGAGGAAGACTGAGATGGATTGTAATTTAAATTATGAAACTGTCAAAATTGAGGCCAACATTTTCTTGATGCACTGCCCTTTGTTACATACATGTAGCTCCTGATCATATGTACTGTCTGTAATTTCTTTCCACGCTACTTTGATTTCTGAAGTTGTCTTTGTTTCCAAGGATATCACTGATGTTTCAGCCTGTCATGTTTTATGTTTTAGAAAGTCAGCAAAAATGCGTACCATTTCAGAAATTATAAAAATAACTGAGTTTCTTCTTCTGATGTACAGGTCATTGAGCCACCTTGGTATGACGGAAAATCAGAAACGATGGCTTGTTGCTGGTATCGCACTCAACAAGATCCTCATACCACAGATACGTCCGTTTGTGGAACTAGACATCAACACTGAATACAACAAGCTCAAGACCAGCCACAATATTCATGGACAGAGCACACCTGGACGACTTCAACGGTGGCCACAGGCTTTGAAGTACGAGAACATCAATGGAAATGATGTTCATCTAAAGCTTGCTGGTGGAAGATTCGATTATTCTCGGTTTGACTGTCGTGTGATGTCCCATGTTGACTTTTCCAGGCTGTATGTTCAGAACCACATGGCCCACTTCACTGCCTTTGATGACCAGTGCGATTCATCAGCTGTGTTAACTTTACTTGGTCGGGTGCCTGTATTCTCTGTAGCAGTACAAACTGCTGCAGATGATGTCAGAATGGCAAGAAATGACTGGGCACACTGTGTCTTCACAAAATGGAATCAAACCAATTTTCTAAAGAGGTTTTCAGAGATGGAACAGCTTGTGAGAGCCATGGCTCTACCAATTGCAGGAAAACTTCTTGGAGAACTTAAAGACTGGGAGACTAAAGGTATCATTCACTGATACATTGTTCTGATTATACCTTGATGACTCTGTTTAACTGTATTTCAATGCACCACTAAGGAATGGCTTAACTGACTGCAGAATACCTGTTATATTAGAAAGCCGCATGTTAATCTTGGGGGGGGGATGCACACCCCCTGCACCCTCCCCTTAGATATGCCCCTGTATACTAACCCAAAACTGATGCTTTGTGTCACAAATGGATGTAATTCATTTATTGAGAAAAATCAAGTCCACTCTTGATTATTTAATTTGTCATTTTTGTAGGAACACACCTTTGTATGAACTCTCCTGTGGACCCAGCATTGATACAACTGGTCCAAGAAGAGTTGAGATTGCTCCAACATGATGTGAAGAACATGTCTGCAGAGTGTGACAAAGAGAAGACCAAAGTCCAAAGTGAACTTCAAAATTGTATCAGTGTTTTTGAGGAGATGAAACCGAGGATGGAAAGATTGGAAAGCGAAATTGATGATGTCAAGGGTAGGATCAGTGCTATTGAAGACGCCATGTGTAAAGCTGAAGGTAAATTGAATCCAACAATGCCCATAAGTGCTGTTCAGCATTCGGTTTACTCGCAAGAGCCCAAGTATTCTCCCACTTTTTTCAGATTCCCATAGGCATTTGTTAAGTGTGCTAATACCCTTCAAAGAACATGAAATCTCTTTGTTTGTTGAAATTGTCATTTCCCTGAGTCGGTTTCAAAACCTCTTATGTTATGAAGCAAAAGGTTAGAAATTTGAAAATCCCACTCACTTAATATTCAGTCAGGCCAATGTTTCTGAAAATAGAACAGAGTTATATCGGTTGGGATTTTAACACGAAGTAATTAGATGTTATAAGATTCAGTTAAGGCCAAAGTACCATTTAGTCAAGCCTTGTGGCCATAGTTTGTTAATTATAACATTTAAAAACAGCTTTGTTTTGGTGGTATCTGACACCTTGAAACTTCACCCGGAATTTTCTCAAAAACTGATGCTCTCATGAAAATATTTTAAATTTGGCCATCGTTTAGATAACTATGTCAGGTCGTATATCCCGACGTTGTATCTATCCCTTAATGAGAAGTTGTTTGGTCTGATGTCAAATGGGGTATGACGTCATAACGTTGCCATGTTAACTCAGATCTTGGCAAAACGTATGTCATTTGAAACTATCATCTTTCTCTAACACACCAGTAACGTTCGAGTTTCTGTTGGATTGACATTGGTGTTCTAGTCGCTCAAAGTTGAACAGTCTCGTTACTCAAATATCCAATCGAGCCACCTTAACTAAGGTTTTTTTAACCACAATTTTCTTGTTGAACGGACGGCTCCATAGAGGAGTACATTTATGTGAAATGAACACCGTAGGTAACTAAAGATTTTTTAATTTTTTTTAGGTTATACACCAACTCTGCAGTTACACCAGCTCGTATCAACTGTTGTTAAGAAACACTCGTTACTAAATGTTCAATTTCACAAAAATGTACCTAGAGGAGGACATAAATTAGAGAAGCTTTCTGAAAAGGCCGACACTTGCTATGAACGCGGGTGTGGAAAAGTCGAAAAAAATGAGAGCACACAGGCTCGTCTAACAGGCGCAATGGATTTGCAGCACCAACCTCTCGACATGAGGTTACAACTGTTTGGCGAAACCAACCGTCAGACAGATGAGAGCTACCCTGCACTTGGAGACCCACGATGGAGAATTAACGACTTGACTACTTCCTCTCTTCAGTCACGTCAACGGGCACTGGACAGAAGACTAAAACTGCTTGGTGAAAACCACCCAGAGACAGCTGACAGTTACCATGCACTTGGAGTCACACAATGGAAAATGAACGACTTTACTTCTGCGCTTAGGTCACACCAGCGTGCACTGGACATGAGACTAAAACTTTTTGGTGAAAAACATGAAAAGACAGCTGACAGCTACCATGAACTTGGAGTGACACAATGGAAATTGAAGGACTTTACTTGCGCACGTGTGTCACACCAACGGGCACTGGAAATTAGACTAAAACTGTTTGGTAAAAACCATGAAAAGACAGCTAGCAGCTACTATTCGCTTGGAGCCACACAATGAAATTTAGAGAACTTTACTTCCTCGCTTCAGTCACAGGTATTAGCATGCACCGGACATCAGACTTTTAAAAACTGTTTGGTGAAAAGCATAGAAAGAAATGTAAGCCCGAATAGGTGATAGACCAAGAGCATTCTCCAGCTAAAAGAAACTGATGATTTCCGAGAACATAATTTGTGATGGGTAATGTCTCTCAGAGTATTTAGAATGTAAGGTAAGGTACTGTCTATCGTTGTAGTGCTGATCTTCTAGAAGAATCGATGATTTTTTAAAAATGGCGGAATGTCCTTGAAAATCGAAGAACCAAAACAAGCAAAGATCCTTCTTTTTTAAGTACTTTTGTCTTTGCAAGATAGTTCACTGTGATTTGTTTGATTTTGAGGTTCAGTACCTTTTGGTGTATTTCACTGATCAGGCCTCTTGCTCCTAAACCAAATGGCTGAACAAATGGGAGCCGTCACAGTCAAGTGTTCCCTTCCACAGATGTTTCCACAGTCAATTCTTGGAGAGTGAATTCGGTGCTGTACAACTCTGACAAATTTAAAGAAAGTGAGAAAACTACTTCCTAACTTTCAAGGCTGAGATTTTTTGTGAAACAATCGAAATATTTGGCAAGACTTGACTAATTATGAGTGTTCTAGAAACCGCTATCAAGTGAAGTCTGCGTTCGACTGAGCCCAGAGGCTGGTTAGGCAGGCGCGTATCTTCAAAAACAGTCTCAAGAAAATTGACCTTTTGAGCATTTTAATCTAATTTACTACTTATTGTTATCTTATTGATTGTACATTTGGTTATCGTGTTTCTCTTCTAGCATAATGTGTAAATATTTGTATTGCATTTCATGATCCTGGCTACCACTTTTTAACATTTTTACTCATATATTATAATATTTACTTTTGATTTTAATTTATGTGGAATACCTGGAAAATGTAATTTGTGATAATCGGTACGAACATAAATTAGTATTTTGCTGACACGGAACAGAGAACTGGCGTAGTACCCGAAGGCTCGTGGTTAGTACGCTTGTAAAATTACACGGTATGGAAACTTGTAACATTCTACGGTCAGCCTTGCCACTCGCAACTTCGGAGAAGGTTTATTTTTTGTTGAATGATGTGTAAATAGTGTGAGCTAATTCACCTTTCATTCTGTTGTTATGTAACCATTAAACCCTAAAGGTTGCGACACTGCATTTGGTCGGGGGGTGTGGGTTGGGGGGAGGGGTATACGGTCCTTATTTCCCCTAATTAGAGGTTTTGGGGTTTACATGTCCGAAGCATGAATGATGTTATTTAATGTATCTTTTATACACTTAGCTGTAACCTTATTGTGTCAATTAAAACATAAATTGGGCCTGGCTGACCAACGCACCCGTAACTCCTAACTTAGCTGGTGTGTCATTTGATCTTTTATGTGATGTCATAAATTTATGTTGTTCTTGTTCTTGTCGATCTCCGGTTTTCGTAGCATAAAGCGACAAGGAGTATTTCTACCCCCACCCCTCCTGTGTGTGTGGCATGCTAGTCCATTGGAGGTCTGAGATTCACCCTAGAATTGAACGGTATTCATTTATACTCCTGGGTGGAGAGACACTGTGAGAGCAAAGAGCGCAACACTGTGTCCATTCATTCTTTGTAAAACTTTGGGTTTTTAAGCCCGCATCGTATAAAACGTATTCAATACACCGGGCTTAAATTCCTTGGGACAATTAACCGTGCTATGCCCTTTCAACATTCAGAAGTCATATCTTTGCAGCTTGATCAGAAACTGAATGGAAATATTGTCCCCTATTAGCACAGCAGTGTTAAATACCTCGACATCAAATAAAGTGATTTTTCTTTGCCAGATCAAAATGATAAATATAAGGAATAACTGAAAAAAAAACCCCTCAAAACATACTCATCATGATTTGTCAAGTGCTTTTGGCCCCTGAGTAAATTCGTTGATTTTGTACACTAATTAGTTCATCAGACAAGAAACAGTTTCTATTTTATCCCCTTATTCGGATCATTTTGAGGTGACTTGGTCGCTGTCCAATAGTTTGTTTAAGACCCCTGTTCCATTGAAAGTTTCATGGCTCTTTCTCTTTTCCTGCAAGAAGAAACAAAAACAAACACTGAACTTGAAAATTGTAAGCTTTAAGTCTGCATTAATTCCTTCAAATAGTGAGAACAGTATTAAAATTGGAGAGTAGATACTTGCTGAGTACACACTGCTTTGCATTTTTATGCTTAACGGGTCTTATTATACGGTGTTTGTAGCGGATATAACGCACGCGCTGATTGGCTATTTCTACGGCATTATTCTCCCGTAATGCCCACGGGCCGATTACGGGGCTGCAAAAAAGTTCTCACTACATCTGCCCCCACCTTGGATATCACGTTTATTATGTAATGAACTGTACAACTTATATTACAAAATACGTTTATTTTTATGCCTCCAAGCTATCGAATTGAACTAAAGGATGCCGCAATAAGAAACTGTCGTATTTATTTATTATGAAAATGTATTCAGTTCATTTATTATCTCTCAGTTAGTACGCGCGCTGTGATTGGTCAATTTAGCGGGCCGTATTCTACTGTACGGCCCGCTAAAATTTGAGCTGTTTTTGTTGCCAAAGTGTTTCTTGATTTATTGCCAGGTGTTCTTAACTTTTTTAAGCTAGTAAAAGTTTTAAACTTTCTTTTACTTCTGAAATTTTGTGTTAAAACCTGCTAATGACTTAAGAGTCAATTAACAACGACTTTAAATTGACTCGTTTTCCTTTCGAGGTGCGTCGGAAATTTGAAGCCGTTCCGCGTGAATAGAAATCGTTCCCGAACCCGTGAGGCAAACAGTAGAGATATAATAAATATCTTACTAACCTCGTTTTCTCGGTCAGTACTGTAAGTTGCGGATCCTCGTTTTTCTCCTTCGATTTATGGCCCGCGCACTTCGCGCTTGGGCCATAAATCGATGGGGAAAAACGAGGATCCGCAACTTACAGTACTGACCGAGAAAACGAGGTTAGTAAGAGGTATGTATTGTAGCAATTCAGTTTTTGTGATCACTTGCAGGTGTGTTACGTGTGGTGTTTGGATCGAGTCTGTCGACCCCGTTGCCAATTTGTGTCTAACAAATCAAGTTCTGTACCGAACAATTCTATCCAGTACTGCTGAATAACTTTTGAATTCAATGAAATAAAGAAATCACTGTGATGAATGAAGCTCACATTGAAATAACTTCCTCCCGTATCCTCGCGAACGCGATACCTCTCCTCGTCCTCGTGGCTGCAAGAATTACCCAGAGTTGCCTTGCGAGCTTACTGAAAAATTACCGTGCGCGCCTAGTTTCTTCAAATCGGGCTCGATTCGCACACTACCGATACTACACCAAGATTTCACATTCTTTATACGCGGGGGGTCCTATTAATGCCTCCTCGGACTCGGTTAGAAAGAACTACTTATTGCCCCTCTGCGGGGGCAATAAGTAGTTAATAGCTTACCCTTGGGGACTGATGGCGAAACCGCTTGACCACATGTTGCAGGCTCTGTAATGTTTTTGTGACCTCTCTTAATTTGTGACGTATCTCTTCTGGCGGAGGAGATTCTTCTTCGGGCTCATCGTTTTGTGGTGTTTCTTTCGCAGAGAAATAGCGATGAATAAGATTTTTGATGACGATTCGGCGCTAGAACAAAAGAAACAAAACGAGTGTTTTTCCCAAAGACGGCAATTCAAGCAAAAACTATCTATCTAGTATAGAACCTTGACGAACGGTGTTATTTTGTCCTAGAAATACTTACTCTCTTCTCGTTTGTTTTCACTCTGGTAGCAGTTTGTTCACTTTCATAACGTCCAAGACACTACAAAGGAAAGGAATTGAACACAGATCTCTTCAGATGTACTTCATGATATCAAAATGTGCGAGAGATTAATACATGTATGAAAAGTTAATGGCCTTTACCTCATCTTGTATCTACTAATCAGGCATGCTGTGGGGACTAAAGACAGAGGGTTAAAAAGATAGGCACTACTCATTTACCCCCAGCTTTCGGCACAAACGTTCAGTGCTCTTGGACGGAACTTACTTTTCTAATCCAGTGGTATCGTCTTGCAAACCAGTGAAGCCCCACAGCGGCTTTGTCCATAGGAAACAGATTAAACGGGGGAGGCAGAGCACTGATCTCACTGACGTAATACATCCAGACCCGGGTCCGCGCAAATTTGAACTTTATATCTTTCTCCTTCTGTAAGAAGAAATAAGGTAGAAGCCTTCTAATCGACGCCACTTCATAGTTAATTGAAATCGCATGTCAGAAAATATATAGTCGTCGATTTAAAAACATGCGAAGACTGGAAAAAAACAGACGATACCGTTCTTGATCAGGCAAGTTCCTCAAATTTGGGTAATATAATCTTTCCTTGATATATTTGGTTTTGAAAAACATCATATTAACATCTTAGAAAGTGCATTATTTATCAAGTGAGTCTCATGCAAAAACTGCTTTCAGTCCTTACAAACGATACTTGCCGAAAATGAGATGGGTAACTCACAGCAAAATGCAAATGTGAGCTAAGGAATAATTTTCTTGGTAAGGGTCAGTGACTAGGCCATTTCCGAATTACCTCGTTCTCAAAGTGAGTCTTGGTGCCCATCCTTTTTTATGATCATGACATTTCATTCACATGCAACTTAAATTCATTTTCATATGGATGGTTTTGCGCCTCGCTATGATAGAGAGGCTTCGGTCAACTCGGATACTACTATTATTATTAATGCTATGAAGAGTGCGCATCGTTTAAACCTGAACAAATTAAAGCGATTTGACCCGATCAAAATCAACAACGTTTGAATAGTAAAAATGATAAATTAAGTGGTCCAAGAGAAATTGATGGGACAGAGAGGGAGGTTCCCGGAACAGCCCTTGGGATATGTCATGTCCACGAAAGGTATTTTTAGACGAGCGGAAGTCTTTGTTCAGTGGAAGTCTGTCTTCCGAGATGTCCGCATGTCTTTCATGTTTGAAAGAAAAGCAAAGATTTCATGTAATGGCGGACGAAGTGTCACTAACAACATGAGAGCGAGGCAAGACTACATGCGGACGCTCGGAAAACAGACTTCCGCTGGGTT
This sequence comes from Micromussa lordhowensis, assembly GCA_964020085.1. Taxonomy (NCBI): domain Eukaryota; kingdom Metazoa; phylum Cnidaria; class Anthozoa; order Scleractinia; family Lobophylliidae; genus Micromussa; species Micromussa lordhowensis. The sequence goes on from OZ026597.1 coordinate 30,693,813, forward strand.
AAAAATAACGTTCGTAGACATGACATATCCCGGCCAACACCCTGAGCTTCCCTCTCTGTCCCGTCATTTTTTCTTGGTGGTCAAATTTCGTGGCAACTTGGTCCCCAGCAAATTGTCATTAAAACGCTGTCTCAGACTAAGTCCTCCATTACTTTAAGGGACACGGTATGACCATTGGTTCTCTAACCACAAACAACAGATCATAAAAATACCTCTCTAAAGAAACCAATAGCAAATCAACAAGCTTAGTGCTTCCAGAGAGCTAGTGGTTTACCGCGTATCAACATAAAACTTACGTCCACTTTCTTATAGGTGTTACTGAGCATGGCAATGAGGAGGTTCAGTGCAACCAACACGGAAGCGAGGCTGTATGTAGCGAACAGCAAATGCCCCGTGACTTCAGTTATTTGAGCTTGGTCACTGGTGGTGAAGGTGGACATATCAACGTGCCCGAACAATGCCCAAAATAAGGTGCCAAATACTCCCTCAATTCTGACAAGCAAGAGAAAGGAAAAAAACAAGATTGTTTAGTCATTTAGAATGGTTTGTTAAACCGAAACCAAACTATCACCATCACTTCTGGTAATAAAACACGCAGCAAAAATCAAAGCACAGTTAAAGCTGATTTCCAGTCCGTAATGCGCAGTCTCAGCACCCCAATATTTATGTGTCTCACTCGATGGAATGCGAATCGATGTTATTCGTTACGAACCACACACCTTATCTTTGAGGCCTTTCAAATTCTTTTTCCAACAGTATCATTGATTTTTACAGCTGCGAAGTTGCTTTATCAAGTGTTATGAGAGAGAACGAAACATAAAGCTTCGAATCCATCATGGCGGTTGGCATGAAACTTTGAATTTACTTCATGTAAGTGGTTGCGAAATGTTACATTCTCGAGAGTGCGCAGTACGGACTGGAAATCACCTTGAAAACTATATTCAGAAACGTGCAACCAGCGCAAAGCGCGGGAAAGTACGCGTAATGTCACTACACTGCATGTATGCGCGGGAACATGTGTGGTAGGACCTTGTAATTCCAGAGAGACACAACTCTATTTCCGGATTGACCTTAGCCTCTCCATCAAAGCGAGGCCTGGTGCACAGCTTTTCATATGAAAATGAGTTCAATTTGCGTGTGAATAAAATTTCGATTGAAAGATGTACACCAAGACTCGTTTTGAGAAAGAGGCTAAAGGTAATTCGGAAATGGCTATTCATGTGGTTTGTTAGGAAAGCTTGGTGCTACGGTTACACTTCTTGTGTAACGATACCTATATTTATCCTTTATCATAATCATTGTTCGGAAAGTTTAGAGGTAGGGTGAGATACCTTTCAAAGGCGTGGCTTGTTGTGCTGTTGCTGTTCTTTGTGACTTGTGTCGAGGTCTGCACATACTGTGAGTACAGCTTTCTCATGGCAAGGGCAAACGCACAAACGTTGAGGGCAAAAAGCACGAAAAACTTCATGATATCTCTGCCCATATTCATGAGCGATAAGTGAAGCGGTCCCAAGGTGGAATTAACTAGAAGAACGTGGGAAGATTCAAAGAACGTTAGAACCACCGCGAAGGAGTAGAAACTGTTTGACAACAGCAGGAGATGGTATGGGGCTAGTGAAGTGGAGCCCACGAGCTGGCGAACATGCACGGTCCATGAACCTGAATCCGAGGCAATGAATGCGTAGCCCACGATCCATAGGACAGCAGCAATAATATAGCAAATGACCATGGGTAGTACAGCGAGGTGCCACCAGGTTGAGAAGTATCGCTCCTTCCCTTGATGCAGAGCATGTTTGATTTCCTGAACAGTGATTCCTATCACCCAGATTCCAATCATTACAGCTGAGAAAAACGTTTGGAATATTAAACCTGGTTTTCACTACGACGTAAGTACAAGCAAAAACATAGCAGCAGTGAGGATGCCCACATCACAAGCACAAGCACGTAGGCATGCGCAGGACGAATTCGGTTCCATACCTCCGCGTTACAGGAAAACAAGATGGCTGACGATGTTTATGCTTATGCCTGCCAGCAGGGTGTTCTCACTTGACATAAGCACAAGACGGACAAAACAATTCTGCTTGTGCTTCTCTGGTCATTTCCTTGCGCTTGTGCTTATGTCGTAGTGAAAACCAGGTATCCCTTCCTCGTTTTTATTAAAAGTACCATATGTAGCTTATTTTTTCTTTACCTGCACGAAGAAGTTGTCTCGCAGACAGGTAACGAGAATCATTAATAAGAGGATATTTTCTTGTTGTATCATGAACATTTAAACAAGTGTATGGTAATTAACCGCCAATTAGAAAATGGAAAATGTAGAAGGTGTTGATTGCTGTTGGGGAAGTTGTCAGTGGATGTTCGGTGACAGTAATCCTCAGTGTAATTTGTCCGTCCGCCTAAATCATAAGATAAGCATATGATCTCCCTTTCAAATTAGGATTTGGCGCAGAACTTTCAGTTTTATTAAAATGATTTTGATTTCCATAACAACTCAACAATTAAGTTGTGTTACTGTAAATTTAATTGAAAGGTTTACGCCATAAATTGTTTTTAAACAAAGTCGGTAGCCTGAGTACGGCATATTATGTAGGTAAAGGTGCAATCTGTATTCGAGCGGTGGCCCACCAGGCCGGCGCTTATCTTCGGTTTCTGTAACATGAAGCTACTGGGGCTATTTCTACTTCCCTCTGGATGGGATGCAAGTCCATTGCAGGGTTATCACCAGCATTACATTCGCTAGTACCCATTTGCACACCTGGGTGGAGAGAGGCACCGTGAGAGTAGTGTCTTGCCCAAGAACATAACACAATGTCCCCGGCCAGAGCTCGAATCTGGACCGCTTGATCCGGAGACGAGCACACTAACCATGAGTCCACCGCGCCTCCACGAGGTATATTATGCACTTACTGCAAAAACTTTGTTTCAAAACAAACACCCAAAAATTCAAATAAAATATTCCGATCGACCTACTCAGTGGCGACAGACGTAAAAACGAGTCATATTTATCCTGGAAGGAAGACGTTGTTACCAAAACTAGAAACCATAGAACAGAGGAGGCTTGGCTCATCAGCTTGAACAGCGGTATCTCCAGCTTCTTTGTAAAACGGTTGGTTGGAGTAAACATATATCCCAGTATGCACAGCGGCATAACAATGGTGTATAACATGACCAGAACAAGTTTAATGGGAAAAGAGCGCTGATGCCATCCTGATGTTCCCCTATACACGACTGAATTCAACATCACTTGGCTGTAAGGATGAGCTATAAACTGAAAAACATGTAGAAAAAGTTTGAGTACAGAGGAACATACGAAGCAGAAATAAACCACACGGCCTGTTTCAGTTGCCGGACTGATGCACTTACCAAACATCACAGACTTTAAAGGGGCAATATTAAGAGCGCGACTCTAAAATTCGCTTCTTTCTGTAGGAATCCGGCGGTCACAGATTACGTAAATCAAAAGAAATAGAAGACAAACTGAACACCAAAATACAGAGAACGAGATACAAAGGTAAAATAGTGCACTCCATTCTCATCTGTTACTCAAAGAAAGATCCGAAAAGTGAAAAGCTCCTCTCCATAGCCTGAAATGTCAGTCATCTCCCGCCCTCAGCCTGATGCCCGGCCGGGCGAGAGATGCTCTCGCCCGGGGATACTACCAGTTGTCTTCAGCGCTTAAGTTCTTACAATTAACTAGGTTTTGAAAAGCGTGATACATGCTGAAAGAGATGTTAATTATCGGAAAACACTTTTATTTTTCAATTAACCATGCATAAACTAGGAGATATAGGTCGAGTTGTACGCCTGAATGATGTGCTTGAGTTCTTGAATGTATGGCATTCTGGCAAAACCTCGAAACCCGCTCAGTGAGATTAGCTTATGTTTTAAAAATATATTTTGAAGGGCCAATCTTTTGAAGAACTAACAGAAGCGTTATTTTAGAATTTAGACTGATTTTATTTTTGCCTATATTTGTTTATTGTGTTTCGGAGTTGTGTATGTCGATTTCTACCTTTGCGGTTTACAAGTAAGGACATGTTTCAGTGTTTTTATCAAAGATCATTTCAATGTTGGTCTATTTTCTTGTTTGTTTGTTTATATGCTTTTTTATGTTTACTGAGCTGAAACTTTCTAAGTGACTTTAACCCACACACGATGATTGATATTAGTCCTTCTGCAAATGTTCTCAGTTATATTGGTTTCTGGTGTCAGGGCTGCACAATAAGAACTTGAATTCCAATATATTGTTTGCGCGTTTTAAACCGCTAAAATTACGTCAGCATATAAGAGATGCTATTAAACGGTCCGTGATTGTCCATTAATCTGCGTAATCGAGAGTCAGTCATTGAATCATCATTATGCAAACAACAGAATACCAGTGAACTATAAATTCCTTATCGGTTAAATCTTGGAAGCCGCAGGGATTGTTATGCTGTAGCTAATACTCGCAAGGATAAAATAAAAATACGCGCACAGATGTTTATAAATTCCCTTGATTTGGAAAAATATCTTGGCTCAGCTTGAGACCTTCAGCTTATCTTTAGACCACCTGTTGTTTTCAGTCAAAATCAGGCACTCGAGTAGTAATAATTGGAGGCGAGTTGTTTGCTGGGGCAATGTGACACGCGCGGCAAAGTGGAATGTTTGCGTTGCGCGCGTGTTCTCGCCGCTCGTGCAGCGCTCAAAACCCGTTCCTTATAATTACTCGAACGGGCGGCTGTTTAGCAGGCTAGCGAAAATCAGTCTACACAGCATTTGTACACAGGCTATAAGTTCTGAGGTGGCCTGATGACATGAGCAGTGTATGAGTACGTACCGACAACCGACATGCTACATTAAGCGAGAACAGAAAAATACCGCGATTTTAAATTAAAGGTATTGAAGTCTAGCTTACCTTGACGTTGTGATTCTTTATGGCAAGGTTTAGAACACGCAAACGCTTCTCTTTTCCTCTCAAATGCACGTCCTCTTCCATCTTTTCAAGCTCCGGCATATCCATAACTGCAGCGATTTCCTCAAGATTTCTACACTCATCAAGCAACTGAATCGCAAAATTCTCACACTGAGCTGAAAGGGCCCGATACTCATCACGAAACTCGTCTTCGCTAACTGCTAATTCCTTCAGTTTGTTCTTTAACACAATAGATCGGAACAAGGGGTCGCTGGCTGCATTTTCAGCGTTCCGTAAACCCTGGTGCTTGATTTGGTGTAGAAACAGGTGAGATAAATACAGAGGGCTTGCTAAAGCTCTGTAAGTGTTCAATTTTACCAAAGAATCCTTAAGCCTGACCATTGATTCCTTTTCACTTCGTTCGGCGGCATCTTGAGCTTTCTGCGATTGCGGGTCTTCCACTTTGTATCCCTTGCTGATGAGAAATTCCACAATTCCATAGTTTTCGTTCAGTACAGCCAAGCCAAGCGGCGTCAGAAACTCATCAAAATTCCCTGAGCAGTTTAATGTTTTCGATGTTGTTGCTGAATTTCTTTCTTTTGCAGTGGAGATTCTCTGATTCGAATCATATGCCACCAGAATCCTGACGCATTGCAACGAATTGTTCCTAACAGCTTGGAACAACGTTGAACCAATTTCTGCCTCATTTTTCAAGAGCGTTTTGATGATGTCGATTGCTTCCTCGTCAACTGCTATTTGCAGCGCGGTTTCTCCGTTAGTATTTCTGCAATTAACGTCGACTTGTTTATCATGTAGTAACGTGTGAACTGACTCTTTGTCGCCGGTTCGAACAGCTGCAAACAATGCTTCTTCATCAACACTCAGAGGACGAAGCATTAATTCCATTTCGTCTACTTCAATAGCTGTTGCTGAATGTTGTTGCGGCGAAAATAGAACATTCGTACTGTTCGATATCTCTTCTACTTCAAATGAGGAAGACATTTTGCAATGTAGCACGTTAACCAAGATAAAAGTCGTATGGACTTTTCGATGGTCAAATCAGGCAGTTACAGTGAGCGAGGCAGTTGTCCGCTGATGAATAAGCGGATTTGCTGGAATTTCGAGGAATTTATACAAGACATGCGATTTGTTTACGGTTCAGCAGCATGTTTAGTTCCACTTCCGTGCTTCATTTACGTTGTTCGATCGGTAATTAGAGCAATTATAATTCAAACACTTAACTCTAACGAGGGTTTTAAAAAAATATTAATGGTAAAATATCGCTGTTATGTTACTTTTCGATCACTCCCGGTTTCGGAGGTCGCAGGAGGAGTGGGATTTTCGTCCTACATGAAAACATCCACGCAACCCAATCACAAATTCAAGCCAAAACATGCATGTAAAACTCACAGGAAGTCTTGTGACTCGAATCACAAATTCTGTGGATTTGAAACCAATTGGCTGAAAGAAACTATCCGTTCGAATTAGCTGCACTGTCCTGTAAACGTTGAAAATTAATTGGCAACCGCTCAAAGCCGGCTGACTTCCTGGAAGGGAAGCTGTGTTGCTGTGGAGTTAATTTGCACGCATTGCGGTCCTAGCAGCAGTTCCTCTCGCGAGTGTTAAATCAAACGAAAGGCCCAGCACCCAAAGACCGACCAAAATATCTGAAACAAAATAAGAGAACAACATTGAATGCGAGAGTACAGGCCAAAGGCCTTCCAATAATTGGTTTAATCAGAGATCTGAAACAAATTTCGGAACTGGTTATACCATGGTCAACACTCCCGGCTAATAAAGGACAGGAGTTGAACTCTAAAAAGATGCTTACTGAGCGGTTTCCGCTGGGCCGGTTTGCATTTCTGCCCGATTTCTAACCGTCACAATGCATTGAGGTAATAAATATTATTTGGGATTTCTGAACTTGATTTGATTCAAAACTTCGATTGGAAGACCTGAAAGTAATTGTTTAATGGGAACAAACACTGAAGAGGGGATGGATAATAAACCAAAGATTAATACAGATTATGAACAAAAAATTGGAAAACGTAGGACTGGATTTTTGTTAGATGTTTCAGTCAGTATTCTTTTACTCGTACTGAATTTTCTCCATACAGCGGCCTCCTCCTACAACAGACAGTTAATTCTGCCCTATGGTGGGCACTTCACGGAGAGGTTTACCTAAGTTTATGTAATAAGAACTTCATTAGCTCTAACTAAATGATAAAAGCAATTTCTTGAAGAAAGTCCACAATGCAACAACATTTTTCCAACATTTCAACGATTTTCGATCCAAACTCGAATCTTTGAAAACTGACATCCTTACGCTTTTTCAAACATCTACACCGCAATCCGTTTCCATCCTCGCCATCGTAAGCCATCCTCACTTCTTAATGAGTTTTAATCACTTGTCGAGTACTGCTCTACAAAACAAAGCCATTATTATTGTTCAGCTTTCAATGATCTATATATATATTTGAGATTTCCAAAATCATGCTAAAAATTCTTGAAGGCTTCGTTGCGAAACAAGGGGCATGGGAACAAATTCAAAAGTAGATCAACTCAGTTTCAATACATTCCTTTTACATTCATTTCTCAGAATTTGGTGTTCAGCTCGAACAGCGTGAATTCTGAAAACATCTGTTAGTACCGAACATAGTGGACAATTTATTGATATTTCTGGTATCTTCGCTTGGAAGTCATATTTGGAAGTTCCAATAAGGCAAAGTAATCAAATCTTGGACATGTTCACTCTATCAAGCTTGGTAGAGGTTTATATTTCTAGCTAGTATTATTAACTTCTGGCCTTGGATACCGTTTGATTTGCCTGTAGTGCTCGTAACTGTGAGAAGAAGTAATGGTAGTCGTGACTGTGTATTGACATGTTGGCACTTTACTGTGGTCGGTGTTTCAATGAATCTCAAACGTTTTGAATTATTTTTCGTCAGGTTTTGTATATGTGGCACTATGACGCTTTGCTTTTGAAAGGACTTTCCGTAAACCATTTCGTGAATTTATAACAGTTTTAAGGTGGCTCCCTACAGTATCACCTTTGGGTTTAAGCTCCAGGCATTCGCAGCGAGGATTAGCAAGACACCAAGGGTTTCGTTTTCGGCCACATGAGTGTTTCGCAGTCTGTTGCCATGGCAACAACGAATCATAAAGGTAACCATTTTTTTGCTATTTTATACCTATTTGCTTCCCTTTCTAAAGTTACCTTCGGTAAAATATCTTTAAACTCGGCAGTCTTGTGAAAACAATCTCGGACAATAGTTTAATTTGAAAAAACTGAAAAATTTATCTGGTGGATTGTTAAAAATTTTACAATTTCCTATTTTTCATTAAAAAAAGAAATCCTTGGATAATTAAAAAAAAAAATGATATTGAAAAGTAGGCTTCTATATCTTGAAGTATACAAACTTTCGCAAACTTCCGCGAAGGAAACACGAGAAAAGTGAGCGTTTGCTTGTTTGTGACGTCATAAAATCTCAAGACGATCACGCGCGCGATCACGATCACGCGCAACTGGGTTGATAATGTGAATTGTCCACCGTAAAGAGATTCGGAAGCTGACGTTTCGAGCGTTAGCCCTTCGTCGGAGCGAACCCTTGATTCGCTCCGACGAAGGGCTAACGCTCGAAACGTCAGCTTCCGAATCTCTTTACGGTGGACAATTCACATTATCAACCCAGTTGATAAAACCAAATTATCTTTTTTTGGGAAAGCATTGTCAAAACTAAACACATAGGCCTCACTGGCCTCGCTTTCATGGAACTTGTCCCGGGCGCCGACAGAGTTGTCCGCCATATTTGCATCCGGTGTCAGCTCTTACAACTTTGTCGTCCTTGTACAATTTACGCTCTCCGTTGAACTTTTACTATATTTAGTTTGTTAATTTTTGAAGCATACACATCAATGTCCTGTGTGGGCATAAAATAGACTGAGAACTTGTGTGAAGCAGATTTGTCAGTTACCGATAGTTGGCAGATTTCGGCAGATTTACCAGTTGCATTTGTTTCTGTGTCAAATATTAAGAAGTTGTAGAATATGTTATCGTCGTATTTCACTTGTTTTGCAACAGGCCTAAGGGTAATTTTGGGGGCAAAGTTCTTAATTTTTAAACTGGCTCAGTGGCAGCATTACACGTGCTTGATAATCGGTGGTCGAGGACATGATAGATGTCAAGTCCTAATTTAGGCCAATACCTGTTTCATAAGTTTTGCCCTCTCGAGCTTCTTTCCTGACTGTCTGTGAACATTTTTGAGAATTGAGTTGAGATCTTCTGCGTTTAAATTCCACAGTTGATTTTCGGATTTTATCTTGAAGAACTTTGGTTGTCATTTAGCCTGCAGTGCAGGCGTTTTGGAATTCGCCGCCATATATTGGGATTTGCCGCAATATTGGCTTGAGAAAAGTGGGTGGGGGGGGGGGGTGGGGAAAAATGGAAGAAAACGCCTGCCCGTAAAGGCTAGCTGTGAAATCGAGAAACACCCACTAATTAGTTGCGCTTCACAGATCTTCTGGAAATAAACAATCGGCCAATCAACCGGAAACTAAATTTCACTTCCGATAAAAATAAACGCACGTGAAGAGTCCACATGCTACCTCTCAAACATCGGCGAGAATCGAACGTGACTCCAATTATGTAGTGCAGAAATATCTGAAACGAACCCTAGTGATAATTGTAGGATTTGCAAGGTTTCTTTCAAAGTGAAGTTTGGAAATCTTGGCAAGCAAAGCCATTCTTCGTCTGAGAATCTCTTCAAATCGTCGAAACGGCAGGATTAAATACTTCTGACACTTAAATAAAGTCTTTCATTTCATTTCATTGCTTTGGAGTCCGACTACACGAAATTTGCAGTCAATTCGTGCAAGATTCCCCGTGATTTTCTGATCGTGTCTGCAACCCGTGTGGCCGGAAAATTCGCAATTTAGGGCAACTGTACGAGTTTGTGAAAGCAGCCAATACATCTTTGACAGGTACACCGATACAAAGAAGCAAACGTACTCTCGCAACGCCCGAGAAGCAAGTCCATCATTGCGCCATTGGCTAGCTGTTATAGCCAATAGAAACCACGCATTTTCGATTCGCCACAAGGGTACACACCACCAGATGTTTGTGCCAAGCCGCAGAATGTCTCACATTCTCACATATGTACGACTTGCGCTAGCAACTTCAGACGTACACAAGAAATACCGGCAACTGATGAGATCCACATGGAGGATCGAAACCATGGTCTTGCCTGAACTAAGCCGAACAATGGCATATAAAACACGCAACACAGTCAACAGACTTCAGAG
>OZ026597.1:30714004-30719004 GCA_964020085.1 Micromussa lordhowensis
GAGGCTCAGCCCGAAAGGGATACCTTTTTGAGGCTTCAGGTATATAAAAGGGTAGGGATTTCACAAGCTGAGGTATATAAAAGGGTAGGGAAATCGGTCATTTAGGCATTTTAAAGGGCCTTTAATTACAATATTTCGAATAGACGCCCCTTATGGCTGTATCAGGTTATGTATTAAGCCCTACATGAAAATGAGAACAAGACTTCCCAAAGTACCTATGTGAAAGGGGTACCTTTTTTCAATAAAAGGTATATAAAAGGGGTAACTTCTCTGCCAAAATGGTATATAAAAGGGTAAGGGGTTGGACCTCGGGGCGGAGCCTCCCCGTATTAAACTTTGTTAAGTACTCCCCCACGCCCCCCCCCCCGGACTAACTGTGCGTAAAGATAAATACTTAACAATGAGAAACCGATTACCTTCAGGAAATGCTGGACCGGTGAAGATACCAATGTTTTAAATTCTGCAAATTATTTATTTAAGTAACGCAAGCTATCTGCTACCAGTCACGCTTCGTGTCTCTTAGCCTCTGTAAATTAAGTGAGAAACTTGCTACATGTAAATAAAGGCTTAGTTACATTTTTTTTTATTTTCCTATTTTTCTAATCTGAAATTTTTGTTACATTTGAAGGCTTAAGATTCTCCCAGACCATATTTGGAAGCATTGCTTCTCGTTTAAATACAGTAAAACCTTCCAATCCAACTCTTGAGGAAGTTATTTGCCTGTGTCATTGAAGGCGTTGTTGTTGTTGCTCTCTTACTCATTTTCTGATGCACTTGTCAATACATATCAAACATGTTCACTTCCTTACAATTCCGGCCTTTGCAATTCGGTGGGAAGATATTACTACTTCAATTAACAAACATTTAACATGATCCCTAGTTTCAGTGTCACAGAGTTCATCCGTTGTAACGCTAATATGGCTTGTCGCAGAACTTGAAATATTAATCATCGGGCTCATGGCAAGTGCAATTGGCCACGACTTTTTCAATTAAGTCCAGATAGATTTTTTTGCGGCGAATAGGCTTGGGTGGTACCTCTAATTCCAGTTTCTGACAAAGGCTTTGTAGCATGCCAAGTTTTAATCGCTCCAGTGATCCATCCTTGGCCATGACGCAAATATTATATTGATCAAACGTGATGGGATGCTGGAGCGTAATGGCCATAGCAGTTTCCCTTGCTCGAGCAAAGTTGTCTTCTTCTTCGCTTGCCCTGATGTCGGCGTCATTGGGAGGTTGTTGGCGGATCTTAGCTGCACGACGAGAGAAGTAGGACGAGATTTGCTGTGGTGTCAGAAATTCCGAGACTCTGAAAAGGCGTACACCATCTGGCCCGAGTGCACGTCTCATTTCACGTGCAACTGTATCACCATCTAACTTTTTGCCAGTGGTTTGACCAATAGCAAATTTCGCGTCAAGGTAGGCTTTCTGTTGTTCGTTGAAACGATAGGCCTTTTTGCCACACTTGAGAGCCCAACCTTCACAGATGCACTGGTCAGTTGCAGTCTCCTTTGGGACTGTAACGGCAGCAGGGATGGAAATGCAGTCCCCACCCTCCTCTAGGCGGGATTTGTAGCCCAGTTTAGCAAGGTCTAACAAAGTCCGCTTCTCTAAAGACCGAGTACATTGTTCCAATGACAAGTGTTTTTCTAGAGAAGATAGCCTTTGGAATACCTTAACACACCCATCTTGAGGGCAGGCAAAGATTGCTGTTGCTTCTTCAGCACCTACGTGTGTCTGTTCGGGCATTCCCTCCGTTGGCTTCTCCTTCTCTGGGCGTTTTGTGCCGAGGGATTTGAATCCGCCAGGGGAAAATTCTGACATAAGCCATCTGTTATTAGGCTCTGAAATGAGAGCGAGAAGATATTATTAAATGCATTCCATTACATCATTCAGCTACTTATCTGTAATCCTTGTGTGGGAGAGATTCCTTGTTTGGCGCCAGGCACAGACACGTATGCGTGACACGCATAAATGTATGGAAGCAGATGAATGTGATTAATGACTTGACATCTACATCTTTGAAAACCAGTTGTGCATTGAGATATCACCAGATTAACTGTACGTTGTTAGCAAAAAATTTGAGGTGGTGGCCAGTGGTAGAACATAGTTTATAATTTGAAACTAAAAAATGACAATAAACAACGAATAAATAAAACCCCAACATATATTTTCCATTTACAGTTACCTGATGATGTCTTTTCCAATACGAACTCTTTACCCTTTCCAACGTCATACGCGCGCCAAGCTGTAATGCTTTCGCCGTGAAATGCAAAGTTGTTAAGCTTGCTGATCGTAGGGATCTTTCTGTTGTCTTCTGCCGAATCTTCAATGGTCTCCATTGCAACAACCCGTACCCCGTCTATCCCTCCATGTGAAAGAAGAGCATCTTTGAGCTGTTGTGCTGTAGTTACGTCATTCCCTTCGTTGATAAAGATTCTGACATGAGATTTGCATGTTGCTCCTAACCTATCGGCAGCTGGATCAGAAAAGTCAATACGGTGTATCTTGACGCCAGTAGAGGCTGATATCAATGGGCAAGAAAGAATAGTTGAAGGTGAGTGATAACAGCCGGCGTTGTCTTGTCGTAAATATGCCCCGCTAACTTCTTTGTTGTCCAGCTTAATGGTGCCGAGTACATCTTGCATTATTTTCACCACTGAGGAACTTTCTTGGTTGCATGACTCGATGATATGAACAAAGCCCTGCCACTGGAGCACACCATCTAAGCGACGGTACACCACAGAGATGTGCCAAGAAATCCCTCGCTTACCAAACCAGTCTGCTTGAGATTCTCGATATCTCTGCGGCAGAAATTTCATTGCCCAGTCGTTAACAATTAAGATGTTCTTCTCGTCAAGTTGTTCCAACACGTCCAACCGTGCCCGGTCTTGGTTAGTTGATCTCAAGATGTGACTTTTCCAGGAGAGGATGGCACGTTTTGCTGTCTGGAACAGGAACACAGCCTCGTCCTTTTCATCATCCGATGAAAATTTTGTTTCGCTGAGGACGCGTTCAATCCCTGTCAGGTTTTCGAGAAGACCTTGGCATCGGTCACACCTGTCCGTGTGGTCATGGTCACAACGTTGCTGATAATGTACTTCGCTATTGTCGCTAAGAGCAAGCACTGGACAGTGGTCCGTAACTTGAGAGGGGCTACTAATGTGAACCTGTTGATAACACAGTAAGCGTAAGCCCAATATATAATCAGCTAAACAAAAAGCAGGAAAGTTAACGTTTAATTTAAAGAGCTCAACACTAAATTTTGTTTTAAGCGACAAGGTTGAATTTCTCCCCACTTCTTTTGTTCGAATGTGCAATAGTTATCACCTAAATTAACTAGTGAATACCTTGAAGTCTCCTTTTAGATACAACTTGTCAGTCTTGAGAGCTTGGGCGATAAACGTCTCCCACTCCTTGCCTGGACCAAGGCGAGAAATTTGGCGGGCAATGACAGATAAGTCATCAAATGAGCGAGCACCCTCGGCTGCAAAATAGTCCAACCCCTGTAGAGATTTTCTTACAGAACCACTGCATTCGGAGAGTACCCGCAGCATTGTCGATTTACTGAATGGCTTGAAGTTAGTTTCCATACAGTACTGCTTATATTGCTGTACCACCCTCTGTGGTATCATCAGGCGAATCACGTTGGGCACTTCGATTAATTCACCTGAAGAAAGCTTTAAATGTTTTTGACCAAATGGAAGGTCCTGCACTAGGTGTGGACTCGTAATGAAACCGAGGAAGTGATCGAGTTGACTCAAGTCCATTCGAATCCTTGTAGTGGGCTTTTGTGGTACCTGAGCTCCTCTGCCAAACTGCAGTTGATGAAGCTTAGCCATGGTGAAGCGGTACCTTGTGAGACCAGAAATGTACTGAGAAATGTCGTTGAAGCTTGCAACCCCAGTCATGATTGAAAGAACCTGCCTGCGAGTGTCCCAGCTTGATGCGTTGTGGTACGCTTCACCTAAGGCCTGTAAATATGATTGTTCTGAAGGTGATAACTTGTCAACACCCAGAGCCTCATTCATGGCCGAAGAAGAAGTTAGGTTTTGCCACAAATTACCAGCATTTTCAGGAGAAACTGTCTTCAAAACGGCTGATACTATTTCGGTGATTCTCTTAGTTTGGCGTAGCTTCGTTCTTTCAGTTGAATCGCTCCAGCTCATCCACGGTTTTCCAAGCGGTTCAAGTTTGCATGACAAAAGAAACTCATTTAGCTTTCCTCGTGGTTCGTTTGATGTTATGGGCTCAGATTCGTCACTATAAGTTGATGCAGTGCTTGCCGTGTCGGGTGACAGAAAGGTCTCGTCGGTGATTTTAAGCTGGCCAAACGTCTCTTCAAAATCCTCGATAGACTTTTCAAGTTCACTCTCCTCGGCAGATGACATCTTGCAACCCTAAAAGATAAGGAAGCAGATATGCAGATATATCCGTCGAATAATGCAGTATTGACAGCCGAAAGCTCATGTTATTTTTTGAAATATGCCAGCGAACGTTTTTATCTTTTGACTATGTCCAATCCTGGCTACGCTTCAATTTACAATCAGTATCGCTATTCGAAAAGGGTCCTGGGAAACTGCGAACGAGGTAGTTGGGGTCAGTACGCAAGTGACGTTATAACTCAGAAAAACAAAACAGACTGGTGGAAGATTTGAAGCTTTCTTCGAGCGCGTAAGGTAGTGTTCCTACAACAATTTTCAAAACGAAAATTCGACTTTCATCAGGTTTCCTCCAGTTTCTCTCAGAACACGTTTATGTTGTCTGACTCTCGCGGGGTTCCAATAATTTGCGATTTATTTTTTGACTTCGCGCGCTTCGCGAATTACAAGAAACAAAAACTCCTTTAGTGAATCAAGAACACCTGCACACTAGAATAAACATGTGGTTTAGCACTCTTGGCTTGAAATCCTATGTAAGACATTATAAAACCATAAAGCCGCTAGTTTCCACTTTTGCCATAAGCCGGTACTCGGCGAGGAGTTAAGGTTTGTGTTTTTTGT
>OZ026597.1:30724004-30796504 GCA_964020085.1 Micromussa lordhowensis
AATAAAATGATCCTTTGTCTACTCGACTTTTAAAGAACTTCGCATCACGTTTTGAGCTCCACTCGTGCCAGTTTGGTGCTACTGAGCTGAGTGCAGTCGGTAGCATCGAGATTCCTGAAGATTTAGTCTCTGGATTTCATTCACTGACGCAAGAACAAAAAAAAGCGTTAAGGTAAGACCTTCCTATATCGCAACAGAGTTTGCAACATGTTTGCAATGCTGAAATCAAACGAACCTTTTATTGCATGACTCAGTTTTTTAAACGGGATTGGATGTCGAATCAAAAGAGAAAGTGGTACGTTTACTCGTGACTAAAAACGATCGCCTTAACAGATGGATCTGTGTTTTGCGAGGGAGACTATTCACAGATAGTGTCTACCTCTGAAAATATGATTACTCAAGCATTTTCGATTTTAGCTGAGTCGGTCTACAGTTAACTTCAGTTCCTGGATTTCTTGCGCGGGACTTTATTATCGAGATAAAGGAGCTAAATATATGTCATAATGCATTTAGTATCACACTTTTAAGTTTAAAATACATGTTTCGACAGAAACTTCTGTCATCTTCAGTTAATTTTAAAATGTACAAAGCGTTAGGAGTTGAATTTATAAGTAGTAAAAAATGCTAATTATGCTAGTAAATAACGGAATGTACATAGAACGTGACAGTGTGAGAATTAAAAGCATAGTTTTAGATTTACATGATGTAATTGTTGATTCAAAGAAGGTTGTTCTCTTTGAATATGAAATGCCTCTTTTATCTTAAGTTGGAAATCGTAGAGGCGTGATCTAAAATATGGAAACAGCCTACTGAACACAAAGCGCGACAATGTTCAGAATAGATCGTTTTCAGGTGACGTCATCGCTTTCTAAAATCTAAGACTAAAGATCCACCAAAGTTTTCTTCCTCATCAGGTATAAGAGGTGACATATTTATATCTGTTTACAACTCAATAGCGTGCTTCGTTTGGAAACGAGAGCATTTTGAATTTCCGGGTTATGGAGGTGCGTGACACAAGGCTACGATCAAATTTGTTGAAAAATATATACTTATCTCATGATTTTGAGCCCTGTTAGAAGCTTGAGCATTAGGAAAAGTGCTTATATAAATACTTATTTTTTCAGTACTGATAATCAGTCGCCTAGAAAGCCAAAGTAAGTTCCAGATGTTTACACTATTTTCCGTCCGCCATATTGGTGTACCATGGAAGTACACCAACATGGCGTTTTCATACTGGGCTCTGTAAATTTCTGCGAAACATTTCGACGAATATCTGAAGTTTGGGGAAACGCACAGGGCTAAAACTTGGAGAAGTGTCTTACTTTTTTTTATTTTCTATAAGATCACAATTTCTTAGCTTTTTCCACCGGGTAGTTTTCGATTTATTTTTTTATTGCGTGACAGTGAAAACGATCTATTCTGTAGCTGTTTGAAAATGTGAGAGGCCTTATCACTAAGTGGTCACGCACGCGTGTGGAAAAATGCCGGGTTGTTTCGCCGACATAACAGACATTACAGCCCGCAGATGTAAAACTTGTAAACACACGAACGAAGCACGCCAGGGATGGCATATGGTATTTCGTGGACTGGACTGGACTGGACTGGACTAGTAAAACGCGGACTAGTAAAACGCGGACTAGTAAAACGAGGACTGGTAAAACGTAGGCTCGATTTCCAGCCGTTATGGGAGTCCGGTTATCCTCCTCCCAACTACACTGGTGTGGGGCAAGGAACGCGGGCTCACAAAACGGCTGGAGTTCGAGCCTAGGTAAAACGTGGACTGGTAAAACGCGGAATGGTAAAACGCGGACTGATAAAACGCGGACTGGTAAAACGAGGACTGGTACGACAATAATTGTCTTTATTTCAACGATTATCTGTATTCTTATATAAGCATATATCACATACTTATAGCATGCATACGTACATACTTTTTACTCCAGGAGTTGTCACTTTAAATACGCTATTGTTTTCTGAGAAAGGGTCAACAATTTCAACAGCTTTATTCAGCAGCTACAATTATCGATTGGAACGATCATATCTCTTCCGAAGAATGATTCTTAACAAGAGAGAAACAGAAACATCTGAAACAAAAAGTCAACAGGAACATTATTATCATACTGTGTCACGATCTCATAGATCACAGTTAGATCATGATTTCCGTCACGCAAGGTGTCACGTGCGGGGTTTTAACCTTTCAATACGCTGCGGCTTTATACATTCTGAGAAAGCAACAATTGCATTTTAGCAATGATTTCAACAGCTTTCTTTTCCAGCCATAATATCATTTCTCATCCGAAAAACTTCAATATTCAAATTATTCTTGGGTTTCACCCACGTGACCAATAGCTTAGCAACGGTTACTATCCGCCATCTTGGTGTCCCTCGAGCGTAAACAAACTGTATCCAAAGAAGAGTTCATGTGAGAAAGAAGGGATGGTTTTATGCGCTGTTGTTAGCTGTTCGAGGAAAAGTGGAAAGCATAAGGGCTAAGGGTTGATTCGTGTATTAGAGATTATTACAAATCAAGGGGAAGAACAGTAGGAACTCAGTATTAGGAGGATTTCTGCGGTGAGTCGCGGCGACGCTACAAACAAGAGACTAGAGAGTGCCAGAGACTGAACGAGTTTGTAGCCAACAATTCGCTCTGAAACTATCGGAACAGAATGGCTATGGTCGATAAACTGGTCAGCAAAAGGATCGATTAAACTTAAAGCTGCTGCTTTGATTTTGCACTGGTTGAGTTTGGCATAAAGCTGATAAATTTCTTCTTTCGAAGGTGCCGATGCAGTCCCAGAACTTGAAGCTGCTATATGGTTCGAGGCTTGCAGCTGTTGTAGATCCTCAATTTTCTGGTCGAGCTTTTCTTTGACCGGAGCTTGTTAGCCGATGAAAAATCGACATCCTTAGCCCTCGCATAGGGCACCTATTGACATATGTCGGCAAAAATCCATGAACATTTTACCTTCGCGCAAGCGAGCTTTTCATGAATTCGTGTGGTTGCCTCCAAATAAAATAAAACACTCGCGATATGTGAGCCAGCCAGTCCAGCTTTGCATCCCAAGCAATATGCTGACAAAATAGTCCCATCGTTTTCGGAAACGATTCAAATGAGTGTTCGCTAAATGATCATCATTCATACGCTGTGAATGCCGAACACTTGTTCTCACGACATTTTGCCGGCGATTACTTTTCCTAAAGTTATAAATCCCGACACCATTTGATTAAACACCTCCAGACTCGCCTTGAAGTGCTTTTTTGGTGTAGAAGCTGGTCTCAAGAACGAGTTAACCCAGTACGAGACTTCCACAGGAAGCAAGCCTGGCAAGCATTCTAGATTGAACTGCTCGCCTTGTATGCTTGCGGGGTCAACCCCGATGACCGAGATCTTTTGATCTTCAGTTTAGCCGCTCGGCTCATTCAAATAAGAACAACGAAGCGATCTTGCAAATTCTTGATCATATACCGTATCTTACATATGATAGTTTGAATTGGATGGATTCCTTCAATTCCGTAAAATTTGAGAAAAATATCTGACTGCCGGTCATTTACTGATTTGAAAACAGTGACCGCAGTCGACCCCAAAAAATCTTAAGTGTAAACAATGGTCTCGCTCTCTGAGCCGAACGTAAACCAAGCGTTATACTACAGATACTATCGATCTATAAAGCTCTTCTAAATCGCTTGCCAGTTTTTTGATCAACATATGATCGTTTGAATTGGATGGGTTCCTTCCATTCCTTAAAATGTGAGAAAAGTATCACACTGCCGGTCATTTTGTGATTTTAAAACCTTGACCGGCTACCGTCCATTTAGCCACAGCCAAAGCCAAAATATTTCGATTACTCGTCTCTCTAAGCCTTTTGGCATTCTCAGAGAGCACTGGAATACCTTTAGATGAATGCCTGGTACTTTAATCGTTTTTTCTTTCTGGATATTCATGTAGTTCGCGAAATAATTGACCGATAATAGACAAGCTTTACTGTAGAAATGGCCTATTATTAGCATAATTTGACACCCGAGGGACACCAACATGGCGGACACTGACTTGAGCAAAGCTTGTGACGTCACGTGAAACCCAAGAATTCTTAAGAAGAGAATCAGAAACATCTAATACAACTCCTGGAGTAAAAAGTATGTACGTATGCATGCTATAAGTATAGACATGTATGTGATATATGCTTATATAAGAATACAGATAATCGTTGAAATACAGACAATTATTGTCGTACCAGTCCGCGTTTTACCAGTCCGCATTTTACTAGTCCTCGTTTTACTAGTCCACGTTTTACTAGTCCGCGTTTTACTAGTCCAGTCCAGTCCAGTCCACGAAATACCATATGCCGCCAGGGATAGGGTCTTTCACGACAAACAACTTGCCTATCTTAAAGGAGGAAAAAGCTAGTTTTATATCCAAATTGTTGCAATAGCGCTTGATAAAGTAACGAACCTTTTTCTGAGTGACGACCGAAAAATGGCCTATGTAAGGTAGCTTAAAGTAAAATATAGGTGAAGTGGGAAGGACTACATCAACTCTAGACACCCCAACATTAGGTTTACTGTGCAAAAAGAAGCACAAATTAGATGTTCTAGTTGATAATAATGATCCAAATTCTCATCCAACTAGAGTTTACCGTAAGGAAACCTTTACTGGGTTATTAACTAATTATTTCAGTTTCACCTCGTACTCTTACAAAGTGGGTCTCATCAGGACTCTTGTTGATAGGGCCTATAAAAAATATGGTTGGGGCTACACGAGGACATTACTAAACTCATGGATATCCTAAAAAGGAATCTTTTCCCTGCCCATTTAATTGAAAGGGTTGTTAACCGCTATGTTACTGGGACCCTAAGTAATCATCGTCACTCAGAGTGTGAGCACTTAGTCAGCGATAAGGCCTCTCATATTTTCAAACACCTACAGAATTCTGAACATTGTCGCATAATTAGCATTTTTCCTACTTATAAATCAACTTCTAACGCTTTGTACATTAATTAACTGAAGATGACAGAAGTTTCTGTCGAAACATGTCTTTTGAACTTAAAAGTGTTGTCGTTTGCTTTTTAGTTCTGACTTGTCTGCTAATATCAAGATCATTTAGTATTAATAAATAAATTAATTAATTAATATGCGATTTGCAAAATTACAAACCTCCGAAGTAATAGTTCCCCTCTAAAAATTTGATTCCTCAAGCACTTTCGGTTTGCATTTCTACCCACAATGCATTGATGTGATAAATATTATTTGGAATTTTTGAACTTGAATTTGACTCGAACTGTGAAAGACCTGAAAGTAATTGTTTAATGGGAATAAACACTGAAGAGAGGATGGATAAGGGCCGATTTACACGGTACGACTTTGACGCATGCGACAAGCTTACGACAGGCCTACGACATGACTTGGGACCATTTACACGCGCACGACATTTTCACTTACAAAATTAAATATGCGAAAGTTTTCACAGGGATTTACGGAGCGAAAAAGTTCTAACAAACGTAATAAAATATTTTAGCTGTCCTGCGCTTTGAAAAATCTTTCTAACGAGATGTTTTTCGCTTTAATCCGTTCCGTACTTTTCGAGAAACGACTTCATGTGAACCAGTCAACAACAACTTCGTCCGCCATTTTGACGGAAGAAAACTTCTCTTTCGTCCCCTACTGAGTAGAAATTTGTCACAAAATACGTATGCTCTATATAGGTCGGCTACGATTGTCGCAGCGTTTTAAAACATGTTTCAAATCCTACGACAATTTTTTTGACGCACACAACAGTCGTAAGCGAGTTGTAGGTTTGATTTACACGAAACAATTCATGTCGTAGGCCTTTCGTAAACCAGTCGTATGCGACAAAGTCGTACCGTGTAAATCGGCCTTAACAAACCAAAGATTGAAACAGATTATGAATAAAAAATTTTAAAACGTAAGAATATATTTTTGTTAGAAGGTTCACCCACATTCTTAAACTCATAAATTATTCATGTAGTTGTTACCCAACCAAAACGCTTTATTCTGGTGGGGTGGATGAGTTTGGAAAACCCAATGAAAAACGTGCTTGGAGACGATTTTAAACCCGTGTGTAAAATGTTTCTTAATCTGCATGTTCATAGAGCAAGACCAGCACATGAAGATGAAACATTTTATTTAATCACACAGTGTTGCATTACACTTTAAAGTAAGCTTAATGGCATTAAATGTAACAGTCCAGTTATTAAAGTCATGCATGGTTGCCGCTTTAGAGATGTTTACGAGGAGCCCTTTCAAAAGCAAAGCGTCGTAGTGCCACATATACAAAACTGGACGAAAAATAGTGAAAAACAATTTCGAAATTTATTGAAGCACCGCTCTACAGTAAAGTGTCAATATGCCAATGCACAGTCACAACTACTCTTCTTCTCCTCATAGTTACGAGCCGTAAATGCAAAACAAACGGTGTCCAAGGAGTTTATAGAAATATAAAACTTTGCAAAGGCGAAGAGAGTGAACATGTCCAAGATTTGATTACTCTTCCTCAGTATTAGCACTTCCAAATATGACTCCCAGTTCTTGTTTTTATTAAATCCATTTTGAAATCACTGGTTATCTTTGTAATGGGATTGGTTCTCAGCTGTGTGATTTATTCACGAATCGCACTATCTTTTGCTCTAAATCGCATGTTTTTTCAGCCAATGAGAATGGGACAGTAAAACAAAACAACCAATCAGATTTTAAGGCTTTTTGAAACTCACCAATCACATTGCAGGGAATAAAAGACAAAAAAAACATTCTTTGGCAAATTTGGCAACTTGGTTCAATAAACATTGGTCCTGACCAAAATCTTGTTCCTGTATTTAGGCTATTATATTTAAATTGAGCGATTTCAAAATTGATGCAATAAAGTGGTAATTGAACTTCAGGTCGTGGAATTTTGGTCTGAAATCATACTTCTGATTCAAATCGAACTGGCGCTGCGCGCTCGTTCGATTTTGAAATCACGCGTATGATTTCAGACCAAATTGCACTCCACTCAGTTCAATTACTATTATCAACCAGCGGATATCAATAAATTGTCCACTATGTTCAGTAATAACTGAAGTTTTCAGAACTCACGCAGCTCGAGCTCTATTTTCATTTGTCTGTGCATGTTAATTGCTATACAAATTGATGCCCTCGACGTCAGTAGTTTCTGTGTTTGTGCACCATGCAATAAATATAATGCATGCGAGTGTCTCGAGGCTAATGAGCCAATAATTTTGAATAATAAAATGATTCAGGCCTTTGAAGTACAATAGCTAGCACAAGGATTCTTTATTGTCGATATATTTTTGGTTGTATATGGCACGCAGACCAAGCCAAGGGATTTCCGATTACAAACCAGATAAATGTATAGGCTATGGTAGAAAGGAGATCTTCTTTGAATATTATTACATTAAGAATGCTTTAATAAAAGTAAAATGACATGGTAAATGTGAATCTTTGTGAAATACGATGGGATGTCGGCCCAAGCGTGGGACAATAGGAGAGACAATTCTATATTGGACTTCCGATTGTCCCGTGACGCTCATGACAGGCCAGTCAACATCTCACCAGAAATGCTTTCTTATATATAAGGGGGCTAGTTCTTCACAACATCCCACAATGTGAGCAACTGAATCAGCAAAATGTTTCTATTCATATTTCACCTGAGTGTGCTTTTATTTTAGCTCTATAACCTGAGAGGTCAATCGCCTCCTCTTCCAGTTCCAAGCCGAACTACCCCGGTGTGGGGTAGAGCGACACAAGAAAGCGACTGATATTAATTTTACCTTGTTTAACTTAAACTTCACATTAACCCATTCCTTTACCATTACACAGAAATTCTCCCACCTGTTTAACGAGATGCTGATTAGTTCATCATTGTAAAGTTCTGAGAATGGCATCAGCTTCATCCGGGTAAGTTTGTAAAAAAGAATGATAAAGTGTTTCAGTATCTCTGATAGGATAAAATGCTCTGGACCTAGATAGTAGGCAAGAATTAATCAAGAGTAGTCTTTAATAGAATCAAAGAATCCCGCGTTAAAGTCCCCCCGGTTATAAGCACCCAAGATTTAAGCCCTTCTATTTGCTAACAAATATATTATTCCGGATAAAAGCCCCCCCCCCCCGGATATGAGCTCATCTAATATATAAGTGCTATCCTTTTGCGTTTCTTTACAAACATCAAAATTTTGAAATAATCGAAAGTTATAGGCTAATAGGGTAACAGGGTAATAGCTCTAAATGTAATGGTATGGTAGCTTTAATTATATCTTGTGCCAGTTTGTGAGCGCGACTTCTATTTTGATTCTTTCTCCATGTGTCATTTAAAAACAGCACAAGTCGTGGTCGTAACTAAAAGAAGTGTTGACTTCAGGATCACCTTGTACCCTCTTTTCAGAGGAAATTATTTTACATAAAGGAGATTTGTCAGCATGAATTAAATCATTTTTTGTAATGTGCAGTTTTGCAATGTGCAGACTTGCCTTGAAATTGAAGGGAATCTCGGAATAAAGTTTTCTTAGTATAAAAACACCAATCCTTTTACATGTGCTATGATTTCTTCCTTTGAATTGGGAAGTTGACTGTCGTCTTAAACAAAGCATGATACTAAACTAAGTATAACGCAGACGTTCCAGCGGTTTGGTAAGTTGGCAATAATGGTTGATCATTTCGTATGTTTATATTACAAGTAAATATATGAAAGACCATATATTTGAACTGCGGAGAAATATATGAAGATTTGATTGATCATCGTAGTTATACACACAACTTACTATGCTTTCCAGTTGAGCGCGACGTCACGCAAATTTCCAAACAGAGTTTTGACTTTGACTTCAAAACTTTGACGTTTCCAATGGCATCGTCATCGTCGAAATAACGCAGTCTAATGGTCGTTTCATTCAAATAATTCAGTGTCGTGCAGCGACTTGTTAGGTCCTTAACTAAATCTTTAAAACTGTACTCGGACGCACTAACCAGACGACTCGAAACCAGGAAGGTTATCCACTTGTCTTTCACGTACTCAACTTTAACTTGAAACTCCATGTTTGATGTTGGGACTATACGAAAAAACACAATACAATCGACAGTAATGGAAAGCACAACCGAGCCAAAATGCGCCGCCTGAGTGCCGAGTCGAGTCTTCGCGCCCTTTACATTCTCGTTGCTATCGGAAACGTCAAAGTTTTGACGTCAAAACTTTCAAAACTTTGTGTAGAAACTTGCGTGGTGTCGCGCTCAACTGGGAAGCGTATTATGCAATTGTGAAATCAAAGCCTGAAAAAAATGCAGGTCTGGACAGGATTTGAACCCATGACCTCTGCGACCGGTATCGCAGAGGTTATGGGTTCGAATCCCGCTCAGGCCTGAGTTTTTTCCAGGCTTTAATTTCACAACTGCTTAGGTTTTGTGTATAACTGCGATCAATCAAATCTTCGTGAGTTTATATTGTTTTCTACCGTGCAGGTCATTAAACCACTTTGGTGTGACGGAAAATCAGAAACGATGGCTTGTGGCTGGGATTGCACTCAACAAGATTCTCATACCACAGATACGTCCGTTTCTGGAACAAGGCATCAACACTGAATACATCAACCTCAAGACCAGCCACAATATTCATGGACAGAGCACGTCAGGACGTCTTCAACGGTGGCCACAGGCTTTGAAGTACGAGAACATCAATGGAAATGATGGTCTTCCAAAGCTTCGTGGTGGGAAATTCGATTATTCTCGGTTTGACTGTCGAGTGATGTCCCATGTTGACTTTGCCAGGCTGTATGTTCAGAACCACATGGCCCACTTCACTGCCTTTGATGACCAGTGCGATGCATCAGCTGTGTTAACTTTACTTGGTCGGGTGCCTGTTTTCTCTGTAGCAGTACAAACTGCTGCAGATGATGTCAGACAGACAAGAAATGACTGGGCGCACTGCGTTTTCACCAAATGGGATCAAACCAATTTTCTAAAGAGCTTTACAGGAATGGAACAACTTGTTAGAACCATGGCTCTACCAGATGAGAGAAAAATTCTTGGAGAACTTAAAGACTGGGGGACTAAAGGTATTAAAAAGTAAATTAAATGCACTTCTCTATAACCGTGAACGTCATTCAACCCTAATTCTTACTTTTATTTAATGGGTTTCTCATGGTCATCATTACATGATATAATCACCAACGATGTATAGTGTGTACGAAACCATCCAGTGTGTTGTTCTGGTAGCTTGATGTCTGTTTTTAACTGTTTTACAATGGCATAATTTCCATTTAAGTATACTACACCATAAAATGAGAAAAGTCAAGTCCTTTCTTGATTATTTTACTCGTTATTTTTGTAGGAACACACCTCTGCATGAACTCTCCTGTGGGCCCAGCATTGGTACAACTGCTTCGACAAGGGCTGAAATCCCTGCAAGATGATGTGAAGAGAATGTCTTCAGAGTGTGACAAAGAGAAGTCCAAAGTCCAAAGTGAACTTCAAAATTTTGTCAATGTCCTCGATGGGATGGAACAGAGGATGGAAAGATTGGAGATTCGCCAGCAGACGACGGAAAGCGAAATTGGTGATGTCAAGGATAGAATGAGTGCTGTTGAAGACACCATGTATAAACGTGAAGGTAACTTGAAGGCAACAATGTATATCCGGGATGTTAAGTATTTTTATCTTACTCTCAATAGCCCGAGTATTCTCCCCCGTCTCCCTTTTTACGGTACCCGATGTGCATTTATTCAGGTGCGGGAATATTCGTTTTGGTGCATGAAATCTATTAAGTGTGCATCTGTCATTTCTCCACTCTAATTATTACTTCAGAATTTTTTAATTTACATGTATTTGTTTTCCTTGTCAAAAGGGGCTCAAACATTGCTTGTCAAGCCTAGACTTCCACCCGAGGATAAGGACTTCATGGGCCGAAGAAAAGAATGCGAGGAGGTCATGAGTCAGCTGTCCTCTGAAGCCACCCGTATCGTCTCGATCTTTGGCCCAGCAGCATTTGGAAAATCCCAGGTTGCAATTGCGGTAGGAAATGATCTCAGTTTTCAAGGAAAGACGGTTTATCACCTTGAACTACGCTGGGTTGAAAGCAAAAAGAAACTCATATCAAAGTTTCTTTGTAATTTTAATGTGTCACCTAATTGTCGCGATTTGGAGCCAGAAGATTTGCTTTCTTATCAACTTAGCCAAGTTAATGATCATATGTACTTTATCCTTGATAATGCAGATAAGTTATTGGAACCGAACGTGAGGGATGATGTAATAAATTTAATTAAGGAAATTCTAACAAAATTTTCTAATGTGACACTGATAGTTACTACCAGAGAATCACCCACGTTCTTGCACTTAGAGTCGCTAGGCCAAATATTAATTAGAGTAGGAAGGTTAGGTCTGTTTTATTGCAAGAATCTAGTACAGAAATTGCTTCCTGATTCTAACGATGACGAACGCAAGAAAATCGCGCAATTATGTGTATATATGCCTTTCGCCATTATTTTGATGTGCCGCTCCATTACCCAAAGTAAAAAGCCACTAAATGAAGCTTTAGATGATTTTATTAGATCGACCAAAAGGATTGTCAGAGAGTTGGATGATCCAGAAGACGTCAGTGATTCAAGACTGATTGGCATCTTTGGCTCTTCTTTCGAGAGTCTCTCGCAAGATGATAAAGAAGCCTTTGTAGCCTTGTCTGTTATTCCAGGAAGCTTTGACGAGGACGTTGCTACAGCTGTCTTAGACAAGTCCAAATCCAAAGCTGAAAAGACGCTGAAAAGACTTCAGAGAAGATCGCTTATAGATTCAAGCCCAGGCTCATATCAAATGCACAAACTCCTGCAATCGTTTGGAAGTGAAAAAGGTGATAACGAAATGAAAGAAGTCTTTCGAAATGCGAAAATCCGCTTCGAAGAGTACTACATTTCCAAATTTATTAAGCTAAACGAAATTTTTTTTTTAGGAACATCGAAGTCGATGACAGCGTTTATTGCTTTCTACAAAGACAAGGACAGATATGTGTCAAGTCTGATCGAAGGTTGCTCTGAGAGTGGCACAACAAGCGACAGGGCTTTCGATGCTTTAATAAACGCAGAGCTGTTTCTGGATACACTTTTGTGGAGTGACAGAATCACTTTTGACAAGATCTATGATTCAGCATTGAAAGAAGCAGAGCAGCGTGGAAATAACACAGTATACCAACAGTTGGTTGTCGCCAAGGCGTTTAGTGAGGTGACTTGGGGCACAGCAGAAGGGAAATCGATACAGACGCTTACTGAAATTCGACCCTCCGCTTCATCAAATAGGAGGAAATCAACTGAAGGTAAGCGTACATGCTATTTAGGCATCCATCAGCTCGTCTGTGGAAAGCTGAAAGAAGGTGTAAAACTTTTAAAAGATGCTCTTTCACAATTGGAGGGCACCATCGGCCAGTTTCTTATTCTAAAGGCCCTGGCTTGCCAGATCCTCTCCATATATTATGAATCCGAAAACAGGTTAGGCCCAGTTCAGACGTCGTGCTTCTGCCGTGCCGAACTAAACTCAGGAATTAAGTTCGACAAAAGCACGGCAGAAGCACGGCGTCTGAATCAAACTTTTGAATTAAGTTCGGTAAGCAATTAAGTTCGACAAGCTCTGCCGTGCTACACGACTCTGGCACGACAGCGATTCAAACGTCGTGCTCCTGTCGCGCCAAACTAAATTCATAAATTATGTTAATATGTTTTGGCGAGATTGCGTTCCCTCGAGGAGTTAGGACGAGTGTTAGTTAGAACTGTTGCGAGGCTTCAGTTAACCCTGAATTTAATTCGACTCTGGCACGACGTCTGAATCAGAGAAAATTTCCTGCCGTGCTACAGTCGTGCTAAATTGCAATTTAGTTCGGCACCACAGAAGCACGACGTCTGAACTGGGCCTTACAAAGGGCGAAAGAATTCCTCCAAAAGGCCCGCGAAGAATGTAACAAAATTGGAGACCCAAGCCTTCTAGTTACTCCCCAATTAAACGAAAATTTACCAAAAGAAGAAAAGTCCTCTCGGAATCGACCACTGGCGTTGGAAATGTATTTTCTGATTTCCAAAGCAATAAAAATCTTCTCCCCGAAAACAATGAAGTCATTAGAACACGATGTTCTACGAATGGAAAAGGAAATTTATCGAAAACCATCCGAAAATGTAGGTAAAGTGGTCGCCATATTTCATTTCCATCGCAATGTCGTGGGTGTATTAGCTGAGATGAATAAATATGAAGAAGCAATACAATCTATTCAAGCAACGATCAGTCTTCAGAAAAAAGTCCTGATGCAATGCACACATGATGGTGTTGGTTCCCAGATGGTGTCGGAGACCGAGAATAAGGATGACATTACCGAAGACGTAAAGCTTCAAGAGCACAAAGACGCGTTAGCGAAAAGCTACTCCTACCTCTCTGTTCTTGAATTTCACGTCAAAGACTACAAAGCAAGCTTTGAATCCCAGAGGTGTGCACTAGAAATCAGACGAGAAATATTTGGCGAGCAACATGCAAGCACAGTTGACAGTTATCATGAATTAGCCACCATTTTGAGAACAGCTCTCTACTTTCAGGAACGTGCCCTTGACTACCGATTAAATGTTTCGGACGAGAACCCTTCAAAGACAGCAGACAGCTATCATGAACTAGGAGTAACACAGTGTGAAACGGGTGACTTTGCTGCTGCTATTCGCTCTCATGAACGTGCACTTCATATTAGACTAGAGCATCTTGGTAACAGGCATCAAGACACCGCCAGTAGTTACCACGAATTAGGAATTTCCCAGTGGTGTGTGGAAAACTACGAGTGTGCCCTCGACTATCACAAGAAAGCTCTAAGCATTGCACTTGACGTACTGGGAGAGTATCACACAGTTACAGCTGTCAGCTACTACGAACTAGGGAAGACACACTTCTGCTTGGAAGACTACCGCGCTTCTCTCCGATCACACCTACATGCACATCGCTTACGATTGGAGTTACTAGGCAATGAGCATCCTGACACTGCCAAAAGCAACCATGAACTTGGAGTCACCCATTGTGCAATGGAACAGTATTCCTCAGCTCTTCGGTATCTCAAGTGTGCACTTACCGCAAGGCAGAAAATTCATGGAGCTCAACATGCAGACGTTGCCCAAAGTTACTATCAACTAGGCCGCACACAGTACAAAATGCAAGATTACACCCACGCTTTTCAATCACATAACTCTGCAGTTTCAATCAGAAAACGGTTATTGGAAGAAAACCACTCGAAGATAGTCGACAGCTATTATGGATTGGGGATGTTGTCTTTTTCCAACAAAGACTGTGCATCGGCGTTTGTCAAGCAGCAGAATGTTCTTGCAAACGGAAAGGAGAATCTGGATGAAGAAGACGCGAAAAGAGCCGACAGTCTCTATCACATGGCGAGTTATGTGCAGCGGAAGCTTCAAAACTATGACTTATCTCTCCAGTTGCATCAATGTGCCTTAGACATCAGGCTGAAGTTATTTGGCCAAAATCACACCGCCAAAACGGCTGACAGCTACAACCAACTAGGACTGGTGCAGTGTGACCTCGCCCGTTACGACGAAGCTCTTAATTCGCACCAGAAAGCATTAGAAATACGACTCGAATTGTTTGGTTACTCTCATGCTACAACTGCCGACAGTTACCTACAGGCAAGCAATACTCAGCTGAAAAAAATGGTTTTTGATTCTGCTCTTGAGTCACTCCACCACGCTGTTCAAATAGCAACAGAACTACTAGCTAAACAAAAGCAAGAGCTGGCTCATTACTCCATCGCGAAGCAAGTAAACAAAACGTGTTTACAAGACGATGATTCAGGTTTGCAGTTATTCCAACATGCATCTACTGTTTCTCAGGAATTCTCGACGTGTGTGCCATCACAAAATCATTTACTTAAAAATCAACTTGCAAATCTAAGAGAACAACTCATCGAGAAGGCTAAATCGTACCATGAACTCGGCAACAGGGAAATCACGAAGCTTAAAGAAACCCGGTCCGATTTAGATGACGTAACACCCGCTCTACATTTACAACAACATGCCCTTGAAATGAAACGTCAATTGCTTGGTGAAACGCACCCACACACAGCTGACAGCTATGAAATACTTGGGTTGACACAATGGAAAATGAACGACTTTACATCCGCACTTCGATCACATCAACGTGCATTGGACATCAGACTACAACTGTTTGGTAAAAAACATGAAAAGACAGCTGACAGCTACAATGGACTTGGAGCCACACAATGGAAAATGAACGACTTTACATCCGCACGTCGGTCACATCAACGTGCACTGGGCATCAGACTAGAACTGTTTGGTGAAAACCACGAAAAGACAGCTCACAGCTACAATGAACTTGGAGTCACACAATGGAAAATGAACGACTTTACATCCGCACTTCGATCACATCAACGTGCACTGGGCATCAGACTAGAACTGTTTGGTGAAAACCACGAAAAGACAGCTCACAGCTACAATGAACTTGGAGGCACACAATTGAAAATGAACGACTTTACATCCGCACTTCGCTCACATCAACGTGCATTGGACATCAGACTAGAACTGTTTGGTGAAAACCATGAAAAGACAGCTGCCAGCTACAATGAACTTGGAGTCACACAATTGGAAATGAACGACTTTACATCCGCACTTCGATCACATCAACGTGCACTGGGCATCAGACTAGAACTGTTTGGTGAAAACCATGAAAAGACAGCTGCCAGCTACAATGGACTTGGAGTCACACAATTCCGTTTGAACGACTTAACGTCCGCACTTTGGTCACTTCAACGTGCACTGGACATCAAGATAAAAACGTTAGGAAAGAACCACCCAGAGACAGCTAAGACCCACTGCAATTTAAAGATCGTCCAGAATACATTATCAACCATCGGCTTACGTTAGCTCTTTACTGAGTTAACCAGCGAATGCTTAACGAAGCCGATGAATTGTTCGGCAGAAGTTGTTAGTTAGCACTGCCTTGGAGTCTTGCAATCGGAGAAATGCCATCAGGCAGAGGCATAAACAACCTCTTGAGGTGAAGTCGGTCCTTGTAGAAAATAATTTTCTTATAGTGGGTGCTGATTTGTGAAAAGAGTGTATCATTCAGTTAAATATTAATAAATTTTATATATGTATGCCGCCAATCAGGAACAGGATCGCTCCAAATGCCCCAGCGAGTCAATTTAAATCTTATTTCAACCGCCGCTAAGGGCACAGTCTGATGATCGCACAACTCGAGTGCAGTTTCTATCTTAATTTGCATAGGTATTTACACATCCGAAGGTCATGCTATAATTTTCAAAGAAACGCGCATGATTTCCGAGACAAAATTTGTACAATATCGCTCATTTGCTGTTTTCCGTAAGTTTAATCTCCAATGAATAAAAGCTAACAACGATTGCAAACTCCGTCCTCTTATGTTGCAACCTGTTGATTGTAGCAATTATT
Source organism: Micromussa lordhowensis (assembly GCA_964020085.1). Taxonomy (NCBI): domain Eukaryota; kingdom Metazoa; phylum Cnidaria; class Anthozoa; order Scleractinia; family Lobophylliidae; genus Micromussa; species Micromussa lordhowensis. Next base: position 30,740,451 of record OZ026597.1, read on the forward strand.
CTGAAGGTCTGACAGTAAATTGTTGAACAAGTAAATGATGTTAGTTGAACCCGTTTATTGGCGAAAAAATAATTGTAAAAGGCATACTAGACCAATTTCGAAATAAAAACTGTAAGTTACAGCCGATACGAATGGAAATCAGTCTTTTTTACTGAGTTTCTCTTATTTATCAATTTACCAATGCAATACAAATAGGATATTAGCATTGCTTGGTTTTACTAGAGCGGTTTTCAATTGAGTGTAATAAGACAATCACTTTGGTTTTACTACGGTTTGAGTGGCATGATTGGTTGAGATTCGAAAGCTGACGTTTCGAGCGTTAGCCCTTCGTCGGATTCTAAGGGCTGACGCTCGAAACGTCAGCTTTCGAATCTCTTTACGGTGGCCAATTCACGTTATCAACCCAGAAGATAAAACCAAATTATCTTGTTATACTTCCCACCGACGCAGCACCACAGTTTCTTTAGAAACTTACCCCCTCTAATTGGGAAGTAATTGGTTTGGTTTTGGTTTTACGGCACTAATTTAAAACCGCTCTTATCGAAGCTTAATTATTAAGAATAAATAAGGCAGTAAGGATATTACGAAATCTTCCAAGTTCTTTAAAGGTAGATTGTTGAATGGGTGATGTCTCTCAGAGTATTTAGAATGTAAGGTAGTCTACTATGTAAATCGTTGTAGAGCTGATCTTGTGTAACGAGTGAGATGATTTGTCTGGAAGAATGAATGAATATAGATGAAGCGATCGGTGATTTTCAGAAAAAATAATTTCTTTGGAAATAGAAGAATGAAAATAAGCAAAGATTTTTTTGTGTTTCTTTCAACATTTTTGTCGTTATAAGATTACCTTTTGTGTATTTCCTTGATCAGGTTTTTGGCAGTAAGAAGTACCCGTGTCTAATTATTCGGCCCTAGAAATAAACGAATGCCAAAAATAGGAACCGTCAAGCCTTCCAAAGATGTTTCTACAATCAATTGTAAGAGTATGTTGTTGGTGTTCTACAAAAATGTGAGAAAAACTATCCACCAACTTTCAAGGATGAGATTTTACGCGAAACAGTCGGAATAATTGAAAAAGTAAAAGAGGAATTTGTAAATTTCCTAGATGGCAAGACTTGCCTAAATCCTTCTAATTATAGAATGTACAAGAACCCTATAGTTACTTTTCTAGCTACTCATAGGTAGGTGTAATTGTGCGTTCGATCAAGCCTAAAGGTCTATCAGGCCTGCGCTTATCTCCAGTTTTGGTAGAATGAGACCACTTCTGCTCCTCCCTGGATGGGATGCTAGTCCATCGCAGGGTTACACAATGTTCCTGACCAGGGCCGGGTTGTTCGAAAGCCGATTAACGCTAACCCAGGATTAAAAGTTAACCGAAGTAATAAGTTTTTTTGTATAAAAATGTGTTTCACTGATGATGTTTTGGGTAGTTTGAGATTATTCAAACTCAAAACTGAAGGACAAACAATACAAACAGAAAAACTCAACAAAAAGTTGCAAATTCACAATCAAAATTCGCGTTAATCCTTGGTAAGCTTAACCGGCCCAGGGCTCGAACCCGAACAGTTCGATCCAGAGTATAATTGCATACAAATATAATTTGTATGCAATTTTACATAGGCCTATCAATTTACTATTTACCAACTGTGGTTCATGCGAAGAAGCAAAGTTAGAATTCCTGGTAAAACAAGTGGAGATACACTGTATTACAAAAGTTGAAAAAGAGTTTACAATTTACTGGCAAGAGTATTTTAGAAACATATCAAGGTTTCATTCTGATATAACTGAAGCAGTGCTGTTTCAGTTGAAAGATAAATTTAGTTATTTCATGCCCGGGTGGGCAGCAGAAAGAGATACATATATATTTACGGCCACATTTATAGTACAAGTGCAGCCTAATGGTTTAACCGTAATACTAAATCAATTGAAATCCTTTGAGCACTTCTGTAATTAAGTATTTAGTTATTTGTCGTTGCAAAATAGATAAAATTACTGTATTTAGAAAACTCTGTTTTTTGCTTGTAAATGGCGTAATATGTTCAATAAAATACTTTTGAATGTAATTTATCTTTGGTGTGTCACATTTAACTGCATTGTGTAAGGCACTTCGGCCACAATCAGTCATCTTTTAACCAACAAATGCTCTTTGTCCTCACTTCCCTTCTCCACCCTCGACATAATGATGATGATGGTTCATCCAACGTAGGCTCAAGATTCTAACATTACTTTGCGGTGAGAGGATGGGAAGTAGGGGAGGTCGGAAAATTAAATTAAGACTTCACCTTTTAAGATAATGTGTCATTAGTTGATAGTAGGTTGTAGTCACGTTGTAAAGCTTATTCAAAAGTAGGTGAAAAAATTATACGGACTTTTCTAGCAAGTGTGTTTATAACTGGGAAGACAGATTTATCGACAACGCCAACAGCGCAAAGACTAATATTTGTAATTCGCAGTTGTGCCCTAGCTAAAGCCGAGTTGATAAAAGTAAACTCAATGAAAAAAATTCAGAATTGGAGATGATTCTTAAGGTGCTAGTTAAGCAGGAGCTTACCAGATTTTGATATTGTACAAGAGCGAAAGAGTGAAAGAATGGACACTTGAAGATACATACATACTGTATATACCTTACAGTTTTTAAACACGCGTCGCACAAAAGTATTCAATACTTCGGGCTCAAATTGCTTGAGACAGTTAATCGCACAGCTTTAATATATATATCGGATCTTTTTGTAGCTCGATCCCAAACTGAATCGCTTATGCTAATGAGCAAATATTGCCCCTATTAGCACAACTGTGCTAAATACCTTGAAACTTAAATAAATGATTTTTTTTCCTAAATAAAATGATAATAACGACAAATATATTTAAAAAAAAGCTGAAAATATTTCTACTCCTCATGATTTGTCAAGTGCTTTTGGCTCCTGAGAAAGTTTCCTTGATTTTCTACACTTATTGCTTCATCAGACAAGAAAAAAATTCCTATTGATCCTCTTATTCGCTCATTTTGAGGTGACTTGCTCGAGATCCAATTAGACGGTTTTTTTAAGACTCTTGCTCCCTCGAAAGGACTGCTTCATCCCTTACTTCAGTGTCTTGGTGGTTTCTCTTTTCCTAAAAGAAGAAAATGGGCGAAAACTAGTTATAGTAAGCTTTAATTCCTTGAAAGCTTTAATTCCTTGAAAGAGTGAGTTTAGTATTAACGATCAAGATTAGAATGCTCTTGTTATGTACTTTAATAAGTGTAGTGCACCACCTCATTTCGTTCGTTTCAGTCTCAATACTGTTTTTGCTATCAGAATTCACCAGAAATATAAAAAGGAGTTTCGTCGGCATTGTTCGATGCAGGTATCTATCACTCAACACCTGACAGACCTAGCTCTGTCATACACGAGTAGAGAAAGGGAACACTCCATCACAAGGACTCAGCGGTCTTGGTTATCTATAGAACTTGAGCTGCGAGGCTCTTTAGTATGGTCAGAAACCTGTGCATTATCTTTATTTAAGTTGAGATAGGCATGTGAGCTTTATATCAATCAACATGCCGGCTACATCTTTAGTTCCGTTTCGATGTCATAATTTCCAGGTCAACACCGCAAAATGTAATAATCTCCGAAAAATGTAACACTAAAAAACACTAACGGGAAATGGAATAGCAATGACGCAAATGTAATAGAAATCTGTAAGTGAAATCATGCTCTCTCCGTGATAGCACGAAGTGATAAAGCGCAGCCACTCTGATCTTTTCAAAGGTGAATATGACAATGCGCGGACCATGTTCACCAAATTGTTTTTTGTGCCCTAAGAGTTTGTGTTTGTTGCGTCAGTATATAAGGACCGAGAAGGGTCGGGTGTGGCTATTTATCAACTCATCGTTCGATCTTCTTTTCAGAATTGAATTGCCTCACTTGTTTTATATTTCACGACTCGATGGCTGCTTATGTTCTCTGGAAAGTATATTTCCAACAAAAAGTAGTTCATTTAAAAAAAATGAGAATTAAGTCTAGATGAGAAAAGTGGCTCATCAGAGCTGAGAACAGAACCTTAAGACCTATTATTCAATTCACTTGAATGTGTTAGAAAAGTTATCACATTTTGTGTTGAGAAGTTATTACATTTTGTGTTGAGTACATTATTACATTTTGCGTCAGTATTACATTTTGTAATTTACAAGTTACCATTCCTGTGATATTTGATGAAATTTATTAATTGTGATCTCAGAATTAAAACTAGTTTTCTACAAAAAGGTCTTTTCGACTCATTAATAAAAGCAATCCAAACAACCACTTAGTTCCCCTGTACATAAACAGTCACAACTTGAACCAAAAACATGCTAAAGCGGGCTTGGCGATCCACTACAATAAAAACTGCAAAAACAGCAACCAAACATTAACGCTCATTATCCGTTGAGTGGACGCAAAGGACTCTATGACTTTTAGCTATCTGTGAATGGCAACACAACATATGCACAGCACACACTCAAAGGTTGAGGCATGGGCGCGTTGGTCAGCCAGGCCCAAGATAACGCTATTGGCAAGTGCTAGTGGCAAGGCTGACCGTAGAATGTCACAACTTTTCCAACCGTCTCATTTTACAAACGTACTACCCATGAGCTTTCGCGTACTACGCTCGCACCCAGTTCTCTGTTCCGTGTCGGCAAAATATTAATTTATGTCAATACCGATTATCACAAATTAAATTTTGCGCCAAACGCCCTGCCCTGAGTATATATTGCCTTACTTCTTGAGTGCTTAACACGTCATAGCTTACCGTTGGGATCCGATGGTGAAACCGCTTGACCACATGTTGCAGGCTCTGTAATGTTTTTGTGACCTCCATTAGTTTGTGCTGTAACTCTTCTGGCGTAGGAGAATCTTCTTCGGCCTCGTCGTTTCGTGTTTTTTTAGTCGCAGAGAAATATCGATGAATCAGATTTTTAATGACGGCTCGGCGCTAAACGAAAGAAACGGAACAGGTGTTTTTATAAAAAGCGCAATTCAAGCAAAGACTAGCAATGAATTTCGTGCCACGAGTATAAAAACTCAATCAACACTCGGTTATTTTGTCCTAAAAAAATCTTACTCTCTTCTCGTTTGTTTTCACTCTGGTAGTATTTTGTTCTCTTTCAAAACGTCCAAGACACTGCAAAAGAAAGGAATTGAACACAGATCGTTTCATATGCACTTTAATATCAAAATGTGCGAGAGATTAATACATATGTATAAAAAATTAATGGCCTTATGGGGACTAAAGACGGAGCGAGGGTTAAAAAGATAAGCACTAATCATTTACTCCGGGGAAATTATCACAAGCTTTTGGCACAACGGTTCAGTGCTCTTTGACGTAGACTTACTTTTCTAATCCAGTGGTATCGTCTTGCAAACCAGTGAAGCCCCATAGCGGCCTTGTCCATAGGAAACAGGTTAAACGGAGGAGGCAGAGCACTGGTCTCACTGACGTAATACATCCAGACCCGGGTCCGCGCAAACTTGAACTTTATATCTTTCTCCTCCTGTAATAAGAAATAAGGTAGAAGTCTTCTAATCGACGGCACTTTACTGTAATTGAAATCGGATGTCAGGAAATACAGTCTGCTGAAACGAACCCTAGATTAGGAAAAAAAAATAACGGAAAAAAAGACATCCTTCTTGCTCAGATGCGTTCCTCAAATTTGGGTAATATAATCTTATCCCTGACATATTTGGCTTTGAATTCGGTATAAACATCTTAGAAAGTGAATTATTTAACTTGTGAACCCAATGCAAACAAACAGTATTTTCAATCGCTGCAAACGGTACGTTTAAAGTTGGACGTGCCTCACAGCCAAATGCAAATGACAACTAGCGAATAATTTTCTTGGTAAGGGTCACTGAATTTGCTTGTTAGTTTGAATGGTATGAAGAGTTCGAAAGATTGTGCATCTTACGAGCGTTTAAACCTGGACAAATTAAAGACGTTTGAATAATAAAATTGATAAATTATGTGGTCAAATTTCTTGTCGACTCGGTCCCCAGCAAAATAGACAACAGATCAAAAAAATAACTATCTCTAAAGAAACCAATAGCAAATCCACAATGTTAATGTTTTTAGAGAGCTAGTGGTTTACCGCGTATGAACATAAAACTTACGTCCACTTTCTTATAGGTGTTACTGAGCATGGCAATGAGGAGGTTCAGTGCAACCAACACGGAAGCGAGGCTGTATGTAGCGAACAGCAAATGCCCCGTGACTTCAGTTATTTGAGCTTGGTCACTGGTGTTGAAAGTGGACATTTCCACGTGCCCGAACAATGCCCAAAATAAGGTGCCAAATACTCCCTCAATTCTGACAAGCAAGATAAAGGAAAAGATTATATATCATTTGGTCATTTAGAATCGTTTTCTCATCATTGTCAATCGGAAACCAAATTTACCACCTTGACTTCAGCTGATAATAAAATACACAGCAAAAACTAAAGAAGAATTAAAACTCAAAGCAAAGCAAAGTACGCTGAAGTAGCCTGTTACTACATTGCATGAATACGTGGATAGTGTACACGAATACAGCGTAGTAATGTGCTACCCAACCAGGCCTGGTTATTCCAGAGAGAGACAATAAACCAATACCCATATATTAAAATTCAGCTTAAAACAATAGACCTCAGCACGTTGCTCCGGGGAATAACTACAAAGTTTGTGGGGTTTATTCGCCGGAGGCTCGTGCTGAGGTCTATTGTTTTAGGCTGTATTTTAATATATCGAAATTGCTCTATTCAGGTGGTTTGTCATGAAAGCCTTGGTGTCTAGGTTACACTTCATGTGTAACGATAGCTTAAGTATATTTATCATTATCATCATCCAATTATTACTATTAACCCACTGTTATTATCATCACATTTAGCACTTTTAGAGTTTAGAGACAGGATGAGATACCTTTCAAAAGCGTGGCTTGTTGTGCTGTTGTTGTTCTTTGTGACTTGTGTCGAGGTCTGCACGTACTGTGAGTACAGTTTTCTAAAGGCGAGAGTGAACGCACAAACGTTGAGGGCACAAAGCGCGAAAAACTTCATGATATCTCTGCCCATATTCATGAGCGATAAGTGAAGCGGCCCCAAGGTGGAGTTAACTAGAAGAACGTGGGAAGCTTCAAAGAACGTTAGAACCACCGCGAAGGAGTAGAAACTGTTTGACAACAGCAGGAGATGGTATGGGGCGAGTGAAGTGGAGTCCACTAGCTGGCGAACATGCACGGTCCATGAACCTGAATCCGAGGCAATGAATACGTAGCCCACGATCCATAGGACAGCAGCAATAATATAGCAAATGATCATGGGTATTACAGCGAGGTGCCACCAGGCTAAGAAGTATCGACCCTTTCCTTGCTGCAGAGCATGTTTGATTTCCTGAACAGTGATTCCTATCACCCAGATTCCAATGACTATAGCTGAGAAAAACGTTTGGAAAATTAACAAGAAAGGATCCCTTGGTAGTTCTAAAAGTACCATATATAGCTTAAAACTTGAAGCAAAGCCATGTCTCGCAGTCAGGTAACGAGAATATTCTCTTGATATATCATGAATATTAAAACTGAGATAGAAAACAAGTGTATGGCAATAAGCCGGCAATAAGGAAGTGGAAAATTAATACTGTTAAAAAAAAGAATTCAAACCGACGGCTCGTGCATGACGTGATGAAAATCTCAAGGGAGCTTAAGCAAAGGCGTTTTTGAGCGACGTACGGCAACCGGAAATGAGACGTTTTCTCTTTTTACTCGCCTTGGCGCTACCACATTAGTAATACTAAGTGTCTACTCTTATAGAGACGATTTACTTGAAAATTAGAGCCCATCCACTGCCCAAAAATGAGAAACGTCCACTTCGGGTTGCCGTACGTCGCTCAAAAACGCCTTTGCTTGACTTGTTTGACATGACTTGTTTTAAAACCGAGTCTAAAGATAGCCTGAGTGCGGCAAGTATTGAACTGGCTGCAAAAACTTTGTTTCAAAACAACAGCCTTGAAAATCAAAGTTATAAAAATAAACACAACATTAAGGTCAACCTACTCAGTGGTGACAGACGTAAAAGCGAGTCATATTTATCCTCGAAGGCGGACATTGTTACCAAAACCAGAAACCATAGAACAGAGGAGGCTTGGCTCATCAGCTTGAACAGCGGTATCTCCAGCTTCTTTGTAAAACGGTTAATTGGAGTAAACATATATCCCAGCATGCACAGCGGCATAACAATGATGTACAACATGACCAGAACAAGTTTAGCAGGAAAAGACAGCTGATGCCATCCTGGTGTTCCCTTATACACGACTGAATTCAACATCACTTGGCTGTAAGAATGAGCTATAAACTGAAAAAAAAAACATGTAGGAAAGGTCTGAATGCAGAGGAATGCATAAAGCAGAAAAACCTATTGTTTTAAAAATGCAATTACCAGACTTCACTTTAAGAGTCGCCTTGTATAAATATCAACTATGGTGATTTTGACGAGAATGAAATTCCTCAAACTTTCTCGGATGAATGGTCTAGATAAGTGATTCACAAAAATATAACTGTCAGTCAATAGACCAATTTCTATAGAGTCTGTGGGGTTTGTTCCCCAGAGCCTCGAGCTGAGGTCTATATGCTGAATTTTAATATATCGAAATTGGTCTATTTTTCACTTAAACGCAAACTGGGAGATATATATAGCCTAGGGTGGTACACCTGAAAGATGTGCTCGAGTTGTTGAATGTACGACATTCTTGTAATATAGTTTGAAGGGTCGGTCTTTTGACAAACTAACAAAAGCGCTATTTTAGAGTTAAGGATTTTACTTTTGACTAGTACAAGTATGTCTTGTTTATTGTGTTTCCGAGTCGTTTATGCCGGTTTCTGCCTTTGTTTACAAGTGTGGACATGTTTCAGTGTTTTATCAAATATTATTTTACTGTTGATCTATTATCTTGAGTGGTTATTCAGGGACATGCTACTTATCCCTCTAGAACTTCAAGTAACCAATAATCCCTCCCGTAGAAAAGCCAGAGAGGCCTATTTTATACAAAGAGGTCAAACGTCAACACCTTATGGCATCAACCGACGAAATGAACGCTAATTTTGGCCGTTTTATATACTGTAATTCTTATGTTCATTTTTTTTAACCGATATTTTCACCCTATAGCTTTGTGCCATACATTTGTTTTTCTTTTTGTACTATATATTTTACATTACCTACTAGTTAAACATTAACTGCCATTGTATACTTAAATTCAAATTTAGAGCCGTTATATTCTCTCTGTATTAGTACTGGCCCTGAAGAAGACTAGCTCTGCTAGTCGAAATATTGGCCCATGAAAGTTTCAATTGCCCTTGCGGTAGTACCAGCCTTGCTATCAAATTGGTTTTGTTTACACTTCAAGTGACGTCTGGTACGTGAATTTCTACAAGAGATCCGGCAACAGAGTGGCCAAGTTGTTTTGTTCGACGTTGTGTGGTTTTCCTGCATTCAATCGTTTGTTATTTATATACTTTATGTTTACTGAGCTGACATTAAACCAAAACGCGATAGTTGACATAAGACCTTTCGCAAATTTGCTCAGAGCTTCGGCGATCCGAAGAACCGCCAGGCGGAGCCCCATAACTATAGCAACAGAACCACATGCATGCACAGAAATAGAAAATCATGCAACTCTTTTTCCATGGTGAACATGGCTAGCGGCATGGATCTAGGGCGCCTTGCCCTACGAACACGAAAAACAGTGACCACGTCGCGCAACCTGGCAACCATACTCCAGCTAATAGGCCGACCGAGGCATGCAGCCTTGATTTCTTTCTTTTTTCAAACATCCATGTTATAGTTCATTGACATGTTAAAACAAGTTATGCGCTGCCCAGTATCACATAATCATATCGCGGACTCAGATTGAGCTCATCGAGGTCACGTGTTTTTTGATGTTGACCACTGCCCAAGGACTGGTTTTCGATTGGAACGCAGGCTCAAGCCAGATTAACGTGGTTTAAGGAGATTAGGAGCTCCGCTTTTGGGCTTGGCTAAATCTGTATGTTATTGGTTTCTGGCATTAATCAGCGGTGCACAATAATCACTTGAGCTGCCTTTATTTTCGCTTTTTAATTCGCTAAAAGTACCTCAGAATCTAAGAGTTGCTAACAGTCAGTAAATGTTAATCTGCGTAATCGATAGTTAGTCATTGAATCATTATGCAAACAACAGAATACCAAGGATCTCTGTTAAACGCGCGCCGAATGGCAGATGAAGGACGAAAAAATGGAGGATGAGAGGATGGGAAAATGAGGATGAGAAAATGCGGACGGAAGAATGCAGACGGAAAAATGCGGATGACAAAATGAGGACGGAAAAATGCGGATGAAAAAATGAGGACGAAAATATGCGGATGACAAAATGGGGACAGAAAAATGCGGATGAAAAAATGAGGGCGGAAAAATGAGGATGAAAAAATGAGGACGGAAAAATGCGGATGACAAAATACGAATGGCACTGAATGGGGATGGAAAAATGAGGATGACAAAATGCGGAAGGAAAATTGTGGATGACAAAATTAGGATGACAAAATGCGGATGACAAAATGCGGATGACAAATGCGGATGACAAATGCGGATGACAAATGCGGATGACAAAATACGAATGACACTGACTGCGGACACACAGCGGTCAAACGTGGCGCGCGTGCGCAGTTCTCCCCAAAATTTCGCTTGACAAAGTCTTAAATTTTCGAAAATTTTCGCTTTCAAGCCCAAAGTTAAGACAGTCGCTGAAAAGTTAAGCTTTAAACTTCGCATATGACCAGGACATTTAGTGATGGACATCCTAAAGTCCTCCCAGCTTGTAATTTTCTCTCACAGTACTATTTTTATAACATTTTCCTACAGAAGTCTTGCAGGTTTTCTCTTCAAACTCTTACGAAGTTCGAGGCGGCGAAAACCGGAAGTGGCGTTGGATTTTTGCGTTTGACCGCTGTGTGGACTGCGGATGGAAAATTGCGGATGACAAAATGCGCATGACAAAATGGGGATGACAAGATGAGGAAGACACTGAATGCGGATGGAAAATTGCGGATGACAAAGTGCGCATAACAAAATGCGGAAGACACTGAATGTGGATGGAAAAATGCGGATGATAAAATACGGAAGACACTGAATGCGGAAGGAAAATTGCGGATGACAAATGAGGATGACAAAATGCGGATGACAAATGCGGCTAACCTAGCTCAGCTTGAGACCCTCAAGTTGTCTTTAGCCTGCCTGTTATTACACGTCGGAAATCAGTCTATACACAGCATTTGTACACAGGCTAGAAGTCTGGTGACAAGAGAAGTGCACGAGTACGTGCCGACAACCGACATAACGAGAACAAAAAAAAAAACATGATTATAAATCCAATTAGGTATTGAAGTCTAGCTTACCTTGACGTTGTGATGTTTTATGGCAAGGTTTAGAACACGCAATCGCAGCTCTTTTTCTCTCAAATGCACGTCCTCTTCCATCTTTTCAAGCTCCGGCATATCCATAACTGCAGCGATTTCCTCAAGATTTCTACACTCATCAAGCAACTGAATCGCAAAATTCTCACATTGAGATGAAAGGGCCCGATAATCATCACGAAACTCGTCTTCGCTGACTGCTAATTCCTTCAGTTTCTTCTTTAACACTATAGATCGGAACAAGGGGTCGCTGGCTGCATGTTCAGCGTTCCGTAAACCCTGGTGCTTGATTTGGTGTAGAAACAGGTGAGCCATATACAGAGGGCTTGCTAAAGCTCTGTAAGTGTTTAATTTTACCAAAGAATCTTTAAGCCTGGCCATCGATTCCTTTTCACTTCGTTCGGCGGCATCTTGAGCTTTCTGCGATAGCGGGTCTTCCACTTTGTATCCCTTGCTGATGAGAAATTCCACAATTCCATAGTTTTCCTCCAGTACAGCCAAGCCAAGTGGCGTCAGAAACTCATCAAACTTCCCTGAGCAGTTTAATGTTTTCGATGTTGTTGCTGGATTTCTTTCTTTTGCAGTGGAGATTCTCTGATTCGAATCATATGCCACCAGAATCCTGACGCATTGCAACGAATTGTTCCTTACAGCTTGGAACAACGTTGAACCAGTTTGTGCCCCACTTTCTAGGAGCGTTTTGATGATGTCGATTGCTTCCTCGTCAACTGCTATTTGAAGCGCGGTTTCTCCGTTAGTATTTCTGCAATTAACGTCGACTTGTTTGTCATGTAGTAGCGTCTGAACTGTTTCTTTGTCACCGCTTTGAACAGCTGCAAAAAGTGCTTCTTCATCTACACTCAAACGACCCTGCAATAATTCCATTTCGTGTACTTCAACAGCTGTTGTCGAGAGTCGTTGCGGAGAAAATACAACATTCTGACTGTTCGATATCTCTCCTGCTTCAAATGAGGCAGACATTTTGCTATGTAGAACGTTAACCAAGATAATAGTCGTATGGACTTTTCGATGGTCGAAGCAGACGATAATAGTTAACGTCGCAGTTAGTCCGCTGATGTATAAGCGGATCTGTTAGAATTTATACAAGACACGCGATTTGTTTACGGTTGAGCAGCTTCTCTGGTTTGACTTCCGTGCTTCATTTACGTTGTTTGGTGATTAGACCAATTATTATTCAAACACTTAACTTAGACGACGATTCAAAAAAAGTCATCCATTGTAAAAATACAAATCGCGGAGTTTTGTTTTCATATATCTTTGAAACCTGAAAACTATTAAAACTAGAAAACTTCTAAACCTACTGAAAGAAAATGACATTTCTGAACGGCTCAGAGTTCTGCAATCCACTGATAACATCCTTGTAGTGCAACATTCAAAAGCTGTGAATTGGACAACCCTCGCTAGCAGAGAACAGGAAGCGTTTGCTGTTATTCATATACCAGATTAGCTCAGTGATTCGTTGTAATTGGTTGAAACTAGCCACAATGAACATGTTTTTGAAAATTTGCATCATCATTTTTTTTTAAAACATAAGGCACAAATTTGGTTATGAGGTTAATAACAATTCAACCAAGGAGGAAAAATATTAATTAAGGGAAGCAACGAACATTAAATCAGAGTATTTCCTTTTAATGCGCGTTTGAAACCAGTACAAAACCGAACACGCTAAATAAATTCGCTACCTCTGACATCAAAACCAGTGAAAGGAGCCAAGCTAAAAGGAATAAACAGTCCCAAGCTGCAATGTGAATCTGGCTTGAGATAAAAGAATTCATAAAAATTTCTAAACGAAATAGTATGAACATCACTGTCTCGTAAACGTACCGTAAGAAACCTTGTTGAAGTCACGTGGACATAACAGGTCATGCGACCAATTAAAAGACTAAACCAAATGGCACGAGATCACTTTGAGATCCTTTGATGAGGAACAATTCAACACGATACTTGTAACTTCACCTTATAACCAATGACTAAACAAGTTCTTTAATCTACTGGTATTACGCACGTTATTTTTGTTACTGTACTGAAAAAAAAAGGGTTTTAGTTTTGTTGAAAGCGACTCAGCCATCCTAACGTTTTGGGCTTTTGTTCTTCAGAAGCTGGTGACGAGTCCTTGGCTGTCGACGATTCGTCCTGGAACTAGAAGGCAAACACTGCTTCAGAATCTGGTCAGTTTTTTACGATTTAAGCGCTGATGAAAATAGCAATATTGATATCGGCGCTATATAAGTTTTAATATAATTATTAGTAATGGTAACAGGACTGAGTGGAGTCCAATTCGGTCTGTAATCATACAGTACACGAGTATGATTACAGACCGAATTGGAGGACACGAAGTCTTATTGCCAATTAATCATAAAAAATTACAATTTCCGAGAAACGAAAAATAGCCAAGTTATGAAAGAAAGGGAAAATTTGCATTAAAATACTGACAAAGGCGAAGTAATTTCTTTCATGTCACTCTGAAATTGAGATTGGTTGATTTAAAGTACACCTTTGAATGTGATTAGTTGATTTAAAGTACAACTTTGAATGTGATTGGATTGTTGAACTGTTCGATAACAAACTGTCCAATAGCAAACTGTCCGATAACAACTTGGCAAGTGAATTAGTGGAAAATAGGAATTTTTTAAACCAATCACAATCGAGGAAATTGTAATTTTTATGATTATTCAGTTATTATGATTATAATTATTATTACGTTCCTTCGCAGACGCTTCTGCTCACTTGGCGAGGAGTAGCGTTGCGTCACAAGTAACGGTTTTGAAGAAGATCTACGTTAAGCGGTCATAAGTATAATACTAGTGTAGATATGTATCTCGCTCCGTAAGTGTACACCCGACACTTCGATCATGAAAGGACTGGATTGGATGAAATAAATAAAAAGTACATCGTTTGGACTGCTGTCTGATAATCAGTACGTTGACAATATGTTCAAAGCACATGTGTCTGTGTTTTGATCCATTACATCATAGTTATCTGATTTGTGACGTCACTAACCTGATCGTCAAAAGCTCTAAGTGCATTTTTGAGTAGAAGTCGTTCTCTTGCCTGACGAGAACTGAAAAAGTACCGATCGATGAGGTTCTTCAGGACTTTGTCACGCTAAAAAAGCAACAGAAATATGCAAGGAACTAAAGCTGTTGGCTCGCGGAAACGGGGGGGGGGGGGGTGTGTGGGGTGTTTGTCAAGCTGAAGGAGTAGGGATGGTCGTCGGCAGATTTGAATCGAATGTTTGCTTACTGAAACCTACACCATTCTAAACCGGACACAAAAATAAGACACAGTAATGCTAAGCACGTTCAGAAAAGGCTCTACATCAATCTGCCTAAACCATCGACACAGTATAGACGCAATCCTAAAAGATACTTTGATCGATAAAAATATCCCTAAATTGTAAATTTACATCTCCAAGCGGGAAGATAAGCATATCCATCCCTTTAAGCTGTAATTACCCACTCCCCTTGGGGGATGTTCGTCAAGGTTCATAGCAAATGAAACTATTTTTGGTTACAATGTTGCACTTAAACAATCAGACGTAAACGAAGAAGCAAGAGTCGTTAGAAAGACGAGGGATACTGCGCAATGGCGGATACATTTCACTGATGTCTGTAATACATTTCAGCCCGTGTAACCATACGAAGTGTTTTGTTCTATATCAACAAAGGTATCCATGCAGTCTTAGTATTATCGAAACAGAGACATCTTTACGAGATTTGTAGTTAAACCAGGACTTATATAGTATTGACAGCTAGCAAGTAAGCCACGAGTGACAGGCGCGGTGGCCTCATGCATTAGCACGCTGGCCTCCGAATCGAGCGGTTTGGGTTCGAGCCCTAGCAGGGATCATTGTGTTGTGTTCTTGGGCAAGACACTTTACTCTCACAGTGCCTCTCTCCACCCAGGTGTATAAATGGGTACCGGTGAATTTAATGCTGGGGCTAACCTTGAGGGATTAGAAATGCTCCTAATCACGTCATAATACAGAAACCAAGTAAGCCACGACACTATTTATATTGTCTCCTTCATTACCTCAAGCGTATCCTCGTCTTCTTCAATAACTTCTTCACTCGACGCCAGGTCATCATAATGTTCTCTCTGCAAATTATAAAAGCGTTCATGTATGACAGCCCGCCACAAGAAAACAACAGGCAACCCAGCCATCAAAACAAATGAGGTGAATATACCATACCGAGCAGTAAAGTCTTGAATGTAATAATGACAATAAAATGACGAAAACCCCTAGCAGGGCCTCATTAAGTCTGCAGGGCTGTGGCAAATTTACAACTAATACATCAGTGATGTCTTAATTGATACAATTCGTTCAAAAAGGTTTTGATCTATTTTACTTCTACTTTCTCCGCGAGAATAAACAGCATTGTGTAATTTCTTATAACCCTGTCCAAGCGTAACACCTGTCGAATTATAAAGCGTCAACGTCTGGCGAACCTTTTGATATTTTATCCTGTCGTAACAGCGTTTGCACAATTCAATGAAATACTTCCCGCTAGGCAGAAGGTTAAACGGCGGTGGAACGACACTGCCCTTGTCAACGTACTGCATCCACATGCCTGTTCTAGAAAACTTCCACTGAATGTCAGCAGCATCCTAGATTGGTGAAGGTTCAACAGAATAAACTCAGATTAAACTGGGCACCCTTGAAACGTCAGAGGATCCAGAGAGCGGTACTTAATTTATGGTGTCTTAGCTACGGCGGGGAAAAGATGGGGTGGTGAGGAAGTGGAACGAAGAGGTGGTTTCTCTGAAACATAAGAACCTTTTAACCCATCTTCCATTTTATAATGGAGAAAATTCCTCTAAAATGAAAAACACTGAGCTTGACCATCTTCAAGACATTATTGAAAACGAAAGCAGGGCCAAATAGCCCACCACATCCTTCTTCTTATTTGTCTCCCCTCTCCTTAAAAGCAAAGTCGCCATCAATCTTGTCTTGCATCTCTCTAGATTACAAATCTTTATTGCAAGGCAAGGTAAAGTCTGCATACGAGCCGAGTGGTCCATCAGGCTGGAGCTTATCCCGGTTTCTGTAGCATGAAGCAACTATGAATATTTTTATTCCCTCCTAGATGGGATGCTAGTCCATTGCAGGGTTACTCTCACCGGCACCCATTTGTACACCGTGACCTGGGTGGAGAGAGGCACTGAGAGTAAAGTGTCTTGCCCAAGAACACAACACAGTGTCCTCGGCCAGGGCTCGAAAAAGGACCACACGATCCGACGTCGAGCGCACTAACCATGATTTACTGTGCTCCTTCCCTATCTCTGGCTCACAGCGACATCTCTCTTGGCCGCCCCCACTCACGCTTGCCTTAGGGTATCCATACGCGCTATTTGTTATGGATGCAACAACTTTCAGGGAACATAAGAATTGCTCGAGACAAGACACTAGACTTAGAACATTCGTACTCACCGCTATTTGTTGAAAAGAGTTTGACATCATGGCAATGAGCATGTTAAGCGAGATCAAAATGGCGACGATATTGAAAAAGGCAAACAAGGTCTCCCCAGTGGTCTGAGTAACATGGAATGTGCTTGAGTTGATCTCAAAAGCTTCCAAGTCTGTCTTGTCAAACAACGCCCAGAACAGTTTCCTTAGGCCAGCTGAGAAGCTGATAAGTGAAAACAGTACAGTGATAGCACTATGAACGCTTCACATATTGAGGTCACGTGGTACTCCACGAAGCTACGTACTCCTATGGTGTATACCCGCATACAATGTTAATATTGTTGACTGTTAGGCCTTTGATCATTACTCGTTATAGATTGCTTGGTGTTTAGGGTTAGGGCTGGGGAGTGACAATTGGGACCCGCAGACTACAATGCCCAATTCCCTCTATCAACATTCCGCCATACAAGTCTTTTTCCACGTTTGGTGATCGATCTTTTTGTATGGCTGCCCCTAAATTATGGAATGACCTTCCCCTTTTTATTAGAAATATATCCTCAGTTAATGCTTTCAAGAAGGCTCTTAAAACTTACTTATTTCAGAAGGCGTTTCCTAGCTAATTTATTTATTGTTTCTTTTTATAAAGAAGGATTAAGATTTATTAGAATTTTAGACTTTTTATTAGGAATGTTTTGTAAATAAGACTTTTAGGATTTTGTTGAGTCAATGTAATGCGCAGATGAAAATTTCTTCTCTGGATTGATATTTACGCAATACAAATCAGTAAATTATTATTATTATTATGGGATGCGCCTGCAAGGAATCATGGCAGCTGTATTCATCATATTGGACTGAGAATTTGTTTTGGTGAATACAGCTACCATGATTCCCTGCAGGCAGGGAATTGGCTATTAGTGGGTTAGTCTACCCATCTCTACTAAACTTTAAAGATCAGTAAGAATTTAAGCAAAAAATCATCCTGGAAACTGAATAAGATGTGTAGGAAAGATACTTTCCCTAGCACCTCGTCTGCAGTTTCTACCGGTCACTTTTCCCGCTCGACGATCAATGATGAAAAATGGTGACTATTCCCAGTCTACTACTCGTTCTTATTTTCACTGAGTAATAAGAATCGGAGAGTCTTCGAAAGCGTCTCAGGGCAATTGTCAAAAACGACACATCATGTTTGTTTAAAGAGTAGATTAAGGAATAGAAGTAAAACAACTCACCCAGAGAACTCGTGAGCAGCTCTAACTTTTTTCGTCGTAGCAGGATACAGATCTATGATCTGTTCAAACTGCGAGTAAACTTTACGAACGGCCATGGAAAATGACAAGAAAACCAAAAGAAACAACAACAAGAACTTGCCCACATCTTGACACATCTTCATCAACGACAGCTGCAGAGGACCAATATCACTATTGACTTGAAACGAGTTAGACAAGTGAAAAAAGCTCACCAAGAATGCCACGGAGAAAAAGCTGTTAAAGAGATCACAGAGTAAATGTTAGGACGGGTTTTCTGTAATAGACGATAAAGGAGAAGAGAGTTAATTCCCCATACAGGTCTTATTCCCAAAGGTAATCCCTCTAAAGTTATTTTTCGATCACTCCAGGTTTCGGAAATCCCTGGGGTCTAGAACAAGCCAATCTTGTGACGCAGATTGCGCTCGACTAGAAAGCCTGAGCAGGGTTTTAAATTTTCACCTTTCATAAAAGCATGCGCTTGGTTATATTATTCACGGAAGATCTGGCACATCTAGAAATAACTCGAGATGGATTATCTTGGGACTATGGTTTATATGGGTACAGGCTCTCTTACCATTCATCGTCTCTTCTTTTCTGTAATAGTGTCCGTACGTATACACGTAAGAGTGTATCACCCTTTTATACCCCGGAGAAGCGGGTAGGTTACGCTACGGTGCAGAAATGCCTTTACTGCTCATTGCCTTGCAGTCAAACTTTGGATATTTTTCTGTTAGGAACTAATTTCCAGCTCGATACGCCCAATTAAGAAACAGTTATGCCGATACATTGTCGTCGTAATTCATTGATAATGAATTTTTTTTTTGCCCGCGGGGACGTGGTTCTAAAAATAAAATGATGCGAGAAAGCATTTTCTCATGAATATGGTAATTATGGATGCTCCGAGTGATAATCTCTTGTGCCGGGTTGTTCGAAAGCCGTTTAACGCTAACCCAGGATTAAAAGTTAACCGAAGTATTTATTTTTCTTGTTTAAAAATGTTTTTCACTGCTAATGTTTTGGGTAGTTTGAGATTATCCAAACTCAAAACTGAAGGACAAACAATATCAACAGAAAAACTCACCAAACAGTTGCAAATCTAAACTCAAAATTCTCGCTAAGCCTGGGTTAGCTTAACCGGGCTTTGAACAACCCGGCCCTGATAACAAATCTCAGGTTTGGAATATGGTGATTGGACTTGGAAACGTTTGGTATTTTGGAAAACTGGTTGCTGAGGAAAGGTAGTAGCTTACAAGAGGTGGTCGCAACCGGAGGTTCGGCTAGTACTGTATATCGAAATTGGCCTATTAGCACACATTGCGGTCCTAGCAGCAGTTCCTCTCGACAGTGAACAGTACCTGTTAGAAAGAAGCAAGAAGCGAAAAGCTGAATCTCTTGTGATGTTTTTAAGGATGTATTTCAGTGAATATGTGTCCTCGTCAACTGATAACGCTGATGAGCCCAGGAGCCAGAATATTCCCGCCAGGTAAAAGAAGACAAGCATTAAAATAGTGACAAAATTCCACCACTGGGCAAAGTAGCGTTCTCTTCCTTGCCTGTAAAACTCCTTCATCTCTTCAAAGGAAATGCCTAACACCCAAAGACCAGTCAAGATGTCTGCAATAAAAAAAGCAAAAACACTCACTTCAATAATTGGTTTTAACCAGTGTACCAACGTATCAGAGGGAATTAATCTTTTAATTGACGACGATCCCAATGGGCTTTTCAGTGAAATGAAACGCTGAAACAAATATTGGAAAAGGTTATACTGTGGTAAACATTCCCAACTAATGACGGAAAGAAGTTGTACTCAGACCTCATTAAAACAGTGTAAGGAGTACAGGACTGGAACCCAGGACCTCCGGATTTAAAGGCGTGCATGCGCGCTAACCACTGAATCACTGACAGTATGACAAAATACAACAACATGAAGTACTAGTTCATCTTTTCGCCACTACAGGATTGTTGTAATTTCATTTTGCAGGAAACACGAAGTTAATTAATTTCATATTTTATGGTATTTAGAAAGCGATTGGAACCTTATAATTAAGGTAGCGGTACGTGAACAAGTTTGAGTAAAAAAAGGATTTCAATCCAGCTACGTTTCCGAGTCATTAGTCCTGCTGACCAGTTAAAAAGGAGATTATCAGTAAAACATTGGTGTGAAACGCAATGGTCGAATTAAAAGCATAAGCACCAGGTTTGAAAATTAAGTCGTACTCGCACCCACTCTCGTATTTTAAGGTACTCCGAATCTGGAGGTCCTTAGCGGCTCCTACTTGGTGCAGAAGTCACAATTGACGTGAAACAATAGAGAACAAAAGGACAAAAGAACGAGGAAAACAATGAATAGGTTTGTAGGGTGGCGTTCTTTATTTGACGTGTACTGTGTCTTCTACTGCAAGAAGGAGACTCCTAAGCCTGACGTGCTCGATGCCAGCTTTGTAGCCAACTTGGCTCATCATACTATCATAGACGGACAAGAAAAGGGAGACAGAAGAGAGCTGATGGAGGGCTTAGAGGAGGGCGGTGGTGAGCGACAAAGCTTACCCTTGCCCTGTATCAACTATGAACTAGATAAATCTGTGCGCTCTTACAACAACAACAAAAACAAAAACATTTTTCATATATATACCTATCCAGGAAACTTGCAGTAGTGAGATTCCCAACGTGTCTTGTACAGAGGACAAAACCAAAATGATCAGAAACCAGCAAAAGGAGCACGTATGACTGAGGAATTTGGCCAGAGGAGTAGCCAACTTCTGGGACAGTTTGTTATGCGGTGTTAAGAGATAAACAACAGACCATAATGGCAGCAAGATCATGTAGAGCAATACAAAGAAAACTTTGGTAATAGTTCGTCGATAAATCCAATGCTCGTCAAAGTCTTGATATAACACCGCGTTGAGCATGAGTTGAGAGTAGGGATGAGCTACAAACTATAGAGAAAAGAGAAAAACGACATTAACAAATGGCAAGTCCATGCCAATAAGCCAATCAGCCAATCAGTTCAAGACTTATTAGTTTTCAAAGCAAATTGTCGGACTGGGTTGGCGGGCAAATACAAAATTGACTATTTATCAGATGTTGATAAATGTTGATTATCCGCTGTAGCGGGTTATTGAAGCTGATGTTTTGAGTATTAGACCTTCGTCAGAGCAAAGAGGACACTCTGACGCTGCAAACGTCAGCTTCACTCACTCGCTACGGCGATTAATTTAACATTAAAAATATGTCTTGCCATAAATGATTTCGAGTAGTTTTCTCTCCTTGGTAGGTCAATTTCCTCTCAGGAAGCTAAGACAGACATGAAGTCAGCTGTTCTATTAAAAAAAAATTGTTTTGTTCTTTTAGAAAGGGCAAATATTTCAACGAAATACCCAATTACGCTTAATTAATTAGAAGATAAATTTAATTACCAAAGAGAAGAAACTAAACGGAACAAAACAACTTTGTTCCGATTATTTGCTGCTTTAGCTTTACTATTTCTCGGACATTTTAAAAAATATAATTTTAATTGAACAGCTTTGTGTTGAAGGCTCTCAGATTTCAATAAGGGACATTTCCAAAAATTATTTTTAAGGGCAGTGAAAACTTGTGTTATTCTCTAATGCCATCTAAATAGTTGTGACTCCATTGACTTAATACTTTAAAAACCATACATTTCGCAAGACGATTACAAAAACAGAAACACGATGGTACATCGAAGTGCTATTACCCTTTTTTTTTCTATATTTGTTCAGCATTTCACGGCAATCTGCAAAAGAGTTTTAGCGGATAATAAATCCCGAAATTATCACTCGTTTTTCACTTCAGTTCTTCACTCAACACCTGCAAACCGCCTGATTTCTCAAAGAACTATTGCTAGATTTTGCAAAATGATAAAAAACGAAATTATGAATACTAGTATACGAAACTTAATTAAACTTTTAAAAACTGTTGCCATTCCTTTTTCAGTGGCAGCTATTTTTCTTTCAGAGGTATTTTGCCTTCTGCTTCTAAGTTTAAGTTCACAGAAAAAAAACACATGATTTTGTTGTAAATTCGCCGAGCCCTTGAAACTTTCGTGTATTTAAGATGCTTGAAAACTTGACAAATACAGTCATTGCAAAAGCTGTGATAAAATGAAATGAAATGTTTTTCTAAATGACAAATGTGACACATCTGCTGCTCCATGTCCAGCTAAAATGCGACATGGATATTAACTCTTTTTAGTGGAATCCATTCATTATATTTCCTTAGCAATTTATTGTTCTAATGTGATTTCAAAGGAACGAAATAAAGGACAGGAAACAGAACTGATGCACAAACAGGATTTTATCGCGGTATTGTTTTCGCGCTCTCAATTGCTTGCTTTTAAATTTGTAGAAGAAACAATTATCTTTTCCAGTTCAGTTGATTACTTGCCTAATGACGGACGTGTCGACAAGAGTTTTCCGGGACAAAAGGAACCAAAAACAATTTGATCGGCTCAGCTTGGTGAAAAGCCACTGCAACACAATTTTTCGCCCTCGAACGTGACGCAAATCAACTTGAAAAATGAGACTCCTTTTTTTCTGGTTAATATTGATTGCATCAAAGGCGAGAGCAGGGAACGATGAAGTACATGGGACAGTTGGATCGAACTCAGGGACGGACGATTTTATTGAGAAAGGAAAATTTGTCCCAAAAGAGGAGATTGAAGGATTTCAGTACGACACGCTTAAACGACTTTCTCTTGGTTACTATAATGATGCCCCATCGACAAAGAGGAAACGCTCGACAAAATCAGGAATTTCAAATATGACACCGCATCAGGCACTGACAGTTTAGTCGTCTCTTGCAACATGCCTTCGTGGTGCTCATGCCTGGGAAGATGTTCGAGAGAGTGGGACCAACAGTGGGAAGATTGCAGTGCTCCTGTGATTATTACTGCGAAAAGTTCATGGACTGCTGTGCAGATTACGACAAGTATTGTTCGACCTCAAATTCCTTTCTGCCACAATAGTCGTTTCTAATCTCTTCTCGCATTGAGCCGACCGCAACGACAACTCCGGTTCTAGGGTCGTCAAAAACAAACGCACCTAATTTAACTCTAGCAAGTTAGCGAACAAGTCCTTAACGTCTCCATTTCGACCCTTTGAGAGTTTATTTTCTTGCCGTCGTCCTCGTACAAACCAGATGCCGCGACTCCGCAAACAACACCAGCATCTCTTACATCCGGGCAACCAATGAAACAACTTCACGATGTCCCGGATGAACGATGGGCATGCGTACAAGACGGTCACGGGAACGAAACGGTGGGAATTTGGATGATAGCATCTTGCCCAAAACAGTGGCCAGCCGACCTGACAAAAAAGAAATGCGAACAGTCTTACAGCCTTTCTGCTGAAAATTATGAAGACATGATTCCGGTATCAGACAAGCGAGGAGTCAATCGCTGGTTTTCAATGTCACACCATTCAAAATAAAAGTCAAAACCGTTCAATAGATCAAGTCCAGAATCTGAGAAAAGAAAGAAGGTAAGTATGCAAAACTCTCGCCAAGATTCAGGTCACAATAATTTGTCTTATGCAAATACCCAAATTTATAGAGATTTGTGTTTTGCGTGAATTTCTCTCTCGAGGAACTAAAAAACATTAAAATAATACTTTTTCTAAACAAGAACTGTTCAGATAGCCAAATTCCCCGAAATAAGTCCTGAAAGAAGTCACTTTTTAACCAACACGGCCGTCATGTAAATGTCGCGTCACGCAAAAGCTAAGAAATTCAAGCGTGGTCTATCACAAAACCAAGAACTCATTCTGAGCAAAAATGTTTATGGATATTAGTTTTCAGCTGCTCTTATACATTATGAAAGTAAAATATCAGGAGGATCAATAGTTTTGTAGTTTGAATTTTAGTGACGTCATGTGAAAACCGGCAATTACAAGAATCGACGTTGCGCAAAGTGCGCTGAAGCCAACGCAAACGAGATCGCGTCGATTGAACTGGATATCAACTGCATGGTTACTCCACCACAGCTTTAAGATTTTTATTCAAATATTGTTTAAGGATTCGGTGGAAAGCACCAGATGAAAACCATAGAAAATATTGCAAGGCAATATCTTCCAGTTGCGACACAACATCGAGTTACTTTCACCCCTGTAAAAAAGGGAAGTTCCCGGATCGTGTATGATAGAGCTACAGAAATGAATTATAAAAACATCTTCTGTGCAAAATGTCGCAAGAGAAACGCATCGGAAATTATCTGTGGGCCGGGAAGTCGCTTCATTGACGGCCGAAGCCCTGTTCATAAATACAATGTTTTACTTGATGTGTTACATACGACAAAATCTCTGGTGGCTGTTTCCTGCCCTCTGGGGAAAGTTTATGATGTTCTTCTGGAAATCTGTCGAGGAGCTAACATCGCCAATTTCGACATGGGTAACTTCTCCGCATAGCATTCTACTAAGACGACAAGACCTGGTGACTTCTCTTGCTACAATAGTCTAGAAGCCTCAAAATTTTACTTCTCTCTTTCAGTAAAACGGGTGAAATGTACACCGTCACGTTTGACGTTGAACTTGAGCGGAACCATACAAACCTAAAACTGAGCCTAAGCAATTCTTGAATTTACCAAAGAGGTAACGATTATATTTCGAAACACCTCTTTCACAGTTTTCAAGGCAACTTTACGTTTGATGAATTGCATACAAATACACGAATTTAATCCTTCACAGTACACCGTCATCGTCCACAACAACGTTTCCATGGTTTTATTGAAAGCGTCGAAAAAATTTCCTCGTCAAAAAGTTTACTACACCGACACCACCGAGAGTCAAGGCGGAGTTGTCATCCTAAAGGGCAACATTACGGTCCGTGGAAAGAGATTGGCGAGAAACTGTTCGGTTGCGTACATTTCCTGGGATAAAACAGAGTACATTATCCTGTCAAATGGATTACACGGAGCTTCAGGGAACAGTTCAAGGAATACACCTTGTGAACTTGTCCTTATCTTTCCTCCTTTTCTCATTTGTTGTGGCTATTGACAACCGTTCTTAATACCTCAAAGGCTTCTTTACCCTTGCTGTTTTACTGCATTACTTTTCTTTGGTTTCTTTTTCGCTTGGATGTCACTCATTGCTTATGACACTAGGCGCACTTTTTATTGCAAATACCGGCATCAGTCAAGTGGAATTTGGCGCCAAATGCGCCCCCGCGTCATGCGTCACACGGCAGTGGGTTGGCTTCCCACGCTTGTCTTCGTTGGATAAGCAGCAGAGTAGCAAATCTTTGTGTTTTCACCACACCAGTTTCTCTCTCACTGGTATAAAACAGTTTATTTTCTTAGAGCGATAAAAGCCATTCGTCAAACTAAACGTCAGACGAGGAATGTCACGGAGCAGCTGCAGAATGGACACGAATTTCCAATCTTTGCCCGGATTGCGGCTCTGATGGGATTCTCCTGGCTTTTTGGGTTTCTCGCTATACTGATATCAAAATACCTCTGGTATCCTTTCACAATTCTTTCAACTTTACAAGGCGTTTAAATTGTCACGGCGTTTGTGTTCTCTACACCTCGTGTCAGAACGCTGTACTACAATTTTTTCATAGAAAAACTAGGAAGAAACATCGTGCATTCAGCTGGAGTGGGAGCTATGCGGCAACCGTCGAATTCTCTCTTAACAACAAGTACACTTGAGAGTAATTTTGATAGACTGTACTAGGACAAAAAGTATCAGAAAACTAAATTGTAAAGTAAAATCTGAGACAGCCAACCCTTTCAGTCAGCTACTGTCCATTTTGCGGATGAACTTCAGAGACCCGGCCACATACAATTTGCCATTTTACAGTTGTCTGCTCGGTGACCTGGCCAATGAATGCAAGCGAGGCTGGAGGTGACCTTGCATGTGATACAGACCTCTCTGCTAGCCAGTTAGCATAAAACAACAAAAGCAGTCTGGTCTTTATCAAAACAAGGGCACTTGCAGCCTCGCTTGCTCGGAACGGCGTGTTACATATTCAGTTTTAGTATATTTAATTTTGTACAAATGATAATAAAGCGTAATTGCATTTAAGTAAAAGGAGCATTATTACAATTTTAATTGTAATCCTTTACTTTATGTTTGCATTTTAATTTCTCTGAAAAAGAAAATCCTTATGCATTATTCCATTTCAAAAATACGCAGGAAATTTTTGTTCTCTTGGACGGACGAAAACTAAATTGAAATTGAGTATGAATTTGAGCGTTTCCCACGTGTGCAAACTGAAAAGAAGCTATCGGAAGGTACACTGATCGATCAGTAATGGAGAAGTATGGAGCAAATTTGCTCAACGAGTGACACAACAATGATAGTTATGCTAATTTCTGAATTCACGTCGTACTGACTGACACAATACGTTGGACGTTAGAAAAGTCAATTATCATATATTACTGCCAGACATTTGTTTTTAGAGTTAGCAGTTACCCTGAAAATTTAAGATAGCACAGCATCCCAATTAAGTTAATGACTGACAAAAATTTCATCAATACAAAATGGTGTTACAAGGAGAACTTCCACAGACGGAAGGAAATAGAAAAGTGCCACTGAACCTGTAATTTCTGTTGATTTTCGACAGACGTCCTACCTATTCTGAAAAACGAATCATTCACAGGGAAACAGCTGCCTTTCATTTACGAATTAATGACAAATTTCTCTTGAGACCGGTCTGATTGACAACAACAATAACAACATTGAATGCTACATTTGCTCTGAGCACTTAAATCACATTTGCAAAGGAAATTAAAGAAACTTCAATAACTACGATAACTTAGGAAATAGATATGTTTAAAGTGGAGCCAGGGGGATAAATGAACCTTGCGGTTTGAATCGAGCGGGTAACGATTCACAACATATTTATTCACTGATTGTATCTGTAAACATGCTTACCCTCTCGTTCTTATTCTTGATGGCGAAGTTCAGCACAGTTAGTTTCAGCGCTGCCTTGTTGGCCGTCCTGACCTGCACATGAGCCAGACCCTTGATGGAAGGCATGGTCATCACACAGCCGATCTCCTTCATGTTTCGGCACAGATTCAGCAGTGCCACCGCGTACTCCTCACAACGGGTCGACAGATTGGAATAATCCTTCTTGAACTCGTACTCCTCCCGAGCCAGACGCTCCATCCTTCCATTAAGAACGAACGCTTGATAAACAGGATCATTGGAACGTGAATTCTCATTCGTTAGTTCTTCCTTTTCGCAGTCAGCGAGGTACGACAATGACAGGTACACGGGGCTGGCCAAAGCCCGATACCCGTTCAAACGGTACAAAGCCTTTTCCAAACTCCCCATGGCGTTACAGCTATCGCACGCACAAGACCGGGCATGGGGTTCCTCGATACGATATCCCTGGGATAACAAAAACTTCACTAAATCGTAGTCATCCTGTTGTGCGGCCAGAATGAGACCAAAACTCCCTAGTTTGGAGTCTCTGATTTTCTCTGCTTCGGTTTCAAGAACGCTAGGTTTCCCTCTGAAATATCGTTTCACTTGACGTAAATCTCCTCGGCGAACGGCTTCTAAAAAGAAGTTGTCCTCCTCTGAGAGAGACATTTCTGGCATGGCTGCTTCCAAAACGTCAAACAACGACGTCGAAGTTCTCCTTTCACGCCTTAGCGCATGGGCCGCCATGTTTAGCAAAAGCTAAATTTAAATTAAACACTGGGAATTAGAATTTCTCCATATGATACCAAAGCTAATCCAAAGCATGGGGATATTTTACGTTAGTGGATGCCAAAGGCAAACCTTGATAGCAAACAGAGCGTAAGTAACCCATGAACTCTACTGAAATGCAGCAGTGAATTGATAACTAGTTCAGCACATGTAAATTGACCACAAAATCCAGTTTGCGGTTGCTGAGAAGTAATGACATGTGCTTGGAATGCACTGTATGCATTAATGGGGCAATGTCAGCGGCTACTAACCTCGTCTTGAAACAATCCAATACAGCGAATGTATCACTGCATGAAATTAGAAACACTAGCCATCTCACACAACTTTAATTATCAACTCTAATTACATCGAAAAATAACAGCTGACCAGAAAGCTGTCTAATTGTCAATAATACTATGATTAAAAAAATACCTACGACTATGTTTATTCCAGAAGTAAGTATTTTGAAAGGCTTCTCAGTAAAACAATAAATGTAAAGTACATTGTTACGGCATTATCCTTGGCTCATCGTTATAGAGAACAATCTTTTGACTCTAGTTTAACTTGAATGCAATTTGGGAACGTAACAGCTTACCATGTCATAAATACATTATAAAATACTAAACCTATTTTCTGTCTCCTTTGCCGGCGATGAAACTAAGTATTTACTTGTTTTTGGGATAAAATATCGAGGTTACCTTTAACAGTTTCGATTCAGCCTTGGACAAGGAACAACATAATAGAAAAATAACAATAACATAACAACAACATAATAGAAAAATATATGTTACTGTTTGAAGACTAATAAACGTTACTCTTCCCGTTAACGTTTATGACCCTCTCTCCTGTCTGCAATTACCTTTCAAAACTAATTTTATAGACACTTAATAAAGTTCATGCATGTTTTAATTTAAAACAAAAACCGTCGAAACTCTTGCAATCTTTGTGAAACTTGTGTGTCAAAAAGTATGATTGTTATGTATTATTTTGTATTTCGAACATGAACTACCTGCGGATTAATGCTATTATTGAATTGTGTGTAAAGTGAAAGGATGATGTGGTTGGTAGCCATTATTGTTAATATGCTTGTCACTGCGAAATTTCTGCCTCTCAACCCCTCTTCTCCAGAACACAACACAGACCTCAACTAGGGATCGAACCCACAACGCTTGATCTGTAGCCAAACGCAATTCTGATTCTGCCACCACGCCTCCCATTTTTAGCATAAAAATGTTTGTAACAACTTCTCCATTCGGCTGTCGCAACATTGCCGAAGAAACCGTTTAGCAGACATACAACATTTCTTGATGCAGCCTTCAGGTTTCAATGCAGCCTTCAGGTTAAGACGTTAAAACTGAGAAGAAAAGTTTAGGGTAATCTTTAGAGTAGTTTTTGTCTAGCTATATATTTCTTATTATTCTTAACTTATCATTTCTTAACTTTTAAATTTTATCATTATTGCTTATATACTTGCTTGTATACTCTGTATACACTGAATAAGAAACCCTGACTATCTATCCAAGAAAAAAAATAAAAAGATCTCCAGTAGAACTACTTATGTTAATGTTTTGTTTTCTCGCTATCCTACTACTGTATGCAGCTTAGGTTCTCACTTTCGGTTGGCTTTCGATCTCCCAGAAATCGAAGACTGGAGAGAATAAAAGAGTACGTCGCAGAAAAATAGAACAACGCACGTATGCCAGATCAAAACACAGTATTGATAGACTTGGTAGAATGAAGAATCTCCTGTTGATGTTAAGGGTTCATAGCATCGCGTCGCTTTCCAGACCCGAGTGAGTTTTACTCCGTTTATCGCGTGCTTGTGCTTTGTTTTCTCCCTGAATGATGATAAAAAGAAAGAGGTTCAGAGATAGTTTTAAAACTCTTCGCGAATTGCTTTGCTCCGTTACATCACGTCTTCTTATAAGTGGACACCTTTCTACAGCACTTTCTAATTACTCTAATGCGGACACCTATCTATTGTCCATATTAGACAGTTGACCACATTAGATGGGTGTCCACGGGGGACTTGTCTAATATGGACACCTGAGAAGAAGAATGCGGACACCTCTCTATAGTTGACACCACTTTAATAATACGGATATCTCCCTGATATAGGCAGTGCTCAGTGCCGCAGACAATTTTTCAAAGGACACTCTTTGCTAATGCGGAAACATCTCTAATCTGGACACCTCTTTAATGTAGCCTCATATAATGGTATGAAGAGACTAAAGATAGAACTCTTAGTACTTACCTTCGTTTGTCTCTTCATTGCATCAGCAGCATGTTTGCTCTCCTCACGTCTTCTCAATGCATCTTGTAACCGAGTTATCATATCTTTCAATTCCTGCTCGTCCAATCTCTCTGGAAGAGCGACAGGCTGTTTTGTTGTCTTCTCCAAAGAGAGAAGATACCGCTGGATCAAGCGCTTCATCACAACGCAGCGCTGAATTTAAAAACAAAACAACAAATAAGAAATGAATCGAGTACACAAAACTGGAGAAGGAAGTGAAGGAAGTGGCCGAGTGAATTAAAGCGCTTAATGTCAAATCTTGAGGTCCTTTATCCAAAACCCTCACCCTGCCACAAGCTGGCTTTCTTCCGAGTGGTCACCAGTTCAACTCCTCAACCGCGCCATATTCATAGCCAGCAGACCAATCGGCGCTTACCGTTTGGATTTTTTTTGAAAACGTTTCTGTTCTATATAGTAAATTTGCAATATTTGTTTGAGTACAGTATCCTCAATAAGCCCAGCAGTGCAAAAACAGTAATTGATTTTCTGTTTAATTGTAAAATCTAGGCCGTGGAAACTCTAATCTGCAGTGATCATTCAAATGACTTGCTGCACACCTGCATGCTGGCTCTATGTAATCGTTGCCTTTAGTTCTTTTCTTTTTTTTTTTTCAAATTCTCCGCGCGAACAAGATGTACGAATTTGTCACGACAAATACTCAATCTCTGGACTTTTTAAAGGCTTTCTTAAGGCGTGAAGTATATGTGTGACACGAGATTGAGAATCCGTTCTTGTATTCTCCCAAAAAACGCATCCCAGTCACCCATGAACAGTAGATTTGACACCAGCCGAGTTTCAGACAGCCTCAACTAGATCGGTGAAGTTACACCGGGTGGCGGTTTAATGGCCGCACAAGAACACTAGATTCTGTAAGTGCATAAATACGATTAAAACAATACCAGAGACGGGGATGAATAATTCACTTCAATTCTAACGAGGGAGAGAGTCAATCACGGTAGATATGTGCGTGACGTTCTCTTTGAGAGCACGCACTTACCTTCTTTATGTCGACCTTCTCTTTCAGTTTTGATGCTCCGTCTCCACCAGCACAGCATCCGCGCTAAAAATAGCAAAGCAAAGAAGTTGACATGAAAACTGACGAGTGACAGAGCTATATCATCCTTACGATCACTCTTTCGACTAAATTATCAATTAGGAGTAAAACAAATCGACACTCTTTAGTAGTACTTGCAGCCGTCATGGCTGTCACGCAATGCTTCGCGTATGACTTGTCACGCAATGCGTCGCGTAATATCATTGTGTGACAGTACATGGAATGACTTTCTATCAAATGTCAGTAAAACACAGTTCAGCGATCATAAATAGCGTTAAAAAATGGTAACGCTCTGATTGTTATAAAATGAATAATAGCCTCCATACACCTTCCTAATCCCTCGCAGCAATCCGAACTGTGGAGTTAGCTAACTTACCACACAGCTTGCAGGACCAGCACACAGTCTTCTACAAAGATGAAATACCAACTTAGGCGGGGGAATGAGGTTGAATGGAGGCGGCATTACGTTGCCTTCATCAAGATAAGGCATCCACATCCGGGTTCTAGAGAATTTCCACTGAATATCGGCGTCGTCCTTTGGGAACAAACAGAAACGGCCGTCAAATTTAAAGACCTTAAAACTGGAAATTCTTAAGCGCTTTCTTTATCATGTTTAAAGCTGTTAAAAAACGCCCACTTTCACTTTTCATTGCTTGGGAGAGCTCGTTATGCATAGTAACTAACTCTAACCTCCCCTCTCAAACCGTACAGTTCCGAAAGTGGCGATCCTCCAACGAAATTGGAGTTAAATTTCACGATTGTTGGCAAAACCCTAGCGAAACGACCGTCAAATCAAATGCGACTTGACTTGTAGTGAGACACAATGGAAACACAAGATACAACGAGCTGTACTAAAGTGACACGATCCTTGTTCTTTTCATGACGATTATTATTCCAAAGGAAAAGTTTCACTTCGCTTTGATGTTATACAAAAAATGTCAACAACATGATTTTTCCTCCTCATCCTCTTTATATCATCTTGTTTACACATTTTGTTAGTCAAAGATGGAAAGGTTCACATATGGTACAGGGTTTTTGCCACCCAAAAGCAGTGACTCTCACAGCGGAGGGACAGTAGAAAAAGACTGCTTCAAACCTAGAGTTAAGGGGAGGGTCTCATGATTCGGCGCATGTCTCTATATCAAAATACTTTTGTTCGCTTCTAATCAATGCTATCGCTTTAAAAACCCCACTCAGATGTAGTCCAGTATCACATACTATAGTTAGTTGCAGAATGACGAATGACCAAAATTCAGAGAAGATTTTACCGACGCTGTCGACCGTTAAATTTAGTTTCTACCCGTACGATTTATTCTACGGTTGATAATTTTACCGCTATTTCATGCGAAATTTGCTAACTTGCTTACGATTGGTTCATAAGCAAGGAAAAACTGGGCCTGTGCCAAAAAGCGTGCACAGGCGAATGAATAATACAGACATGCGCCGAGCCGTGAAACCCTCCCTTAAAGACAGACGTTCTTTTGGGCCCCTTAGTACGGTCAACTTACCGCGACTCTTTGATAGGAGTTCGCCATCATGGCAATCAGCATATTGATGGCGACCACAATAGACAGAATACTGTACAGTCCCAGCAGTATTTCGCCAGTGTACTGAGTGATGATGAAGTTCTTCTCTGTACTTAAATCCGACAGCTCTGACAATCCAAACAAATCCCAGAATAAGAACCTTAGGCTTCCTCCAATCCTGTAAAATGCATAGTTTAGTTATCAGTCCTATACAACATGTGATGGTAGCGCAGGAAAATGCGTGAGTAAATAACGAATGGTATTATTTTGCCTTGTTGTTGGTGATAAACTAGTGCGAGTAAATTATCGCGTTCCCGCAATCTACTTCAGTAAAAGTGCGCGCAGAGTTCCACTCTAATTGTCCGCCAAATACAAAGGAGGAACGAGTACTAGTTCGTCTCAACAATAAACTGCTTTCTTTAATGCAAAATTCCACACCAAGGGTGAGGTCAAGATGGATGAATATTGGCCGCGCTCTTGTTTTCACAGGTTTATGGTCCGAGACGGAGTTGAAATCCATGAGCTGCAAAGCAGGCAAAAAACGGACGAGGCCCATCCAGTCACCTTGACCGAACAACCTTGGTAAATAAAGGATTTATTAAATAAGATAAAGAACACCAAAAATATGATATTCGCGCTCGGATCAGCGCGAAATCCCGACCGTACAGTGTAGCGCCATCTTGCCCGCTGCTGTATTCCGCAAAAAGAGTTTGTTCTTTCTGCTAGCCTCTCCCAGGGGTTAGTTGGGGCGCAGCACGAAAAACTGAACATCTGGAAGGAGCTATCTTCCTGCCAGGTAATAACTCCTTTAAAGACCCAGCTTTTTCGGTCAAGATGGCTGGATATTGGACTCGTTCCTTTTTGCGACTTCTTTTGGTCCATAAACGCGTCAGACTGCAAGCAGTAACTCTTTTGCTCGATAATCCGTGGGAAGAACACTAAGAATCACTTGTTTTGCGTTCTTCTCCACGGATTTCCGAGCAAAAGAGAGATTGGTCGCAGTCTATAAAGGTGCAAAACAAAAGAACTTGGCCACTATCCAGCCATCTCGACCTCACGCTTGGTCAGCAACCCATGCATGCGGCACCCAAATCCTTGTGATTCATACGAGTTAACTTTCCAGAATTATTGCTAATCTTAGGGTAGGAAATATCAGTTGATAAAGTACTTACTGGGCAAATTCGTGTTCAGTCGCATTCCCAGTAAAGGTTTCCCTGGCTTGAACGTACTGAGAGTACACCTTCCTTTCCGCCCAACCAAATGCAAGAAACAACAACAGAAACAGGAACAGAAACTTCGCAATGTCCCGAATCATCTTCACAAGCGACAGCTGCAGCGGACCGAGAACGGAGTTCACTTGAAACGAATTGGACGCACTGATGAAGCTCAAGACCAAACCGATGGAGAAGAACGCATTGGACAGGAGAATCAGGCGGTATGCGGACTCTTTCGCACTTCTACCGAATGCTTCACGGACAGGAATTGCATCTGTCCCCTTGCCCTCCACAGACAGGAAAAATCCAGCAAGCCAGAAAAGGCCGGAGATGACAAACATTCCCAACATGAAGAGCGTGACAAAATTCCAGTATTGCGAAAAGTAGCGCTCTTTTCCTTGACGGAAAGCTTCTTTTGCCTCTTGGAACAGCAAACCAGCGATCCACAGCGTTATAAGGACATCTACCAAGAAAAAGAGCGTCAATTTCCACGAAGAATGGCCGCACAATCACTAATTTACAGACATTCTTCTTATATCCCAATAGATCGTTTTCACTGTCACGCAATAAAAAAATAAATCGAAAACTATCCAGTGGAAAAAGCTAAGAAATTGTGATGTTATAGAAGATAAAAAAATAAGACACTTCCCCAAGTTTTAGGTCTCTGCGTTTCCCCAAACTTCAGATATTCGTCGAAATGTTTCGCAGAAATTTACAGAGCCCAGTATAAAAACGCCATGTTGGTGTACCTCCATGGTACACCAATATGGCGGCCGGAAAATAGTGTAAACATCTGGAACTTACTTTGGCTTTCTAGGCGACTGATTAGCAGTACTGAAAAACCAAGTATTTACATAAGCACTTTTCCTAATGCTCTAGCTTCTAACTGAGCTCAAAATCATGAGATAAGTATATATTTTTCAACAAATTTGATCGTAGCCTTGTGTCACGCACCTCCATAACTCGGAAATTCAAAATGCTCTGGTTTCCAAACGAAGCACGCTATTGAGCTTTAAAGTTGTAAACAGATATAAATATGTCACCTCTTATACCTGATGAGGATGAAAACTTCGGTGGATTTTTAGTTTTAGATTTTAGAAAGTGATGACGTCACGTGAAAACGATCTATAAAACAGTTTCCAGAAATGAAAAGAAGGTAGTCCCATTTGTTATCTCAGTCTTGCTGCACATCGTTGAGGCTGTGTGGTCTAGTGGTTAGGGCGCTGCCGGGATTTGTAATCCGTGTTCCTAGCTGCCGCTAGAAGCCGAGAGTTGAGTTCGGTGGTCCCGAATTCTACTCCTCCGCGTCTTGTAAATAGCCAACTGGTCAGCCTCCAACCAGTTGGGATTTTAGACAAGTTTTCAGTTTTGTTTACCATACTTGTTTCGACATTTGTAGTGTCTCCAATTACCATGACGCTCAAATAAAGTGATTTATTTATTGTTTTATTGCAATTCTGGACTTCCATTTACTTGCACCATTAATATTTAAGTAACACGTGTGTTTGTTCTTCTCATCCCCTCCCCCCATTCCCGCCTTATAAACGACAGCTGAAGATTGGTGAAATTGAAAAAGAGCTTTGTTGTTTTTTCCAGGTTTGCATATCATATTTTGCCTATTGTTATGTCAATGATTTTTAAGGCAATTTAGGCTAACCGTTGTGCCATTTCGTGTTTTAAACACGCCCGCCGCTATCCAAATTGCAATTTTCGAAATCCAGCTTTCCCAGGGCACGAGGATG
The DNA here is from genome assembly GCA_964020085.1 of Micromussa lordhowensis. Classification (NCBI taxonomy): domain Eukaryota; kingdom Metazoa; phylum Cnidaria; class Anthozoa; order Scleractinia; family Lobophylliidae; genus Micromussa; species Micromussa lordhowensis. The sequence goes on from OZ026597.1 coordinate 30,776,031, forward strand.
TCTATTCATTTCTCGCTGGAAATCTCAAGGGAAAAAGACCACGCAGTACGCAGTACGCAGCTTAGACTACATCTTGCCTCGTTTCAATTCGTCAAGGGTAGCAATGCACGCATACCGACGTTTTAGTGTGATGTTGGGGCAAATAGATAACGTTGTGACTTCAAATCCCGGCGAGCCTGCATGCGACCAAGCACACTTGATAATAGGGAAAACTTTTAACACAAGTTCGTACTATTCCACTTAAAAACAAAAAACACAAAGTGACAGAAATACGGTTAGGTAGAAATGTACTTACCGAAGATTTGAAACTGAAGCACATCATAAAATTTGTCTTGAACCGAGGACAAAATGAGCAGCATAAGAAACAGGCAGAACGAACCCGTGTGATTCATAAACTTGAACATTGGTCTCTGTAGGAGTCTGCTGATCCGGCTGTTGGGCAACAAGAAATAACATGGGGCTAATACTGGCCCCAATACTGTCAACAGCAGACCTAATATCAACTTGGTGAGGAAGCCAGAATCTTCCCACCATCCTAATCTGTCATACAGAACTGAGTTCAACATCAGCTGGCTGTAGGGGTGAGCTACAAACTGCAAACAAACAACAGAGCATGCTTGGGTGAAAAAAGTATAATGGGACATGTAATTGCAGAGTGTGCTATCAAGTCACCAGAAGCTTATCACCTAGACCTAGGTGATAAGCTTCTGAGTCACGGTAGTTACTTTCATTGTGGATATGTGGGCCGTCACAGTGGGTCATCACGCAACGCGTGGACTTGCTTAGGGAAGAGCCATTATTTTTTTGAGCAGGGGGGGGGGGGGGGGAAGGGGGTTCATTGGGCAACTTCCAAAAAACAGCTGAAAAAATATTGCAAGGAGAGCCACAGGAAACATGTTGAGTAAGTGTTTTCTACTATCCGGGTCCCGTGTTTGACTTCAAAAAAGAAATGTTGCACAACCTATTGCCCATCCCCAAAAAGCATGCACAACCTAAAAGTGAGAAAAAAAAATCCTACCCCAAAAATTGCCCAGCCCCCCCCCCCCCCCTCTCAAACATAATGGTCTGTCCCTTAGTAGAGTGTACCAGCGTTGCATGACAACGGAAACTGCAATGTAGTATCCCATGACTGTCAAACTGACACGGAAATATGAACTTCCGTCAATATTGAATAGAAGGGATACAAGGTAGTGATCTTAAAATCTACAGTTCCAAGTCTTTTGGCGCATTCTCTGGACAGTGACAAGAAAAAATAAGAATCTTTCTTACCAGACATAAACACTCCTAAAATTTGCCTCAAAATACAGCATGTGCCAAAGCTAACTGAGTTTTATGTGAAGCTATAGGTCAATAGGCAGTGAATATCATGGCCATAGTTCAGTGTAATGAATACCATGAGCATGCTTTTTCTCAGTCCTATCACAGGAGAAAATTGTCCTTCCCACTGTCCTTTACAAATATGAACTGGAGTCATGTCAGGTAGAACCATGACTAATCTGAGAGGTATTTGTCTAGCTTTAGGGTAGCAGACACTCAAAACCATGACACTTCTGTGAAAGGGCAGATAGACAACTCTTTTCAACAGTCATGGTTGGATAAAAGTCTGCATACAACCCAACTGGGCCATCAGGCCAGCACTTATCTCTGGTTTCTGTAGCAAGAGTTAGGAGTATGACTATCCTGGCTGTCCCCAGAAGGGTAACCCTAGCTGAGCACTAGGGTAATTATCCATCTAATGTCAGGGTAACCCTAGCTGCCTTGTAAATGCTCTGCTAGGGACAACTCACCTAAATGGGACAACTTTATTTGAGCTCCAAGAAACAAAATATGATAAACATACCAGCAAAATAAGTGAGTTATGACTTACGAAAAAATTGTGTTAGGAATTTTAATTGAACTTAGAAATTGAAATTATTTCAGTGGAACTGATAACCCATATAATGCAGTTGAAAATAGGTTTTGGCAATAAAATAACTATTGTTTAGTTGTCCCAGGCAGTACAGTTACCCTACTGGAAAAATCTTGCTTGTATCTCTGACCCTCTTGGTAGGGTAATCATAGCACTGCTCTATGGTTACCTTACCGGCTTGTGCATGCAGACAGTGAGGGTTATCACCCTGAGCTGATTGCATCTTGGTACTATGGTGATGCAGCTATTTCAAAAATATCCACATTTTTTTTATTGACAAAGGTTTTCGCCTTGCATGAGTCGCTTTTATAAAAGTCACTATCGATCACAGGACATTACACGCGGTTAAAAGTTCTAAATAGTTTACACTACCTTTTCATTCCTATTTGCAATGGCTAAATTCAAAACACTCAGCTTTTGGGCTTCTTTTCCTCCTCTAACCTCCACGTACTCCAACTGATCAATATCTGGCACACTCATTACACAAGCGATTTCTTCCATCGAGCGGCACTTTGCGAGAAGCGAAACCGCGAACTCTTCGCATCCATCCGACAGCTTCTTGTAATCGTTCTTGAATTCGTACTCAGCCTCCACTAGACTCTCCAGCTTCCGGTTTAAAAAGAACGCTCGGATGATTGGGTCTTTCGACGATCTTATGTCTCGTTCATCGTCGGAACTTTCGTTGGAGTTCTCGAGTAAATAAGACATGCACAAGAAAACAGGGCTTGCAAGCGCTCGGTAGCTATGCAAACGATAAAGCGAACTCCCCAATCGCTTTCCGAAGCTCTCGCATTCACTGCAGTCACAAGATCTATTGTGGAATGACGGCTCTTTAATCTTATATCCCTTCTTTAGCAAAAGCTCTACTATTTCTTGGTTGCCATTGTGCGAAGCCAGCATCAAAGGCGAAATGAATTTTCTGTACTGAGCTTTGCTTGTCTGTTGTGAAAAAGAAACCTTACTTGAACTGGCACCCTGAGTCTCTGTATCCTTCACGAACTCGAGTAATGCCTTCACCCAGTCGACCGACTGATTTGCAACTGCTTGCAGCAGTGACGTACCGACTTCGGCGCCGTTTTCAAGCAGCAATTTTGCGATATCATGGCGGTCGTTGTTCACTGCTAGCTGCAGTGCGGTTTCTCCGGATAAGTTGACACAGTTTACATCAACATGTTTCTTCTGCACCAACGAACTAACCTCGTGTGTGCGCCCGTCACGAACTGCATCAAGAAATCCACGCTGCTCCTCGCTTAGAACAACGTCTCCACCATGACGTGAATCGGTCAAATCTTCAAGTGTTACTGCAGTTAATGGCGGTTCATAAACGTTCTCCATACTCAAGAGTCGCCGTTTGAAGTGTTAAACACCGTTGACGAGTTCCTCTTTCAGTATCGAAACAGCGGGCACGTCGTCCGTCACCGTCACGCTCACCGGGTTCCTAGAGGCCGCGATACTTTTGGTCAGCACTAAGGGTACCGCGAATTTTCAGCCCGGTCAACCGGTCGGTCAACCGGGACTTTCACTGGGATGAAATTCAAGAAACAAAACCAAAGTGGTGGAACATCGTTCGCGACTATCGTAGCTTTGTGGAGACTTGTAGAAGTTTCCCAGTTGAAGGTCTATGTCTATTTATTTTTGTCTAAAATGTTTCGTCCCGGTTACCCGGGTTGGAGTGTTCATATGAAAAATTTTCATCCCGGTTCGGTAACAGGGTCACGCCGGCTTCTCATATGAACACATCGAGTAGCGAGGCGAGATCTCGGAAACCGAGCCAGTTCGGTTTTTGACCGGGCTCATATATAGCGGCCCTAATAAAGGCAATTCGCATACTTCCGAAGTGGAAACTCAAGACAAAAATAATGCCATTTTGGTCGCTGTATTAAAAAAGCGAAGCTGCTACTTAGCTTTGTCAAAAACATTACGTCCGACTCACTCGGGCTGGAGTGTTCATATGGGAAATTTTCATCCCGGTTACCGACATATCGGTCGCAAAAACCGAGATCTCGGTACCCGGGGCAGCCCGTTTTCTCATATGAACACGTCGAAATTTTTTATGAAGGGGAGTGACGAGGCGAGGAAAGAGTGAAGACAAGTATTTTTGAATACAATATTATTGGCTATTACCAGACTTGTTCACCTTGATTTGATTTTTTTGTTTCATTCCCATAACTCCCGGAGCCAAGTTAGAATTTATCAAAATTAGTCTATTTCGGTTTCCATAACAACCGTCCAAACTAGCGATCAGGCGCTCTCTTTTTCCCTAAAAAGACGTGTGAATCGCAGTTGACACTGTGCAAGCCTCCTCCAGCTTCTCTCAGTCGGACCCCGCACAACAGGCCATTTCCGAGTTACGTCAGTTACCTCTGTTTCAAAACGAGTCGTACAAAGTAAGTCTGGTTTGCATGAAAATGAATTGAACATGAAGGCTGAATACTTTTCCATGTGAATAGTTTCGTACAAAGACTCGTTTTAACACAGAAGCTCAAGGCAACTCGGAAATGGCCTATTTGTATCCCAGTCATATTCACTTAAGGTGGCCGAACACAGTTTTCAAGTGCCTATGTTTAATTCACCATAACTTTTAAACTATTTATGCTTTGGCGCCCATTTTTTGCAAGAGTCAAGGTTGATTACAGAAGTATTTATTCTCACATTTTGACTAGGGCGTGTGCTGTTGCCATGGCAATGGGACTGGTTAAAAACAAGACTTAAATAATGGTTTTTGTATATTTAAAAAGGATCCAGTCGTTAGATTGTTTTTATATTTGGTACTCTAAGAATTGATATTAAAGCCCTTCTGTCAACACGGTTCTAATAAAATTTTGACATAGGCGATTTTCGTAATTCGCCGTTAATCGTTTTCTGTATTATTAAAAATCCCCTATGTCAAAATTCAGATTTTTTTTGATAGATCATTCACGTGGTCTCTGATCTATTTTTCTGCCAAATTGCTTGAAATTCTAACGACTGGATCGTTAGAAATCGGTATGTTTCTGCTAAAGCAATCGGTCTCAATTTTTCGAGCAAATGCGCATGCGTTGCATTTAACTGGGTTCTTTCGGTAACAAACAAAACCCGAAAATAGACCTTTTTCGCTTGTACATTTTGTTTTCCCAATACAGATCATGTGATGATACTCAGGAGATTTGATCCTTTGTCGTGCTCATTAAAAAGAGTACATGCAAACATATTCATGCTTGCATGCTCTCTTTTTAATGAACAAGACAAAGGATCAAATCTCCTGAGTATCGTCACATGATCTGTAATGGGAAAACAAAATGTACAAGCGAAAAAGGTCTATTGCTGGGTTCTTTGCATCGTTACCTTTTCTAGCATATCTTTGTAATAAAAGACTAAAGCCATCAATACACTGCGTTCAATTATAGAGAAAATTAACACAGATAGTGCGGGTGTTGAGTAAATAAAAGATCGCTCTACTGACGGCATGTTTGTGAAATCCTTGTGCACGTGTTTTCATGCCGTCAGTAGAGCGATCTTAAAAATATTGCATCAGCAAAAGCACGTGCGAAAACTGTGTTCGGCCACCTTAAATGCCACTGCACCTTGTAAGCGATTGAAAATATCTAATCAATGGATGTTCCACTTCAAATCTGTTGTTCTATATAGATACATTGTACATGCCAGTAAATGAATTTTATTCACTTCAATTAAGAATAAGAAAATACTTGTAATAAAATAAAGATCTGATCTATTATTCATTGATGTGGTGGCACTTGCGACCAGTCCCTCTCTCCCTACGAAGTGTTCTTATTGTCAAAGGCTTGTTTCATGTTTCAGCGCATGCACACGGCACAGCCATAGGGTGAGCACGAAGGAATGTTTTTTTGTTGTTGTTGTCACTGCACAACATGTAGATCAGAGATCAACTATAATTTGATCAAGACGAAAATGATTACGTACGTAAGATTTCAACGGACAACACAGCAAATGACGATTTAGTGTCGAGTATAAAATTTGTTAGTCAGGATGAAGGTTCTTTTCTCAACTCACGTGTTATCTTCTCGCATTTAATTGGTTGATACACGAAGCAATCGAATGGAGCATTGCATGGAAGTCATTAAATGCATATTGACTTCTGATTAGGCAAAATATCTTTATCACTGCTTATTCTTGACTGACCGCAGCACTATCAAAAGGCAAATTTCCCGTACGAGTCACTGGCCTAGCCTCCTATGCAGACCCTCTTTGGGCTCGTCACTTAATCTTCCCTCCCCCAAACACTCATTGAAAGGCCACGCTCGAATCTGTTGAAGACTCTAGCAAAATTTCTCCGGGTCCAAAGTTTGCTGCCTTGATCAGGAAGTGCGCTGTGATTGGGCTCCGTGAATAGCAATATGTTTCAGCAGACGTTCGGGGAAGAGGAAGATCACGTGACGAGCCCAAAAAGCGTCTGCGTAGGAGGCTATCACCAGCCTGCTGTAGACTGAATAAAAGCTTGAATAAAAGCTAAAGGCAACAATAAATTAATAAAGGCTTGCGCCTGTTCCGAGCCGTAAAATCAAATCTTAAGAGTATTGCGAGAAAATTGGTGAAGCGCACGATGGGCGACAGACCCTTTTTCCCCCCTTCCTACCACCAAGAGATCATAATCTATTGCTGGCTCTCAACACATGCCTTTTCTAACTGTGTAGAAGAGTGCCTAATGTAGCTTTATCTATTCTTACTTATGTAATATCTAATATTTTTTTTTGTTATTTATCCACGGCAGCTGAAAAATGTTTGAAGAAAAAGTTGATAGGGAAGCCGTGCGTCATACACAAAATATTAAAAAAATATGACAACTACGCATTATTACAACAAAATCAAAATATACTTAATTAAAAATATCTATCTATCAATATACATCTAATCTCTCAAATATTATCTAAAATATAAAAATTATGTTTTCGTGAACTATAGACCCTTTTCATAAATGGCCGCCAATTGAAAATTCTTTTGTATCCATTTATCGCGGAGCTCCGGCGGCCGAAGGCCGCCAAGCGGAGCCCCATACCCATATTAGGAAACTGAAGGGAACCCATGAACTGATTTTCTCATGTGTATCATGGCTAGCGGTATTGCTCGTGGGCGCGTACGCACGACGACGACGACGACGGTGGTGGAGTCGCGCAACATGGCGGCGACAATTGACACGTAAACCAAAACGAGGCTTCAGTTTTCGCGGGCTTTCCTTGTAGGTTGACAGAGCACATGTACCCTTGGTTTAAAGCGTCCTTTGGACATCCATGTTGCAGTCAATTGACACCTGTCAAAACAAGGAATCCGCTGACCAGTATCACGTGACCATATCGCGGGCTCAAGTTCAGGGCTCATCGAGGTCACGTGTTTTTTTAAAGTTGACCGCTGCCCAAGTGCTGCTTTTTTCGATCAGATCGCGGGCTCATGTCAGGATTAACTTGCTGTAAACAGCGTAGGGTTGGTAGGAAGCCGGTTAACGCTAACCCAGGATTAAAATTTAACCGAATTATAACCTTTTCTTTTGTACAAAGTTTTTTCACTGCTTTTGTTTTGCGTATTTTGCTTTCATTAAAATTCAAAACACAAAAACAATATACAGAAAATCTCACCGCAAAGTTACAAAACTCAAATCAAAATTCTACTTTATCCTCGGCTAGTTTGATCGGGCTCTGAACAACCCGGCCCAGGAGCTACGCTTTTAGGCTGGCCTAAATCTATATATTATTAGCCTTACTAACCTAGTTTCAGAGTAAAAATTCTTTTGAATTACCAACTTCAAAATGAGGTTAGTAAGGAAAAAGAATTTATAATTGGCCGCCATTTATGAAAGTGGTCTACAGTGAAAATACTTACCGCTAATGAACCTTTTTGTGAAATAGGTTTAGAATTATGCTCTATATACTAAGGCAAGGTTTATCAAACTCCAACTAGAATCTCCAAATACTATTCATTCATTCTTTATGAAGTCCATAAAATTTCACCGCGTTGTCGCAGAACACCGCCTCCCTCTCTGTTTCTGACAGATGCGAAACGCACTGGAAGTAAGTGCTAAAGGTTTGCTCATAAGAGGCATTTCTTGCCAGGGTGCAAACTGGCCAATCCGAGCCATACATACAGCGGTCTGCTCCAAATATGGAAGTCACGTGCTACAAACAAATGCAGGTAATTCAATATATAATAGACCAACGAATCCTTACGACTTTAGAGGATCTTACAGAGACATTGAGAGTCCAAGGGAGCAACGACCGATCAATTTTCACTAACTGCGGGGTTGTCAGGCAGGCCTCCATTTACATGTAAAGGTTAAGAAACCAGTGATTATATGGTTTGCATTACAACTCATTAGTTAAACAAAGAGAAACAATTCAAAAGCAGATCTCCGAGCTGGTACCTCAGACTGCATGACTGGTTTGCAATCCTCTCTTATTATTATTTTCTGAAAGGGGAGACTACGCACCAGTCAGTGAACCAAGTTGTTTTCAGCAACGTTTTAACTTCAAACATAATTTTGAGTTTTCATAAAGGACAAGGGGTTGTGAGCTATTTGAAATCTATAATAGCTCCGGTGCAGTAACATTTCTCAGTTACGAAAAGCCGCTCCGTACACTGCAAACTGACCTGCACATAGGGAACCAAATCTTGAAGTTTCCACTCATGGGACGCTTCCGTCACAAATCCCGAGCTGCAAATGTAGAAGGGTATTTTGAGATTATTTTGGGATATCTAACCTTCCGATGGTGTTAGACTTTTAAAAATGTCAAAAAGTTGCACAGTTGAAGGTTTAAAGAGCTGTATAACCATCATCTCCAAGGAAACTTACACTTCCAAGAGACATGAGTATCTATTTGTTTCGAAACCAATTACAACCTTAAACGGTGTTTCTCAGCTGCGGGATAGAAAAAGATCAGCCGAAAAAGTTACTTTCTCCTTCACGAGCTTTGACACGTACGCCAGTGACTCTCAGAACCCAAACTTGAATAATCAATTCAAGAGTCTTATTTAATAAACTTGCTTCTTGGCTTTTCCTAACACCATCAAGGATCTTAAGTCTTCAGCCTTTCTTAGCCACATTTCTCTAATTTCTTCAACTCAAAACGAGAAACTTCTCTGATAGAAACTGAATTATGCCATAAACGTTCCATCTACCGAACGTGTTTTCAATTTTTCAAATTTTCGCACAAGCAAAAAAACTACCAGAAAGCCTTGCATTTCTAATATGCACTGCACTGCACTGCAGTGGAGTGGATTGTATAGCTGAACTTGAAAGACTAACCACTCAAGGGCTTTACTTACATTTTGCAAAAAACGTTTTGATTTTGAGCCAACAATTTAATTCCACTTCTCCAGTCATCCATCTTTCCATTCTTTATTTCTGGTTTTGCAGCATGGTCAACCACAAACTTCAAACTTGAAATCAAAAGAAAAAAAAAATCAGGCGCTCAGTTAGTTGGCGTTAGTTAAACGGCGAGCAAAGAACCGCGAGGAGAAAACGCCTGGAAGAGGAGACGAGTCTGAATGGTAAGTACAAATCGCAAGATTCTTGATTCTTAACCGCTTTCGGTAGAGCTGTGATTCCTTTTTGTGGTTTTGATTTGCAATTACTGGATGTGATAAGCACATAACATCGACAAGCGCAGTTTGTGTTTCACTGACTTCAAGCCTGATTGAACCCTTCTTGGAAAAAGACAAGTTATAATCAAGACCAGTGAATACTGGTAAGTAACCACTCCCTGCTAGTGTTACTTGTACAATGTGGTTACTTCGGCGCGATGTTATTTTCGGATCTTCAACGTTCTTAAGACTCTCCTTTACCATATGCACATCGTTGCATAACTGTAATGTTTATTATTAAGCCAACTTCTTAATGTAATTATTTCAGTTGACCGCTTCGATATAAGAATGCTCTGAAGTTAGGGGAATAGGATGATATCCTATGTTAGACTGGTGTTTATTGGCTGCACGTAAGGAGATTCCAATTCTGGCTTGAATGGAGCCATTACAGCCAGGTACATTTAGAGCGGTTTTCAATTGTGTGTCGATAGTAACCAAGCAGGCAATTACTTTGCTTTTGGTTTTACTACGGTTTGTGAATGGCAGAGTACAGTAGTCTAATTAGTACGTAACTGGTTTGGTTTTTGTTTTACGACACTGCAAACCGCTCTCGAAACGTCAGCTTTTGAGTCTCTTTACGGTGGCCAATTCACATTATCAACTCAATTGATAAAACCAAATTATCCTGTTATAATCTCATTCGACTCACCCCACCGATGGTAACCAGATACCCGGGGGGACGCCCATAAGCAAAGGATGGGGGTGCTTGTCGTATCTTGTGTGGGTTAAATAAGCGGTTTTGTTAACTCTTATGGTGTTCAGCCTCAAATGGTTCACAGCGGGAGCTTTTGCGGCACCTTTTTTAGGGTATTGAGCCGAAAACAAAAGTGATAGTAGAATATGTGTTGTTTTAGAATTAGTACCTCTTTGGGCTGAAAAACATTTCAAGCCAGTCGCCTACAAAACAGGCTCTTGATACCTCTAGGGGGTTCTTTTCAAATTTCCGACAGACAGACAGAGATCCAAATCAAAACAGGGCAATACGACGCCTATGCAGTGGAAGTTCCTTTAACTTCTTCTCCAGTTAATACGTGAAGGTGAAGGAAAGAAAAAGGTCAACGGCTTGAATGGACACTGCCACGTCAATTTTTCTACATGTTTGGACAAAGTGCTCAGTGCTGAGATTATGCGGAAGTAACATCTCTCACACATCCCGAGGAGCGACTCTGTAATCAAGCCTTCAATCAAAGCAAACACTTACTTTGGAAATTTCTTCACAACATCACTAGCCAGTTTAAGATGCCTTGTTCTAAATGAAAGAGTCAAAAAGCAACTGTATTATTTTTACCGAGAGTGGCCACCAAACCTGCACAACTTTTTATTAACACTTAATTTACATAACGTGAATGAAAAACCAATCAAAAAACATATACCACAAAATAATAAATCGCCTGTTGAGCTAAAATATAAAAACCCTAGGATAACAGGAAAATTATTGCTGGAATTTTAGGGAAATATACTAACCGTATAAGTAAGTCATATGTGAGTCCTCGTTCTTGAAGAAATCCTGAAGGGGACACAGAAAAAACGTTGAAGGACACCTTTTTCTCAACACATCTATTTGTTTCCAAAGCTTGCAAGATTTGTTTTAAAACTAATTGTGCAGCAAATAGTCTACATGTGTAAAAAAGTGTAAAATTGCATGGCTTCCAATAAGCCAAATTGGAGTTTCAAGAATTAGTGCAGTGTGCATGTGTTTTTATCCCTAATTTATATGCTTCTTTTGCTTTTCTTTTTCAAATAACGAAGAAGAGAATAAATTAGGGATAAAATTGCATGCCCAATGCACTTGTTTTTATTACTTATAAGCTACCATCATAGGTCTGCAATGTGTACAGAGAGTTGGAAAACTGATGCCACAGTTTTTCTCTTACTACTTGAGGCCCGGCTATCAATCAATTAGTTTTTTATAACATTTAGTCAATAACGGTTAATTAACTGCTAACATGAGTTTAAGAAGCAGATGTGTGAAGTGTTTAACATTCATTAGAGCTTCACTTCGGTCCACCACCATATAGCCTGTGTAGCAAGTGTTCCTGTATGAGCGGAACCAAATCGGGGTTTTCGCATTCGGGCTGGCAGCGCAAAAAATGGGGCAAGAGCAAAAAGGTTGAAGGAGGGTTGGCTTTTTCAACCTTTTTGCTCTCAAGCCACTTTTTGCTCTGGCCCCATTTTTCATGCGGCCCGAATGCGAAAAAGCTCTTTCACCCAGCCCAATTTCGTACAGGAATGCTTGCTACGCAGTCTAACCACCTTAACACAACAGCTCCTTTAGAAGCTCAATTTAATCACTTTGATCATGTTCACATGTGCACAGATTTCAATTTCCTGGTCAGTGTTGCTCAGCAACAAACAATACAGAGAAGGTAATAAAATCAATTTGTAGTACATTGCATGAGATATGGTGAACTTCAACACAAAAAATTGCATATTACAAGAGAATGTTTAATCCATCTGAATGTTCTGAATGTTTTAACTCACTATTGTTTTGTCTGTGGGCATCATTGGCGAAAAAGGCAAAGGGCTTCTCGTAAGTGGACATTTTTGCATGGAAACTGACCAGAAATATTACTGGGGTCCACTTACAAGATGACTCCCACTAAGGTTGCCGTAATGTCAATCACCAACAAAAGTTCTTTTCAGAACTACCCTCATCCAGACGATCACACAAACAGCGGTTTGACTGTATCTAACGTCTACTTTAAAGGACAATCCTTTAATACTGCATACAGTGTACCTAAACCTCTGTGAAATGACTCTTGGTTTAACCAATCGTCTGCTTCTCCTTCCAAAATGTTCCTCACCCCTCTAAATTTTGGATACTTCATGTACCTGTCCAGGATGACATCCACCTAAAAATAATTGGAAAATAATGCTTATTAAATAATGAATTTGCAAAAAAATGTAAAAAAAAACTTATCGTATATACTTCAGTTTAAATATTTAGATTTATTTAGTTCAAATATTTAGAATTCACTCTAAATATCCACTTTAAAGATTTAGAATCCACTCAGTTCTTTGATAATTACTAATATCAGCATTTTATTTTGTACTTTATAATTAAAGGAATTTGTACTACACTAATTGCTTCTCGTGAACTGCTGAAAGATACATAAGTAGCAGAACTTTGTGAAATTTTAAAGAAACTCAAGAATGACAGCTTATAAAATTGTCTCTCTATTGTTCTTGAAAATTCTATCACATACTTAATATAACATGAAAAATCTAATTAAAAATACACTATGTAGTAAAGAAGAAATTTCATCTATAATCATGTATAAATTATGTGTATACATGCATAAACTCAATCTTACCTTATCAGATCACTTAAATTAATATAATACTATTTAGTTATTGTTAATTAATATTCTCAAATGAACTTAATTACCTTTGGATCTGTAAGATCAACCCAACCAACAACGCCAATAATTGTTGAGTTCTGATTGGAAAGTTCCAATATCCAGTCTGCTTGTCAGCCATGCAATAAATAATAATAAATATTTGAAGTTGATAATTTAAACATTGTTTTTTGGAGGCATATTTAAATGCTTCAGTTTTCTTATAACTAAAATTAATTATAATTAACACTGTCAAATAGTAATTCTTAAATATTTTTTCTTCTCTTTTTGCAGGGAACATGCTGTTAGAGGAATTACAAAGACTCACAGAGAGGCCATGTACTGTCATCATAGACTGTGCATGGCAGAGATGCTACAGAAAAGTGATGAATGTCTTATCATCCAAAATTTGAAAGAAAGCCTTTAAGATACCAGAATTTCATTGCCTGGACATGGACTGAATTCATATTCACTCCAAAATGAATGGGGCAAATTAATTTAATTGAAGTAATTAAAAATGAAAATTTTGCCTGTGATTTGGGCTTACTTTATCTTCAAATTCTCAGATGGTAAACATTTTTCCATATTTGCAGGATTTGTAAACTTACAAAAACAGACCTCAGGATTCTAAACGCATGGCCAAACCTACACAACATTACAAATAATTATTATGCAACATAGTTGCAAAACATTTCAATGCAATATGTGGTAACATTTGTTGCATTCAGTATTAATGTTGCAAACCTTGGATTTCAGGCCACCCTATATTGCAAAAATATCCAAGTTACATACAACTCTATCACAAAAAATAACATGTCACAGATCGATTATCGGCATATTAAATTTGATTCAAAATCACCAAAACACACATAATTCTGTCAAACATGAAGTTATATAAGGAGATGAGTACATTATGTCATGTTACCTGTTTCTTCATAGGTCTGGTTTGCTTGTATAAACACCACCTTTCTAACGGGAGAAGGGTTTATGGCACTTTCGAGGTCACTCAATTTGAAAGGCCGATAAATAGCACTAAGATCTGGAGTAGGCCAGGGATAGAAAAACTTGTCTGATTCCCATAAATCTGAAAGAAGACAAATTTTATATACAAATTATTTGCTTTGTCTGTTTCACAATATAAAAATCAGTAGCATCCTTTAATATATGAAGTGACTGGTTTGTTAATATTGTTGCATTTCACAGTGGAAATACTCCAAGTTGCTTTGTGTTTTTATAGACAGAGGTCAAGATAAGCTCCAGCTGTATGGGGCATTGGCTTGATAAAGGCATAATTGACCTATACCTCTTTCCCCAAGTTACAGTAATCAGTAATTATTGACTTTTTTCCCTCTGGACCAGCTACTAACAGCGATAGCATACAGTCGAACCTCTCTACGATGGTTACGATGGGGGCAGAGGAATGTGGCCATTATTGAGAGGTGACCATTATGGGGAGGTAGGGGTGTAATATGATGCCCGTCATTCTCCCTTAAAAAAATGCTTTTTGAAGCATTCATCAAGTATGTAACACCATCAAAATATATCAATAAAACAGAAACCGAGACCAATGACATGTGGTACCCGCTACAGTTTTGTGACCTTTTCCTTTGTATACACGGTTCGTCAGTGGTTTATTAACTGGCCATAATTTGTCGAGTGGTTATTTTGGCAGTTGGGATGCGTTTTAGTGGCTACTGTTGTTTTGAAGAGGGTGGCCATTATGGAGAGGTTAAAAACTAAGTAGGTTGATGTATGGGCCGTCCGCCGGGAAAAAAAGTAGCTGTTATAGAGGTGGCTGTTGTAGAGAGGTGGCCATTAGTGAAGGTTTGACTGTGTATTATACTATCTCAATAAGGTGCCTCCCTCACTTAAGTTCTGACCTTGGTTACGTAGATGAACCACATGATGGCCAATATATTTATTAAGCAAATTGGTCCTTGAATAAGTGCTGCACAACTGAGCAAATCAATGCATAATATTTAATTTTAGAATGATAGATGAGTATTTTATTATAGAGTAGCACTGCTGGGATGACTCAATCAACCAGATCGTAAGCAGCCAGCTCTAGTTACAACCTTTGTGAAACCTTGTTTGAACTTTGTAGTGAAACTTTGTTAAACTTTGTAAAGAAAAGCTCTTGTAAGCGACTGCTTTCATAAGGGCCACAACCACTTTTGGGATTACCCAACTGGACTTTTCCTTTGTTTTTAAGCTCTTGTAAGAGACCACTCAGAGTCTTTTACATCTAAATCAACACTTAAATGAAACTGCACACTGCGCTAATGGTTCTTGACCAGTTAAACATGGAGCGATCCTATAAAAGGCAAGGACACGCCCCTTTGAAGCACTTTGTTGGCTTTCCTGTGCAATGGTGGAAAGCCAGAATAACGGTCGCATAACATAGAAGTCGTGGAGAAATGGCGTTTTTTTTTTTCGTCAAACCTACAGAGTCATTTACGTTGAATAAAATAAGGTAAATAATATAACTACAGTTAAAATAAAACTCATATTAATACTTTGGATGATGGCTTTGGAAGACGATGAATTATCTTCGTCGTCGCTGCACGTGGAACATTCCAATTTCGCCGCTTACTAAAATAACAAAGCTGATGCCTGAGAGCTATCTGTTTCCATTTATAACAGCCTGCTGAGAACAAAACGAAATCTCATATGAGGTGATTTTGGTTAGCCTGTGAACACAGACGGATTTTGGTGGGATATTTAAAATTATTCAGTTTATGAGCGTTATGATGGTGCAAACAAAATGCAAATCAAACTGAGTTATTCCTCAAACTGTTCTATATTCAGAGCAAAGAAATTGGAAACAACAAGTACTACGAAGAAACAACAGAACTTGAAAAATGGCAAAGTGAGATTTCGCCTGAATATTGACGTTAGAAAGGAAATGAAGACTCAAGGCTGAATGCCATAAAACAACTGATTACGTTCGTAAAAGGTCAACTGAATTAATTTTTAGCTGCAAGAGTTCAACAGCTGCTAATGTTGACCTTACGGAATCTCTTTTAGATAACAGGCTGCAGAATAACCATATTACCGTAGATAAAATAGATTACCTTCGCAGTCTGTATTTTTTTTACGAATTTTAGTTTTCAAATTTATTTCTCGACCGCAGAAAACCGGCAGAAAAACAGAATCCTGTGGCAACTCGCTAAAATTAGACTTGAGTGAATAAGCCAATCAAATGGGAGCATTGGCCTTCCATTGGGATTTGTGATTGACAGGCTGAACACCTCAGCCTTGTTATATAGGATCGCTCCGTGTTTAAATGCAAAGTTTAGCTGTGTCTATATCAGATATAAGGACACTAATTAAACGTTAATTTCTTTTGGTTTTGCTTTATGAATTATTTATGAGTTTATGAAGGTACAGTTAGCAACCACCCTCTATTGTTTTACCATATGGTCACTTACGAGAGCTCATTCTTGTAAACGACCAGCTCTATATAGTTACGACCACTTTTTCTTATTTCTGAGGTGGTCAAACCCATGATTTGATTTTCTCATGGTTATCATGGCTAGCAGTATTGACGATGACGACATCGTCGCACAACATGTAAATTTTTGATATTGTACATCCACTCTATGGTTAATTGACACCTGTCAAAACCAGGTATCCACTGACAACAACAACAACAACAACAACAACAAAACTCTTTTCCTTCCGCTATTACAAGCGTTATGAACATTTTCGACTGGTTATCATTTACATATTATTGATACTAGGAGCTATGACTAACCAGAGATAAGAACGATAGGCTGAAATTAATCAGGCAGTACTAAATTTAAAAATTTGAGTCAGGGTGTCGACTTCAACATAGTCATCCCAATCCTCTATTTTTTCCCTTAAAGATTGGTTTAGATATAATATCTTTCCAGTCTGGAGAAATTTGATCCATATTGCTCCAGTTCTTGAATAAGAGTATTTGAAATTTTCCAATTTAATTTTTTTCCGAACATAATTTAAGCAATAGAGCACTTTTTCCGTGTTTACATAGCCTCATCTAAACACGGGGAGGTTTGGGAGAATTTGAGACAGTTATGCAAACCCGAGACGTAGTCAAGGGTTTGCATAACTGTCTCAAATTCTCCCAAACCTCCCTGTGTTTAGATGAGGCTATGTAAACACGGAAAACATGCTCTATTGCTTTTATAACAATTCTTAAAAATATGCGTGAATCTAAAACGTCACAACCCTGTTTACATACTCTCAATTAAAAACACCTATCAACATGAGAGCGCACACAGTGGCTCAGTTATTTTATAATTTCATTTGCTGCATGCCTTGTGTTGTACCTGTGAATTTTATTCACCTATTGAGGAGAGCTCTGATAGATGAAGGGGCTAATCCTTTCCAAATATCATGCACGAGATTTGCAACCCTGTCAAAATAGATCATATTTACACTCAGGGAAAATATTTGACTCAGTGAAAAGAGGAATAGCATGAGCATCACTGGGCACAAAATAAATCAGTCGAAGAGCACGTTTCTGGAGGACAATTAAGTAGCTTGCTAATGTACGACTTGGCTGCATGACCCCATACACAAATCCTGTAGGATAAATATGGCGAGCAGTTGGAATGAAGTATCTTAGTCTGGCTAGAATATTCCAATAGTCTTACACATTTCTAGCGAGATAAAGTCGATATGGTGCTTTCACTTTAGGTTACAGTCCATAATAAGGATTCCCAGGAATTTGACAAAATCTTTATGTTCTAGAGAACAGAACCCATTGGCACTGTTATCACACATTTTGATACTAATTTCCTTATTAAACTTCTTCTGGCTCGGACAAAAGATAACAATTGGATTTCTGATCAGAATCAAGTGACCATATTTTGGGCTCAAGTTTAGAGCTCATAGAGATCACATATTTTCTTGAAGTTGACCACTGACCAAGTGTAAATTTTTGGTTGGATTGCATCAGGTTAACTTGTTGTAATCAGGGCTGGTTTGTTTGAAAGGCAGTTAACGTAAAACCAGGATTAAAAGTTAGCCAAAGTAGCAGGACCCCGTTGATAACAGTACTTTGTACTGAAGGGTTATCCTGGGTAAATATTCCATTTATTATTATTATTATTATTATTGTATGAACTTTTCTTGTATAAAAATGTTTTTACTAATTAGGTTTTGTATAGTTTGAGATTACTCAAACTCAAGACAGAAGGCCAAACAAAACCAAACAGAAAACCTCACTGGAAAGTTACAAAACTCACATAAAAATTCTTGTTTATTCTTAATTTTGAGCCCTGGGGCTCTGCTTTTAGGCTTGGATAATCCACCATTGAAAACCAGGCTCAAAAAGCTGATACAGTTTAACACCCTGCCCGGAGATGAGTTTGGGCTATTTCCTTGAAGACAGGTTCTCATATAAACTTCAAAAACTCATAAATAATTCATAAGCACATGAGCCTATCAGAGACGTCAAATTGATCACGTGCATGAACCTTTATACCTGGTAAAAATGAGAACGACTACCATGATCTTTATATAAAGATCACACGTAATCTTTATATAAAGATCTCCGTGTGATCTTTATATAAAGATCTCAATCAATTGTTCTCAATGCACGCGTTTTCTCGGGTTTTCGAAGCTGCAGAAGAATTCGCATGCACGTGTTTTCTCGGGTTTTTGAAACAATAGAAAAATTCTCAGGTAGGTGTTATCGCGGATTTTTGAAGCTATTTTTGAAGCTGTTCAAAACACTCGCAGCACGTGTTTTATCAGGTTTAAAAACACTCGGCTACGCCTCGTGTTTTTAAAACCGATAAAACACTGCTGCTCGTGTTTTAAACAGTACATAACAAATGGTTTGGGTTGCTGTCTAGGGCAACCAAGTTAAATGTTTACATTGTATGGAATCTTATGAGGGAGAGAGGGGCATGCCACAGGTTACAGTATGTTGCCCAGTATCTGACCATTTCAACTTAAAACTGCTATATATTCCCTTGTTCAGTCCCTCGAGGTCTGAACTTTGGCCCAGATATAATACATTTACTCTTTACAATGTAATATGATGTCAAAAGTGTCATGTCTTTACCTGTGTAGCCATCTCTGAAAAGCTTATCTTAGTTGCCCAGTATTTCTGACCACAATATATTTGACGTGCTTTCCGAAGCCAACCGATGTATTTCAGTTGCAAAGTTGTTTGGTGTTCAATTCGGAAAAAGTAATCACCTTCAGTTGGTAATAACCGAGCACCTTGATAAAAGCAGATTTTTCTTTTCGCTTCCTGTTATTCAAGTACAGTCATGTAAAACAAACACACGGAAAATAAGCTGAATTTGCATGCCTTCGGAAAATGAAATTAATAAAATTCTCTTTTGTTGCCTTGCATGACATAAAATGCATATTATCCTTGGCTAATGCAAAGTCATAGCTGAAGCTATAAAGATACTTTTTAGGTAAGTAGGCAACAATTATTTTGCACATTCAGGATAAGCTGGTCGGAAACTGGGCACACTAACTCAAAGTGCAATCAATCTGATCTGTTGTTATTCAAGAAAAATTCAATTTTAGGTACATGTAACATTATTTAATGTTCTGGTCACTTGAACCCTTCAACTATTACCAGACTTAAAATAATAAAAAAACCTCTTACAAAATATCAGACTTTGAGGTTATCAAACTTTTAGGTTACTGGGTATTACCGTGCAGTGAAAACAATGCATGTGACATGCATACGAGTAAAACAGAGGCTTGTTCAAATGTATGTTCCACAAAATGGTGCGCCAAAACTTTAATTCAAAAGCTGAAATGTTCGGCTTTCTTTCGAAATATTTTGTTTTCTAGAGATTAGCAAGTATGACGCAAAAATTGAAATTATTTTTTCACAGGTTGGATACTGGTACCGGTCGAATGATAACATTCAGTTGTACAAACAGAAGATGCCCGGGTTTTGAGTTTAAGATGGTGTCGTGAACCATAAGCTTTTTTTAAACAACAAAAACAGCTATAACTCACGAGTATGGGCATCAACGATCTGATTTCCATGGAAAGGATTCATGGCCAACAAGCTGTGAATCGGAGGTCCAAACACGAGAAATTAGAAGTTTGACAAAGAGCAAAATACAAGACCACACGAAATCACCCCAGCTCAAATTTATCAGACTTTGAGTTGTTTACTGGGCATTGCGATTCATGTGACATGCTTGTGAAATTTTTTCACGGATCAGATACTGGTACCGGTCGAATGATAACATACAGCTGTACAAGCAGAAAGATGCCCGGGTTTTGAGTTTATGACGGTGTCATGAACCCCAGCTCAAATTTATCAGACATTGAGTTGTTTACTGGCATTGCCGCACAGCTAAAACCATGCATGTGACATGCATGTGAGAAAAACAGAGGCTTGTTCAAGTGTACGTTCCACTAAATGGCGCGTCAAAACTTTTATTCGAAAGCTAAAATGTTCGGCTTTCTTTCGAAATATTTCGTTTTCTAGAGAATTTAGCAAGTACGACACAAAAATTGAAATAATTTTTTGTCACGGGTCAGATACTGGTACCGATCGAATGATAACATTCAGCTGTACAAGCAGAAAGATGCCCGGGTTTTTTAGTTTAAGATGGTGTCGTGAACCATAAGCTCATTTTAAACAACAAAAACAGCTGTAACTC
>OZ026597.1:30804004-30894004 GCA_964020085.1 Micromussa lordhowensis
TTCGCTGTATTCGCTGGTCCGCCCATTCTCGTTCCCATAGCCCTTTTCTCATCTCTTAGCCGGCGGAGCCTTCGATTTCTCGTGCCAAGGCTCCGCCGGCTAAGAGATGAGAAAAGGGCTATGGGAACGAGAATGTGGTCCGCCATGTTAAATTTGGAACTAGTTCACATTTCCCCACTTCCAAATTCGCTTGCGTGCCCAGAACAAGTGTCTTGTCGCAGCAGCAGTGCAGACGAGCCGACTTCTCGCATCGCGTGTCTCGACCTCGGCGTGTTGCGACCTCGGCGTGTTGCGCTAAGTTTGGTTTAAAACAACATCTTTTCCATACGTGTTCACTTTACCAGCTCTGGTCATTGGTTACTGGGATGCTGTTGACGAATATGAGGAGACTAGTAACAACATGAGTGGCACAAAACTGACAAGCCATTGACAACAGTTGTGACAACAATTTGCTTTATTTACACTCTAAAGTTAAACCAGCGAGTGACTATAAAACGAAGAATAAAATCTTGGATCACCTTCCCAACAAGTTAGTAACATTCACGTAATGTCAAAGAGCAGCAGAGTCAAGGCTTTGGCGCAGTCTTCAGAACCAGCTGAAGAACTCGGCCACAAATGAACTTTTCCCTAGTGCTCTTTCAGCATTCTACCACATCATGCACTACCAACATTTTTCAACCACTTAAAGTCATCTTCACTTCATGCTCAAATAACATACGATAAGAAATAAAAACATACATAACAGTGACTGGGAATGACTGGTAACAACCAAACAAAACCATACTAGAAAGCCTTGATGTTTCTTCCTCACACTTCAGGCATGTTGTATTCCCGAACACCTTACCCGGCAAAAAATTTACAAGTTTTTCAGCAACAACCACACTCATGTCTAGGCTCAAGTGGCTACGAAAAAAACAATAAGATCTGGGAACGAGTATTTCTTCAAACTATGGACTTAATGATCCTAAATATCTTTGACAAATGTAAAGTACACATTTAACATAAATCAACATTTCCAAAAGGATTTGAATTAAAATAAACATCCAATCTTGTCTACTTGCATAAACCATTACGCACTCCATGGAGTAGCATTCATTTACTAATAACAATGATTTCCTTTTTGTACTGTATGATGCGAATCGTTATCAATACCTATAAAACTAAATCATTGCAACCTGAACTGATATTTGGAAGCTGAAGTTTACAACCATTAACACTAGTAAACTACCATTCGAATCGAGATGAACAGTTTCATTGCAATAGCACCATTTACAACATACACGCAATACCTATCATTAAGTGAAAACGTAATAAATACTCCAATGCTCGCCCTGCAATCAAATTCTAAAATATTTGAAGGAATATGTTATGGCAGGGCTTGAGCTCGTCAATCGTTATTTACTTAAATCTTTTTAATTCTAAAACTCTTCTTTTTTACTCTCATAGGTCTAAAGTATTTTCTCTTGTCTGCTAGGTGTCATTAAATTAATGGTTTTCATTAATTAACTACAACCATAAGTTTGTTCTCTTGGTTTCTAAATCTAACTAACAAAATAATTTCTGATTAAAACTGCCCATGTAAAATATGAAACTGCTATTTTTATCCAGCAAGGTAGGTATTGCAACCAGGTTGAAGCACTGCTCAAAATGTTCACTCCAGATCAGATCCGTAAAAGCAAAACTCTGTATGAAAAACCAGATCAGTCATTCAGGGTCCCCAGGACACTGCATGACTGTTGTCAAGAAGCCTGCTTGAAGGTTCTCTTGTATCTCTACAACTGCTTTGTTTTACGATCTACTTCAGTTCGTGGGAGTGAAGTTTTAGTAACGATGGTACCCAGTAGCCACTTTGCAGTTAACAAAATAATAGACAGGGCCATAGCCAGAAAAAAATTATGACTGAGGCAATGTTCATGGTTAAAATCTCTACTTAGGTATTTAGCACTTTCCCCTACAAAAAAAAGCCACAAAAAAATAATGTCTGAGGCAAGTGCCTTGGTTTACCTCATACTGGCTAAGGGCATGATAGAATAAATTAAAGTGCAATCATACTCAAACGATCACAAATTTAGCAAACAAGCAACGACTGGATCTACAGTCACAAAGTTATTGCATGCACTCAGTTATAAGATAATAATAAACTCCCCTCATTTTGTTGTGCTTGTTCAATTTCTGGAAAAACAATCCACTACCTCTCAATATTAAACAAATGGTCAATAGCCTATCAAAGGTATCAACGATCTTAGGAAACGAAAAACAACATTCTAAAGTAAGACTAAAAAGTAATTTGCACAGATGATACAGTACCCTGAAAGACAGAGAATTTCTTTTCAAATCTCTGCCTAGCAGGGTACTGTATACATCCAACAGAAAGTGGTTGCGATCAGACAAAGTAATAAAACTCATTAAATTTAACTAGAAAGCATGAATCACTCCTACGTTCAACATGTTAAGGCCACACTTCCTCCATCCATGGAAGAAAAAACCAAGTTAACTCATGTATATACATACAGTATTTCAAAAATGTAACAAATGTATCTCCTTGCCACACAATATTCATTTACAGTGCGTGTGGCAACTATAAAACGTAGCTATAGAAGGCCTAGCGTTTATGTAACATGTTAGCCCACAACTAAGCAGAGCACATGCGTACATATAAAACACTAGAAAGAGCTTTCCTCAAGACTTTAGTAATGTTCCTCTCTTCCATGTAAGCTGTCTATAAAGAAGTGATGTAAGCAGATGTATACATGAACTGTCTGGTCCATGGAATATTGTAGTAGAGGGCATATTAAATTTATAACGTTCTGTACTTGTCTTCTGGAATGGGCCTGCAAGATTAGAGATAACAGATTACAAGAGATAAATTAAAACAAAATCAGATTTTAAACCCCCTTGGCTTCCTTAGAGCTTTAGAAAAAAGCTCACAGAGAACTTCAGCACTGGTAGGAAACGAGATGATTAGTGTTGCAATGATATCGTTTTATGCATTGTAATACAAAGTGGCGGATCCAGACCTTGAGCTAAGGGGGGGGGGGGGGGGGGGGTGTCTTGATTTACTTGCCATGGCGGCCATCTTCCCTTCAGTCATTTCTTCTTTTCTTACCCAAAATTAAGGGGATCCCTAGATCCGCCACTGATACATATATGTATCATGATGATGCAACTACTGATAGTTAAGTGATGAGGTGACATCAATGTCAATAGGTGCAGAAATTTAATTTTCTCTCTCATAACTGCAAACAAATGTACAGACCTCACTAAAGCACAGAATTTGATTAAATGAAAAACAACTTACACACTGTATCATAAACCTATAAAGATAACATACAGTTGCAGTCTGCACTACTTATATCTTTCAATTGTTTCTTGTCTCATACAAACTTCTTCGAGATAGCTGAAGAGGGCTGTGATACCAAAATGTGTGCTGTGGTAATCTGGCAGCTGTACAGCCTTGTATTCCCACGAGAAAAGTAGCAAAACATATCAATGGGCAACAGGCAACACCAAATTGATTATTCTTATTATTGCATCTGAGAGTGTTGTTGCAGATCCTGTTGTGTATCACATAGTGGCAGTGGAAAAATTATTCCCTAGAGAAGAACCAACCTGCTAAATATTCCTCCAGGAAGTGTTCCGTCTGTTGTGAAGAAAACGGATAACTGATTCACTTGAAGTTCATCACCTGATCCACAAAGAAATTATATTCAGCTGCTGATTAATAGAAAGCTCACAACTGATATCAAGAAACACGCACTGAGTCGACATAACAAATTCGTTTGTCAACTAAAAACTGTTTTGCTCTGGTTGGTTCACTGTGATTTCTAAAGTGTCAGTCAGTTAGCTTTGATTATACAATGATAAACAAAATGCCCTCTCTCTGTTACCAAAATAAATGGAGCCCCCTATCCACAAATAAAAGTACTTAAATTGTGAACTTTAACATTCTGAATTATAAATTTGGCTCGCTATGAACGAGACATTGTGTAAGCCAAGAAAAAATGCACATTGCTATTGTTGTTTATTTAAAAACAGTACTGTGTGTTACCTGATGGATTCTCATCACCTGAAAAATTGTGGCTGAAAGAAAATCATTCACAAGCATTACACAAATGATATATAAACATAACTGTCTGTATATATAACCAGAGGCAGATCAAGAAGCAGGAAAAGAGTGCCAGGGTGGACGTGGGAAATAACCTTACCATATCCATCCTTGCCTTCAAATGTCGCAAGTTTAATACTGTAGTGTAAATCTACTTTTATCAAGATTTTTGGGAATTTCAAAAACAAATTTTAAACGTAAGACCCTGACAGTTACTAGTAGATAAGTTTGCAGTAGATTGCTGCAGTACATGCCACCAGGTATAATGGGCACGAGTGAGTCGACTGTTAAAAAAATTAATCATTTAATTAAATTAACTTACCCACTAAAAATTTGCTCAATGACATCATCCGCATTAACTCTGCTGTGACTTGATCTTTGGTCATCTGGTTTCTGAAATACAAAAAGAGGTGTGGCCTTTTATTCGCACCATTGCATTACAGTTGAACCCCTGCTAACAGACACCTCTCATAGGTGGACACTATGGCGTACGCCGTCCACCAAAATCCATTGATTGAATTTTAACTTCATCATTTAAATTTGCAACTTCAACAATTGAATTTTACAGTTCTATTTAAAATTTACACTCTTCTTTTAGATTTCACATCGTTGGAAAATGTTTTTTCAGTAATCTTTCTGTTTTTTGGAACTCAACGTTTGTATTTGACATTCCTCGCTGTACGTTTTCAACTCACTTCGTCAAAATTACAGTCGATCCCTTCATTTTCGACTCAATGCCGTGAATTAAACTTAACACTGAAGTAATCACCATACACTGCTACTTTTCATGTGGAGTTTGCAATATGACGAGGTGAGTGGCAAAATACATCGGGCTAGTAATGAATACAAAGTCCGAATATCAACCAAATGTACAGTACTGGTTCAGGTATCAGTACTAATGAAAAGTAGCAGCATATGGCAATTACTTCAATGTTACGTTGAATTCACAGTGTTGAGTCGAAAATGCATGGTTTGACTGTAATTTTGACGAAGCGAGTTGAAAACGTACAGCGGGGCATGTCAAGTTAAAAAAACTGAAAGATAACTGAAGAAACATTTTCCAATGATGTGAAATCTAAAAGAAGAGTGTAAAATTTTAAATAGAGCTGTGAAATTCAATCGTTGAAGTTGAAAATTTTAATGATGAAGTTAAAATTCAAACAATGAATTTTGGTGGGGATCGTATGCCATAGGACACCACCCTTAAGCAGACAACTCTCTTGAGCAGACACTTTTTCTGATTCCGAGGGTGTTCACTTGCTGGAGGTTTGACCGTACTTTGAAAACTTTCTGAAACAAATATTTCAACGCCTGATCCCCAAAAGCTCATTGTTCATTGTACTCCATCACTAACAGTACAACAGTGGGAAAACAAGGTTAAGTTTGACTAAGAGTGACTGCTTAAAAGATGTTCACCAACCTTCCAACTAATTCTTTTGCCTTGCTTTTCTGCTGGAGGTGATAATGTCTGTTCAGAGTCACAAAAAGCAGTGTCACCAGCTTTTCAATTGTCAAGGATGATAAACACATCATTGTACAGCTCAGAAAACAAGGAGGAATAACCAATCCAGCAACCATCAGAGAAGATGAATCGTACATCATTCCCAGTGCTTAATTCTGGTTTCCACATCCATGACTACTGCCTCTTCTGCTCGTTGAGATCACAGATTATCCTGAGGGTCCCCACTCCTGTCCTCCCCAAGACCGACTCCCCTCCCCTACACCAAATCTATTTTTTCCACACAGCAAATGTACACGCTCTTGGGCAGCTTATTAACATATGAGAAACCGTTAGTTATATAAAACAATGGAAAAAAGGATACAGCCTGAGTGCTTAACATTTCCTGATCCTGAACTTTTTTTCCTGATAGGTAGCAAATAAACAACACAACAATTATTGCAACTTCAGAGTTGTGATATATTAGATACTAGTACAGTATATCTAAATTTATGGTGCTCATATTTATTTAACACATACTGATACACATCTCTACAGAAACCTCCCATTATCTAACTGTTAAATAAATTTAAAAATAGAAATCTCAACATAGTAAATAAAATAATCTAATATTGTTAATTAGAAACATTAGGGTTTTAAGAAGTGTTTATTAGTAACTACCATTAACCCAGTGTTACATTACTGTAAATGGACTAAGCTTTAAAACCCAATGGTGCTGCATACTTGTATAAACAAATCATTCTTTGTAAAACAAACAAAACAAATGGCAGAAGAAATTCAGAAAAAAGAAACAAAATGTCTAGCAGTGTTTAAGTTCTAACAAACAAACAAACAAAAATCAAACAGGAAATTTTCAACTAAAATATTCTTGAACATAAAGTAAACAAAAAGGTTTGTAAAGAAGTGGAGAGTGCATGCCAGTTCAGTATGCCAACACCATTCTAAAATAGAATACCTCCTACTAGATCTGCCCTCCAAGCTGGATGAAAAAGAATGGCCGGTAGAGTACCCTGATATCCGTGACAGTTGACTTGTGCTCCTGACATGGCTGCTTTTGCTACTGCTGCAAGCTGGTTCACTGAAGCTGCGTGCATGCCCAGGAGTGAATGACACTTTGTCAGGATCACTGCCTGCAGCATCCTGGCTTTCTGACACACTTTCTGGACTACTGCTGAGGACTGATTTCCTTGCCTCGGCCCCCGAAGTTGAGTTGTTTCTTGAGTGCTGTTCAGAATGGTCAGAGGATGGCGCTCTGTTTTCTTCAGTTTCTGTTGTTACTTGATTGTGTGAGGGTACATATGGCCTGTGGGAGAAAAATTCATATCACACTGATGACAAACATTTGTGAAGAAATAATTCACTACCTAATGTATCCTCTGTATGCCAAAGTGAAGAAACATAATTAAAAGCAAATCTTCAGTTATATATACTTACACTTTAAAAAGTGGGTCTCCTGATTTGAGCTGCATGCTAACTTCGACCTTAAACACACGCAACAATTGAAAATAAGTAAAATGTAAACCTTACGTAGAGACTGTGCAACCATTGCAAAATCACTACAAGGAGTACCCCATTTACTAAAATCATAAATGAGGGCAAAAATTTTTCCTTTAAAAATGATAAAAAAAATACTAATTAAATAAAACTAATAGACACATCTACACTGCAATCAGTTTCTCCTATGCCAATGTTACGCTGTGAACAAGATCTCCCATGAGATTTCTTTACTAGCCTGTCTTTACAAGCAAGTTTGTTTCTGACTCAAGGTTTCAAAAAAGATATATTTGTAGCACAACATCGAAAAATTAACCCCAAATACATTTTTCTGCAACAAAGCAACTTGGTTACATTTCCATATGTACGTGTACATTTATCATCATGATGGTAAACCTGCAGTTTTCTTTTTCTACTTTCATTCAATGTACCATAGTTTACCATAACTGTGTAAAATACCTCAAGAATAGAGTTGTCCTGCCTCAAAGTCTTGTCTTCATACCCCTCTAAAATAAATCGCTTTGTAGTAAATGAAGCTGATCCAGCAAACTCTGCTAGGTTGATGTCCACAAAGCCAAGCTATGAGAAATGTTTAAATTAAGCATTGTTTAATTAATTTATGGAAAAGCTCAAAATACGGTAGAATGAACCCCAGCTGATCCTTTGCGGTTAAATTTATTCTTTATGACAGAAGGGAGGGGGTGAAAAGTAGTTGACTTTATAGCTGTTATTCATGCTAGAGAACTGTTGCGTGACAATGGAGATTACAATGTATGACAGCTCACTGTCATGGTTGCCACAGACGCGAGTTTTCAATTTTTCCTGACTTTATTGATAAAATTTCCCTGACCAAATAAATGTCAGATAAGAAGCTGCTTCCAGCCTTCCCTTCAGCCATCCCCCCCCCCCCCTTTCTACCATTTTCTTTATGGCTAATAAGTTTTCAGCAAATTTGTCTTTCTCATGAAGCAGAGTTACAGTGACCAGAAACATTTCTTCCGGCCTTTGATGGTGTAGACCAAATAAGCAGTGTTATAATCTCAATTTTTCCAGACGTTTCTTCAAAATGTCAATTTTCCTTGACTCGAATTTAAATTCCCAGACATTTCCCTGACCTTCAAGAATTTTCCCCTGACCTGCAGCATCCCTTCTGGACTGTGTAGGAGGCTTGCCGTGTAGGTAGTGAAAGCTATATTTCACCTTGCAATACCTTTACTCAAGGTGTTCACAGATGTATATTAATTACATGTGCTTGTCTGCAATCAAGAACCTGAAGTTTTCCATACCTTTATGTGAGCTTTGCCTCCTTTGGTTTCCTATAATGCAAACAATAAATGATACATTCTCTTGAGAGCAAAGTTGAACAAGGTGATTTATGGTGACTAATAATTTTACTAAATTACAGCTGGTAGAATGTAAAACTGAAAACAGCCGAAGAGTACCTTACATGTACATACATGTACAGGTGATGTACTGTACTCTTTCAACACATTTCACAAGTAATGAACTAGATTTACATTAGTTTTTCACTGAAGTCCTGAAAAACCTTCAGATGTGTTGCTTACAATAGGTATTTTTTATCAGAAAAAATAATCTTGAATATGGATAAAAGAAACAATTTCTTTTTTGCCATCTGCAAGATTATTATTTTTATTACATCTATCGCATAAATAAAAATAATTTTCAACCTTAAAAAAAATAATAATAAAAGCAACTTTCAACTTGACAAAAAAGTACCGAACTACATGTATCATGGCTGAAAATGCTAATCATTGTTACTTTAAAGTGAAATTGAAATCATGGTAGTTGAAAAATATTAAAATTTATGTATTAAAGTGCCTACAGTGTATAACCCCAGAATGTTTTTTTGGCTAAGATGAAACTTAGACAAACACACAAAAAGAATTTGCCAAAATTTTCAGTTTGTGATATTTTTAAGGGCTTTAAAAATTAACATAAAGTAGCTGAAATTTGATACATGACTGAGCTGGCGAGGAGCCTGGGTCTATTACTGGGTTGACGTCACAGACTGTTTTGCATGCATGTTTATAAATAGTTAATGCTATGTAAATGAATATGTAACGTCAACCCAGGAATATACCCAGACCCCTCACCAGCTCGGTCATAACACAAAAGATATCAAATTTCAACTACTTTCTGTTAATTTTGAAAGCCCTTAAAAAGTCACAAAGTGAGAAATTTGGCAAATTCTTTTTGTGTATGTGTCTAAGTTTATCTTAGCCAAAAAAAGAATTTGGGGTTATAGGCACTTTAATTGAAAGTTAACATGTCTTCTCAAAACAAAAGAACTTTTTACAGCAGCTGATTAACAATGAAAATTACACTCGTCTGGCTTATGACCACTTTATCCATTGAACAACAACTGTTATTCCACCTTAGTATTCTAAGCAATGCCACACAAGGTGGAAAAGGTATTTAAAACTCTTAGCTAATTAATTGTTAATTAAAATAACATTTAACCAAGACACTTGTAAAACATGAAACCACTCCTGGCATGTTTTGAATGACATATCCTGCTCAGACATTGTAGATATTTTTTTAGGAGTTACATATTAATAAAGTGGCTTAATGTGCTATTAGTTTTACTGTGATTAAAGGTTTAGGAAAATATGTATTTTAAACTGAAAATACAGTAAATTCCTAAAAAAAATATTTACTCTGTCTGAGAAGGATACATATCAAGTAGGATGCATACCTCAAAGTCTAAAAATAAATTTGGTACTAATAGTACTATACATATAGCAAGCCATTTCCCAGTTGCGCTTAGCCAGTGCTTGAGAAAACTAATCAAGACATAAAAATGAGTTCTGTTTGTACATGAAAAATATGAACATAAAGGTGACACAAATTGTTTAAGAATGGATTTAAATGAAGACTCATTTTGGGGCAAAAGACAACCCAGACATTGACCATTTGTCTATCAACAGATTAAATACTGTAAATATTTCCTATTCAGGACTTAATTTCAAAATGGCTTTTAAAAGCTGATTTACTGGTTGTTACAAAAGTCAATTTTATGCTCAGTACATCATATGACTGCAGCAGTATTATTTTTTTCATACTCCCAAGGTGGTATTAAACAAACTCAGGTGAATTGAAACCATGCTAGAAAAAGGTCACACTTGACAAGCTTTGATGACAGATATACAGTAGGACATGACCAAAAATCTGTCTCCAGAATTTTTTTTTACTTCTTGTTATCTGCTTACTTTTTCCTTCCTTATTAGCATATTTAAAGCAAAAAGAATGATTTAAACCACACTGGGATAATAGGCTTAGAAAAACAACTGTTTGTTTAAACAACATGAAATGAAGCTTTGTTCATGACACAGCCAACTAAAGTGTATTGAAATGAGACACAATTTTATGCTGTTTTAGACAATGCTTGCTAAAGAGGAAAAAGTCTCACTGAAGTTATAACTATAATATTATTATATGTTTACTGATGATGAATAATGTTTTCATAGCAAAGATATCACAGATGGTTCAAATACAGAACTGATGCTTCACAATTAAGGAAATTCTAATCTTGAGCCAGTCACAGAATGTATTTAATGGATCACCCTTCCCTGAACACATCCCAAAGGAACGTTAAATTACCAACAGCAAAACAAGCAACTAAATGCATGTACATGTACTGCCTCGCTCATGTACATATATACATGTGTACTATCTGTATTATACTTAAAATAACATTTTTTACTTATTTTGTAAAAGGTGCCAGCAACAACAAGCAATGACCTGGTCTTTTAAAACCGAAAGTGTAAAAAAACAATTAAACTTAATATATACCCAATTTGTGAGGCATAAATGCTTTAAGCCACACACATAATTGTAAGAACACTTGCATAAAACTTTACAAAATCTTCAATGGCATTGATTAAGTGTGCTACTAAAAAGATGACACTAAGCTCTCTGTAGACACAGTTTTAATGGTTTTTATGGTTACTAACTTGTCAATCAAAGACTCTCCAACTGGTTAAATCTATCCAAATTTGCAAGTATGGAGCTAACATAATGCATCAACTCTGTAGACTGATATAGTAGATACACCAACAGTTTTTTGGGACATGATACATGTATAATGATAATACAAGAAGTATTTTGTCAAGAATGTATGTCTGGATGAGTGATTGCTGAAGTAAATTGCAATCATATGCAAATATTTATGTTGCACTGAACAGGCAGTGACAAAGCTCAAAAGAAAAAATCCTCATCAAGGTACATTGTTCCGTAAATTAAACCAAAATAATATAAATTTTTCCATAATCAGCATAAGACCCAGAATTTAAATACTTGTTAGACTCAACATATATCTAGTTATCTGTGACTGAGCCAGAAAATTTATACGGCAATAACCATTACTTTTTTCTGACCTTCAGGGCTAGAAGTACGTAAAAAGCAGGAGCAACAGATGTAAGCTAGAACTTTATTAATTTTCTAGTCTCTACTGCTGAAATTTAGCTTATGCATAGACTAACAATATTTCTAGTATTCATGAATACTGAGCAATAGAAATCCCTGAAAATGTAAAACTAAAAACCATTGACACAATATGGAAGACGTGCTTTGCTTCTTCGTACTGAGATATGCATGTTACGACAGGAAACATGACAATCGACTCAGCATAATTGAATACAGAGATCGGAAGCACATGCAATGACAGAAATTTCCTTCCTCACAGTAAACTGTAAAGAAAATAATTCATAGCAAAAACTAGGTTGTTAATTAGGTCAAATCCACTCCAGAAATTTGCCAATCGATTATTCTCGAAAGGAAAAGTTTCTTCACTTTTTTGCACAAGTCAAGCTACAAGGGGTATAAATAGACTATTGTGCGGTTAAAATGACCCAAAGTCTTGACATTTTCGGAAGCCACATCATATGCATTGTTCGAATTAACATGAGCTAGCAATATAAGTTAAACGAAAATTATTGCACGATCATGGATGCCCCTTTAAATTATTCTTTTCATTTTAGGTACAGCAGATTAAAACCCTTAAAATAATCTATGAAAAATGGATTAGA
Source organism: Micromussa lordhowensis (assembly GCA_964020085.1). Taxonomy (NCBI): domain Eukaryota; kingdom Metazoa; phylum Cnidaria; class Anthozoa; order Scleractinia; family Lobophylliidae; genus Micromussa; species Micromussa lordhowensis. The sequence continues at coordinate 30,816,111 of OZ026597.1, forward strand.
ATGTCCTGAATCAATCGTTGACAACTGATTTACATGTTTTGAGTTATGTATTCAAGATTTACTCGGTCGTTCCAGAACAACAAATCAAGCTTAACGACAACAACGAGCGAACTAATGATATTAGAAAAGTAAAGCGTCAGCAAAAGGCATGGACAATCATGTGCCGAGACAAAGAAAAACTAAAACTAACTACTTTTTTTCAGTGTGACAAGTAAGCTTAAAAGTTATTGGTCTCATCGGGACAAAGTTCAGATCGCAGGATTTTATTTTCACTTTAAGTGAAACGTTCACAATTCCACCGTCATCGATATTCATCCTTCGAGCTCGAAACATCAAGGAAATGATAACAGCTATCCATAGAACCGAGAGAAAGTCCTTTTATCGGACCAGAAAAGCTTTGCCAAGAGTGCTTTTTATCCTCAATAAAAATTTCGACTTGCAGGTGGTTCATAAACTTTGGCAGCACCACTGGCTGGGAGCCCCGGGCGACCGAAAAATTGCACAACAAAACATCAATAAAAATTACCACAATATGCAACTAGCAGCCTTGGGAAAATGGTAAAACAGTAAAATGAGCAGCAATTAGAAGAAAAAAACGGCCAAATCCTCGAGAATCTTTTAACTTATACGAGGATTAAGAGCAACATTCAGCGGCCGCCTACCTTTCGAATGGACACTCTGCAATTACATGTATCTAAAACCCCAGTAGAGACATTCGCCGTCATTTTACACGGAAAGGTTACGTCCATTCCCCACTTCACGCAATGGTTGCCGACTTCCTCCCTTAAAGAAGAGAAAAGCATTAAGACAATGAAGAAATTAACACAAAATACCCCGTTAAACAGACGTGCCCTTTCTCACAGTACTCAACAACTTCAATAAGCTTAACTTACTTCGTTGAAAAGCTCGAGAAATTTCCACCTTCCAGTAACCTCATTTTGGCAAAAAGGACGCCGCTCACGAACGGAACACTAAATAGCTGATTTAACTTGAGGTTAACGACAAACTTAAACTTCTTCTTCTTCATGTTTGTTTGTTATCCCGGGCTTCTGAGATTATGTTTCTTTCTCCAACCCGCCGACGACATTTTCACAACATCAAAACATCCACATCTGCTGTGTGAGCCCAGAATGCACTCCGCTCTACAGCGGAAGTGCAAATATTGAAAAATTACTTCCGCTCTTTATACTTGGTAACAGTCTTCTCTCCTGACGAAACCATTTTATGGGGTATATATAAAAAGCGTTTCGTAGCGATGTTCTATGCTATGATTGCGTGTTATCGCTTTCGCAAACGCAGTAATTCAGTGAAGGAATCTATTTCCTTAAACACTAGGTAAGTTCCAAAAAAAGCTCAAACCTGTTTTACTTCGAGTGTTACTTGGAAAAGACAGGAAATAACGTGCCACGTGACCGACTGCAAGTATCGGGATGTTTTGGTAAATTAAGGCTGATAGATTCAAAACAAAATAGATTTAGAGAGTACCTAGTTGGTATTGCAAGTAAGCGGTATCTCAGTGAAGGAATCATGTTTCCTGTAACACAGCGTATGTTCCATACGATTTATATCGATTTCTAGTTTAAGCGCTCTATAAATGTATTATTATTAATTATTATTATTACTATTATTATAATTATTATAAGCTCAAACTTTCACTTACTTTACTAGAAATTAATTTGTAATAAAGAAGTTGAGCACTGTGTAAGGTTACTATTTTTAGCAGGTGTTAGTCACTAATTTGACGCTATTTTAAAATTCAGCCACTACTGTCTGTATCGATTTGTTTAATATTGAAATATTGCGGTGGGTTCGGTCTGAAGCTGGACTCAAAACTAAAATGGGTTTAGCACCCGTTCCTAAATTAGCATTTGTTACCAAAAAGCTAAATTTGTTAATTAACCTCTTAGACTTTCATCTCAGTTTATGCCAGCTTACCGTGTAGAACAACAATTGTAAAGACTTGACAATTCACTTTCAATCAAAATTACTGATGCACGAGACTTAAATGTTTTCGGCAGCTAAAGGGCAAAGGATCAAGGGAATGCTCAAACCAAGAAATCCTTTAACTTCTTCCTCATCTCCTCCGAGAACTCCCGACAATTCTAGAGAATTTCCGGGTGAAGAAGAGCGGCGAGAATAGCAGGAGCGATATTTAATGGCGATCAATAGTGCGTAGATTTGTCTGATCGTGTGTTCAAAATAATGGCTGCTAGACATGTGACCCCATTACTGAGCGACTTCCTGATCCGGAACAGAAGTAGTTTCCTTGTTCTCGTCACAAGAGCGACATGTGATCCCTGCATTATAATTAGTATTGTCAAATCCCTAGAATAAAACGTCATTAGCTTCTGACCTTTTTCGCTCTTTATTGATCAATTCTGGCCGCCCTAAGGGACAAACTAGTTTCATTTGTGTCATACTTTCATAGAACTGAACAATTTAACCTGAAATATTACAACTGGAACAATTAGCTCTTATCATGCTTATATACTTCCTTTTTACTTTTCGATACTTTTGACGTCACATTGTCAAGTGCCGGCAGAACTGAAACAATAAATTCCAACATTTTTAAATCCAGCCTATCAAATGCCCTGTAAAAAACAATGACATAATCTCAACTTGTTCGTTTGTAATGCTTACGCGACATTATGTTACTCCACTTTAGATTTTACATTAGTACAAGCTAAGCGTCCGTTTTCCACTATGATTGTACATGTACGGCCACACAAAAGATCAATTTTACGGTTGGTTAAAATGTCTGTGCATATTTCTATTTTTACACAGCTTTCGGTTGTCATTAATGCAGCCGACCGTGAAGTTCACTACGCAGTTCTCGAAAAAACTAATGCGTTCGCTGTCTCAGCAGCTGTACATTTCGTTTGAGCTCCCTTTCTGGGTAATAACATCTTCATCGAAAATTCAAACGATTTTTTTTCACGTTGTACTATCAAAGCCTCAGCATGTAGGCGTCATATAGGAATCTCCCCTGGATGGAAATTCGAAGATATTTCGAACAAAGTTACAAGTCCATTCTTGTTTCAAGTTCACTTTTCTGCTTGAAGTTTGCTTTCAGGTCCTTTCAGTTTCATCGAAAATAATCCCTTTCCAAATCGTACATTGCGAACCTGCGTACATGCGAAACCACGAAAATGTCCAAACCCTACACCACGCACTCTGCTGGCAATGTAAGCTGATATATGTTTACGTTAGTGACATGCACTCTTACGCAGCTTTTCCTTTCATGTATTTTCTAAGTCAACCAACGGCTCCAGAGAAAGCCCGCAAGCACTCGAAAGTACCAACGGTTCGAGCTTGACACCGTAGTCGCGTGAGCATCACAACGACCAAGTTAAAGATCTCATCGTTTTTTTTTACCAGACATTTGATTGGCTGGAATTGAAAATAGGACATTTGATTGGCTGGATTTGAAAATGTTGGAATTCGGTTCTGTCTTGTGATTGGTTTTCGTTGTCTGGGTGGCCCCGGTTTCAGTAAACGCACTGTAAAAGAATTCAAGAGTGACGGCAGATAATAATAACATCGGTTAATCGGAAAGAATGACAAATTTAAAGAGTGCGTGAGATGGGTACACTCTCTAAGCCCCCGTCCACTCAGAGTGATTTGAAAACAGAGGTTACACTCTGAAAACGCATCAAATACAGCGTCCACACCGCCGTGGCGGAGGAATTTAAAAATACAACAGTCACCGGTCATTTTGGATTTGTGTTTGAGGAAAACTCGGTCAGCGAAATGATATGATTATCGTGACGCCATTCTTTTCGAAAAGCTTCTTTTTTAAAATATTTTAAGTCCACACGAAAACTCGAAAAGCCGGCGTTCTCAAATTCTTTCGGTTTGAAGAGCGTTTTCGCTAAAGCTCCGTTTTCGTGACGGATTAGTGTGGACGGCAGACCTAACTGTAGAAATAAAGATTTGTTTTCGAATTTCTCCGGCGTAGTGCATGTGAACGCTGCTTATTTAAAGGTCTGGTGACATGAAAAACGGCGAGGAAAAACGTAGAAGAACCATCCAAGAAGAACTCGATAACTGGAGTTCCACAAGGGTCTGTTCTAGGTCCTTTACTTTTCCTGATTTATATCTAGACTTTATCTGTGTAGCAATAAACTTGGCTTTTATCTATTTGCTGATGACACAAACCTATTATATGCTGACAAGGACCTGAATACCCTGGAAACCGTTGTTAATAATGAGTTAAATAGTGTCTGTAACTGGCTTAATGCTAATAAACTAACCATTAATGCAAAGAAATCAAACTTTCTCATCTTTAGGCCAGCATAAAAAAGAATTAATCATCAGCCGTGTATCAGAATTCCGGATAAGAAAAATAATGGATTCGCGCTTCTTGAATGCAAAGATTATGTAAAATTTAATTTTAGGAGTACTGATTGACAAACACCTAACCTGGAGGCCTCACATTGATCATATCGCCTCGAAGATTAGCAAAATAATAGGTATAATTGCCAGGCTGAGGCACCATGTAAATACCCTTCTTCAAATTTACCGTTCGCTGATATTTCCCTACACGCTCTACGGTATATTTGCTTGGGGTCAGGCTTCTCAGTGTGAATTAAAAAAGATTCTCACTCTGCAAAAGCGCGCACTCCGCCTAATTTTCTTTGCCAGTAAAAGATCCCATGCCATCCCTCTTTTTTGTTGCTTCCACCATCTTACCTGTTAATATGCTCTACATTGAAACGGTCTCCACCATAATGCATGATGTTTCTACTCATTGTACACCTAAAAATATTCGTGAACTTTTTATACATGCATCTGACGTTCATGCATATAATACGCGTTTCTCGGGTGCCGATAATCTTTTTGTACAGAAATCTAGATTGAATATGAAACTTAAGTCATTTCCTGCGTTCGGTACGAGATTGTGGAACTGTGTACACCCAGATTGGCGTAAGCTCACGAAAAGAGCATTTAAAAGAAAGATTCATAAGTTGCTTCTAACTGTACTTGAGATTGAGGACTATTATGTTGATGCCCATTCTGTAATATTGAATTTAAACACAAGTAATTATTACACCCTATAGCTATCAATTTCGCATGTAGTCGTATTTTACTTTACACATTTTAATTTGCTTTACTCTTGTATTGTTATTGTACGTGTATCTATTTAGCAACTGTATCAATTCACTTTTTGCACAGTAAATATATATTGTAAATAGTACAACCCGCCTAGATTAGCTCTGCTATAAGCGGGTTTGTAATCCTTTAAACTATAGACTCAAATAATAATAATTATTATACATTGTAGTTACCATCTGTCTTCTCATTGGCTAAAAGCCTACTGTTAATTCTGGGGAACAGCGCAACCTACAGATTATTCACTAATCTGTACCTACAGATTAGTGAATAATCTGTAGGTTGCGCGCGCAATGCATGATTTCCAAGGGTAATCATGTCAACTTCGCGCGATTCGTGTTGCTTGCCGTCAGTGAAGAAGCAGAAACATGACTTCCAAGTTTTTGCGTTCGTTCAATGTATAATAAAACAATTATTAGATTCGGTTTTTGTGATATCCAGAATAATCAAGGTCTCGGTAAGGGTTATCACAAAAACCTCATCCAATAATTGTTTATAAATGGTTGGTTGGAATGGTTGGTTGGACGTAGCAAGTTCTATTACGGGTAGTCAAATGAAAAAAAGAGCACAGGTGTTGAATATACAAGTGTGAGATTTAATAGGCTGTGAATGCAAATAACCTTTGCATTTGAGAGCTTTACAATCACGAGAAAATATCATAAAATTCCGATAACAAACATTGTGGCGTTATAGAAAAACTCTTGCTTGTTGTTGTTTTTTCTGTTTTGTTTTTAATTTTTCCGTCCTTTGCGTAGTGGGGAATTACTCTTCCGGGTAAGCTACTATGTTTCGCATCAGAATGATTTTTGTCTCAGCAGGGGTATCGGGGTATAGGGGGAGAAGTGGTTTATTAGCGGAATTTTATAATACTAATAACTAAGATGCCACCAGTATTGACCGCTGAGGGATTTCTCCTCCCTGAACGGTTCTTCGTTAAGAGCTGGGACAAAGGAGTGTTCACTCCAGAAAAGCATGCCGGGCCGACTTGTTAGCCAACGAATTGAAACGATTCTCTCCGAAGGCGTCGACGAAAATATCTTAAACGCCGAGAAGCAGCAATGTACTTGTACTTCAGTCTCTCGATGATTCGCAGTGTTTTCATGATCCCACAGAATATAAGGTAAACAAGTACTGCCAGTATGCCTCCAAACACCAATACTGGGGACAAAACCACGAGGAATGAGAACAAAGCCACCACACACGTTCCTCCAAGTACTGTTAGCGCACTTACTGACACTACCACGAGTGAGCTTGATACAAAGGTAAGGAACAAGAGGAGTGGCAGAAAGACAAGGCTAACTAAGATAGCCAGGAAGAGTGACATGACTGGGTGGTTTACGATACATTTCTTGATTTGTCTGAGCATGCGCACTGCTTGGCAGTCCTTCAAATCATTTACTCGTTGCGCCACTGCTCGCATCAACCAAGGACACATGTAGTCGATATGTTCGATCCAAGTCATGACGAATAGACACTAGAGACGAAAATCCAAGATATTCAGTGTAAGAATTTCTTCATATCCTAGTATTAATAATAAACTAAATGTCCAATGCAAAAGGACAAAAACATGAATTATCTTGAGTTATTGCTTCTCGATCATTGGCACCGCCTCCACGTCTTTTCAACTAAAAATCAAGGAGGCCTTGCACATCGAGTGGCAAAACCCGTCATTATAAACAAACAAATCAATCATGTTAATTTAACATTTTCATTTTAATGTTCCGTGTTACGATACACATTGTTTTCAATCACTGTTTTCTAGTGCCACGTACTCATGTTGTTATTTAGTATTCATGTATTCTATTAAGTTCTCTTTTATATCACACCGACCAGCGGTTCATTAGTATTCGCAACTGAAGATGGATGTTGGTCATCCGAAACATGAATCAGTGCAAACTTAAAACTGTGTGTTCTAACTCAAAGTTGAACTATCGTCCAAGCACTGAAGCTTGGGAAGTTGATCTAGTCTTGCGAGGTAAAGAAACGATCTTGTGCGCGTTTTCTGTGCTAGCAGCAATTAAGTTTCCATTTCAGTCAAATGGAAAGCTAAGGCCACCAAAAAAAATTTCTCATTTTCAGTTTGATCCTCTTACCTGGTTAATCCACAGAAGTCGATTTCTTTGAGAAGCTTTACAATAGCAACTTTTCTATTTCTTCAACAAACGAACTGAAAAGGCTCGCTACACTCGAAAACTAAATGGATGTGTGACGTCATAATTAAACTTATGCTACGTTTCGGTTACGACACACGTGACTTCGCGCGCGCTGAAGTGGGCCGAACATGAAAGAATTTGACGCTTTTTATGTTGTTCGTATAAATAAGTAAACCAGGGAAACTAGAGTAAGCGTTCAATTCTTTCCTAACATTGCAGAACGTACTTGTGTCACATTCGGTGTGTTTGGGCAATGAGTATTATTAAAAACTGGATCATTAGATCAAGTTGAAGACGGATCCTAAACTTTTCTGGTCATTCCATTCAATGAAGTCGAGACGAAAAAGGATTCCAGAAATTGTTTATTACAATGAAACGCGTTCTGCTAATCCAGCAACAAAGGTGGAACTGTTTAACCAATTTTTCCGTACAGTCTATTCCGCCCCAACTTCCGAGAAACATTTCCCATTGATGTTGTTAATCCGAACTTGTTGTTGAGAGTAAAGACCACTGCAAGCGATGTGAAAAGAATCCTACAAAATCTTGATGTCACCAAGGCAACTGGTGCTGACAACATCCCAGCGCGTATTCTTAAAGTCTGCTCTGAAGAATTATCGAAACCCCCAGCCCTTTTGTTTAATAGATCCTTTTTTTTAGGAAGAGTTCCTGCACAGTGGAAACTCGCCAACATTTCACCAGTTCATAAAGCAAATGAAAGGGACCTTGTGGATAACTACAGATCTATCTCTCTTCTGTCCATTCCAGGAAAATGTCAAGAGCGCATAGTGTACTCAGCAATTTATTCCCATGTCTCAGCTTACCTGTCAGATTGGCAGCATGGTTTTGTCAAAGGAAGATCAACTGCTACTCAACTAATTTTGACTCATCATAAGTGGGCAAGAGCACTTGATGAGGGTCATCAAGTCGATGTAGTTTTCCTTGATTTTTCGAAGGCCTTCGACCGTGTTCCCCATCAGGCCTTACTGCATAAGCTTTGTAATTTCGGTATTTCAGGAGAACTGCTGAACTGGTGTCAAGACTACCTTAGTAATCGAAGACAAAGAGTAGTCATTGATGGTTATTCATCTTCTTTGACAGATATCACCTCTGGTGTACCGCAGGGATCTATTCTTGGGCCGCTATTTTTTGTTTTGTTTATTAATGATTTACCTGATGTAGTTTGTTCTGCAAGCACAATAGCTTTATATGCTGATGATAGCAAGATGTTTAGAGTAATAAACTGTGATGATGATCAGACGCTTTTCCAAAACGATTTGGATAAACTCTACCATTGGAGCCAAATGCAACCTGATGGATTTCAACTCCAAAAAATGTAAGATCATGAGAATTACTAAAAAACAAGTGCCCTTTATCAACAGAGTACAATTGAGTGATACAGTTCTCGAGGAGGTCAAGGAATTTAAAGATTTAGGAATATTGACTAACAACTGTTTATCCTGGAATTCTCATATCGATATGATCACTGCCAAGGCAAATAGAATGTTAGGCTTAATTAAAAGAACGTGTAAGGATCTCAAGGATGAATCTACTCTAAAGACCTTGTACTGCTCCCTTGTGAGATCGAATCTGGAATACTGCTCAGTCGTCTGGTGTCCGTTCACCAAGAGAAACGTAAACAAACTCGAGAGAATTCAGCGTAGAGCAACTAGGTTCATTTTAAAATCGAATGAACCATACAATGTCCGTCTACATAAACTCAATCTGTTAACTATTGAGAAAAGACGTTTCGTTGACGATGTTACCTTTTTGTTTAAGACTCTCAATGGCCATTTAGATGTTGACTATTCTCAATTCTTAGATTTTTATAGCCAAGAGGACCGTTATCTACTGAGGCATTTCGATACCAAATCGTTAAAAAAGAAATATGCCAGGACAAACACACTCTAAAACAGTTACTTTTATAGGATTGTGGATGAATGGAATAGTTTGCCCCTTGAAGTTCGTTCGGCATGCAATGTTGACAAGTTTAAAGCAGGTGTCATTAAATTTGTAACAAAATTGTAAATATTATTATAGCTTTTAGTGAGTTTACTGTAATTTTTATAATATTTATGAGGTGATTTGTTTTTATATGGGGTCACGCGACTCTTTTACAAATTATCCTTATGGCTATTTTTTTTCTTTTCTTCCTCTTTCTCTTGTAAATACGCCATTAAATTGTAATAAATAAATAAATAAATAAATAAATTGGATAATGCAATTCGAGGGTTTTCATTGGCTTAGCCATCATGGTATATGAACCATTATACCATGATCTACAAAAATGGCGAGCGTATGCATGATTTTTTGGGCCTTTTTATTTTAATTGTAGTCTAGTTTTCTGTACTTTGAGGGCGTTTTAATAAAACAATTATTCCACTCGCGCTTGTTGGAAATGAGATGATTATAGCCAACTCGGCGCTACGCGCCTCCTTGGCTATCTATCATCTCATATCCAACGCGCGCTCATGGAATAATTGTTTAATATCACGTTTGATACTATTTTCATAAGACCCCTACGTACAGTTTTGTATATTAAACAGTTAACGCCAGTATTTTGAAATCGTTTGTTCCCATAAACGACAGAAGCTATTTGCGTTTTCATGTCTAGGTCGCAGTCACACTCGGAAAAAAGATGCGCGTGATTTCTGTCCACAACACCAAATACGGTCTCTTAGTCGTCGCCGCACTACAGGATTGCGACGTCACTTCATGCATCATCCCTAGCGACACAGATCGACTGGTATCATGATATGTTTCAAGTTTATGCACGCACCCTGGTTGACATAAAACAAGATCCCTTCAAAAAGTCACTAAGAGCACTTCAAACTGCTTATCATAGTTTATTATAAATATATTTATCACATCTAGCTGAACAATCTCATGGAAACCAAAAAAAACCTAACTACTAAGATATTTGAAACACGCGCGTGTTTACATCGCGCTATTGTGCGTGTTTGCAAAGGCGCCCAGGTTGAGGGTTGGGAAACTGGAAAGCTGGTGTAATGAGCAACACTGATAGCCACAGTTTTTTCAATAAACTCAACCAAATTAGTTCTCATTGATTACCACTAGCTTGATCAAATAATACGAGAAATAAAACGTGACGTGACACGTGTTTTTCATCTTAAATCTATTTATAGTTACCCTCTTAGTAGCGAGTACCTTATATAACCATAATCTTATAACAAGCTACCGTCAAGAGATTCATATTCTCTTGCTACTGTATAGTACAAAATGTCATTGATTCCCGAACAAGAAACGATAATAGGCCCTTTGCAGGATCCGGTCACATGGTACGGAAAGTCGGGCTGGACTGGTACGAGTTCCTTTGTTTTGGAAGTCCCACTGCGTCATTTGCGTTCCAGCGTAATTTATTCCGTACCATGTGACCGGATCCTGCAAAGGGCCTATTAGGTCATCGTCTCTTGCTTACGACCCCAGGCCACTTCTGAGTTGACTTTTGCCTCTGTTTCAAAACGAGTTCTTGTGTAAAACGTTCCATATGAAAATAGGCGTGCAGGCTAAGCACACTTTCAGGGGAGGACGTACGGGTCGTTTTGATACAGAGGCAGATGGTAACTCGTAAATGGCCTATTTTAAAGGGTGGAATATCTACGAGGCATTGAGAAGTAAACTACTATTCACGGCATTGTGCCGAAATATCTCACAATTCTAATCACACACGCACTACAAGAGGAGTGCTTTCCTTAGCTGCACTACAAGCTATTTTTAAATCTTTCTCTTTCTAAAACGAAAAAGTCATTGGTCGCAACACGAGGGCCAGTGCATGTGGTTTCAATTTCGCTTTTCTATCAGCGTCTTTACCTAAATTCTGCGAGCACGATTTTCACATACCGTGAAAACGTATTTATAAACTGGTCTAACTTATCAGTTCACCATTGTCTTTCTTCTAAGTCTTAACACAAAGCTAAAACTCTGTAATTTAGGCACTGGAAATTTAACGAAGTACACTAAGCTAATTGTAAAATTATTAAAGACTTTATACAAACAAATTTTCAATGGAGTCCAACGTAGAAGTAATTTATCAAACACGAAAGACCGTGCTTGAACACATTTCCAAACACCAAGAAGAGAGTTGAAAGTACGACGCGTAGCGGAGTATTTTGACAAACTTCGAGGTGTTTGGAAATGAGATCAAACACTGTCTTGCTTGTTTGATATATCTTCTCAATCGAAACTAAAACTAAGGAGAAATAAGAGAAATAAGATCGTAAAAATCTTTGCTAATAAAGATCAGATATCCAACCACTGTCACGGTCTTGGTTTCCTTTGTCTAAACTTGATGACTTATTAATGAGTTTAAGAAATAAACTTGCAAATCAATAGGCCATTTTCGTATTCTCAGTATTGGACTAGAACTTGCTTGGAATGAAGGCTCGTCAGTGCGGGGGAATATCATTAAACATTAACCTCAGTTGCAAGCTAGTAGTTCCGAAAATGGCCTAATGTAAAAGACCCTGGCCATGTTTTTAAGGCGGAAAACGGGATTCCTCTTGACAGCAAAATGTATTTTATCGACTTGTGCATCAGTTACTGGTCGTGAACGCAAAACACATTTTAACTGGACTTTTCTCCAGCTGCGTCGCGGGCGAGTAAAAACCAGTTTGCTCCGAAGAAACAGCATAGCTCGAAACGTCAGCTTCACAAACTCGCTATGGCGGTTAATTTACCTTTATCAACTGAAAATTGACATTTCTCTCACGCAAGTTTTCGTTGGTGTACTGCATAGTGAGCGAATGCAGCCTGCCTCCAATCAGTCTCAAGATGACCGTATTGCTAATCACTTGGAGTACTGTAATCAGCGATAGTTGGGTTGCATTCGCAAGCTAACCCCTTCAGAGACTCCCTCACAAACATTCCTGTAAAAAGCCAATAATTTTTCGCTTGTAAACCTTTCTTCCAGTATAATTTAAAAAGGTTTATCCTTTAAAGGCATTTTTCCTTTGCTGATAAGTTTGATACATTTAGAATGGCGTTTCCGTAGAGTTCCGATTACAAGCCGGCCTGTCTGACCAAGAAAATTTGTTCCCGGGCCACTGTCACAGAAACAGCCATTTTTAAGTCTTCTGAACCAAACGAGAAAAAACGTTATGGAAAAGAACCATGCGGTATTGCGATGCTACACTGGAGTAATTTGTTTCTAGACTACAATATTGCTCGACAATGTTTCCCATTTTAGTCAAGACTTGGGAGAGCACTCACGACAAGATGGCCGCGTAGCAGACAAACCGCTTGCTCTGTTTTAGATTGCATTCAGGTCCCAATAAATGCAATCTAAAACAGAGCAAGCGCTTATGTATCGTGAGTTGATTCCTTAAAGAAGATCCGCTATGATTGGACATTCTATCTCGACTAGGATGTCATACAATGCTCCTACGGTGCTATGCGCTTTAACCTCCCAATGTCTGAGGACCTCATCGGCCGGATTGATTCTTCGGTTGTCAAGGAATTTGATTACACTGTGGTCCATTCCAAGTCTCTCAGCTAAGACCTTCCAGTGGTCGTCGCCTGAAAACAACAGTGAAACACAACTGATCGTAACTACTGCATACGCTTTGGATTTTAGATATCAATGATACTTCAAGGTTTTGACGATAACACAGCTGGCCCCAGCTAACTCGAACTCGGTAGGGAAACGAAAAATGGTTCGAGATGGCGCGGGTTCCGAGAGAGCCGATAGTAACTCAACGAAAAAGTACATCCATGGACAGGAGAACACGATTTGAGTTCGAGATAGCGGGGAGTTTGAGATAGTCGACTTCGAAATTGCGAGGTCCTATTTAAACTATAGAGTGTTTCTGTCGACGAACTAGCTAGCGGCTGATAGCTGCCCCGCGGAAATTTGATGTTCTCAAAACAATTTTGTTTTTCATATTTTGATTTTGGCTTCACGCCTTTCATCTAAAAAAGTTGAAAGTAATTCAACGTGATTTTTGAACTAGCACGGGGAAGAAAATTCAGTGGTGAACAATAAAGACAATACAGTGTTTATGTCCTGGAACTATCGGTCTGATAGTTGCCCCTTGGAAATTTGCTATTCTTAAAACTAGCATATTAGTTTTAAAGAGCATCGAATTTTTTTCCGTGGGTAACTATCAGCCGAGAGTTTTTATTTTTTAAAAAGTACACAAAAGCCATACAAGGTATTCAATTCGGCCGCCGTAATATCCAGTCCCGCAAAAGGTGGTGTCACGGTAATTGTTATTTATCTCTCGCCTGGACTAAATGAGGATTTTCAGTGAGAACATACCGCTCAAATCCCTTGTCAGATTTCTTCGGAAGACGTAACCAACATCTCTTATGAATTTATCAAGCGGCAACATAGGACCTGAACAAAAATAGAAACAACAACAACAAAAAAACAAAAATAAACAAAGAAACCGACTAAAAGGAATTCCAAATTCCCTGTATAAACATATATTCCGATTGTGCTTTTAAACACCAACAATTCACGTTCACAGCAAACGCAAAACTGCACACTTTTACCAGCGCACAAAGGGTAAACCTCCAAACGGCAAAAGTAGGACTTTTTTCTGTTACTACAGTGTATGTAAAAGCACAGTATGTAGCACAAGCTAAGCAAGCTAACAGAGAAGAACTTCAATGCTGAATTAGCCGATGAAGTCTGAGAAATATATGCGCCCGCAATTTTGATTCATGCATTGATTTCTCGCCTTATTTACTGGTCAGCAGACTACACACTCCCTCAAATGTTCTCCTTACTTTTCCCCTAATCAAATTCGCATTGGCCAATCAGAAGCCTGTCTACTGTCACGATAACCTGTGATGTCAAGTCACATATGACTTCGACAAGACATGGCTACGATATCATGCTCACCTTCAAGTGAAGTTATTTTTTCCCATTTTAAGCTCGCACTTACATATTCGGCGTTTGTTTCCGTGGCTTAAAAGAATCATAGTTCGTTTAGTCTCAAACTTAAGGGAAAAATGTCAACTACTGCTCGGCCAAAATCGCCTAATATGCCGCCGAAGCGTACGAAAAATGTACGATTAGGTAATAAAAACAATATCAAAAACAGTAAGGCTAGAGGATCGAAAGTTGTCTAAACGTCCAGCAACAAATTTTCATATTTCAGGTTCCCAGTAGTCTGCTCAAAGATTTTTTTCCTTCGAGTTACCTGTCTTCCCCAGGCCCCACCCTCCCGCGTGTTGGTTCATTCGTATCTCTCGCGGTTAATATTTTGCGCACAATTTCGACGAGAACTCAAGACAAAATAAACAGTCCAAGGACAGACTAGGTGCTTAGTACACGTATCTCATCACTCACCAAAGACACCTTTAGACGTTGGTAAGGCCTCCCTTAAAGCTTTAATTGTTTGTTCTCTGTCACTGTTGGTCAGGGAGTCCGTGTACTCGCGGATTGAGTATGTTTCACTCCGCAGTATAAGTTCCTTTGTGGATAAACGCATGTCGGAGGGGCTTAGCGCTCTTTCCAGCACTGTTCTCAACCGTTCCTCTGCATCCCGTCCCAGTTTACTGACAATGGCAGTAGCCTGGCTGTCATTTAGATCTCCAAAGAATTTCAATTCTCTCGGTTCGGTGCCTACAAAGGTTAGGAACAATACCGTAAATCCTCTAGAAGACAACGAGTCCTTGTAAGGGATTTTGAGCTATTCAAAGTTCACTGAAAACGAAATTTGTAACTTGCTCTTAGATCAGGTTCCAGTGTTCATAATCACAGAAGGGCACTGACCCACTGGGGAAGTTAAAACATCTAAAATTGTTTATAACCAGAATACTATGGCATGCAGCTCAAAAGATATGGCACATTGGTAGGGAAAAAGCTTAAAAAAACAATTAATGTTATCAGAACGAATATCGCGATAACCTAGTAGTATTCATGCAGTATGTGGACTGGTTTTAGCGCTACATTTACTCAGTGGATATGTAAGGAAAATCATGAAATTTAGTTTGTTATGTCTCACTGGCCTGCGAGCAGGCTCTTCGCGTGGTACGAATGAAGGAGAGGGAAGTCTTCTTCCCTCTTTCCTTTCTTACTTTCTTTCTCCACTAAGAGCCTGCTCACAGACTAATGTTTCACTTGCACAAGTAGCGCAACATTTGGTCATTTCCACCGGTTGTTTCCAAGAAGACAGAAAAGTACCAGGGCAAAGAAGTAAAACACGTAAGCAGACGAGAATCACTGTTCTTTGCCGTTCTGGTTCACTTGTGTTTGTGTGTGTTATTTCTGACCCAAATCATTGTATTAGATAAATCACCTAAGTATAGCTGCCCTTTTTTCTAGCCCCTATGGTTATTTGGGGCAGCTAATACTCTTCTATATTTTAGCTAACTTAAGCTGTTATTATTGTATTATGTTGGGTACAAATAAAGTTGTTGTTGTTGTTGTTGTTGTTGGAGCTCAGTCACGGCTCTTTGAGTTATTCTGGTAACGTACAAACTACTTTTAAATTGAAGGAAGCAAAAACATAGTAGTTTACTAACTAAAGTTAGAATAAACACCAAAAGAGACAATAATAAACAATAAAGGAACGAAGATGGTCAGTTAAGGATTGACTAGGCTAGGACGGATTACAAACAACTAACTTGGAAAAAAAATTGCTAACATTTTCAAAATGAGCAAACCGTGACGTAATAATTTGGTTTTATCAACTGGGTTGATAATGTGAATTGTCCACCGTAAAGAGATTCGGAAGCTGACGTTTCGAGCGTTAGCCCTTCGTCGGAGCGAATTCGTCGGATTCGCTCCGACGAAGGGCTAACGCTCGAAACGTCAGCTTCCGAATCTCTTTACGGTGGACAATTCACATTATCAACCCAGTTGATTAAACCAAATTATCTTGTAATACTCCCACCGACGCAGCACCACAGTTTCTTTAGAAACGTGCCCCTTTAAACCGTGACGTAGCCTTTTTAAACTCCCCAATTTGTTGCTTTGGAATCATCTTAGTGAGTCCATTTTTCACCCGGAGAGAACTAGACAAGGAATTTCGTGCCAGTCAATGTGGTTTACCTTGCACTAGAAATTCTCAATACTTACTAAGCGAGTCCATTTTCTTAGTTACGTTTTGAATGGGGCTATCAACACAGTCCAGCTGACATCCCAAACTTTTTTCAAGAGAATAAGAACAGTCTTTACGATCAGAACGGTTGGCAGCAATAAGGAGAGCCTGAACAGTTGCCTCGCGTCCTTTCCTTGAAATCCACGCATTAATAACATTTAGCGTTGGGCCTCCATCGCTTCTCTCAAAGGCCGTTTCTTTCCCAGGTGGAAGACCAAGTTCTTTGTAAAACCTGATACACAAGAACAAGACAGCGTGTAACTTTATCAAGCTCCACTGTTTAGTGGACCCATTTCAGTAATTTCCAATCTGGAGGATAAACAATGGTTGTTTCCTCCCCTGAGAGAAACAAATCTTTCGAATGCAAAACAATCTTATTGTTTTGTCCTCCAAATTGGGAATTAACTGAAATGGGTCTATTATTCACCGAAGTGGAGGCGAGTAGTACTTTTCTAGTCACCTACGAGTTAACCAATCAGAAAGCTCAATAAAGCAGAATTCACATAGTTGATCAGTTCAACTTTAAACTCTGATTAGTAATTTTTCTCGGACACAGCCAGTTATTAGAAAGTAAGAACTACTTCTTCCTTCGAGCTCCAGTTCCCACATGTCAAAAGAGAACAAGATAATTGCTTTTGAGTTTATTAAAAATAAATGAAGTTTAAGAAGTATTTACAAAATTGTCTAAAAGCTTACTCTTCAAGATACGTTTAAAAACTTGAACCGAACAGCTTGATTTTAAAGAGGAGTCTAAATTGTCAAGTCCAATAGTTCTGTAGTAAAATGTTCTTTGTCCTGAGGCTGTTTTAAAAAGAGGTATGTTGAACATCATTTCATTGTTAGAATGCCTCTTTTTAGGCTGATGTTTACTACTTATACCCCATTAATTTGATTCAGTTTCAGCTGGTATGAAAAAGATGTGTTACCTGCATAACACTCATACCACAATTGACAAACATTACAAAACGTTACTTTAAAAGCCCTGTTACCATTTTGTGAAAAGAGTAATTTAAAAATGAAACAACAACAACTGTAATAAAAGTAGTATAAAAGATAGGACCCACCTCTTCCATCCATTACCCAAAACATCATCTTTGTCCATTGCATCCCTAAACCCTTTAAACAACTCAGGTTTTTCCTCTAGAATGTCGTGGACAGGTGTAGCTAATGAGTACGGAGCAGTCTCTTGCACAGGCTTTGTATCATTAGAAGATCCTATCGAAAGAGAAGATATAAATAAATGCGTAATGGTACATTGAGAGGATACATGTAGGAAAACTGTTGAGGTACATTAATTTTATCCCGATAGTATGATGTGCCTAACTGTGTAGAGAGTGACGACGATGAAGAAGAAACATGCAAACAGACATCTTCCCCAAGCAGGCTTTTAGCCAGGATTTGAAAGTGGACGTCCAAAAGGTGCTATAGCGTTTGCCCAAATGAACAATTTATAAGGCAGCATATGAAAAAGTAAACAATTTTCTTTAAAAAGTGGCCGTCCATCTGGCTAAAAGCCTGTCCCCAAGATGAAAACACAAGTACACTTTGGGCGCTAAAAATCTTAACCAGATCAGAAGTGCAACACACCAATTTTTATTTTTTATTATTGTTTTAATTTAAATCATGATACCTTTCATTCCAGCTTCCTGTTGCAGCCTTTGAGCCATTGAAGGATCAACTTTCTCTAGTGCTTGAAGAAAGGAATGAAAAGCAGTAGGACCCCTTCTGGGTAGCACTTCAGTCAAAAGCATTCTCACCCTTTGGATGGCTGGTTTTGTAGCATTTAGTAGCTTTTGTTTATCTTCCTCATCTAATAAACCTGACAGCTGAGGCACCAATTTATCTAGGTCTAGGTGATGAAATCTATCAACACTTCTGCACAGGATTTGCTTGTGCTGGCTCGTCATTCCCACCTCATCTTTACAAGTGAAGAGTAGAAAAATACTAATAATACTATTTCAGTTGTAACAAATACACTGTACACTGGGGGAGGTGGGGGAGAGAAGGGTTAGAATGAAAAGGCCTAAAATTTAGGAAGCATTAATATTATGGAGCAATGTTATTGTAGAATACCTGGTAACTACCAAAGGAAAAAAAAATAGACAAGTCTGTAAAGAATGCATTTAGAATGAGGCATGAAACATTTAAAACCTAACGACTAGTCCTGAGAGAAACAGTTGATTTTACTCTCCAAGAATCTCAGTTTCCTGAGATAGAACTGACAGAAACAATTTATGGACAATTGAGGGAAAACAGAATTAGCTAGTTCCTAAGAAATTAGTTAAAGTGCAACTAACCACTCAAAATTTTCACTCTTAAAAATCTTCTTATTTTTGTGATGGCCACTGTGAAAAATTAACCCTTCTTCTGCGCCCATGACCAAGCAATAGCAAAGAATAGGGCGAGTTGGTCTGTAATGTCTTTGAAGGACTAACAATGTTTTGCTTCTGAGAAGAATGTATGTGAACATGCGACAGTGTGAAAATCATTGCAGAATGCAGGGAAGATGTGTTTTAATAGGACTGCGTGGAGTCCAACTTGGTCTGTAATCATACAAGTGATAACAAAATCAGACGACTGTGCAGCAGGAGTCCGATTTGTTTATCATGAGTATGATTACAGACCAAATTGGATGACAAAGTCTTATTACCAATTAATCGTAAAAATTACAATTTCCAAATAAAGAAGACTAGCGAAGTTGTGAAAGAAAGGGAAAATTTGCATCACAATACTGACAAAGGAGAAGTAGATTGTTTCATGTCACAATTTTTTTTTTTTTTTAAATTTATTTTATTTCACTGTTTATGGTTTATTTAAATACACTTACAAGTTTAAGGAAGAAAAGAAAAAATAAATAAAATAAAATAAATAAGTAAATAAATAAAAACATCGAATCAGTTAATATAAATAATGTAAATATGAGTGGTATAAATATAAATACTATAAATATATATTATAAATAACGACTTGAAAGATTTACTTGGGCTATAATTAACATAAAGCATATTTACATGAATTTCTCTATACAGTATTTAACATTAAGTCTGTTTACAAATTCATTAAGGTCAGGGTTCATTTGATTTAGTTTCTGGTGGTACAGATAGTATTTAGCAAAAAGCATAGAGTAATTTAATTTCTTGTAAAGAGGCTGCCCATTATCTGCCGATTTTCCAAATAGTAGTTCTTCGACACTTAGCGAGAAGGAGGTGACGTTAACTTGATTGAAGTATTGCAGCACTTCATTGAAAAATTGTTTAGAATTAGGGCACTCGATGAAAGTATGGCTCATCGAATCAGGCTGACCGCAAAAAGTACAATTTGGGTTATCTGTTATACCATACAGGTGAAGTTCTTTCTTGGAAACAAGTATCCTATGCACAAGATTAAAATAAAATTCTTTAAGTTTGTTCTCTTTACATATACATTTGAGCTGTTTGAAGTGGTCTTTCCAATGAATATCGTTTAATGAAAGTTCTCGCTCCCATTTACTGGTAGCAGTTATCTTTGAAATACTTTTTTTCATGAAAAGCCAGTAGTAATCTTTATTTTTCATTTTCATTAGATCGATCGATATTGAAGGGGACAATTGAAAGTTAGAACCATGGTTCAGAAAGTGGTTCTTATTTAATTGGGTATTTCTGGCCTTTTCTAATAAATGTTTCGGAATTGCATTAATGACTTGATAATAATTTAAGAAGTTGCAGTTTACGTTGTAGATTTGTTTAAATTCTTTGAAAGGCAGAAACTTTCCATTCTCATTGAGGATGTCTTGAATGAATGAAATTGAGATTGGCTGATTGAAACTACAACTTTGAATGTGATTGGTTGATTTGAAATACAGCTTTGAATGTGATTGGCTCACTGAACTGACAGATAACAAACTGACCAATAATAAACTGTCCAATAAGAAACTGTCCAATAAGAAACTGTCCAATAACAACTTGGCAAGTGAATTAGTGGGAAATAGGAGTTTTTAAAACAATCACAATCAAGGAAATTAATATTTTTGATTAAAAGCCATCCCAATCGTACTAGACTCCAGATTGTATCCCAGATGATAGTCCTTTTGTTTAAAGTCTTTTCCATTTTTGATAAAATATGAAGAACAAATACCCCAAAGATGTTTTCAAAGCACTCAAAACCCAGTCAAACGTCTCTCAAATGTTTTTGATGACGTCACAAGAAGTCCGACCCAGATCCCACTATGCTCGGTTGTGGGGCAGAAAATAACAAAACAACTTTAAACACCAGTAGAATCATGGGGATTTTATCACTTGAGATAATTATTTCGAAGTAATTGGGAAAACTAGAAGACTTTGTGAAACAAAAAAAAAAAAAAAAGGGGTTAGTTGCACATTAAGTGTGAGGTCCAAAGTGACAACAACAGTCATTGGTCAACACTTTGTTCATGTAGTTTAACCTTTTGATGTCATAGATTTTGCAGTGTTATCCACCCAGAGACTTTTGGCCAGAAATAGTTTCATTGTTACACATTGAAGTGTCCAGTGAGAGCATACACTGTTGGAGAAATACATGTATTCCACCTGTATATAGCAATAGAATCATTTCTATTATTATTCAGTGAGATGTACATAATGGTTATTGACCAAGTGTGACTCAGGTCAAGATGCATGACTGCAGAAATTGGCCAAGTTCTAATATTTTGTATGCTAACTTTATGGACTGAGACCTATACATGTATCATTCTATAGCTGAGGTTCATAAAGACAAAAAAAGAATAAACCAATATCCAGTCCACGAAAAACCTTGGCAAAAGAACTCTATTCTTGTTTGCTGAACACAGCAGGTTATCCCAAGTGGACAAGATAACCCTATCTTGTCCACTAAGGTACCCAATCACAGCACAGGATTTGGTTCCTCATGCCTGCTCACGCAAGCATGCAAGGGAATATTATTTAAGAGATACATGTACATTTTAAATGTAATTTGCATTTTGAAAAAAACTCCTTGCATTAGCCTCGGTAGCCTACATTACAGGCATAAACAGGGAATGGGTAGGGAGGCAATGCGCCTGCCAATTTTCATATAATCTGATTTCATCATCTGTCAATTATTGTCAACAGATTCAAGAATCAGAAAATAGTGCATGCTTCTCTGTAACTGATTTACTCAATGGAAATTATTTCCTGGAGTGATTAATTAACTTATTAATTGTTAGATAATTTGGTTTTATCAACTGAGTTAATACTGTGAATGGGCCACCACGAAGAGATTGGAAAGCTGACGTTTCAAGCGTTAGCCCTTCGTCTGAGTGAAAGGTTCTTTTAGAAAAAATGGTTCTTTAGAAACTTACCCCCTTTATTAATTGTTAGTTGCACAATCTCATAAAAACAACCAACAACGGTCACAGACAAAGATGTATTAGCAAGGGATATGAGAGACTTAAATCTTGCTAGTGTGAGCAAATTATGTTAAAGCAGGATTGGTAATTGGTTGTGACAGCTGTTTTAGCTGAAAGAGCTGTTTCTGGCATTTTTGCCTGCAGGATACATGAAAAGTCTAAATGTTATCAAATGTTTGTATATGCCATAAAACTGAAGAATTATTGCAACCATATTCCTTCTTTGGAACTAATGGATTGTGGCAGAGTACAGAGCTATGGACAGATTTAAATGAAAAGAAGAAGTTGTGGCCCTATGTGCCATGTGGCACGAAAGGGACAGTTAGTTACTTTAGTTAGTAAATTCCTTTTTTGTACTTCCTATTTTCAAACTCTTTATGGTACATGTAGTAAAGGACATTTCCTTGTTAAAATAACCAAATGGTTGTCATGTTGAGATTTTCCCATTTTCACACCTCCCTAAGTGAGTTTTAGCCAATGGAAATGTTACTGTCGCCAGCGAATGCAGAAATGAACAAAAGGGGGGTTCTTATAGCAGGAGTTCCCCGTCTCTCCTTAAATTGCCCTGCTCTGGCTGTGCCTCCCCCTCTCCCCCATTTTATGCCTGATGGGCAGCCTACAGCCTCAATTGCAAGCTTGTTCCAGTCCTATACTGACAATAGAAATACACTGACTACACTCCAGGTGAAGTCAATCAATAAAAAGTGATATTAAAAATCAATATCAATTCTAATCAATCAATTTCAATCACTGATTGCTATCCACTGATATTGGCAATCGATAACTCACAGAAAAATTTATTTATTGATTGCTATTGATTGGAAAAAAATAACTAGATTATACTTTCCTTTTGGCCTACTCCGAGATCCATTCTTATGTTTGTTTCCTACTGTAAATAATTTAAATCACTAGGACACTAACTCTGTTGTTTACTTTGCTTCATATTAATACAGATGCTACAATGAGACTGGAGGGTTTTATGCTACTACTCTGGGCTGAGCTTCTTCTGGTGTTGTATCCTAGTAGTGAAAGATGTAAAGCCCAATGTTTCTGCCAGTTTTTTCCATTCTTGTTATTTTGGCAATGATTGTAACAGATGTGCAGGCTATGATGAATTGACTCAACAAAACCATTATAGACAAATTTTGTCAAACATTTTATCAATGTAACTTGTAAAAGGGCAAAACTAATTTTCGATAACAATCAATAAAAAAATAAACAGTAGCCTCCATTTGGCATGGAAATATGCTTGGATATTTGTCCACAGACGAGAAGTGAACAGTTTTCCGTGAGAATAGATCAAGGAAAACTGTGAGCTTCAAGGAACAGATAATGTCCAAAGGAAAAATATCCAAGCAGATTTTCGTGCCAAATGGAGGCTATTATGTTTATTATCCTTCAAATATTTTTTTGCAACATGCGTGGTTTTGAAAATTGGGGAATATCACTCAGATATCCCCCAGTTATAGCTGGGGAATATTCAGTCAGATGATGCATTTAGACCAATCATGCGCGGGTGAAAATATTTGATGGATTATAATAATCGATAATCAATCATTTTGATTACTACATCGATTGATATTGATTATCCATTATCGGTTTCTCTATTGACTACGCCTGGCTACACTGCATGGGCTATTTTATAGTGCGGACAAATACACGTAGTCCGTTTGAACACCGGCACTAGGTTCGAGAAAGAAAATTCTCACCTTTCGAACTACTCGGTATTTCTATACCTGAATCCTTTAACAGAAGTTTGGCGAGATGTTCCTGGCCTTTTGTCTCATATAGAGCACAAACAAAATCTTTGAAGGCGTCTGATCCTCTCCTGGGCAGCATATCAAGTAGGACCCAAACCCGGGCTGTGCGCGTTTTTTCTGCTTTTATCTCATCCCTGTCCTCTTCGTCAAGAACAGTTAGTCTATTCAACACCCTTGATGGCTCTAAATCAGTCGAGATAGCTTCCCGACGCTTTCGAAGGATCTCTTTGTGTTCTACCTCCATCTTGGACGAGCAATAACAAAGCGGAAGTAGTGTTTTTTCGAAATCACAGAATATATTGAATTCTTTCCAGAAGTGAAATTCTTCTATACTGTTCTCGTTCTCTGACACTTCATTTACAAAATTGTTAGTTGTTCAACGAGTCCTAGAAATACTTGCAGTCTCGTCCCTAGGGCCTTCTCCTCGACGATTTTCGACAAAATGGCGCGGAGAAGAGGGAAGAGAAGAAGACCCGGGAGAAGACCCTGGGCTCAAGGCTCAAGGTTGATAGATTTGAGCCTTCAGTCTGTTGTATTGCTGGAGGTAAGCAACATGATCAAATGCCATGTCATGTACCTGCCATGAAGTTTCCCCCCTATTCCTCAATTCCAATATGGCGGACAGTCCTCCGATTTGTTTTGTGGTGCTACAAGCCATGATTACTGACACTGGAAAGGATAATGACTTTCTTTCAGCTCAAATGAAATGGAGAAAGCCATGGAAAAAAGTGCTCTACGAAGACCAAGGTGTTCCTGACAACTATGTGGACAAGTCATTTCTTGAAGAAATGAGGAAAAATTGTGAGTATTAAAGCTTATCTAAAAAATAAACTAGGCTTAAAATAATGAGCTTTCCAGGGACAGGTATATGAGTATAAAAGAATGTTAAATAGAAATTTTAAGGCTAAACTTCAGAATACCCCGCAACTCACGCCCTCCTTATAAATCTATACTGCTACCGCAGTCCCGCAGTCGACATAATTTACATATTAAAGTGGTACTATGATCAAATTTTTACCCCTTGTTTTTTTGAGTGTATCACATAGCATTCCATGAAAGAATCAAAACGCCGTTTACCGTTTGCAAATATCTGCGTTAGTGCTGGAGATATTTAAGTTTGAAAAATGGGTAAAATATGCAAATGAGATAACCAATGACGTCATTTACTCAACCCAATATTATATTGAGTATATAAATAGAGCTATCTTGGCCAAATTGCAGTGCAAATCATTGAAACTGGGCAGGCTAATAGTTCTACAGGAAACACACCTATCGCTATAAAAATTCCGTTGCCATGGCAATTCACTCTTTTCCAGTCCCCACCCACTTAATTTCAATATGTTGGTGATTTTCAGCTTGGAAATGTTAAACAGGGCCACAAAGTCGAGCTAACATATTTATAGGCTTGCCGGATCATGCATATGAAGTGCTGTTAGCAAATATCAAAATGGAATGCCAGAGGTGGCCAGAAAAGCTTTTAATATGGGGGAGGTCTGGAACCCAGTATGTTGCCATGGTAACAGAACTGTTGAGCTCATATTGTGGAGCATATTTAGTAGAACCTTGCTGCAAAAAATCAAACATTTCTGAAACAAATTGGCTGAGATACCTCTTTTCATCATATTTGAACAAAATCTGGTTGAGTGTCTGACGTCATCACTTGGCTAATTTGCATATTTTAAAAACTTGAATATCTTTGGAACGAAAAGAGATATTTGAAAATAGTAAACAGCATTTTTCTTCTCATGCAGTCCACTTTTTTATGTTTCAAAATGGTTTAAAAAGGAAAGGTACGATTTTCGTCATAGTACCACTTTAAACTATATATAAAAACCACGAATATACCTCGTTCTTTCATCCACTGCGGGACTGCGGACCGCGGTAGCACTACAGTTTAACACTTAGTTTAATATTTATTCATCGACTACGGGACTGCGGACCGCAGTCGCACTTCAGTTTAACACTTAGTTTAATATTTATTCATCGACTACAGGACTGCGGACCGTGATAGCACTACAGTTTAACACTTAGTTTAATATTTATTCATCGACTACGGGACTGCAGACCGCAGTAGCACTTCAGTTTAACACTTAGTTTAATATTTATTCATTGACTAGGGGACTGCGAACCGTGGTAGCACTTCAATTGAACACTTAGTACATACATATAACCTTGCTAGCCGACTGCGGACCGCGGACCACGGTAGCAGTAGATTTAAGGAGGGCGTGAGTTGCGGGGTATTCTGAAGTTGCTCCAATTTTAAATTCGATGTTCTGTAGTTTACTCGAAAGCAAAGAACGACTATATCTCGCGTTCGGCAGACAAATTGAATTTATTATTGAAGACTTATGTAAGAAAGAAAAAATGTTTAGTTTAGGAAAGTTTTACAGGGCCATCCGTAAAACGCTGTTAATGGAGCGTGACGCCCTGGTTTGCCGTGACATAACGTGACTCGTACGGTAAAACAACGAAGCAGTTTAATAGTACGTAAACGAACCTTTGTAATCTTTGTTATGTTGCCCTTGGATGGCCTCTAGCTAAACGTGTGGCAATAGCATGTTGCAATAACGTCTAGTTACACTTTCTTTCGGCCGTATTTAGTGGTTAAAGTAGTGAATCCTTCCTTTATGTCCTAAATATATATTACGTAGTGTCCTGCCCTGCCATGGTACAGGTTTATCCATTGGTTGTAGTCACAGGCTCTGTCTAGCTATAAAAGTCCCTGTTCAAGGTCCATAGTCATATTCTCTTAGCTGTGCCTGAGCTACTACTCACATTTTAAGTGAATTTGTATTTCAATTATCCGTATTTCCACATGGCGCGTCCGCGTGTGTCCAAACGTTCGGCACAGGGACCAACGACTCGCAAGGAGAATCTCTCTTCCCTCAGTACCGAGGTTCTTCGCCTTCGTCTTCAGGCTCTGAACCTGCCTATCGCTGGTTCCCGTACACAGCTGATCAGTGCACTCAAGAGGACAGCCACTCTTGCCTCGAGCCGCCCTGCCAAACATACCCGAGTCTCCAAACGCTCAAGTGGGCGCTTACCGGCCACAACTAACCGAGCCAAGGCGAAGGACAAAGCCGCTCCGGACGATTTTCTGGTGGATGGCAACGACAGCGATTCAGCCATCAGCGATCAGGGCGACGAAGACCCCACGCCCGTGGAGCCAGTCCACACTGTTGAGGACTTACTAACGGCCCCGGAACCAGTTCAGATCTCTCCATCGCCCTTTACGAGCGACCAACTCCGGGTTTTACAAAACACCGTACAGACGTCGATATCCCAGGCACTCCATGACAGCCAAATTCGGCCTGGAACATCATTTTCACACATTCAGCCTCGCACTCAACTTCGCCCATCAGGAACAGCGTCCCCTATGGGTTTACATCGCCCGTTGGAAAAGAACTTGGAGGACAAAATCTTACGGGGTGAGTACATTGATTTTACGTTGCTATTACCAGACTCGATTGCTCACCCCCAGTCCCCCGTGGTTCAGCTCCGGGTGGAGGACTCGGCCCCAGGTTCCCTTGTTTCCCCGGTCACGATGGTGCGCAAACGAAAGCCAGTGATTGACACGTTCCATAAATGGCTGGATGCCTACACAACCTACATGCTTGTCATTGTTGCGGCCTACCCTAGGAGGGCATTGGAATTGCTTAAATATCAGCAGATAATTAGTAGGGCGGAATCCAAATTCAAGGGCCTTGCTTGGCTAGCATATGACGAACAGTTTCGCCGCTACGCAGCCTCCGATCTCACCCGACCTTGGGACCTCGTTGACCTAGAGCTGTGGACGGTAACTTTTTCCGGACTTGCTAAGCCGCATTGTTTCGTGTGTTCCAGCCCCTACCACAGTCAGGCGGATTGCCCCAAGGCTGACCCGACCCGTCGCCAAAACAGAGGACCAGGCTCGTGCTGCTTCAGTTTCAACAAACCGTATGGGTGCAACCGTCGTTCCTGCCAGTTCCCCCACGTCTGTAGCCGATGCCGTTCGCCTTCCCACGCATTCCCCAACTGTACCTCAGATGGCCCCTCCAAGAACTTCACCACCAGGAACTCCGGCGATCGTGGCAAGAAATAATGTCCTTCTGCTTTCGCGCCACCAACGCCCCAAAGTGTCTACACCCATTAATGTTGCTGAACTTCAACGGGAACTTTGTAGTCATCCTGACCGCAACTTTGTTAATTCTTTACTTAGTGCTCTTACATATGGCGCGCGTATTGGTTACTTGGGTCCCCAGAGAGCTAGGGTTTCACGTAACTTAATCTCTGCCTCCCAACACCCCGAGGTGGTCTCCGCAAACCTTGACAAGGAGATCTCTCTGGGAAGGGTCGCGGGGCCTTTCCCTTCCTCCCCTTTGCCTAACTTCCAATGCCATCCTATTGGGGTTGTTCCTAAGAAACATTCCCCTGAGTGGCGTACCATTTACCACCTGTCTTACCCTGAAGGGGGTAGTATTAACGATTATATTCCTAAGGACCCCTATTCCCTTCAGTACGTTCGGGTGGACGACGCTATAGGGGCCTTGCAATCCCTGGGGCAGGGTTCTTACATGGCCAAAACGGACCTGAAGTCGGCTTTTCGCCTTATCCCTATACACCCTGACGACTGGAATCTCTTGGGCATTTATTGGCAGGCTATGTTTTATGTCGATATGTACCTCCCCTTTGGGCTCCGCAGCGCCCCTTACATTTTCAACCAATTATCTGATGCACTCGAATGGATCCTTACTCATAACTACGGATTACAACATGTCCTGCACATTCTCGATGACTTCTTAGTTATTGAACCCTCCCGGGCCCAGTGTCTAACTAGTTTCAGTACTCTTCTCCGGGTGTTTATGTCCTTAAGAGCCCCTCTGGTAGCCTCCAAAACTTTGGGCCCCTCCCAGGTCCTGGAATTTATGGGGATAGAACTGGACAGTTCTCGTATGGAAGCACGTCTGCCAGAGGACAAGCTTAACCGTACCCGCGAACTGCTCAAGTCCTTTAAGCGCCGCCGCTCTGCGCGGTTGGTCGAGTTGCAATCCCTCATAGGAACCCTCCAATTTGCCTGTAGGGTGGTCGTCCCGGGGCGGACGTTTTTACAACGCGTCATAAACCTTACCAGGGGGGTTCCCAGCCGCTTTCACCATGTTCGTCTCAACAAAGAATTTTTTAAGGACCTTGATATGTGGTTGCTCTTCCTTACCGGGTGGAATGGGCGTTCCTTTTTCCTGGATACTTCTGTCACTCCCTCCCCAGAGATAGAATTATTTACTGACGCCGCCAGTACGGTGGGCTTTGGGGGTTATTTTAAAGGGCAATGGTTCCAGGGAAGGTGGCCGCCCCATCTCCTCCTCAACCGCGAACAGGGTATTAGCATCGAGTGGCAAGAATTATTTCCCATTGTAGTTGCCTGCACGATCTGGCATCCTCATTTTGCGGGCAAACGGTTACAGCTCTGGTGCGACAATGAATCCGTCGTCGCCATTATCAACTCTGGGCATTCTAAAGTCTCTAGGATTATGGACTTACTCAGGGCCCTTACCCTCCTCTCCATGAAGTACAACTTTTTTGTTCGTGCTCGCCATGTCCCTGGGGTCCATAATGTCATCGCTGATGCCCTCTCCCGTTTTCAGGAGGCCCGTTTCCGGGAAGCTGCTCCCAAGGCGAACAGGGACCCTTGCACCATCCCGCCTTCGCTAATGACCCTCTAAGAGACGAGGTATTCAACTACGCCCATTGGGGTTTGGCCTGGACAACTCAACGCACTTACAGCTCCGGCGAAAAGAGTTTTATTACCTTCTGCCTTATGAACCGGTTAGTCTCCGATACGGGGGACATACTTCCCGCCTCCGAGGGCACTCTTATCTATTTTGCCTCCCACTTAGCGCGAACCGTTCGCCATAGTACTATTAAGTTATACCTTGCCGCTGTGCGTAACCTCCATATCTCGTGTGGGCACGGCGACCCCCTGATGGGCAAATTACTTCTTAAGAAAGTTCTTAGGGGCATCCTCCGTTTCCAGGGCCAACGTCGCATCCTTCGTCGGCCTGTTACCCCTGGGATCTTGCTTGCTATCCGCCCAATCTTGGAAGCCTGGTTAGGACAGCGGGATTTCCCCATGATTTGGGCCGCCTTTACTTTAGCCTTTTATGGATTCCTGCGCTGTAGCGAATTCACTTACCCTGGGGTAAATAGCTTCCGTCCCCAGTTCGACCTGGGTACCGATTGTGTGTCATTTTATCCGAGTCTGGTATGTCCGCAGCACATCGTCGTTACGCTCAGGTCGTCTAAAACAGACTTCTCTCGCCAGGGTCGGTCGGTCGTTATTGCCAAAGCCCCTGGTACCGTGTGCGCTGTATCGGCTATGCAGCAGTTTTTCCTCACCACGCACCCTTCCAGCGGCCCTTTGTTTTCTTTTCGGTCGGGTCGGCTTCTTACCCGCTCCGCGGTGATATGCCTTCTCCGGGACGCTGCCCGGTGCGCGGGTTTACCCTACCGTAGCCTTAAGGGCCACAGTTTTCGTATCGGGGCCGCTTCTACAGCGGCTGCTGCGGGCTTACCAGATTGGCTTATCAAAGTGCTAGGAAGATGGTCTTCTGACTGTTACCAGTTATACATCCGTACACCACAGCAAGTCCTGTTGTCCGCGGCCCCACGTATGGCTAGCGTCTCAAGCCCAGATTCATTCGTTTAAATGTTTAATTTTGTTTTAACCCGCCTAGTTAGTGTTAATGGCTTGGGGGGATACACGCTTCGCATGTATCAGTGGCGGTTAAGTCTCCACAGCGACTTCCCCAAGCCTCGCTTTGTATTTGTTTACGTTCTCAGTTTTATGTCCTTCGACCTAGCTGCCAATACTCTTGTCCGATCCAGCACTGCTGGGGAGATAAGTGAGGCTTCATCGGTCGGCGTTTCGTATACCTTTGCGCGTTGCTGGCTTTAGGTCGAGCCGTTTTTGCTTCACTGTAGCGCGTGGCCGGCCTAAGCTTCAGCTCGTAGCGCTCCTAGATGTTATCTGTCATGGCGCGTTGCTGCTTTGCAGCTCGTAGTGCCTTTTAATTGTCACGCTATGGGAAGTTGTCTGTCATGCCAACCACTGAGCGGTGTTCCCCCTAATTACGCCAAACGTGTCTTTGCTCTTTAGTATTAGGTCTTACAGTAACTAAGTTAGTTAAGCGGAACTGGGACATTAAGAAAGTTTTACAGGGCCATCCGTAAAACGCTGTTAATGGAGCGTGACGCCCTGGTTTGCCGTGACATAACGTGACTCGTACGGTAAAACAACGAAGCAGTTTAATAGTACGTAAACGAACCTTTGTAATCTTTGTTATGTTGCCCTTGGATGGCCTCTAGCTAAACGTGTGGCAATAGCATGTTGCAATAACGTCTAGTTACACTTTCTTTCGGCCGTATTTAGTGGTTAAAGTAGTGAATCCTTCCTTTATGTCCTAAATATATATTACGTAGTGTCCTGCCCTGCCATGGTACAGGTTTATCCATTGGTTGTAGTCACAGGCTCTGTCTAGCTATAAAAGTCCCTGTTCAAGGTCCATAGTCATATTCTCTTAGCTGTGCCTGAGCTACTACTCACATTTTAAGTGAATTTGTATTTCAATTCCCTCCCTCCCTCCCTTGGGGGGTTTTGTTCTTGTGTTATATTCAATAAACTGGGGTCACCTCTCTCAGCTTTGGTTCGGTTAAGTCTCCACAGCGACTTCCCCAAGCCTCGCTTTGTATTTGTTTACGTTCTCAGTTTTATGTCCTTCGACCTAGCTGCCAATACTCTTGTCCGATCCAGCACTGCTGGGGAGATAAGTGAGGCTTCATCGGTCGGCGTTTCGTATACCTTTGCGCGTTGCTGGCTTTAGGTCGAGCCGTTTTTGCTTCACTGTAGCGCGTGGCCGGCCTAAGCTTCAGCTCGTAGCGCTCCTAGATGTTATCTGTCATGGCGCGTTGCTGCTTTGCAGCTCGTAGTGCCTTTTAATTGTCACGCTATGGGAAGTTGTCTGTCATGCCAACCACTGAGCGGTGTTCCCCCTAATTACGCCAAACGTGTCTTTGCTCTTTAGTATTAGGTCTTACAGTAACTAAGTTAGTTAAGCGGAACTGGGACATTAATTATAATTATGCATACATTTCAAATTAACCTTAATTTTATTTTGTCTTTTAGCATGATTTATAGGCATGATTTATGGCCTGATACTGCTCATTTATCATTCTTTCCTTTATATTGTACAAACTATATTTTGTAGAACTGAAGATGAGTGTATTTATTGCTCATTGTTGGTATGTTTTGCAGTAAATGCAAGAACCTATCAGTTTTGGTCAGTGGTATTGGAGTCAGGGACAGTATCTCAGCAAGTAAGCAGGTAAGAGGTGCCAAAATTCTGTGGACAGTTATCAAAAACCTCAAAAGTTTATTTTTACATGTATCATAAATGTTCCATTTTCACTAAAGGCTCACAATTGACACCATGAAAACAAGAAACTGAAAACTGATGCTTGGATCTTTACTTGCATACCTTTACGACTTATCTTTACTTGGTATCACATCGCAGCTGTAGCTCACTTTGATAACGACTGATGTTTGGACTGAAAGCATCAGGATTGTTTGAGAGAAATTAACTTCTCAAACTCATTAATAATTCATCAAGGTAAAAGAAAATCACAACTGTCAAGGAGGTTTGGATGCCCCGTCTTAATTAGCATAGTTTTTGATGAGAATGATGAGAATTTGAAGATTTGTTTGCAAAGAAATGAACCTCACAAAGATTCATGTTGGAATAGAAACAGCTTTCAAAATAAATGTGCCTTGATTGTAGTCATCTTTGGGTTTAAGGTCTTTTAGAGTTATTTTTCATTGAAGACAAAAAAGTCAGTCTTCCATGTGCTGTCAAGTTTTTTTACTCCAATTTCTATATTCTAGGGATATATGCGAATTCAGTATTAGTACATGTAGCTTTTTTTCAGTAAAAACTACAGAAATGTAGAAAATTTCCAGGGAGTGTGAAGAGTTGATGATTAAAACAAGGATAAAACAGTAAAATTGGTCTGCGGTCCCAAGAAGGCTTCTCATAAATGGACCATAACAAGATAGCTCAAGCTGGCCTTCTGTGGTTTTGAGATATTGACTTGTTACAGAGATTTTTTTTTTTGGGGGAGGGGGGGGGGGGGGGGCAGATAAGGCATCTTTCTGGGGGAGTGAAAATTACACTGGACAAGTGGATATTGATGAGTGCTGTGACAGATAATGTGAAAATATTCCAGTTTTCTACACAAAAGAAATAAACTGGAAGTTGAAGCCCATACCGGTATATAGAAATTTTACAATTAAATTTTATTCAAACGACATTACATTGAATTTTCAAGTATCACAAGGAAATTACCTATCAGAATTCATTTGGAACATTGCACTCGTTACAATGTATGTACAAAAACACAAGTGGGTTTATCCTACAAAGATTTAGACTCACTTTTAATTTATTCTTTTAACAGTAAAATTTAAGGGGAGGGTGAATAACTGCACATACACGGTGAAATCTTGAAAGTTTAAACAGTGTTCCTTACCAACATGTTTCTTAAATAGCATTGCCGTCATTGATTCCCTTTATTTGTATACCCAGTGTATGTATATTTGTGGCGGCATTTGTGTACATGGACTTTGGACTCCTGTCACCCTTTTTGCTATTTGCCATCTCCTCTGTGTTGACGCTGGTTGGCTATGTACTGTTTGATACTTTGGATGGAGGAAGACTGAGATTCGCATCAAAAAGAACAAGTAAGAACTTTACGACACATGTTTGTTATTAACTTTTACTGGTTTCCACTTGGTGTTGCCGATGGGCTGGTCAGGTGTATGACTTTTGCAGACTGTGACAGCTGACTACATTTGGGTCTATAAATAGTGTTCTGGTTAGCCTGGATATCACTCAGGTTAGCCTGAATATCTCTCAGGTTAGCGTCAATATCACTTTAAGATGATTTCCAGTCCAAACTGCGCACTCTCAAGAGTTTCTTTTTGTTTTGTTTCATATACTGGTACGTGTAAGACATCACAAAATGTAAACATTTTGCAACTACTGAAATGAAGTAAATTTAAGGTTTCAAAACAACCGCCATTATGTATGCAAAGTGGTCAAAGCTTTATGCTTCGTTCTCTCTCATAATACTTGATGAAACAACTTTGCAGCTGTGAAAATCAATGAAGCTGTTGGAAAAAGAATTTGAAAGGCCTCAAAAATAAGGTAGGTGCAGGGTTGTCAATAGTAGCCAGTACAGCTGTAGCTGGCAAAAATCCACCGGCTATCAAACCACACTGCATTGGCTACCGCTTTCCGGGTATCAGCTCAAAAGAAATACACTTTGCCTAAAATCATGTTCTCCTTTTCCTGATCAAAATGTTTGCTTTATCTTTTACATGTAGGTGAACTTCTAGTGATTGCAGGAAATTGCATCTAAGCAACTGTACTTTTCCAAAAATTTCCGGGGAGCATGCCTCCGCACCCCCCTAGTTTGAGGGCTCAGAGCGCCCCAAAACGCAAGCTGTGCATGCTAGCTCAGGTATCAACCGCCTACTTTATTGCAATCAGTCGGCTACTCTAAATTGCAGTGACAACCCTTAAGGTATTTGGTTCATAATGAGTAACATTGATTTGCATTCCGATTGAGGTTTATAAACATTAGGATGCTGAGACTGCGTAGTACGGACTGGAAATCATCTTTAAGTTTAAGCCTTGTGTAAGGTTAGCTCTCAATAATAAAAAGCCAATAGGATATTAGTTTTAACAAAAGTCAGTGTAGTAACTTGTCCAGTTTAAAGGATTCTCTTAGTGTCATTTCATTTTTCCAGGATTAGATGACCTAAAGAGTAGTGTGGTGGTGCTTGGTTCTGTGTTTGCATTATCTCCAGTTTTGAAAACTTTGACTGATTCCATTAGTACAGATACAATTTATGCCATGACAGTAAGTACTGCTAAGATAAAAAAAAAAAAATCTTCAGTCATCTTCAAATTATTACTCATTAGCTGTTGTTAATAATAATAATAATTATCAATAGTAACAAAAACTTACCTATTGTTTACTTATTGTTTAATTGGTGGTATATTTATGTATGATAAGTAATATATTTATGACATATTGCTTTGTACAAAAATAGTAGAATCGTTTGTATTGCCATGGACTGAATATGTGAAAATAGGCAGAGGTCATAACAGGCATCTTAGTTACAGTGATTGCTGATTTGTCCCCTTTTTTGTATCAAATTGTGCATGCTGTTGTGCTGGGTGTAACATAGAGAGTAGTATGTCCACAGACACTCTATTTTGTCTTGAGTTTTGCCTTGAGTTTTATTTACCGTGAGGGATATGAATGAGCTAAATTTGCAGACTGGCCTCTGTTCCACTTCTGACATCATCACCTTTGACCAAAATTGGGATTATCTATACTCGAGTTCTGCAGGAGGAAACGATCTTTCCAATGATACCCAGATCAGAGTGATGGGCTCAGTGGAGCCTGAAATATGCACAAAAATTCACAGACATTTGAGAAATTCGTAGCAAAATTTCCTGTAAGTTACTCCATGGCAAAATTGCCTGTCTTGTTGATGCTTTCTCAGAAATTTTTGACCTGGAAGCCAGTCTAGTTTAAGGTTAATCACTGCAGCAAAAAGATCAGAAAAGGAGAAAAAGGAAAGGCAAAAAAAAGATTAAAAACTGAAAAGCCTGAAAGGCTTTTAAATTTTTTCACTTTCTCTTCCACAAACGAAATTTGATATGTTGATTTCTATGCATGCCTGAGCAAAAATGTCGTAAAACAAGATGCAAGTGAAAAGGAAGGCCTGCTGTCATGTTGCAAATGCCTTTGTGAGTAGACTGGAGCTAATTTGGCCCATATCCAGGCTGAAAACCCCCCAAATGTCCAAAAAGTGTGTTTTTGTCGAAACATCTGGAGTCAATGGGTTAACATATCACCTGACATTGAGCTTGTCCTATAGTTTTGAAGCCATACCCCTAACAGCGAATGCGCTCTAAAGTTGGATTCATTACAGCTTTTCATTATTTTGCTTTTAAATTTTGAAAGAGCGGTGTCTTGGAATTGATCTTTTTCTGCCTTTGAGCACTTTGATGACATGAGTTAATTCTTTGATAACAAGTAGTTAATTCAGGTTCACAGGTCTGTTTTGCTCTGGTCATGATGTTAGTTTCACAAACAGCTTTGACTAATGTGCTTTCTGCGTGCACATGAAGCTATCTAGCATCTTAAAAATAAATACTGTATATAATGTAGTATACAATTACACCATTAGCCTTGATGATCTCTTGTTCTTACCTATTTAGACTTTCATGCTCGCTATGAACTTACTTCTCTATGATTATGGAACAAGTGCTGCAATGTAAGTGTTGTCTGGGATTGATATCTACAAGTTCTCTATTCCAAACATAAGAGCTGAGAGCGTGTCCAAGTCCAAGCTTCATGGATGGCACAGCTTGTCTATGGCTTACAAGCTCAGCCAGTCATCTTTCTTAGTCTAAAAGTGGTTTTTTTATTTGTTCATTTTTTGTTACCTTTTTGGTGTTTTTCAACTATATTGAGTTATTTAAATATGTCAAAAGTTGTTGACATGGTAACTTGAGGTGTCTTCCTTTAAGCGTGTTTTTTTGAAGTCTTGTTTCACGTTTTTTGCCGTCTAACTTTTCCACTTTCACTTGTTTTTGGGCTTACAATGCAAATAAAACATGCTTTACAAATAACCCCCCCCCCCTGGCACTAGCACTGTCTGTTCTGGTTACTTCCAAGAAACAGCGGATGATGAGCTACCACATGTACCCGTTAACATTATTTTTATCTTTATTTATTTGTCAGAGTTTCCAGGTCTGCCTCTCTGAACGCCTCTATCTTTGCGTCTGTATGTCTGGCGTCCCGTCTTCCTTCCTCCTGGCATGTATTTGCTACTGTTACGTTTGCCATGCAGTTGTTTGCTCTCTTTCCATCACTGAGGAGACAGCTTAAGGTACTAGTGTTCAAGCTCTCTGCCTGAGAAATTTGAGTCTGTTAGGAGATGTCAACCATTGCGTTCTGCAGAGAGCTTTTATTTATAGCGATTGTTTTGTGCTTGGTATCAAAATTGTGTTTGTACATGTATTTTTCGAGAAATCCACTTGAGGAGTTATTGCCTCATGGTACTCTTTCCCATCTAGATTTTTGTTAGTGAAACAATATTTATCGTCTTATTTCAGCGAGTTTAGGTGATTCCTAAAGCGATAACTGTTTTTTCACATCAATAGACGTTTCTAAGTGCATTTGTTTTTCTCAAATTAAAACCAGCAAGAACTACATTTGACATACACTTAATGTTAATTTTGCTTGGAAATGTTCCTGTTATCATTATCCCAGGGTTTGACCTCTAACTTTTGTCTTTGATTAGATGCAGCTTCCCTCAAGCCATGTCGTCGTTACCTGGTCTCTAGTATTGGTTGCCATAGCGATGTTATGGCCGCTGTCCCCACTGTTTGCAGTATTGCTGGCTCTGGTGCACCTGGCGGTAACGTTTGTGTGTCCGTTTTGGCTGATTAAGTTACAACGGTTGAAAAAGTAAGCATGAGATTGGTTGAAAAAATAGAACTTACAGTTTGAACTGCGGCTATATGAAAATATGAATTATTTCATATATACTTCACATCATTTCACTCCTCACGGGAAGACATGAACTCAACACATTGACCTCGCTCCCATGATGGCTTCATAGCTCAGTTGGTAGAGCATCGCACCGGTATCGCGGAGGTCACGGGTTCGAATCCCGTTGAAGCCCTGATTTTTTTCAGGTTTCTTCTTTCCAATTGCTTAAATTGGAAAATTTACTGCGATGATCATTCTTCACTTTCATCTATAGCCGCAGTTCAAATATATGAATTATTTCATATATACTTCACAATGAGAAATGAGTGCAAAATGTTCATGCGCTACGCCTATTGCCCATGATACTTGCAAACCTTCTAAACTTTCTTAGATCGCTTAGGGCCTGATTACATGGCGAATTTCAGCCCGGCTAGGGGCTGAAATTTTGTTCCGATTATACGACGAATTTTTTAGCCTCGGCGCCAAATGAGAAATTGCGCGCGAAGAGTCTCAGGAGAATCAAAATGGCGCCGAAAGCGCATGTCCAAGCTCGCTTTTCAGCCCGGGCTGAAATTCCGTTTTGATTACATGGGATTCTTTCAGACTTTTTAGCCCGTTTGACTGGGCCGAAAAACCGGGCTAGGGGTTTCAGCCTGGGCTGAATCCTTCTCCATGTAATCGCCAATTTGATTTTAAGAGGATTTTTTCAGAAGCAGGGCTAAAATTTCATGCCCTTAGATTGGTCTAAGCTGTGACTCGTTTGCCTGAGTCAATCTTTAATTTATTTAACTGAGTGGAGAAAGTGATGCACGGAAGCCTTTTTTTTAACCACGTAGTTGTGCTCTCTTCGAAGCTGTAGCAACATTTAGCTTTGATTTCTCACACTGAAACGTTATTTCTTTGTGGTTGTTTTCTTTGTAGTAATATTCATGGCCCATGGGATGAAGCTGTCATAACGGAACACCATGTTGCCAAAGTGAAGTAAACAATTCCAACACAGGGTATTCGGCCAAGGATCACGTACGCTTACACCGCGTCAGTTCATTTG
Source organism: Micromussa lordhowensis (assembly GCA_964020085.1). Classification (NCBI taxonomy): domain Eukaryota; kingdom Metazoa; phylum Cnidaria; class Anthozoa; order Scleractinia; family Lobophylliidae; genus Micromussa; species Micromussa lordhowensis. The sequence goes on from OZ026597.1 coordinate 30,854,216, forward strand.
TCGTTAAATGAAGCTCGAAGTATCTGTGATAGACGTCGTCGCATGCCTAACATGGGTATGCAGAGGTACGACGACGTTTCAGTCATTCCATGTCTGGCCTGGTTGCTATGCAAGTGTTTGGTGACGTCATCGAATCATGAATCAAGGTCATCACCAGACCAGCATTTCCAGACAAAATCGTGATTAATTTGAGCACTTTGCTACTGACATTAAGCACATTAGAGGTTTCTAAACTGGAACCGTTGTTCTGCGTCGACGGACAACAGTGCAAGTGAAACACTTTGCTGATCATGGGAACCGCCGAAGCGAATTTGGGAAAGCTAAAAAAGTTAAAACCTAGCTTTTCCCAAATTCATGACGGCGGTTGATTTGCCTTTATCAACTTCAAGTTGTTAACAGCTAGGTAGTAGTCCGGGCTTATTGTTTTTCCAACTTAATGTAACGAACAGAACAGTTCGAACTTTCAGCTGAAGTTGCATTAAAGTTCTGTTTGTCATGAGTGTTGTTTTTGAGTCACTTGATTCAGCCACAAAATGGTATTCCATGTTCTCTAAGAAAATCATGCCTGCTTGAGCTCTAAAAAACGGCTAGTGGACGCAAGAGCAGAACGCGGGTGCGTTCAAGTATTTATATATTAAACACGAAAGACAGTGCCAAACAGCGAGAAGAGAGTCAAAAATAAGACGCGCAGCGGAGTATTTTTGACGAACTTCGAGGTGTTTGGAAGGGTGGTCAACCACTGCCTTGAGTGTTTGATATATCTTCTCAATCGAAACTTAAACTAAGAAGAAAACGAGAAATAAAATCGTAAAAATCTATGCTAATTAATATCAGATATCCAAACATTGCCACGGTCATGATTTCCTTTGTTCAAACTTGATGAATTATTTATTAGTTTGAGAACAGTTTTGCAAAACCTCAAAAGTGCATTACATGATTTTTGTTGCGCAGGGAGCGTAGCGAGCGAGCTGCGACATAAACAGGATTTAAGAAGAATATATAAAAGGGGATACGAAATTCATCACTTTTTACCAGAATGCATTGCATTTAACCAGAATGCATTGTATTTAACCAGAATGCACTGCGTCACTTTTTACCAGAGTGCATTGCGCCACAACCAACACTATAAAGATCAGTGTCACGCCGTCGAGCCGTCGTCTTAATTCACGTAGATTTCAGTGAGAAAGATAAGTGCTTTGTTTTGCTCTGATTTACCTGTGAAACGATGTGAAGGAGATCGTGCTTGATTTTCACAACTCTTGCTTTTGTCCTTAATGCAGTAAATGAAAGTTTGTAAATCTGGATGATTAATTGTGAACTTCTTCATTTCTTAGCAGTCTCGCCTCCTTGGTCCAATTCGTAAATGAAAAGAAATCGTCGTTACTAAAGCTTGTAGAATCATTAAGAAAACGAAAACACGCTACAACACGCTAAGTTCATATACCGGTATGCTGCGATCTATTCATCCAAACATGAATTCAAGCTGAAGCGTTAGCATTTTCACACATCGCGATGGACGCGTCCTGGGCACAGTCTGTCAACATTCTAGAGCCATTTAATGCGTACCAGTACAGAATTTAGAAGTTAGATTTTTGCTTCTACAATTTCCACATCTATCGATTTTCGCGATCTGATAAAGGGGAGGTTGATGTGTATCGTTTTTTGTCCAAACATGGTTCAGATCACTATGTGCTTTTTTGTCACGATCCCTTGTCACACCTCGCCATCGATGCCTCATTATGCATGAAGTTGGTGCATAAAAAGATAGATTTTAAGTTACACAGCACAATTTAAAACTACTTTGAGAAATAAATGTTACTGCAAGTCTTGGAACGCGCAGATAGATAAATCACTGCGTCAAATATGTCACTATCAACAGAATGTGCCGTAGCATTACTATCTTTTAGATACCCTAGTCTTAGTAACATAGAAGCACCATCTTCTATTTGACATGGAACATGGCATGAAAAAGCAAATACTTACACCAGAAATGGGGCGGAAATTGCGATACCAGCGCCACACGCGGGATATACGTGTTCTATAATTCCCAGTCGAACATCTGCGATAAAAAATGCACGCCCAGCTCCAATAGCGGGCATACAGTAGCTATATTCTAAAATAAAGGAGTGGTACTTGATTATGATAAAGGTTACATAAGAGGAAAAACGTTTTATCAGAGTTTTGACATATGGTTGTCTGGTACCTTTGAAAGTGCCCGCTGGTAACCTTGAGATCTTTTTAACATAGTAATTATTCATAGCTAGAATATAAGTTTTTTAACGTTTCGGTTTAACAACAATCGTTAAGGGGGCTCAAAGCCACCTTAAATTTTCGAAAATTTCAGTTTTTTGATACCATGATTTTGGCACCAACTGATATAGAATGGATATAATTACCCATCAAAATATAAGTCTTTGAAAGTACTGGAAACTGTTTCCAGCCACCTTAAGAAGTTTAATTAAGTTACTACTTCTTCTTCTAGAACTGTTTAGTTAGCAAAAACTTGAGCAATACCTTTTGACCTATTCGAGAGTTTTTCAAAGCCCGATTAAGCTAACCCAGGATAAGCTAGAATTTTGATTTGAGTTTTGCAACTTTACGATGAGGTTTTCTGTTTATGTTGTTTGCCCTTCTGTTTTGAGTTTGAATAATAAAAGCAGTACATGAAAATAATAGTGAGCTTAAGCAAACCACGACGGCAACGGCAACGCCGAGAACGTCACAAAACAAAAGGTTTAATAAGCAGAACAATGGCTGTGCACGTGCGTTATAATTCTTGGTACATTTCTTAGCCGTCCTCTGTAAAACAACAACGTAAAATGACCAAGTTCTGGGTATTTTGGATAACGTGAACGACGGCGGCTTATATTTCCTATTTTCATTTGGAACTGAACGCTGGCATTACATATTAAGCTTGGGCAAGTTCTGAGACCGATAGACGCACTGAGCAGATCTAGGCATCTGCGAAATTCGACGGTAAAATATAAATTCATTTTTTTAGGCGTCGTCCTTGGCGTCGCCGTGGTCGTTGCTTAAGGTCCCTAATAGGGTTCTTAAGCAATGACGACGGCGACGCCAAGGACAACGCCTAGAAAAAAATGAATTTATATTTTACCGTCAAATTTCGCAGATGCCTAGATCTGCTCAGTGTCTCTATCGGTGTCAGAACTTGCTCAAGCTTAATATGTAATGCCAGCGTTCAATAGACCTCTTTAGCTTGGGCAGTTTGTTTTCCCATTTCAGACCATGTGATGATACTCTTGAGAATTCTTGCTTTCAAATTTTTAAATAGTCATGTGCATATGAATGAATAACTTTCAGTTGAATAAAAGAACTATTCTCTGGAGAATATCACATGGTCTGAAATGGGAAAACAAACTGCCCAAGCTAAAGAGGTCCATTCCAAATGAAAATAAGAAAAATAAGCCGCCGTCGTTCACGTTCTCCAAAATACCCAGAACTTGGTCATTTCACGTTGTTGTTTTGCAGAGGACGGTGAAGAAATGTAGAAAGAATTATAACGCACGTGCACAGCTATTGTTCTGCTCATTTGTGGCGTTCTCGTTGCCGTTGCCGTCGTGGTTTGGTTTTCACAGGTGTCAATTGACCATAGCATAGATGTCCAAACTCAAAGAAGGACGCTATAAACCAAGGACGCATGTATCAGTCAACCTATTAGCTGGAGAATGGCCGCCATAGTAGTCATAGAAGGTCAGAATTATCCCCGTTACGGTAGAGCCAGGTAGAGTTAGGTAGAGTTAAGTCATAAATATTCAAACTGTCTAGGTAAAATGCGTTCCTCCATACTAATGTGCATTTCCTGCATACTAATTCGGTTTACTAATAAGCGTTACTCTAGTACAATAAAAACAATAAGGTTGCCCAGACTTGCCCGCTAACCCCGATTGGCTCATGTAGAGTCTATTACATATTCAAAATTTAACGAACGCGTCATTCTTTTATTCAACTTGAACCCGCTGGAAACTTGAAAACTTTGTTCGATTTCGAAACGTTTATCGTGAAGATGGCTTTTTCACTAACATTGTTGAATTTCATTTTTCACCAACATTGTTGATCTTCAAGCTGCTTTGAACGCTTGCGTATCAGTCCTTCTCACATCTATTTGGTAATTTACAGACAAACACGCATTGCTTTGCGTAATGATTTCTCTAGCTTTCTTTTGAAACGTTCTCCGATTTTCGAAACCGGGCTCTTTTAGCCCCGATTGGTTCATGAAAATATCTGTTAAGTTTTTATCTGACCTCTCAGCTTTGGCGAGGAGAGAGAGACAGAGTGAATATATTCAGCTAAGCTAACTGCTCGAGTTTTCCACTCCGTTAGTCACGCACTGAACTCCACTTTCAACCCTAGATTTGAATACAAATCAAGGGGAGGAGGTGGTGGTGGAGGTGGTGGTGGTGGTGGAAAACAATAGAATTGTGGTGGTGGAGGTGGTGGTGGTGGTGGAAAACAATAGAATTGTGGTGGTGGAAGTGGTGGTTGTGGAGGAGGTGGTCGTGGTGGAGGAGGAGGTGGTGGTGGTGGTGGTAGTAGGACTTTATTCATTTAGCTTGTTAAACATTTCGTAGTTGTTGTAATTTTGGTGTATTCATTTCAAATCTCTGTGTATTATTTTGTTTGTATTCACTATTAACAAACAATAAAGTCTCTTAAGAAAATGTGTTGTTCAAAAATACTTATTGTCACGTGTTGACTATTAATTAGCGCTCTGAACTTCTATTGTTGTAATTTCAATGGTAGAGCTGTCCCATGGGCTTTTCCGTTAGAGTTTGTTTGCAAATCTGGGGTTGAAAGTGGATTTCAGTGCGTGACTAACGGAGCGGAAAACTCGAGCAGTTAGCTTAGCTGAATATATTCACTCTGTCTCTCTCTCCTTGCCAAAGCTGAGAGGTCAGATAAAAACTTAACAGACCAATCGGGGTTAAAAGAGCCCGGTTTCGAAAATCGGAGAACGGTTTCAAAGAAAGCTAGAGAAATCATTACGCAAAGCAATACGTGTTTGTCTGTAAATTACCAAATAGATGTGAGAAGGACTGACACGCAAGCGTTCAAAGCAGCTTGAAGATCAACAATGTTGGTGAAAAATGAAATTCAACGACGTTGGTGAAAAAAGCCATCTTCACGATAAACGTTTCGAAGTCGAACAAAGTTTTCAAGTTTCCAGCGGGTTCAAGTTGAATAAAGGAATGACGCATTCGTTAAAATTCGCGCTTTTATTTTGAATATGTAATAGACTCTACATGAGCCAATCGGGGTTAGCGGGCAAGTCTAGGCAACCTTATTGTTTTTATTGTACTAGAGTGCCGCTTATGAGTAAACCGAATTAGTATGCAGGAAATACACATTAGTATGGAGGAACGCAATTTACCTAGACAGTTTGAATATTTATGACTTAACTCTACCTAACTCTACCTGGCTCTACCGTAACGGGGATAATTCTGAACTTCTATGACTACTATGGTGGCGTCCTTGGTTTATAGCGTCCTTCTTTGAGTTTGGACATCCATGCTATGGTCAATTGACACCTGTCAAAACAAGGTATCCGTACTGCTGTTATTATTTTCATGTACTGCTTCATCTTGCGCGACTCCGTCGTCGCAGTTGTCGTCGTGCGTACGCGCCCACGAGCAATACCGCTAGCCATGATAACAATGAGAAAAACAATTCATGGGTTTTCTTTTATTTTCTTTATGGGTATGGGCTCCACTTGCGCGCCTTTGGCGCGCAGGAGCCGCGCTATTACACAATGAGGACCCCTGTCGGGTTTTAACGTTGCAAAACGTAAGTTATTAGAAGGTCTTACATCTGATGAAACTAAAACTTCAGGAAGATTGATAATTTTTTTCTTTTGGAAAACGATGACTTCACATGAAAACCAAGGATTGAGTCATGGTGGACGAAATCGCTTTTTCAAATTCATTAATAATTCATCAAGTTAAAACAAAGAAAATCGCAACCGTGAAAGATGTTCGGATACCCGGTTTTTTAAATTAGCAGAGATTTTGACGATGTTACTTCTCCGTTTACTCCTTAGTTTTTGTTTCGATCAAGAACATACATCAAACACTCGAGACAGTGTTTCATCGGCTATTCAAACACCTCGAATTTCGGCAAAAATACTCCGCTGCGCGTCGTATTTTCAACTCTCTTCTCGGTGTTTGGATATCCCGATGAAAAACAGTCTGTCGTGTTTGATTTATGACATACACTCACGGCCGTGCGTATATAACATGACGTGTGCAGTTTCAATTTAGCTGCAAGTAGTTATATAGTTGGGGATATGAGCTCACTTTTCAGCACACTTTTCCAAATACTAAATTCAACGCATTTACCAACGCAGATTTCAAATACTAAATCCAAACCACTTTTCTAAATCTATATTAAAACACAAAATCCAATACCAATGTCAAACAAAACCCAAGGTCAAATATGAAATTAAATAAATAGATTAATCCTTTAACCAATACTGAAAATAAAAATTTAAACTAAAGATATAAACAATACTAAAACACAGAAGCCAAGGTCAAATCTTATCAGCTTATTCAGTCGCCTTATTCAGTCGGCTGAATCAATCCAGCTCACTTTTCCAAATTCATATCAAATACAAAATCCAATACCAAAGTCAAACACGGAAATCAAATCCATAATTCAGTCAACTTATTCAGTCGGCTGAATCAAACACGGAAAACATAAAATCCTAGGTGCTATGCAAATATCTACCAATGCAGGTGATAAATTATGTATAACACCCACAGCTGCCATGCAAATGTCAACCAATCAGTTTCTCACAACTGTTGCTGCTTTTTTTCTCCTGCAGGAGAATGAAATTCACTCTCTTTTCATCATGAACAATCTCCATGGTGCATCAATGTGTTTGCAATTTGAATCCATGAATTCTGGTATTTTTTTTAATTGATTGATTATTTGATTCATTATCTGATTCACTTTCTGATTCATTTTCTTCTGCAATTACTTGTAATTTTTTTGTGTTTCGTTTTTTGATGTCTAGTTTTTTAATTAATTCACTCTTCAAAGTTATTAGTCTATTTTGAAATTCATGAGCAATATCATGAAACATCAAATGAAATTGTTCACTGTATACTTGTTCAAATTTATATTCATCTATTATGTCTCCATCTATTTCACAACTGATTACATTTTTGTAATCTTCTATGGAGTGTTTGTGCATTTTATCAATTATATCAACCAGACCAAGAATAGTTTCTTTTTCGAACATATTGATTCTTCGTTCAAGTCTCTTTTCATCATAATCTTCGTATAATAAGTTCATTTGTATTATATATCATACACTATATTTTTTTAAATCAAATGCGTCCAGAATGTCGATCTTTCATTGTGCGGCTTTCTCGGAAAACCAGATGTTGTACAACAGATGCTTTAGACTGTGTTTGTGGCACTTGTGAATTATAATGACATATACTTATTATACATAATAAGTATATGTCATTATTAGCAAACAAAGATACTATATCAAATATTGATTCACCAAATGTTATAATAAAAGTTATTGCTCGAAATGGTAGAAAAAAGATAACAAATGTCTATGGACTTTTTATCGAATCTGAAAGTGGTATTCCACCATATTTCAGTAAAGAATTTCGTAAAATGATTATCAGTGAACTAGGAAAAAAATGTGCAGCAAGAGCTACAATTATTAACTCTAATAAAAAAGAAAAAATGATACAGATTCAGGGAGATAATACAGAAGTTATTATGGATTATCTCATTCAGTTGTATATTCCTAAAGAAAAGATTAAGATATCTGGTATATGTTCATAAGCATTGGATTATTTAATATTCTTATGCCCATATGCATAACTTTTTATTCCATCTTCATGGATGTATCTCTTATCATCAAAACAGCTGAGTGATACTTTGTTTATCTCATAACTACCAAGCTCATGATTTTCACTTCTGATTGTTTTCATTTTATGGCTCATTTGTTCAGCATTGAAAAGTGTATTCTTATAGTTTTCATGCGTAATATCTTTTTTGATAATATTCTTTTTTATTCCTTTTGCTGTCTTACCACCTTTTTGATTATCTTTAATGTAACTATACATTTTAGATCGCAAACCAACAAATTCACAAATGGGAACTCCAGCAGCTTCATCTTTGAACTTACCAATAACTTTCTTATTTGTATTATCAAAATATTTAGAATCTTTTGAGTAGTCACTATTATCAAATCTGTCTTTATCCTTCCAAAAGTCTTTGAAAACATCTTTTGCTTCAATTTCATATGTCAAACTATCAGTATCTGTGAATAATAACTTAGCTTTTTTCCCATACTTCTTTTTAATGTAGTTATAGTGAAAACCATACATTAATGTCTTACTCAAATCTAAGATGCACATCCCAACATATGCCGGCCTGTTGAGAGTTAGTGTTTCTTTGATCTTGTGAACAGCTACTAGATTTTCATTGAAGATTTTACTGCTTACATAAGTTGGTTTACTGGTTAACTTTGTTAACTTCTTCTTATCAGTTACCAATCTAACATCAACACGTTTTCTGATATTTTCCATTGTCTTACCAAATACACTATTATTCATTAGTTTGAAAAAGTCTTTCTCAAAAGCATTTTTAGCATTCTTTCTTTTCTCAGTGTTAAAATCAATGTACTGCTTTAACCATGGTGATTGATCATATTTTAGTACTCGATGAACTTTCGTAACTTAAGTTTCTATAATGTAGAACATACTTTTCCTTATTTCCTAATGTTGGAATGAGCTTGCTGACTAATCCAACTGATATTCCATATTTCTCAGCTATTTTCTTACAATAATCAGATAACATGTCTTCTGTTACTTTAACTTTTTCTGGTCCCAATGGATAATCATTATGTAAGTCATGCAGTTCTTTTGGATATTCTAAATCAACTTCTAATATCAAACCTTTTTTACTATCTTCTTTATATTTACCAAGATCTAATTTATCAATATGTTCTTGCTTCATCCATTTGAATCCACCAGCTGGTAGATATTGACTCATAGCCCAACCATATAGATTATTGGCATCAAGATACATGATATACTTTGAGGGCGCCTTCTCATCATATGATTTCATGTATTTATTGTTTGCTTCACCATAACGATTGGCTATATAACTAATACCACCACGCAATCCTTTCGCAATAAATTGAAACATATCAATATCTGTCATCAATTCAAGTTTAATATCTGTCATTTTCAACATAGCATCCCAAGACAAACCAGGTGATGTGAAATAATGACAAGGATCTAATTTATAATACTCAAGACATGTCTTTCTGAAGTTTTCAAATACATCGGCTAAAAGAAGTATATCTGATTGTAAGTAGAAATCATGGTAATCACCCATATTATTCATTGAAAATGTTTTCCAAACTTTTTGAGCATGATTATAATCTTCATCTGATATATGTTCATCATTTAATAAACTATAGAATTGATCTTTGGTTGGCAAAACAGTATCTTCAAACTTATCAAAACTGTCCATATAGTCATAAGGATAAATACCTTTTCTAATCATCAAATCAAACTTATCACATTTGAATCGCTTAGAGGTATACTTTAATGTTTCTTTTGGCAAATTGCTGACAAGTTTTTCAAGACTTGAACTCATAAATTGAAAACTATCAATAAAGGTAAGATGATTACCTAACATGAATGCCATATACTTTTCCATATTATTTGGAATAGCATTGATAGTCATTTGGCATTTTTCACCTTTCTTATTTGTGTATGCATGATTCTTAACTATAGCTCCAATCTCTTGCATTATGAAATGACTATCATAACCTCTTAGATTATGAAATATGACAGGTATCTCTAATTGCTCAGGATTCACTCTTAGCTCTAGATTGCACTCTTGATGAGCTGAGCCTCTGTACTTACCAGTTATATGACAATGGTCTCGAACTCTAATATCTTCATTAGTATACTTTTTATTACAAATGTAACATTCTTCAGCTTTCTTAAATTTCTCTTCATCTTTCTTTGTCATTTTCAAAGGTTTGTTGAATTCTTTTTTCATAACATTTTTACAATATTTGACTTCTTTTAACATTTGCTCCATGAATTCATAAACAGCTTTTTCACCTCTATGCATTATCAAAGGTTTGCTGTATTTATCATCATAACAACAAACAAGTTTATAACCAAATCCACAGTCAGTATGCTTTTGATAAGCATGTGTGTATGATTGATTATCATCTGGTTGACAATTGGATATTTTTTCTGTTATAGCTTCGAAATCAGCATAGATCACGAATGGCACTTGTTGTTGTTTATGGAAATTATTGAATTGTAATATATTTTTACCCTTCTCTGGCATTTTTACTGCTTGTGTTCCATTTAATGCGATACAATTATCTTTATGATTATTCAATACTGTTTCAGAGCTGAAACATTGGAGACATTTAAATACATACAGAAATGCTTGCTTTCCTTATGTTTTGTTTGATTGTACATGAATCTATTGAAATCTTTAATCAAAACATAATGTTTATTTTCATTTTCAGTTATTAATAATAGTTCCATATGATCATCATATTCTTCTTTTGAAACATAGATTGGATATGGTTGTTTATTTTCATAACCGAATACATTGATGTTGATATCATTTTGCTTTTCAATTTTATTATACTGCTTGGTTGTAACTGGAAATTCAATTCCAGAGTAATCTAAATTGTTAACATATTGTTTGTCAACTTTTTTAATTCTCTGTGAATCTTTATCTTGAGGATTTAAATGTCTGATATGACACCATCTGAAGCATTCATCATCCTCATTTTTCATATTGATCAATCCCTTTCGATGATGTCTGAGTTCTTGTGGTAATTTGATATATGATGATCCTTTCAATGGTTCATATTGTACAACATTAATATAATGATTGTCAACTGATTCAACAATCCAACCAGAACCTTCAGATATCCATTGAGCTACTAAGTTCAATATTTGTTGTTCTGATAATTGTAGTGATCCAAAGATTTCTATGTTGTTGATAATAGTTTGTGGTTTGCTATTGAAATATGCTGATTTATATATTAATTCTTCACCTGACATTTTTGTAAATGTTACCTTAAGCGTTTCAACCACTTTTAACTGAACCTTTCTTTGATTCAATAATATTTTTGATATGATTTTCAATAGCTTTTCTAGTGTTTTTCAACTGTTCTAAGGGATCTTTGTTGTTTTTGATGCTGATTTCAAAAGACTTAGTATAACCCTTCATTGCTTGTGCTTTTTCTTCAATTTTAGTTCTCAATAATGGAACTGGTTTCTTAGTCCTCGGTTTTGGTGTTGGTTTATAATCATCTCTGAATTCCAATGGTGGTTCAATTATGTTATCTTCATAATCTTTCACCATCTGCTTCACACTCTTACGAGGGGTTGGGATTGTTTTTTTTGTTATTGGAGTTGGGATTGGTTGCTGTTGTACATTTTGTTGCAATAGCTTTTGTATTTCTAAATTCTGCTTAATCAACAAGTTGATCAATTGAGATTTAGTAAGATTGTTGAGAGCGTGGGTGTTCATACTATTAGTGGACATAATATTCTATGTACTTATATTAAAGTGCCAAACCTTTAAGCCCTTCAAAATTTGAATTTTTTTATAACTGGTATAAAGATATATTTTGTTGACTATATTATAATGACAGAAATTATAATCGAAAAGTGCGTTTTTTCAATCCATCCTATTTATGACTTATATGCTGCGGATAGTGATGGAAATGTAATCAATATTATTAAAAAAGTACCAACGAAAGGTGCAAAAAAACATAATGGTTATTTAATGGTTGGTGTAAGAAAGCATGCTCAACCAAGTTATAAAACGTATCATGTCCATCGATTTATATATGAGTGTTTCAATGGTGTAATACCAGAGGGTAAAGTGATTGACCACATCAACAACATCAAAGATGATAATCGCTTATGTAATTTACAGCTTGTTACACCTCAACAGAATTGCAAGAAGTCAGCAAAGGATCGAGATTATACATTCGTTGCCAATAACCGTAAGAATAGAAGGTGTGTAAAAGTCATCAACCAAAATACAAATGAAGTTTCATACTATAACAGCATGTATTCGATTCAACAACACCTCGGTATAAATGCTGGTATTGTTAAAATGGTGTCTGAAGGTCTCAATAATAATAAATCAGGAGTATCAAAGAAGGATGGACATATGCATTCTTATGTATTTCAGTATATCAAACAAGATGAATTACCTTCTGACTACAAGAAATCAGCAAATATACGACCAAAAATGTCTGATGAAGATAGAAAAAAACATAACACGGAACATATAGAAAAATGGCAAAAGAAAGAATACAAATGCCTAAATTGTAATAAAGTTTATAAAAATGGTTACAAATACATTCATAAAAAACATTGCAAAAATAGCCAGAAACAATAATATTTTTGGCCATCATTAAAACAGCAAATATACAACTTATATTGTATTGTCTTACAATATACAACTTATATTGTATTATCTTACAATATAAATTACATAACAAACGCTTAAATCATTTTCATACATTTATTAAATCCTTCATTGGAATCCAGCTATTGAATTCATCACCATATCCCTTCCATTTAACTAAAGCTTGTTTCTTCTTATGATCCCTACGAATGACCTTATCAATACGGAAAACATCTTGCTTGGCTTTTAATAATTCAGGTTCATAGAAACTCCCTTGAATATCTTCATCATTGAGATCCTTTATTTTGTATGTTATTGGATTAGTGTATTGAATCTTATCAACTGTAAATACTTCTTCTGTCCAATTTGGTGTATAACCTTTATCGAATACATTCCTTTTGTACTTGGATATTCGGACCTTATCACCTATTTTAAATTTTGGCTTATGCTTTGATGTTTTAATATCACCATATAGATTAAAGTAAACAGTTCCCTCATTCTTCTTATTGGATGCTTCAATGGGTGTCATTTTGATGCTTGAATGTTTGGTATTATTATACTGTTTTAATATTTTAGGTAACATATCGAGATACATTGTATTACCTTGAACAGTGAACTGCTTCCACATTTTAGATTTAATTGTTCTATTCCATCTTTCAACTACTGATGACTTCTCTTCATTCTCAGTTGAGTACAATATTATGTTATTCTTCTCTAATAAGTCCTTCACATGTTTGTTGTAATATTCTTTACCTTTATCAACCCATAAATACTGTGGTTTTCTACCTTCCTTGAATATTGTTTTGAATGCTTCAGTGACAGATTCACCTTTCTTATCCTTCAATGGAACAATCCAACCATATTTGCTGAAGACATCAATCACCATTAGAAGATATCTATAACCTTTATTCCATTTACTGAAATGTTGCATTTCAACTAGATCACTTGCCCATATTTCATCAATATGATTTGTGATTACACGCCGTCGAGTAAAGTTACGCTTTATGGGTGAATGTAATTCATCTGCTAATTTTTCTTGCCAGTTTTCTTCACCCAACGGCTTTTTACGTTTTTTGACTTAGCACCCATACCTAATTTTGACTTAGCTGCTATAGCATTGCGAGCTATTGTATGTCCCCATTGTCTTTCTTTCCAAGGAATAGCATCAAGAGACTTAACCATTTTACGATCTGCATCATTCTTGCATTTTACTTGGTTACTTTTTGGTTTGTTTCCACAAACTGAGTAATCAACATCATGCTGCATACTTACTGCATCTGTTTTACCTGTTGGCTGTTGATATATCTCAAGTATCTGACCAGTATTTGGATCATACCTCAGTTGCTGTTCGAGAGGATTACCAGGACCTGTCTATCTATGTCCAGGCATCACAAAACCTTTCTTTGGCGCAACTTTTAATATAGCCTTATGTATATCTATTCCAGATCCTAGTTTTTTGGATAAATCTGATGTTAAACTGTCCAAAGCTTGATCCAAATATTTGTTAGCAACATTTTTTATTTTCTTTTTTGCATAATCTGATTTGATGGCTTTTGCAACACCTTTTTTAGCAAAGTAAGCCCCAGTGTTTGCCAAACCTTTCAAAGCAATCTCACTAAGAGAATGACTATCATGAATATCAAACAAACTGCCCCCAGCTTGTGAGGGCTCAATCAGTTTCCCTGATTCTTGACGAATTTAGTTTTTGTTATCCCACATTCAGCACAAGTGCATTTCATCATGGTTCGACCATTTTTAGCTTTAACATATCGTTCACTCCCTGGAACACATTCGGTTTGTTTCTTCTGTTTCACGCAATATGATTTAACCATTATATATATAAGTTAGATATTTTCAAAATAATGTTTGATTAATCTTTCATTTTTCATTGTGTCATGTATGTTGAATACTTCTAATAGATCATAATATGACCTACCTTTATTCATTTCATTCAGGAAGTACAGACAAAAGTAGCCACATGTGGTTGTTTTCATGTTTTGAATCTGATTATTTTGGTGAAGTAAAGTTAAATTCTTTCTTTTCGCATGATTTACCAATTCTTGAAATGGAGGCATGCCAAAGCTGTCAAAATAATTGATGACATTATCTTTCACATAAGTTGTTACCCAATGACTTCCGCTCATGTATGATGGTTCAAGATTGTAAATGAATAATGCTTGGTTGTGGTTATGTGGAACTCTTTGATCTCTTGACAAAACATCATTGATTGGTATATTTAGATATCTACACCATTTTATCAGATCATGATTGCTCATAGGTATTTCTTCATGGAATTTAGGTTTTAAAATATTGCTCCTAATAGTGGGATTGAATTTAATGGACTGTTTGGGCCTAATAGTAAACCTTTTCCCTTCTTTTTTTTAATCACATTTTTTTTTTACCCGGCATACCAGCTTGTTTATTCCATGATCCTATGAAAGGTGGAGGATCTCTATAAACTCCCATTCTCGGAGCTCCTCTTCCCCCTTGTGGAGGTGGTCCCATCTTAGGAGCACCTTTTCCAGTTAAAGCTTTCAATACCATAGGAATCCCAATACTAGCAAGTAGAGCACCAAGGAAACCACCTGATTGTGTTTTTGTTGGTTTTATAACAACACCTGAACCTGATTGAAGGGCTTCCAATATATCTTTCTTTTGTTTTGCTGATAGAAGATGCTTGTTTGCAATAAGTTTGTCAATTTTGTTTTGTGGTATAAGAAAACCTCCTCTCTGTACTCCTTTTCCAGCTATTTTCTTTACAATTTGGCTTGCCCCTTCACTAGCCAACCCTCCCAAAGCTGATAATCCCAAGGTTTTCGCAATGGTTGGTCCAAATGTACGTGCGAGAGCTAGAGCAGAAGTCAATAAACTACCACCTACTTGTTTTCTGATATTGGTCTTGGAAAGCTTAATGTCCATACCTTTCTTCTCTCTGCGATTCTTCTCCAATCTCTTCTTCATCATCGCTGGGACATATAAGGTGTCTTTTCCTGATAGAGAGTCTTTTGTGAGCCTTAAAACAATTGTTTCCCTTTTACGGTAAGCATCACCGATATTCTTCTTCTGATTTTCTGATAGTTTCACATTAATTTCATAAAGTTGAGTCATTTCTTGTATATATTATATGTTATATAATTTTTTAATTACAAAACATATACAAAATAAGGATTATCTTAATACTTTTTACACTATAACCAATTCATTTCCAATCTTGTCGATGATGACTTCTTCTTCATATAGGACAATGGCATGCACATTGAAAGCAGCTGCACTGTTAGCTTTGAGTTTATACCTGAAGATCAACTGCTTTGGATCTCTTGTTACTTTATCCGTTTGATATGATAAATCAAAATATATGATAGAATAAAGAGAGTTGTAATTAGCAATGTTTAGTTGAGTGCCGCTGTTGTAATTATTCTTTCTCATACCATAAGACATCAAATCGTTGTAGATCCTTACTTTTGATTCTGAATCGTATTCAGTTTCTGGGTAGAAAAATCCATTCCCATATTCCAATCTGCACGTTGTTAAATGACTATCATTATCAGCCTCATTTAATTTAAAGTGTCAAAGTGGTATGGATTCGTAGTTTCATTGTTTGTTTTAGCTCGTTGAAGATAAACAAAAATAGCCGTAACATTATCAATACTGGAGGAGATCTGGAAAAATCCACTGCTTTGTGCTGGTGCGGAAACCTGATACATTTCTCTGTTATACTTCCAAGATTTTTTCAACAAAAAAGATTCAACAAATTTATTGTAAAGGCTGTCCTTTGGTGTCAATCTTGGGACCCACAGTAAGAATCTATTGACAACCACTCGACAAGCAGCTCCAGCAGCCCTATATATTAATTCATTGTCATTCTGTAGCTCTATATTAAACTCGAGTTGCATTGGGACCAACATTTTATCATACAACTCTTCAAAGAAACTGTAACGATTAAGAGGTATGATTACATTGACATCTTTAGCAACAGCTTCAACACCACCACCCTCACCAACTCTTTTCGTCCAATTTCGTCTAGCCTCGAATCCTGTATTTCCGGCGGCGGTCATGTCAGCATTCGCCACATCCAGATATCAAAAACTATCTTTAGCCACTGAGCGACTAAAATCATCACTATATTCCAGGAGATTCTTCACAAATGTGACTTTATGGAGATTATTAGTATCATACACAATCTTACCAGCACTCTTTATCATGATGTGGTTGATCAGCGAATGGGCTCCATTGATGACTGTTGCACGTGTTGCATTCGGAACGCCTGTTCCATCAGCTAATACTTGAAACTGGAATTGTACCTCGAAATAAGCATTGTACCAATCGTAGAATGAAGACCGATCATTTATTGTGAACTTGTACCCATTTTTTTGTTGGTGTTGATTAGCACCAGGAATCGTAATAACATTATCCAGTTGATATCGAACCAACTCATTTCTTTGCAAAAATTCACTTGTTCTGAAAGCCATTATATTATTATGTTACACAATTTTCATTCTACCTCCTTCTCTTCAAACCAGATCCTGATATCAATCTATCGATGATCATATCTGTACTCTCTTCTTGCTGTTTAATGGGTGGAACTATCTTAGCTATTTGTCCTGTATTACCCTTCCTCATATTCCTTAGTCTTTTCATTATTAGTTCTCCTGACTTCTCAGATATCTTTTTTCCTGCCCTCTCACCAGCGTGTGAAATACCTGATTCTATCGCTTTCTTACCCAAAGGCTTGACAAACTTTTTAACAACGGATGACGCAACACTCTTCATTGGTTTAAAAATATTGTCAACAATAATCCCAGATCCAACGTGTTTATCTACAAATAAACCAAGCTTTGGATGATAAACTCTCATAAATTCAAATGGTTTCATTATAATATTATGTTAGATTATTCCATTATTTTTAGAATCAATGAAAAAGACGTGTCTGCTCCATTCAAGTCAATCAATCTTCTTTTTCCATCAGTTATATAAATCCTTATACTATCTATAATATTCTTATTGGTGGTATTGTATGTGACTCTCATTGGTTCGATGGTGAATGAGTAACTAGGGCGAAGCACGCTGGTTGAAAAGGAATAAATTATGTCTGTTTCTTGACCGTCTACAAGTGAATCATTAATCAAGTCACAGTGAATATTTAGTATGTCAGTGTCTTGACTGAGATTGGGAACATTTGATCCTGTATTAATTTCATTTTTTAACACTTTTTTTTTTGAACCCGATTAGTTCATTGAAATTACTTGCTGTTAAATCAAGTTGGTAGTTTTTGGCTAACATAACCGTGACCCTGAATGTTGTTTCATTGAATTCAAGAGTGATAGGATACTCATTATTATTAGCACCATCTTTGACAATCTTTGTTATGTCCTTAATGTATGTATTGAATTTTGTATAATTCCAGACTCCTGCTGGGAAAGTGATTTCCTCAAATGTTGAACCACTATCAGAGCTGTATTTAATCAATTGATTATTATATGAGGGATTAACATTGAACCGTGTGAATGACATGTTAATAATTCTGTTCAGACCAACTACATATTGATAATTTTTATTCAATATTATGGGCCTGTTGAATTTGATTGTGAAATTCTGAGGAGTGTTGTTTCCTTGACCTTTAACGTCATATGATGACAATACAATCTCTCGATCCATTTATATAATACTGTTATATTATATTTTAAAATAATTATTGTATATCTTGTTGTATTGTGATCCATTGATTTTTGCTATTTTCAATAATTTGTCCAATATATTGACTCCCATATTTCTCATTTTAATTGATGTATTTCCTGCAAGAACTTCACCAATAATCAATTCTAATTTCTTGAGAAGCTGATTTGGATCATTGAAAAATATGACATTTCCACCTCTCTGTTTTCTTCCTCGGCCGCTGATCCCGGAACCTGTCTTTAATTCATTTATTACTTTTTTATTGAATTTAATGTAATCTGTCAATATGGCTCTATCATTGTCTATCTTTTTGTTTCTTGTTTGCCTCGTGGCTTTTATTTCCCCTTTATTGTATTTTTTTTTGTGACATTTGCTTTGGAATCTTTTAATTTGTTCCTCTCTTTTTCCGCTTTTTTTGTTGTCATTTGAAAATAAATTAATTTATTTTTTCTTACCATTTCCGGATCATTGTACACTTCTTCAAGATCTTGATATTTTGTTAGACCTAATTCATTCAACCTTTCCATCGCCAGATCTTCATCAAGTATTCCATAATCAACTTCTTCATCGTAATTGTATTCAGGTGGTAGATCTTCCGGAATCTCCTCCAACGATGGTTCATATTGTGGTGGTTCTGGTGCTAGTTGTTTATCTTGCTGTGGTGGTATAGGTTGTTCATCATAAAGATCACCCAAATTCATGTCTTCAACTTCATCCTCAATATCAATGCCGTAATCTGGAACTTCCCCTTTCTTGGTTGGTTTTTTTCTCATTTGAGGCTTTATTAAATTACTTTTAATGACATCATCCAGTTTGGTGGTCACTGGTTTGAACACCTTCCCAAATGACTCTTGGCTTGTCTCCTCACCGATTTTATGTTGTTTGATTGCATTATGGACATAATTTATTTTATTCCCCAATTCAGTTTTTCTCTTTGCGAGTTCTTTCCATTTAAGTAAACTCATTTGTTGTTATATTATTATGTTACATAAAAAACAAAAAAAGCGGAAATCATATATAAAAAACAACGTTCAACACCATGTTGAACACCATGTTGAACACTGTGTTGAACACCATGTTGAACACTGTGTTGAACACTGTGTTATATTGAATTAATATACCAATATAATATAATGAAAATACCAAATTTTGATATTGAAGACGATGTGGTTTCAAACTTTAAACAACTATATGATTTCATGCCTAATAAATGTTTTCGGATGTTGATTTGTGGTCCAAGTGGTTCGGGGAAAACAAACACTTTAATGCATATGATTTACAACTTGTTGTATTATGATAAAGTTCATCTCTATGCGAAAAACTTAGAGCAGTCCAAGTACCAGAATCTAATGAAGAAATTCCAGCCGATAAGTGATGAAGTTGGTTATGATGTCATTGAAGCAAGTAATGATGAAATTATTCCTGTTCAAAACCTTGACTCTGACTCCCAGAAAATTGTCATTTTTGATGATTATGTATATGATAAAAACCAAAAACCACTGGTCGACTACTTTATCAGAGGAAGACATAAGAATTGCAGTGTGATTTATCTGAGTCAAAGCTACTATAAGACACCAAAAGACATAAGATTGAACTGTTCACATTTCTCCATTTATGATTTCCCAAGTACAAATGAGAGGAGTTTAATTTGCCGTGAAAACAGTATTCCAAAAGAATCATATGAGAAAGCAACCAAAGAACCATTTAGCTTCATATACGTTGATAAGCCGCGAAAATTTATAACCAAGAATTTCAATGAAAAAATTTAATCTACTAATATAGTATAATGAGTTATTCAAATGGATTATTATCTTCATCATCAACAATGAGTCTGCAACCAGGGTTGCGTGGTATTCCTGGTGTTGGGTTCAAGTTAACAGATGATGGTAATTATAATATTGATGGAAAACGATTGACTAATGTTGGAGAACCAACTGGAGATAATGACGCTACAACAAAAGCTTATTTTGAATCTGAAAACTCTAAAAAAGCTGATAAAACTTATGTTGATTCAGAAATTTCTAAAGTGAAAGTTCATTCATCTCCAAATTATCATTTACAACAAAGTTTCACTTTTTATAAAGATTACGGTGATAAAGCAGAATTAACTAAATCAAACATTTCAATCACCAACCATACAAATCATTTAGATTTATTAGAGATATCTCGACAAGGTGTTCATGATGGTTTTGCTTATTCTAATGTGAAATTGACAAATAATGTTGATCCGGGAACTTATTCCATTCTTTTTGAAATCTTTGGTTATAATGGTTCTAATATTGTTACTGATGGTGATAGTAATCGTCTTTTATTTTATGATGTCGAAGGTGATCCAATAATATCTGATTTCAGTCATGATTGGTTTTCAAATTATGCTAAAGCGTATATAATTTTCAACAATTCCAAAAAAGATGTTGGCATCACTCTCCAATTTCGTTATTATGGCTCCAGCAACTCAAACTTCAAGTTTCTATTTTTCAGCAGATGTGTTAAAGGAGTACAAAAGACTGGTTTTGATCACACCCTTTTTAATGTTCCTGATGTTCCAGATAATCATAAGATTCTCTATTTTGAGAATTTGAATCTCAATGGTAATCTTATTGATGGTTTAGGTGATCCTGTCCATCTGGATAGTGCTACTAATAAAAAATATGTCGACACTGAAAATATTCGACAAGATATTGCTATTAATGATAAAGCTAGTAAATCATATGTGGATGGGGAAATAGGAAAAGTAAGTATAGATACCACACCATTGTTACCAAGAGACGGTAGTAGAAGCATGACTAGTGATTTAGACATGGATAACAATCATATTCTCTCTGTGAAAAATTTAAATGATTATAAGGTTGATGATGCTTATGAGGTTAGAGTTAGAGATTTGAAAAGTGTTGTCAACAAAGAATATCTGAATGAAAAGTTTCTCAAAGTAGACAAAAATGGTAATTATTTTGATCTAAAACAAAATACTATCAAAAACTGTGAACCTTACTATGATGGACTTTTTGATGATAACAGTCTGGTCAGTAAAGCTTTTATAGATGCTGAAATCGCCAAACAACCAAAAAATGTCCTTCTTTCAGATGGAAGTAAAGCTATGACTGGTAATCTAAATATGGGGGGAAATGCCATTAAAAACATCAAGCCTTTTGTTGAAGATGACTCAAGTCAAGCCGCTCAAAATGCTCAATTAAATGATGTTATTAACTTTGGGTATTTCCATGCTCAAAGAGGGGAACTCACAAGAGAAATAAATGATGTTGCTTATGAAGCATTAAACAGAAAAAATCCAGATCCAATGGAAGACAATATTGATATGAACAATCACAGAATAAAAGGTCTAAGTGATGGTAATGAAAATGATGATGCTGTCAATATAAAACAATTGAATGAAGTAGAGGATAATCTTACAAAATATATTGATAATGAAATCACAGACAATAACACCAACATCAACTCCATCATTGACCAAAAGATAAACAATTTAGAAGAAGAATTAATCTCTTCCGTCTCTCAAGAAAATGTCTTCAAAAAAGTCATGACTGACAATTTGTTCAAAGAAGATGATGACAGAATCAAATTCATCTCCAGCATCAATTTCAATCTTTTACATCTCATCAATCATCAAACATATCTTTTTCAGATTGAAAAAGATCGTCCTGAATCTTATAATTGCCGATTGTCAATTGATTTACGTTATCTACCCACTGTTACTTATACAATGGTCTTTGAAATGAAATTTGCCGTTCAAATTAATCCAAATAATGTAAGTGTTAATGCTGTGAGTGGTACTCTGAATCAAGTAACTACAAAGACAAGAGTAATAAATTTTGATTATGGTTATTATTCCAGATCAATAATTAATTTTCACAAATGGGTTATACATCCAGGTATAGATGATCTTGACATAGATTTGCATTTGGGTCTGATATCGTCTTTATCACAAAAACCACAAAAAACACCGATTAATATAATTGTCTATGGTGTTCGAGGAATTCACTCTGATATACCTATCCATATTTGGGACAGATTATATTATTATGATGATGATCATATTGAATACACAGCACCGATAGACATGAACGGTAAAGATATAACCGGTGTAAATAAAATAGTAACAAACAATTTAGATGTAAATGGCCAGACTGATATAAAAGGTAATAAGATAGTCAACCTTGGAGATGGCTCTGCAGATAATGATGCTGTCAATAAATCACAATTAAATGAAGTTGAAAAACAATTCACCATTGTGAATAATACAGTCGCGAAAAATAATGCTGACATCTCAACTATTAATGTAAATAATGGTTATTATTATTTTGCAACTCAGTTAAATCATAACAACCGGTATACTGTCTTATTTCCAAATATAAATAATTCTTACCCTTATTCAAATGGCAAAAACATTGTTACAGGTAGCAAAACATATTTAGTTTTGAGGATATTACTTAGTGGTAATTATCATATAATATATACTGATTTTTATAAAAATAGTGATAATTTTGTGATTCATGATGTTACAAATGGAATTGACTTATTTAATTATAAAGTTTTTCAATCATCTCAATGGAAACAAATCACAATAAACGCTGTCATTCCAATTAATGTAGACAATGGTTTTAATCATGCTGATATACAATTCGTTATGCGAACCCCTAAAAATGCCGTTTTACATGGATCCGACAAAAGTACATTTTTTATAAAATATTTGGGTTCTTGAGCTAAAAATATAACATATATATATGATACAAGAAGTGATTGAATACGTCAACTGCTTATTTGAAATAACCAAACCAAAATACGAAAAGGTGAATGATGTTCTACTAAAGTCAGCTTTAGTATATCAATATCTATACCTCAGAAATTTCAAGACATGTATATCAATTGATAGGGTACTTGAGCTAAATAACAACGAAATCGGTCTAATTGGTCCTGGAAATGGATGCCTCACACATTTCCTTGAAAGAATATTCAATTGGTCTGACATATTACACTCACATAGCATTCTACATGATGCTTTTGGTCGATTCTATAGCCATCATCAATTAGACCGAGGATATACTTATGTCATTCACAAAAACAAAACACCAAAATGTGTGAAACGATCTCCATTATGCGGCCAGATTTCCGGATTGATATATTGCTTATCCAAAAAGATCATAATATAAACAATATATATGAAAGAGCCACAAAAGAGTATATTCAACTGGAATCATATTTCAGATGAACTAACAAACGAACAGATCGATGAATTAAAATCTTACTACCATACATATCACAAAAAGTGTTGGGCGTACAAACAAAAATCGAAACACCTCAAAAAATTGAAACTATTAGGCAACTCATTGTCTATCATATTTGCATCTGGAGGTTTCGCTAGCAGTCTAGCAACTGGCGGTATTAGTTTGATAGCCATCAGTACAGCAGCACTTTTGATTCAGGGTTGGATGAAGCATAAAGACCTTGATCTTAAAATCCAAAATTGTACATATGCCCACCAAAGCTGAATGAAATAAAAGACGTGATGAGAAGTGGAAATTTCAATTCATCTCATATTTACAACACAATGAAAAATATTGATGATTACGTCACGGATAATAGTCCAATTGTTGACAAATATTTGATAAAATACAATGAAAAATTCATGCATTAACTATCGACTGAATTCTATCGCCTATCAATGATTGAATCTTTTCCCAATATTGTTCATAAGATTTTAATGTCCTCTTCGACTTCGTTACATTGATATCTTTGTAAGAAAGCCCAAGCATCTTGAATAATTGTTTGATAATATATTTGATACTCATAATACGTTTGCGTCCATCGCCAACTTTGTGTAAAACACTGTCCATCTCAATGAATACCTTGTGGATACACTTTCTCTGGTGGTAAGTTAATTGAATATTATTCTTACTTGATATACTATCCAACACATTCTCAATATGGTATTTCCGATTATAAACCGATTTTCGTCGTATCCTATACAAATTTTCATGGAAGTCAAAGTATGGTGTGAAATATTCACAACTATGAACTAAGCCACAATTAATACAAACATTCATACCATTCACAGTTTCAATATCCCGTTCACCACAACATAACTCAACCGCTTTGTTAACTTCTACTAATAGTTGATCACAATAAGGACAAGTACACTCTTCCATATGGAAGAGAGGAAGTAGAAGACGTCGAAGAGTTTGTATATTTGGGTGCAACTGTGACAAAAGAGGGTGGTGGCACAGAAGACATCAAGAAACGTCTAAGTAAGGCGCAAGGAGCATTTTTCAACTTGAGGAAGATCTGGAACACACGGAGTATTGGTCGGAATACAAAAATCAAACTGTTTAAGACCTTGGTTCAACCAGTTCTTTTGTATGGGTGTGAAGCATGGAAACTAACAGCTGCTGAGGAGAAAAAACTGGATAGATTTCAGTTCACATGCCTGAGACGGATTTTAAGAATTTGGTGGCCACAGCGCATCCGAAACGACACAATTTCCCAAATAACGGGTGTGACGAAGATCAGTGAAGAAATACGAAGGAGAAGATGGAATTGGATTGGCCATGTGCTCAGAAAGGAGAGGAAGGATGACTGCATGGTGGCGATGGAATGGAAACCTGA
The DNA here is from genome assembly GCA_964020085.1 of Micromussa lordhowensis. NCBI lineage: Eukaryota > Metazoa > Cnidaria > Anthozoa > Scleractinia > Lobophylliidae > Micromussa > Micromussa lordhowensis. The sequence goes on from OZ026597.1 coordinate 30,878,966, forward strand.
AGGAAAAAGAAAAGTGGGACGACCTAAAACCACATGGAGGAGGACAGTGGAAAAAGAATCCAGGCAAAAGAGATGGTCCAGCTGGTCGGAAGTCAGGGGCGCAGCGCAAGACAGGGCTAGTTGGCGAGAGACAGTTACAGCCTTATGCGCCTCATGGCGCGATGAGAAATAACGATAACTAACACTCTTCCATATTCTTCAATTCATCGTGAATTTGAGAATTACAATTCATTTCTATAATATTACATCAGATATCAATTTTATGTCACTACATATGACGTCACGCCACAATTGTGGCGGTCTATAGACACAGCAGAAGACACGGCCTTATCCATGATGAAAAGAGAGTGAATTTTATTCTCCTGCAGGAGAAAAAAAGCAGCAACAGTTGTGAGAAACTGATTGGTTGACATTTGCATGGCAGCTGTGGGTGTTATACATAATTTATCACCTGCATTGGTAGATATTTGCATAGCACCTAGGATTTTGTGTTTTCCGTGTTTGATTCAGCCGACTGAATAAGTTGACTGAATTATGGATTTGATTTCCGTGTTTGACTTTGGTATTGGATTTTGTATTTGATATGAATTTGGAAAAGTGAGCTGGATTGATTCAGCCGACTGAATAAGGCGACTGAATAAGCTGATAAGATTTGACCTTGGCTTCTGTGTTTTAGTATTGTTTATATCTTTAGTTTAAATTTTTATTTTCAGTATTGGTTAAAGGATTAATCTATTTATTTAATTTCATATTTGACCTTGGGTTTTGTTTGACATTGGTATTGGATTTTGTGTTTTAATATAGATTTAGAAAAGTGGTTTGGATTTAGTATTTGAAATCTGCGTTGGTAAATGCGTTGAATTTAGTATTTGGAAAAGTGTGCTGAAAAGTGAGCTCATACCCCCAACTATATAACTACTGCTGCAAACTTTCCGTCGAGTTTAGTGCAAGTTCCTTTGTTTAAGTTTCGGCATTGACAAGATTTTTCTGAACAATTCAAACCCTACTTCGAGCTTTTGACTTTTGCCAAGCTAAGATGTTTACTTAAATTTGAGTATTTTGACTTTGTTTTTATACATTTCATTGTGTTTACTGTGCTTGCCTACATTTTCATTATAAGTAATGAAAGTCATTGACAATTTTAGAAACGAGATTAAGCGTTTTCGTTCAACTGTTGCTCAGCTGTTTGTGGCATGTTAGGATCCTAGTGACGTTTGTTTTCCTTCACCGTACATTGTGAGAACTTTGTAGTCAATTAACAAATAAAGAAGCCTAAGCCGTGTACAGCACTGAGATAAAACACGACGGACATTTTAGAACACGAGGGAATTGTAGAAAACACGAGCCGCAGGCGTTGGCATTGCATTTTTGGTTTGATGTTCAGGGAAATATCAATTTTATTAATGCATTACTCTGGTAATAAAATTGATTTTTGACACGCAGTGAATCAAGGTTTTAGCTGGGTTTCTGCGAGTGACCGTCCAGTAACAAACATGTGGCCGAAGAGCCTATTCCGCTAGGGGGGGCCTAGGGGTATACCCCCACCACAGAAAATTGTGCAAATTGTGAAAGTGGTTTAGTGCGTCTTCCACGATTCTCAGCCGATAAATTTAATGTATGGATTGGACTTGAACGATAATGCGTCGTTTACTTTGCCAAAAACCTACAATAGATTGAAACAGCCCATGCTAAACGCATCAGTTTTGTTAACAGGGTCTTAACACCTCCATGATCGTCTTTGATTACAACGTTTGTCCAATGTTGGTCTTGGCGGCCATCTTATGGTGAGTGTTACGGTTCGCGATGGGTTTGAACATTTGTGTGCACAATCGTCATGTCAGCTGTGAAATCACTCCTATATTTTGAGGCTTTCAAACACGGTATGCATTTGCTTAAATGCAAACGAATCACCCAGGATGGCTGTTTTAACACGTACATGTTTTTTTATCACTTTTAAGCCATGGTTATCGATCGTGAGGGTTTTCTGCAAGGGTGTTTGGTTACCAGTGTCCATCCATGATGAGGTGCTGCGAACAAATATATCGGCCTTGAAAGGAAAAAATGTCCGTTTTCCTAATTGTAGAGAAAACCAGGTGAATGCGGATTCCACCATGACCAAGGAAACGGCAGTATAAAGTGACTACCAAGCCATTCAGGCGAGTACAGTTTGTAAGCCCGACACTGCATTTTCACTCTGCAGGATTTTTTTTGCCTTCACTTCTTCTTCGCACGATTTTATTTTTCAGTCACCCTCCCTTGCATTTTTTTGTTTTGTTCTTTTCTAATGGTCCGTCCCTTAATTTGTCGTCCTCAAAATTTTAAGGTCAGCAGTTCACATAGGAAATTCCTAAAGAGGTGTAAATTTAATTTCACCCAGAGAAAATGCCTTAAGGTCAAAGCGTCATAATTTGTGGTACACAATTATGTATAAATAATATGGGAATGACTGGTATAAATTTCGTAGAATATTTAGCAGGCGAAATCAATTCGCTCGACAGTGTTTAATCTGTTATTATACCCCGTAATCAGAAGAGCCAAAATCTGTTGTATATTTCGCGGTGTCCTATTGGTCCAATTCCATAGGTCGCATTCCAATTTGGTTTCCCAGCATTCGCCACGACTGCAATCTCGTCCCAGGAGCAACTCGTCATAAAATGTTGTTCGTTGATCACGTGCACACGACCATGCAAACGAAACGGAGACTCTGGTGACGAGAATGCCGCAGCTGCACTTCCATGCCAAGAGACTTCCGTGCGACCTTCAGGCTTCTGAGATCAGACTTTAGGAGGCAAGTTAATCATGAATGATTACCGGGCTCAGGAAATCGGACTCTAAAGGGTAAACTAACCAAACAACCTGATACTAGAGAGAGCTGGAAGAGAAACCTATAGCCTGGAAAACTCGAACAATTTGTAAAAATGCTTAAGAGAGCTTTGCGGATTGAATGAGATTTCTGTGTGTATCCAAAGCAAATACTCACTTGTTCAGACACAATCATGGTTATCGAAACAAATTGACCAGAATTAAGTACCTCAAGTAAATCTACCAATCCCTGAAGTACTTTCAAAATCATAGTTACCGTATTGTTTTCTCACATACAGTAAAAACTCGCGTGTAAGAACCTCGTGGTGTAAGAACCTGCTGGCAGAAATTTGCCATTTTAATACCAACTACGCGTGCTCTAATTGGTCGATAGGTGTGTTTAGATGAGAGTATGTAAACACGGTTTTGACGTTTTAGATTCGCGCGTATATTTGGGAATCATTTTATAAAAGCAAGAGAACACTTTTTCCGTTTTTATATAGCCTCATCTAAAAACTCGGAGGGTTAGGAGAATTCTCGAACGTTATGCAAACCCTCGACTACGTCTCGGGTTTGCATAACTGTCTCGAAATCTCCCAACCTTCCTCGCTTTTAGACGAGGCTTATAAACACGGAAAAAGTGCTCAATTGCTTAAATATAAAACAACACGCTTGAAAATTGAGTATGGTTTGCATTGAATAACCATTCAAAGGTAAATATTATTTCATTCCGGCTTGGGTTGACGCCACTGTGATGTGTTTTTACATACATTGCTTGAGGGTATATACACACACGTATCAATCAGAGGAGATATACCTAATTAAACGAAGCCAAAACTGCATGTCTTGCTTTCGTTATGTAATCACTGAATGTCCCTAGAATTTTGGAAACATTTACTTACAAGACTTTATAAAATGTCTGTAAATCTTGAATTAAGACATGGTCGTTAATTTTCTCTTTGTGTGTCAATAGGTTCTAGTGAGGAAAGTTTAGATTTATCAATGCAATCTCGATCGTACACCTGTCGACGCAATACCGCTAATTTGCATTTGCAGTTTCTTGAATAGACTTTGATCATATGGAAGAAAAATGATCATACTCGCAATCGATAGATTGTAAAAGAAACCTTTTTTTTTCCAATTTCTTGACCAGATGTGCTAACAAGAAAAGATTCTAATATTAATATTCTTACTACTGAATATTACGCCTGGCCCTGCATCTGAACCGTGATGAAAATGTGTTGAACATTATTAATATCTTATATTTTTAAGTACAGTTAATAGATGAATAGATACTTATGTTTAATCCTCTTGCGTTTAATCCCCTTAATCGAGGCTCGATTGAAAGATACCGAAATATTAAATAACTGTTGCACTAGTTTCCTCCGCAGAAAAGCTTAATTACTTCCATCTTAATGTCCTTCTTCAAAATTGCGTAAACCAAAGGATTTACTGACGAGTTCAGAACCAAAAGTAAAATGAGGATCTGGCTAGCATTATCAGAGATATTATGACAAGAAAAAGTATTGCACATTACTAAATAGTTTACTACCACGTAGCATCCTAAGAAAAACGTGACAATGGCAATTATGAAAGAAGCTGTGTTGTGCTTCTTGCGACGTCTGCGCGAGTTTGCGTTATCCGTGGATGAGTGGGTAGACTGAACTTGTAGTTCTATTGCAGCTTCTTCAGCTTCTTGGTGAGACTGTGCACGTGCAACAACGAGGATACGAACAACAGTACACAAGAGCAACACACAGCATATTATGTCAAAGGCAGATACGCCAGTCAATAGTACAACACTATGAGCAGTGTTGGAGGTTGTGGCGTACATTCCCACGAGAAGTGAGAGCGAGATAGCGAAAGGAATCAACCATGCTATCAAGATAACCATTCCAGGACGCCTCTCAGTCATGCAGGTATTGTATTTTAAAGGATGAACAATGGCGATGTAACGATCCCAAGTCAAGAAGCAAAGATTTGTGACCGAAGAGTGGAGGAAGAACCAGAAGAATGCCATGTGCACCCTCAAGTTGCACTCCATTGAGTAATTACAAAAATAACTCGACGGAAAAACGGCGATTCCCACACTAAAGTCAGCCACTGCCAAGGATAGGACGAACTTGTTGGCCGAGGCTGAATGCAGGCGGCGATTTTTGGTCACAAGAAAGACTACAACGCTATTTCCCAGTGCTGTAGTGATTGAAAGTAGCCAGCCGATTGAATTGAGCAGACCCTCCATATTTGTCAAGTGCGCTTCTTAGAACGACCTATTTCAGCTTACTTGGTAATTTTGTTTCTGCTCTATTTCTCAAAGTGAGTGTTTTGAACACTTGTCGGCTCCGCAGATATCCAAATTTATATCGTACGAACCGATTAATTTGCCAATGTTGTTCCAGCCTTTCTTCATAAGTTCAATTTCACACAACAGCTGCCTTTATGCCAATATGAACAACAATGAAAGTAGTCAGAAGCGGTTTGCATAAAGGGTAAATTGTCACGACCATTATACACCCAAGATCATTTCTTACTAAATAATGGAGAAAAGACCATTTAGATCAGACAAGTCATCGGAAACATTGTTTCCGTAAACCAAACGCATAATCAAAGGTGTCATTTTGACTTTAAAAGAACAATGACCAACAAGATCGCTTTTATTTATTTGTTTGGTGTAGCAGTTCGGTTCGAGTAAATTAAGTTCGACGTTCATTTGACTCAAACAGGCGTTCTTTTAATTATTTGAGTCGACCCAAACTGTCATTAGGTTCGGCTCATGTGAAGTAGGCGTTTGACCCGGGTCTGACTGAATAATTTTTTCCCATGAAGTTTTCTCTCAATCACTGGGCTTGTCGCAAATTTCAATTCGCCGAGGCTAAGCATAGGCACGCAAGGCTTGCAAACGCATTTCATTGGTTTTGTGGGTAGTGTAAAATAAATTCTGGATATTGGATTTTCTGGTGTGGGAAGTTTTTTTGCGCCTGTGTCTTTAAGGTGTAATCCCTAAATTGTGATTTTTAGGTTAGTCTATAATCCTATACTACGAGGCTCGTTGGTAACCATAGGCATCTACCGCCAAAAATTTTCTGAGCACATTTTTTTTTAAATAACCGTAGAATCCTGGTCAGTAGGCGTGACTGAGAAAATAACTTTATTGTGATTGGCTGAGAGTAGGCAAATTTATTGTTAATTTTTACTATGCACTGCACTGCAAATTAAGAATATGAGAGAGAATATAATATGAGAATATGCAATCGTCAATCATGTGACAAACAATAACTTGATAACTCCTAATCAATGGGCCTATAGAAAGGCTCACTCCACTGAGCTACTTCTCATTCATCTCACAGAGAAATGGAGGAGGTTTGTTGATGACGGCCTCACAGTCGCTGTCGCTTTTGTGGACTTCAGAAAAGCTTTTGACAGCGTATTACACTCGCGCCTTTTGGACAAATTACATGGACAGTTCGGCATTCATGGTGAACTCTATGCATGGCTGGATAGCTACCTTTCGTATCGAAAGCAGTTCACGACGATAAATGAATACAAGGCTACGGCCAGGCTTCTGGGTGTTACCCTGGATCAAAACCTGAGCTGGATACCTCATCTGAAAGAAGTCATTAAAAACTTTGCAAACAAATTGAGCCTCCTGAAGAAATCCAGGTTTCTACCCAGTCATGTGTGCGAGTCATTTTACGTAAAGGTTATCCAGCCATCCATTACGTACGCGATGCCTGTCTGGGGCGGAGTTAATCAGACTGAGTTATTTAAAACATTAGAAAGACAACATTGCCGTGCTGCTAGAATTATTTTTGGTTTTCCACCGGACATGCCAACGGTTGACGTTTTAGCTACCGTTAAGTGGAACACTTTAACATATATGTATAAACGTTCTTTAATTAAGCTTTTCTTCAAGGGTTATCATGGCATGCTCCCAAGCACTTTAGCTGATGAGTTGATTATCCACGGCAACAGACCTTCCTCACGACTGAAGCATGGGCTGATAGTACCGAGTTTTGCCTCCAAATACGTCCATAACTCCATTTCCTATAGAGGGGCTGTCCTCTGGAACGCTATAGGGCGATCTAATAGATCGATACTAGAGTACACAGACCTGAAATCCTTTTTGAAAAATGCTGTTAATTGTCATTTTAATGTTTTAGCCCCACAAATAATCAACAAAAGATCGGAGAATTTTATTTATTTTTAACTATTGACTTCATTCGTTTTTATCAAAATTATTATTATTATTTTTTATTAATTGTAGCGAGTTTTATTAATTGTAATTAATTGTATATTATTAGTACACGACCCCACAAGCTTGTTAGCTTTGATATTTTATCGTGTATAAATAAAGGTTGTATGTATGTATGTATGACTTCATATCGCCACTGGCTGTACTGTGATTGTTTTCGCATACTTTAAACAAAAAGTAGTAGGCTATCCAGAAAATGAGATTTCTCAAGCCTTCAATTGTTCAAGTTAAACAACAAAAGAAAAAATACAGAAAACACTGACCTGGCATTTATTACAAAAATATCAGTTAGAGTCTCCACAAACTTTGGTTTGAGATCAGGTCAAAGACCTTTTAAATTGTTTGTCAGTTTATTTCACAGCAGTTGAGATTTTATTAAAGTTAATTGATGTTAGTATCGATCCCACAGACCCGAGTTCAACATTTCTTGGTCAAGAATTCATTTACGAGTGAGTTAAATTCAGGTCACGTCCGAGGTAGCGAAATGAAACTGTTCATGACATCTCGAATCATTGAATTAAACTTATTAATGTAAGGAGAGTGTATTCTGCAAACAGTTACTGAAAAGAGGTAAATTGGCAGTAATCATGGCTCTTTTGTGTCCACGGTAGTAACATTTCAGCTTTAAATTTCAATGACCTTATTTGAATATTGAACCAGCTAGTCGTTTCAAGAATGCAATAATGAATTGATTATTTGAACATTGAACTCGCTAGTCATTTCAAAAAATCAATATTAAATTGATTTTTTTGAACATTAAATCCATTCTCCGCATTCTTGGAACGATTAGTGGGTTCAATTTTGCAATAATCAATTCATTATCGCATTCTTGAAACGACTAGCGGGTTCAATATTCAAATAATCAATTCATTAATGTAATCTTGAGGGGTACGCGCGCTTCACATGGTTTGCTGTAATTATCAATACACCGTATGCCAAGGCGAAATACTGACAAACTCCAAGGCCAGGCAGCTTTATTTTATTGCTTGGGTTGACGAATTGGATACGCGACCACGGTGATCAACCGAAACATGCATCAAAGAGTGCTTTAAGAGAATGTGCGTTAGACAGATATACCTAGACGAGTTCAAAACAAGCAACCTTACCTGTTTTGTCGGTAATCAATAATCTCCAAACAATTTCAAACATAGTAAAGACATATTGATATTACCATATATAATAAGCGTGCACATATCAGTTTCCTCTAATTTGCAAGGCTCTTTTTAAAGGGTCATCTTTCTGGTGAATCGAAAGTTTGGCTCCGTGTTCGATCGCGGTATAGCTGATATTCGGTGGGTTGTAAAATAGAGGTCAAAGTGCTTTCGCAAATGGTCTGAAAAGCAAAGATTCAAGTTTAGTTTATAAACCTGGCAGCCCGTTATAAAAATCGACCAGATACACTTGATCCCCCTTCAAAAAATTGGAAATGTGCACACATCTATTCACTGTTTCACGTTAATGTACAGAATTTAAAGATCAATGAACTTAATAGTTAAGTCAGTAAGAAAATAATAATTCGCTCTTTTAACTCAATCGTGGCAAATTAACAGTATAAACTTGTGTACATTCATTGTTCACAAAAGATTATTACTCTCTTTAAATTTAGAGTGCGGTGATAAAAGCTCACTTCTAGGGACTACATGAAAGATCTTTCACTTTAGTTTCCGCTGGAAAGAAGCCAATTCATTTCCATCTTAATATCCTTAAAAAATGCGTAAACCAAAGGATCCACTGAGGAGTTCAGAACCAGAAGTAAAATAAGGATACAGCTAGCTCCATCGTTATCAATCCACATTGTCCAATAGCAAGTTGCAATAGACCATCTTCGTATTAATGACATTTGCATTTATACCTGGTTTTTTGAAAACCGGGCTACTAACAAATGTCAGTCTCTCACACTGATTGGTAATTTAATGCCCCTTCTTACTGGAAACTTTAAATCTCACCTCTTCAACAAGTTCTTGAATACACTAGCTTCCATTTGATGGAAGAGTCTGTCTTGAAGGCAACAAATGTCAAGCTTTCCTCGCTAGTCTGGAAAATAAGGCATTTTAGGGACAATTTTGGTGTTAGCGTGACTGATTGCAAAGCCATTTTCCCCACTCAGCGCTTTTTTTATTGCAACTGGTCTCCCAAAAAAGTTCCAGACCGACACTGCACAACAAAACAAGGTCCTACAACAACCAATTAAACTGTTTCTGACTTCAGGAATACTATCTACTGAGGCTAGAGTGGGGTCATTGCTTGCATGCTTGCAAACAGTGCAGTAAAACTGCACAACAGTGCAAATTAAAACACCTCAAACTTAAAACCAGCCCCACCCCTCCTGGAATTTTGCATCTAGTTCCCCCAAATGCACACCACATGACAGTCCTGTGTCTGTGCTACAACATGACACTTAGCTTGACGGAAGCCCCCCTGCATTAAAGGCAGGCAGTAAGCTTTGAAAGGCAGGGGGAAAAGTCTCGCTACAAAAGTCTTGAAATCCAGTCTAGCACAAGGCATGGCCTTTGAAATAGCACCACCTCCCTGGAATTCCATCTAGCTGCCCCAAATGCACACCCCATGATAGTCCTGTGTCTGTGCTACAACATGACACTTAGCTTGACGGAAGCCCCCCTCAAAAAAAGTTAACCAGCTTAACGGGGGCAACAGACCGGCCCTACGGGCCGGTCTGTTACCCCCCTCGACCATGTTTTGTGGAATTTCCAGTGATTTCTGTCAATTCCAGGAAGTTGTTTGGAGTGCATGGTTAAGAGCTGAGGCTGGTTAAGTCCTAAAGAGGGAGATTTTTATTTTTACCCTAAAAGCGCCAGGGCTTTAAGCAAATTATGCTCTGAAAGATGGCCTGCAATGAGCTGGACTCAACTTAAGACTCCAGGCAACCCGGTTTTCAAAACTTCAGGTAGATTTGAAAAGCAGAGTCCCCGCGTTAGCCTCAGTCGCAAGCTAGTTCATCCAGTCTAATACATGTACCTTATTATATGACTTGGGTTTGCAGCCGATCTAACGCGTGCTCTGATTGGCTAATACTAGGGCGGCATTATTCTCCCGTAATGCCCACGGGCCGATTACGGGCCTGCAAAAGCCAAGCAAAAAGCCATATAATTATTAACCTCGAACGTTCGGTCTTTATGGGAAAATCTCAAACCTCGGCCTTGCCGTATTGACCTCGCTATCGCTCGGTCAATACGGCAATGTCTCGGTCCGAGATTTTCCCGTAAAGACCTCACTCTCGGTTAATAAGTACTTAAGAATACATACCAATATGCTCTATTTGCTGCGGCTGAACAAAGGCACGCAAGGCGTGTAGGTTTTTTGATCGCTAGTGTAGAATTACTTTGCGAGCCTTCTGAATATTGAATTTTCTGGAATGGGCAAGTCAGGTTAATGCCTATTTCTGTCAGATAGAGTCCAAAATAGCAATTTTGTAGTTAGTCAACAATCTTATCCTACAAGCTTGTTAGGTAACGATTTACCGCAAAACATTTACTGAGTATATGTAAAATAAACGTACAATCCAATCCAAACGTCAAGAGCCCTAAGATCAAGGATTAGAAAACACAAGAGAGCGATTTTCACGGGAGATAAGAACTCTTTATTAGCCCAACATTGTGTACAAAACAATCATGATTTTGACCTTGACGATGTCAAGATTATTGACCGCTGTTCCCAATGGTCAAAAAGTGTGGCACTCAATCGCGAACCGAATGCCATTAACGAACTCATTTACATTCCTGACATTTACAAGGCCCTGGGCAATCTCAAGTGACGTTTCCCGCTGCTCTTTTAAAGCACTCATTTGCATTCGTAAGACATTAATGCTGAAGGTTATAGTATTTTAACCGAAACGTTCATACAAAAAGTTTTTTGTCACTGTCAACAAAATGTTTAATTGTCACTACCAATCGTTAAAGAGTCATTTTTTTCCAGTTTATTTCAGAGTATTTAAACTTTTCATTCAAGTTGATATTAGTATCGTTTCTGCAGACGCGTGTGTTCAACATTTCTTGGTCAGAATTTTATTTACGCCGTAAAACAGAGTGAGTTAAATTGATACATGGCGATCAACATTAAAGGCCATTTGACGGATGTTTTAGAGAGGCTGCTAAGGATCGGTTTTTTCATTGACTTTATATCTTAATATAAATCCTCATTGATTTAGGTTCCGCAAAACAATAATGAAAAGGTGTAAACTGGCAGTAAGAACCACTAATGTTTGCAAGGTAAATTACATTTCATCTTTAAATTTCGATTACCTTGGAAACCATTATTAGCTTAATTCAATTTAGTAATCAATGCTGCAGGAAAACATATACAGCATAGCAAAACGACATGACAAACTCCAATAAGGCAGTTTTATTTCATTGCGTCAGTACGGCCACTGTGATTTATTTATTACGGTGTTCTTGAATTAAATTGTAGGTAATGTTAATTTTATTTAGCAAGATATATTTTAATATGTAAATAGTGTCCCCAAATAGTTGTTTTAAAGCTTTGAGACCAAAATGAAGTATTTCATTCATTCATTCATGTCTTGAGAAACATTCATTCGTGTCTTGAGAGACACCCATTAAAGAGTACTTCAACAGAGTGTAGGACAGAACAAATGTACCTAAAAGAGTTCCAATTGCATCCTGCTTTTATCATTTAATCACGCAATATCTGCATGTCTTTGCCCTGAATTACAAAAAACAAAAAGTTTCCGCTAATTTGCATTCAAGACTGAAAGGTTCATCTTCCTGGTGAATCAAAGGTTTGGCTTTGTCTTCGATCGCGATATAGCTGATATACAAAGTGCCCGCGCAGTTGGTCTAATAAGTAAAGATTGACGTGTTTCAAAAAATGGAAATGTCACGAAATTGATTCACTGTTTCAGTCTAATGTAAAGCATAAGGTGTATTTTCAAGAACATTAACGTGTTAAATAAGATAGAAGTGTTTCGCCTTTTTTTCGCCGTTAGTGTCCTCGACAGATGAACTTGCTTATTTCCATCTTAATATCTTTCTTCAAAAATGCGTAAACCAAAGGATTCACTGAGGAGTTCAGAACCAGGAACAGAACAAGGATCTGGCCGGCTTTATCGGAAAAATTATGACAAGAAAACGTATTGCACAAGACTAAATAGTTTACCACCACGTAGCATCCTAAGAAAAACGTGACAATGGCGATTACGAAAGAAGCTGTGTTGTGTTTCTTGTGACGTCTGCGCGAGTTTGCGTTATCCGTGGATGAGTGGGTAGACTGAACTTGTAGTTCTATTGCAGCTTCTTCAGCTTCTTGGTGAGACTGTGCACGTGCAACAACGAGGATACGAACAGCAGTACACAAGAGCAACACACAGCATATTATGTCAAAGGCAGATACGCCAGTCAATAGTACAACACTATGAGCAGTGTTGGAGGTTGTGGCGTACATTCCCACGAGAAGTGAGAGCGAGATAGCGAAAGGAATCAACCATGCTATCAAGATAACCATTCCAGGACGCCTCTCAGTCATGCAGGTATTGTATTTTAAAGGATGAACGATGGCGATGTAACGATCCCAGGCCAAGGTGCAAAGATTTGTGACCGAAGAGTGGAGGAAGAACCAGAAGAATGCCATGTGCACCCTCAAGTTGCACGCTGGTGAGTTATGACAAAAATAACTCGACGGAAAAACGACGATTCCGACGCTAAAGTCAGCCACTGCCAAGGATAGGACGAACTTGTTGGCCGAGGCTGAATACAGGCGGCGATTTTTGGTCACAAGAAAGACTACAACGCTATTTCCCAGTGCTGTAGTGATTGAAAGTAGCCAGCCGATTGAATTGAGCAGACCCTCCATATTTGTCAAGTGCGCTTCTTAGGGCCGATTTACACGATACGACTTTGTCGCGCGCGACAAGCTTACGACAGGCCTACGACATGACTTAGGACCATTTACACGCGCTCGACATTTTCACTTACAAAATTAAATATGCAAACGTTTGCACCGGGATTTTCGGAGTGAAAGTTCTAACAAACGGTAAACAAATGTTTTAGCTGTCGTGCGCTTTCAATAAACTTTCTATCGAGCTGTTTTTCGCTTTAAGCTGTTCAGTACTTTTAGAGAAACGAGTTCGTGTGAGTCAGTCAACAACAACTTTGTCCGCCATTTTGACGCAAGAGAACTTGACCTTCGTCCCCTCCTCGGATGAAATTTGTCACAAAATACGTCATTTTCTATCGATTTAGGCTACGATTGTTGTAGCGTTTTAAAACATGTTTTAAAACCCTACGACATTTTTTCTGATGTAAACTACAGTCGTAAGCGAGTTGTAGGTTTGATTTACACGAAACCATTCATGTCATAGGCCTGTCGTAAGCTTGCCGCATGCGAGAAAGTCGTACCGTGTAAATTGGCCCTTAGAACGACCATGTCAGCTTACTTGGTAATTCGTTTCTGCTCCATTTCTCAAAGTGAGTGTTTTGAACACTTGTCGGCTCCGCAGATATCCAAATTTATATGGTACGAACCAATTGATTAGCCAATGTTGTTCCAGCCTTTCTTCATAAGTTCAATTTCACACAACAGCTGCCTTTATGCCAATATGAATAACAATGAAAGTAGTCAGAAGCGGTTTGTATAAAGAGTAAAGTGTCACGACCATTATACACCCAAGATCATTTCTAACTAAATAATGGAAAAAAGACGATTTAGATCAGACAAGTCATCGGAAACATTGTTTCCGTAAACCAAACGCAGGTGTCATTTTGACTTTAAAAAAACAATGACCAACAAGATCGCTTTTATTTATTTGTTTGGTGTAGCAGTTCGGTTGGAGTAAATTAAGTTCAACGTTCATTTGACTCGAACAGGCGTTCTTTTAATTATTTGAGTCGACCGAAACTGTCATTAGGTTCGGCTCATGTGAAGTAGGCGTTTGACCCGGGTCTGACTGAATAATTTTTTCTCTTGAAGTTTTCTCTCAATCACTGGGCTTGTCGCAAATTTCAATTCGCCGAGGCTAAGCAATAGGCACGCAAGGCTTGCAAACGCATTTCATTGGTTTTGTGGGTAGTGTAAAATAAATTCTCAATATTGGATTTTCTGGCGTGGGAATTTTTTTTGCGCCTGTGTCTTTAAGTTGGAATCCCAAAATTGTGATTTTTAGGTTAGTCTATAATCCTATACTACGAGGTTCGTTGGTAGCCATATGCATTTACCGCCAAAAATTTACTGAGCACGTTTTTTTTTAAATAAGCGTAGAATCCTGGTCAGTAGGCATGACTGAGAAAATATATTTTGTAACGCTTCGCTAATGACAATGGAGTATGTCCATATTTTTTTAATTTAACTTTATTTATGTCACATAATAAATGAAATAAAAAATACAATAAAACGTACGGTAAAGTAAATTCCAGGCATAAAAGGAAACTACAACACTTTAAAGACTACATTAGATATAGAATAAATTAATGCTAGGTGCTACTGATTACAAGTTTGAAACTGTGATATCTTCGACACAAAGTAGGTAGATTAGTTTAAACTAGTGAGACGTTGGTGGTGGCAAAATTTCTGGAACAAAATCTTTTAATGTAACGCATTTCAATTTCTCATTAAAGAGATTGGCAGTTTTGTTCTTTATTTCAATGTATCTTTCAGTCATTATATTTTCTCGGAGTTCTGTCTTAAACAGTGAGAAGAGTAACGATTGTTCATTTAAGTTACATTTATAGATGAAATATTTTGCCACCAGCAAAGCTAAGCTTAGGGGTTGATGGTGTTTCAGTTAGGTTGTAGGTCCGTATAAAATTGTTGAGTCTGGTAATTTAATGTTTTCACTCGTGACTTGCGACCACCAATCAAAAAATTCATTCCAAAATAAAGCTACATGGGAACACTTTAAAAACATGTGCTGTATTGTGTGTTGTTCGCTTTTACATAGGTAGCATAAATCATCAGGTATAATGTTGGCTCTTTTAAGTTTGTCTTTAGTGTAGATGATACTGTGGTTTATTTTG
>OZ026597.1:30904004-30911504 GCA_964020085.1 Micromussa lordhowensis
AGATGGCACAATTGCTCAGTGGAAAACGTACCTTCTTAAAGTTTCTGAAATCACCCCTGACCAGGTGGAAAAGCTCGTCGAAACGGCTGCCGCTTTTGTCGAGAAACTATCCTCTCAAAGCGCCGTCGCTCAAGCTTCCAAATCATTGCAAGCGGAGATTATTTAGAGGGAAAGTAATAAACGGGAAAACATGGACTCAAACGAGCCATTCGTCCCAACTGAGTCTTCGATTCGTGAAATCATCCGCCAGGAGATTCACCATACGCAAGATCCCCATATAGCCAATGGCAATCGCCAAAGAAAGGTCTCTTTCTCAGACAACTCTGGCAGGAGAAGTCGGACGAAATATCAGCCGCAGTCGCGTAAAAAGTCCAAATCTCCGCAGAATCGAGCTAAAGAGGAGCATACGCACCAGTCACATAAACGGCAGGGTAGATCAAAGTCGCCGCGTTCTAACTCTGGCAAACGGGTCGTAGACGTCCTCGTTCGTCGGCAAAAAACGCCAAGGGCAAAGGTTCCGGCCCCGCAAAATAGACATACGCTCCTCTCATGAAAAATGGCTCTTTAAAATGGCGACGACTGGCTCCCTCGAAACTCGGAAATCCATAACTTCTCTGCTGTGAAACTTACTGAGCGGCAGGCCAAAGTCTTGGGCATGGGGCTTAAATTTAGACCCTCGCTTAAACCTCCCACTGCAGCTCAGTTTGATTTACAGATTAAAGACTTCTGTGGCAGAGTTCGCCTTCAAGCTCTCTTCGCTGATCAGCCACAAGATCCTGATTTCAACCCTCGATTGTACGTTCCCACCGGCTGGAATCCTCCGCGACAGGACTTCGAACTCGAAGCTAAGACAAGCTCTTTCATCTGCGTGAAACACTGCGAAGTAACATATCTGAATGCAAACCGCACTGGAAGGACAATCTTACTAAACAGGACAGAGCTGAACTAAAGGAACTTCAGCGCAACCGCGCGGTCAGAGTTCTTCCCACTGACAAGAACCTCGGCCCGGCGCTCTTGTCTACTGTCTGGGTGCAAACTGAGACAAACAGACACTTACAAGATGAACTTTCCTATTCAAGGGTCACCTTGGAGGACTGGTATGTTTGTCGTGACAATGTAATTAAGCGCCGTGAACGGCTTATGTCAACATACTGTCAGTTTATTGTTCCTAGTGTAGCCAGATTCCTTCGTAGTTACGACCATTTTGTTACTCCGGCTAAATTTTATGTTATCCCTAAGATACATAAGACGCCTATGGTGGGCAGGCCTATTGCGGCTAGCCACTCGTATATTACCAGGCCTCTCAGTATTTTTGTTGATGAACTCGTCAAGCCTAAAATACAAATGCCAACTGTACTTAGGGATTCTAGTGAGTTGATTCTGCTATTGGAGAATACGGTTTTGCCTTCCTCTAATTGCTTTCTTGTCACTGCGGACGTTGTTTCGCTTTATCCCAATGTTGATATTAAGAAAGCATTAGTTGCCCTCGATCTTCTCCTTCGAGAGGCACGCGCACCGGAGACTCCTCTATTGGTTCAACTCGCTAGACTTATATTAGAAAACAATTATCTATCATCCGAGTTTAGTCCGGGTATCTTTCATCAAGAGTTCGGTATCGCTATGGGTACCCCATTTGCTGTCACAATAGCCAACGCTTTTATGTATTATCACGAGAAAGAATCATAGAGCAGTATTCTAATTATCTTCTTCTCTATCGGCGCTTTATTGATGACATTTTCGCTATCTGGGCTGGCCCCAAAGATACCCTTCTATAATTTTTAGAAGCTCTTAATAGCAAAAGTAATCGCATAAAACTCACTCATTGTATTAGCGATAGTAGCATATCCTTTCTGGATTTATTTCTCTTTAGAGATGCGTCATCTAGCGTGCTGCAATTTCTACTTTTCAAAAGCCTCATAACAAATATCTGTATATACCTTTCGAGTCGTTCCATCCCTCTAGCAACAAGAAAGCTTTTATTAAAGGGGAATTAATTAGGTATGCTAGAAATAGCTCCACCTTCAAGGCTTTCTCCGAGACTAGGGAGAAATTTTGGAAACGGCTACGGGTCAGGGGGTATCCCTTCAGATTTTTGCTCACACTGTTTCGTGAAATCAGATACAGTGACAGGAAAAGATGGCTTATTCAGAAACCTAAACATAGGTCTAAGGTCAGTAAGACTATTGTCTTCAAAACTACCTTTAACTGCAGTCACGTACGTATTAAGAACGTTATTTGCCAGATGCTTCCAGATGTTGAATGCACTGTTTGTCACAAATCTACTGTAACTTTAGCTAATCTATGTAAGTAAGTTTTTTGGGGCCACAGTTTTAGCTAAAACTGTGGCCCCAAAAAATTGTATCACGCACAAAATATGTCACACCTTGACTATTTTTGTTTTTCCTATACGCAAGACCGTAGGTTTATGACGAAATGTAATATTCTATATTCCTTTAGGTATAAATACAGGCATGCTATGTTGTATTGTAAAACTCCCTGATGAAGTGTGCGTTAGTCACACGAAACGCGTAGGAGAAAATAAAACAGTTTTACAACTTAAGCAGTTCGCAGAAGTGCTGCTCACTGGTTTTACTTTTTAAAAAATTTTTAAAAAATTTTAAAAAATTTATTACAGAATTTAAAGATCAATGAACTTAATAGTTAAGTCAGTAAGAAATATTTCGCTCTTTTAACTCAATCGTGGCATATTAGCAATATAAACTTGTGTACATTCGTTGTTCACAAAAGATTATTATCAACAGTGCCCTCTTTAAATTCAGACTGCGGTGATAAAATCTTACTTTTGGGGACTACATTAAGGATCTTTCACTTTAGTTTCCGCTGGAAATAAGCCAATTTATTCCCATTTTAATATCCTTCCTAAAAATGCGTAAACCAAAGGATCCACTGAGGAGTTCAGAACCAGAAGTAAAATAAGGATACAGCTAGCTCCATCGTTATCAATCCACATTGTCCAATCGCAAGTTGCAATAGACCATCTTCGTATTAATGACATTTGCATTTGAAAGAGCAGAGTCCCCGCGTTAGCCTCAGTCGCAAGCTAGTTCACCCAGTTCACCCAGTCTAATACATGCTCTATTTGCTGCGGCTGAACATAGGCACGCAAGGTGTGTAGGTTTTTTGGTCGCTAGTGTAGAATTACTTTGTGAGCATTCTGAATATTGAATTTTCTGGAATGGGCAAGTCAGGTTAATGCCTATTTCTGTCAGATAGAGTCCAAAAAAGTAATTCTGTAGTTAGCCAACAATCTTATACTACAAGCTTGTAAGGTAACGATTTACTGCAAAACATTTACTGAGTACTGATATGTTTTAAAATAAGCGTGCAATCCAATCCAAACGTCAAGAGCCCTAAGATCAAGGATTAGAGAACACAAAGAGAGCGATTTTCACGAGAGATTAGAACTCTTTATTAGCCCAACATTGTGTACAAAACAATCATGATATTGACCTTGACGATGTCAAGATTATTGACCGCTGTTCCCAATGGTTAAAAAGTGTGGCACTCAATCGCGAACCGAATGCCATTAACGAACACATTTACATTCATGACATTTACAAGGCCCTGGGCAATCTCAAGTGACGTTTCCCGCGACTCTTTTAAAGCACTCATTTGCATTCGTAAGACATTAATGCTGACGAAGGTTATAGTATTTTAACCGAAACGTTCATACAAAAAGTTTTTTGTCACTGTCAACAAAATGTTTAATTGTCACTACCAATCGTTAAAGAGTCATTTTTTTTTCCAGTTTATTTCAGAGTATTTAAACTTTTCATTCAAGTTGATATTAGTATCGTTTCTGCAGACGCGTGTGTTCAACATTTCTTGGTCACAATTTTATTTACGCCGTAAAACAGAGTGAGTTAAATTGATACATGGCGATCAACATTAAAGGCCATTTGACGGATGTTTTAGAGAGGCTGCTAAGGATCGTTTTTTTCATTGACTTTATATCTTAATATAAATCCTCATTGATTTAGGTTCCACAAAAAAATATTGAAAAGGTGTAAACTGGCAGTAAGAACCACTAATGTTTGCAAGGTAAATTACATTTCATCTTTAAATTTCGATTACCTTGGAAACCATTATTAGCTTAATTCAATTTAGTAATCAATGCTGCAGGAAAACATATACAGCATAGCAAAACGATATGAAAAACTCCAATTCGGCAGTTTTATCTCACTGCTTCAGTACGGCCACTGTGATATTTATTTATTACGGTGTTCTTGAATTAAATTGTAGGTAATTTTCATTTTATTTAGCAAGATATATTTTAATATGTAAATAGTGTCCCCAATTAGTTTTTGTAGAGCTTTGACCATTAAATGAAGTATTTCATTCATTCATACATGTTCAGATTACGTGTCTTGAGAAATATGCATCAAAGAGTACTTCAACAGAGTGTAGGACAGAACAGATGTACCTAAAGGAGTTCCAATTGCATCCTGCTTTTATCATTTAATCACGCAATATCTGCATGTCTTTGCCCTGAATTACAAAAAACAAAAAGTTTCCGCTAATTTGCATTCAAGACTGAAAGGTTCATCTTTCTGGTGAATCAAAGGTTTGGCTTTGTCTTCGATCGCGATATAGCTGATATACAAAGTGCCCACGCAGTTGGTCTAATAAGTAAAGATTGACCTGTTTCAAAAAATGGAAATGTCACGAAATTGATTCACTGTTTCAGTCTAATGTAAAGCATAAGGTATATTTTCAAGAACATTAAACTGAAGTGTTAAATAAGATAGAAGTGTTTCGCCTTTTTTTCGCCGTTAGTGTCCTCGACAGATGAACTTGCTTATTTCAATCTTAATATCTTTCTTCAAAAATGCGTAAACCAAAGGATTCACTGAGGAGTTCAGAACCAGGAACAGAACAAGGATCTGGCCGGCTATATCGGAAAAATTATGACAAGAAAACGTATTGCACAAGATTAAATAGTTTACCACCACGTAGCATCCTAAGAAAAACGTGACAATGGCGATTGTGAAAAAAGCTGTGTTGTGTTTCTTGTGACGTCTGCGCGAGTTTGCGTTATCCGTGGATAAGTGGGTAGACTGAACTTGTAGTTCTATTGCAGCTTCTTCAGCTTCTTGGTGAGACTGTGCACGTGCAACAACGAGGATACGAACAGCAGTACACAAGAGCAACACACAGCATATTATGTCAAAGGCAGATACGCCAGTCAATAGTACAACACTATGAGCAGTGTTGGAGGTTGTGGCGTACATTCCCACGAGAACTGAGAGCGAGATAGCGAAAGGAATCAACCATGCTATCAAGATAACCATTCCAGGACGTCTCACAGTCATGCAGATATTGTATTTTAAAGGATGAACGATGGCGATGTAACGATCCCAGGCCAAGGCGCAAAGATTTGTGACCGAAGAGTGGAGGAAGAACCAGAAGAATGCCATGTGCACCCTCAAGTTGCACGCTGGTGAGTTATGACAAAAATAACTCGACGGAAAAACGACGATTCCGACGCTAAAGTCAGCCACTGCCAAGGAAAGAACGAACTTGTTGGCCGAGGTCGAATGCAGGCGGCGATTTTTGGCGACAAGAAAAACTACGATGCCATTCCCTAGTGCTGTAGCGATAGAAAGTAACCAACCGATTGAATAAAGCAAAGTTTCCATTTCTTATATAAACGAGGGCACCGTAGAACAAACTGAATTAGTTTTGCTGAGTTTGTTCACAGTGTCGTGAGAATTTGGCCTCCAGCCTTTTCTTCTCCATATATTTAACACAGATTTCTATCTCTTTCACCAACTGATCATGATGTACTTTAGCTTGTGTTTGTCCTTAACTCACTGATTTGCATGCAAGCTGTCTGCCCCTGTCAACATGAATGACAATCGAAGAAGATTAAGTACAGGAAAGGAAATACTATTGAACCTTAAAACCATCGGAAGAACATATAGGAAATATTATCATTTGTCGCAAATGAATCGATCTTGAAATTTTTGCAAATCACACTTTGAATATGTGGTAGTTTCTAAAATCATTACATGCAATGATTTTATTCATTTGAACTTTGATTTACTTGCAATATGTACGTGATTAAGTAGTCGATACCAGGCTCCTGTCGATACTCTATTCTATGTTTATCTCTCATATTTGTAACGGACATAACAACCAGCAATGCGAGAGTATCTGATTGCTGCATAATTTTTCTTTCAATATTACTGAAGTCGATTTTGAATTTTAACCATGGAAAATAACATTTTCTTGAGAAGCCGACGTACTTTTTCTTTGAGTTTGATTAAAGTGGTTGTCATTAATTTAAAGTGCAACCAAACCCCCCAATTATTTTTCGTTTAATGAAATCTACTAATTTTCCCGGTAATTACTTCAACTAACAAATATCTCGATTGATAAAATCCCCGCGATTCTACAGGCGCTAAAAGTTATTATTTTCTGCTCCACGTCCGAGCATAGTGGGATCTGGGTCGGGCTTCTTGTCTCAAAACATTCGCGTTTTACTGGGTTTTGAGTGCTGTGAAAACATCTTTGGGGTATTTGTGCTTTCTACTTTATCAAAAATGGACAAGACTTTTAAACGAAAGAATTGTATCATCTATATTTAGCGATACAATTCGAAGTGTAGCTACAATTAGAACGGCTACGATGTATATATATCTTTCTTTCGATTTCGAAGTGCGGGTCGCCAGTCGAGCCCGCCACACTGCCAGTCACGAACGGCAATTTGCCGGCCCATTTGGCTGATCTGACTACTGATATGATCTACATACAACACTTCTTTAAGTACTCTTACCGAATCCTTGATAGTTCATAGCGACGAGACCATATTTTTCCGTTAATTATTTCAAAACGCGAAAAAATTCGTCTTTTCACTTCGTTATTGCCGACCGACAGTATGTATTCAAAGTCACTATTAGTGTGTACGAACATAAACATTGCGAGTTAGACTTCAATTTGCATTTTTCGTGCTAGTAATGAAAAAGTCCTTCGACAAGACCTTGAAAAAAGGCTCAGTATGGTATTAGTTAAATGAAGACATTTCTCCTTCACTGTTCTTTTCTTTTAAAAGTCTTTTATACATACGCTAATAACCTAAGCTCATTCTCCTCCCAGGTTTCCTTTAGCTTTCATTCAGCGCTACAATCTCCGTCGGTAAAGTCGAATCTAAATGGTTTGTGTTACTTTCCTCATATACTTATCAACGCTTGATTCGTTTTAAGTTTATAACTGAGATATATTTCGTTGCTCAAAGAACAAAAGATACATGTGTTGAAGATGAGAAACTCGAGCGCCGATTGTCGACTTCGTGAGTGTGGTTGCATATTAAATCCACAAATACATAGCTAATTCTGCAGTTCGAAGCCTCACTAATCTCAATCGTCTCGTTGTAGGACGTAGGTGCCATTGGTTATTCGTTTAGAAAGCTATCTATTTCGAGGACAAATAAAACTCGATGCATATAATTTGCCGTATAATTATCTCACCCTGAGTAGT
>OZ026597.1:30921504-30931504 GCA_964020085.1 Micromussa lordhowensis
ACTTAACTCTACCTAACTCTACCTGGCTCTACCGTAACGGGGATAATTCTGACCTTCTATGACTACTATGGTGGCCATTCTCCAGCTAATAGGTTGACTGATACATGCGTCCTTGGTTTATAGCGTCCTTCTTTGAGTTTGGACATCCATGTTATGGTCAATTGACACCTGTCAAAACAAGGTATCCGTACTGCTGTTATTATTTTCATGTACTGCTTCATCTTGCGCGACTCCGTCGTCGCAGTTGTCGTCGTGCGTACGCGCCCACGAGCAATACCGCTAGCCATGATAACAATGAGAAAAACAATTCATGGGTTTTCTTTTATTTTCTTTATGGGTATGGGGCTCCACTTGCGCGCGCCTTTGGCGCGCAGGAGCTGCGCTATTACACAATGAGGAACCCTGTCGGGTTAAATGTTGCAAAACGTAAGTTATTAGAAGGTCTTACATCTGATGAAACTAAAACTTCAGGAAGATTGATAATTTTTTTCTTTTGGAAAACGATGACTTCACATGAAAACCAAGGATTGAGTCATGGTGGACGAAATCTCTTTTTCAAATTCATTAATAATTCATCAAGTTAAAACAAAGAAAATCACAACCGTGAAAGATGTTCGGATACCCGGTTTTTTAAACACTCGAGACAGTGTTTCATCGGCTATTCAAACACCTCGAATTTCGGCAAAAATACTCCGCTGCGCGTCGTATTTTCAACTCTCTTCTCGGTGTTTGGATATCCCGATGAAACACAGTCTGTCGTGTTTGATTTATGACATACCACACGGCCGTGCGTATATAACATGACGTGTGCAGTTTCAATTTAGCTGCAAACTTTCTGTCGAGTTTAGTGCAAGTTTCGGCATTGACAATATTATTCTGAACAATTCAAACCCTACTTCGAGCCTTTGACTTTTGCCAAGCTAAGATGTTTACTTAAATTTGAGTATTTTGAATTTGTTTGTCTACATTTCATTGTTTATTTTTTACTTTGCTTGCCTACATTTTCATTATAAGTAATGAAAGTCATTGACAATTTTAGAAACAAGATTAAGCGTTTTCGTTCAACTGTTGCTCAACTGTTTGTGGCATGTTAGGATCCTAATGACGTTTGTTTTCCTTCACCGTACATTGTGAGAACTTTGTAGTCAAAGAAGCCTAAGCTGTGTACAGCGCTGTGATAAAACACGACGGGCATTTTACAACACTAGGGAATTGTAAAAAACACGAGCCGCAGGCGTTGGCATTGCATTTTTGGTTTGATGTTTAGGGAAATATCAATTTTATTAATGCATTACTCTGGTAATAAAATTGATTTTTGACACGCAGTGAATCAAGGTTTTAGCTTGGTTTCTGCGAGTGACCGTCCAGTAACAAACATGGGGCCGAAGAGCCTATTCCGCTAGGGGGGCCTAGGGGTATACCCCCAGCCCAGAAAATTGTGCAAAATTGAAGTGGTTTAGTGCGTCTTCCACGATTCTCAGCCGATAAATTTAATGTATGAATTGGACTTGAACGATAATGCGTCGTTTACTTTGCCAAAAACCTACAATAGATTGAAACAGCCCATGCTAAACGCATCAGTTTTGTTAACAGAGTCTTAACACCTCCGTAATAGTCTTTGATTACAACGTTTGTCCAATGTTGGTCTTGGTGGCCATCTTATGGTGAGTGTTACGGTTCGCGATGGGTGTGAACATTTGTGTGCACAATCGTCATGTCAGCTGTGAAATCACTCCTATATTTTGAGGCTTTCAAACACGGCATGTGCGTGCTTAAATGCAAACGAATCACCCAGGATGGCTGTTTTAACACGTACATGTTTTTTTTATCACTTTTAAGCCATGGTTATCGATCGTAAGGGTTTTCTGCAAGGGTGTTTGGTTACCAGTGTCCATCCATGATGAGGTTGCTGCGAACAAATATATCGGCCTTGAAAGGGAAAAATGTCGGTTTTCCTAATTGTAGAGAAAACCAGGTGAATGGGGATTCCACCATGACCAAGGAAACGGCAGTATAAAGTGGCTACCAAGCCATTCAGGCGAGTACAGTTTGTAAGCCCGTCGCTGCTTATTCACTCTGCAGGATTTTTTTGCCTTCACTTCTTCTTTGCACGATTTTATTTTTCAGTCACCCTCCCTTGCATTTTTTGTTTTTGTTTCTGTTTTGTTTTTGTTGTTTTGTTCTTTTCTAATGGTCCGTCCCTGGATTTCTCGTCCTCCGCAATTTTCAGGTCAGCAGTTGACATAGGAAATTCCTCAAGAGGTGTAAATTTAATTTCACCCAGAGAAAATACCTTAAGGTCAAAGCGTCATAATTTGTGGTACACAATTATGTATAAATAATATGGGAATGACTGGTATAAATTTCGCAGAACACTTAGCAGGCGAAAACAAATCAGAAGAGCCAAAATCTGTTGTATATTTCGCGGTGTCCTATTGGTCCAATTCCATAGGTCGCATTCCAATTTGGTTTCCCAGCATTCGCCACGGCTGCAATCTCGTTCCAGGAGCAACTCGTCATAAAATGTTGTTCGTTGAGCACGTGCACACGACCATGCAAACGAAACGGAGACCCTGGTGACGAGGATGCCGCAGCTGCACTTCCATGCCAAGAGACTTCCGTGCGACCTTCAGGCTTCTAAGATCAGACTTTAGGAGGCAAGTTAATCATGAATGATTACCGGGCTCAGGAAATCGGACTCTAAAGGGTAAACTAACCAAACAACCTGATACTAGAGAGAGCTGGAAGAGAAACCTATAGCCTGGAAAACTCGAACAATTTGTAAAAATGCTTAAGAGAGCTTTGCAGATTGAATGAGATTTCTGTGTGTATCCAAAGCAAATACTCACTTGTTCAGACACAATCATGGTTATCGAAACAAATTGACCAGAATTAAGTACCTCAAGTAAATCTACCAATCCCTGAAGTACTTTCCAAATCATAGTTACCGTATTGTTTTCTCACATACAGTAAAAACTCGCGTGTAAGAACCTTGTGGTTTAAGAACCTGCTGGCAGAAATTTGCCATTTTAATACCAACTACGCGTGCTCTAATTGGTCGATAGGTGTGTTTAGATGAGAGTATGTAAACACGGTTGTGACGTTTTAGATTCGCGCGTATATTTGGGAATCATTTTATAAAAGCAAGAGAACACTTTTTCCGTTTTTATAAAGCCTCATCTAAAAACTCGGAGGGTTAGGAGAATTCTCGAAAGTTATGCAAACCCGAGACGTAGTCGAGGGTTTGCATAACTGTCTCGAAATCTCCCAACCTTCCTCGCGTTTAGACGAGGCTTATAAACACGGAAAAAGTGCTCAATTGCTTAAATATAAAACAACACGCATGAAAATTGAGTATGGTTTGCATTGAATAATCACTCAAAGGTAAATATTATTTTATTCCGGCTTGGGTTGACGCCACTGTGATGTGTTTTTACATTCTTTGCTTGAGGGTATATACCAATTATTAATCAGAAGAGATATACCTGATTAAACGAAGCCAAAACTGCATGTCTTGCTTTCGTTATGTAATCACTGAATGTCCCTAGAATTTTGGAAACATTTACTTACAAGACTTTATAAAATGTCTGTAAATCTTGAATTAAGACATGGTCGTTAATTTTCTCTTTGTGTGTCAATAAGTTCTAGTAAGGAAAGTTTAGATTTATCAATGCAATCTCGATCGTACACCTGTCGACGCAATACCGCTAATTTGCATTACAAAAGCACATCAGTTTCTTGAATAGACTTTGATCATATGGAAGAAAAATGATCATACTCGCAATCGATAGATTGTAAAAGACACTTTTTTTTTTCCAATTTCTTGACCAGATGTGCTAACAAGAAAAGATTCTAATATTAATATTCTTACTACTGAATATTACGCCTGGCCCTGCATCTGAACCGTGATGAAAATGCGTTGAACATTATTATTATCTTATATTTTTAAGTACAGTTAATAGATGAATAGATACTTATGTTTAATCCTCTTGCGTTTAATCCCCTTAATCCAGGCTCGTTTGAAAGATACCGAAATATTAAATAACTGTTGCACTAGTTTCCTCCGCAGAAAAGCTTAATTACTTCCATCTTAATGTCCTTCTTCAAAATTGCGTAAACCAAAGGATTTACTGACGAGTTCAGAACCAAAAGTAAAATGAGGATCTGGCTAGCATTATCAGAGATATTATGACAAGAAAAAGTATTGCACAAGACTAAATAGTTTACCACCACGTAGCATCCTAAGAAAAACGTGACAATGGCAATTATGAAAGCAGCTGTGTTGTGCTTCTTGCGACGTCTGCGCGAGTTTGCGTTATCCGTGGATGAGTGGGTAGACTGAACTTGTAGTTCTATTGCAGCTTCTTCAGCTTCTTTGTGAGACTGTGCACGTGCAACAACGAGGATACGAACAACAGCACACAAGAGCAACACACAGCATATTATGTCAAAGGCAGATACGCCAGTCAATAGTAAAACACTATGAGCAGTGTTGGAGGTTGTGGCGTACATTCCCACGAGAAGTGAGAGCGAGATAGCGAAAGGAATCAACCATGCTATCAAGATAACCATTCCAGGACGCCTCTCAGTCATACAGGTATTGTATTTTAAAGGATGAACGATGGCGATGTAACGATCCCAGGCCAAGGTGCAAAGATTTGTGACCGAAGAGTGGAGGAAGAACCAGAAGAATGCCATGTGCACCCTCAAGTTGCACGCTGGTGAGTTATGACAAAAATAACTCGACGGAAAAACGACGATTCCGACGCTAAAGTCAGCCACTGCCAAGGATAAGACGAACTTGTTGGCCGAGGCTGAATACAGGCGGCGATTTTTGGTCACAAGAAAGACTACAACGCTATTTCCCAGTGCTGTAGTGATTGAAAATAACCAGCCGATTGAACTGAGCATACCCTCCATATTTGTCAAGTGCGCTTCTTAGAACGACCTATTTCAGCTTACTTGATAATTCGTTTCTGCTCTATTTCTCAAAGTGAGTGTTTGGAACACTTGTCGGCTCCGCAGATATCCAAATTTATATCGTACGAACCGATTAATTTGCCAATGTTGTTCCAGCCTTTCTTCATAAGTTCAATTTCACACAACAGCTGCCTTTATGCCAATATGAATAACAATTCAGAATTCAGAAGCGGTTTGCATAAAGGGTAAATTGTCACGACCATTATACACCCAAGATCATTTCTTACTAAATAATGGAAACAAGACGATTTAGATCAGACAAGTCATCGGAAACATTGTTTCCGTAAACCAAACGCATAATCAAAGGTGTCATTTTGACTTTAAAAAAACATTGACCAACAAGATCGCTTTTATTTATTTGTTTGGTGTAGCAGTTCGGTTCGAGTAAATTAAGTTCCACGTTCATTTGACTCGAACAGGCGTTCTTTTAATTATTTGAGTCGACCCAAACTGTCATTAGGTTTGGCTCATGTGAAGTAGGCGTTTGACCCGGGTCTGACTGAATAATGTTTTCTCTTGAAGTTTTCTCTCAATCACTGGGCTTGTCGCAAATTTCAATTCGCCGAGGCTAAGCATAGGCACGCAAGGCTTGCAAACGCATTTCATTGGTTTTGTGGGTAGTGTAAAATAAATTCTGGATATTGGATTTTCTGGCATGGGAAGTTTTTTATTTGCGCCTGTGTCTTTAAGGTGTAATCCCAAAACTGTGATTTTTAGGTTAGTCTATAATCCTATACTACGAGGCTCGTTGGTAACCATATGCATCTATCACCAAAAATGTACTGAGCACATTTTTTTTAAAATAAGCCTAGAATCCTGGTCAGTAGGCGTGACTGATAAAATAACTTTATTGTGATTGGCTGAGAGTAGAGAACTATGCAGTGCACTGCAAAGTTGCCTAAAGCCTCTCTTTCAAAGCGAGGCCTGGTGTGCAACCATTCATATGAAAATGAGTTTAATTTGCATGTGAATGAAATCTCATTTTCATATGAAAGGATGAGCACCAAGACTCGCTTTGAGAAAGAGGCTAAAGGAAATTAAATTCAGACTGCGGTGATAAAATCTTACTTTTGGGGACTACATTAAGGATCTTTCATTTTAGTTTCCGCTTAAAATAAACCAATTCATTCCCATCTTAATATCCTTAAAAAATGCGTAAACCAAAGGATCCACTGAGGACTTCCGAACCAGACGTAAAATGAGGATACAGCTAGCTTCATCGTTATCAATCCACATTGTCCAATCGCAAGTTGCAATAGACCATCTTCGTATTAATGACAGTTAGCCTCAGTCGCAAGCTAGTTCATCCAGTCTAATACATGTACCTTATTATATGACTTGGGTTTGCAGCCGATCTAACGCGTGCTCTGATTGGCTAATACTAGGGCGGCATTATTCTCCCGTAATGCCCACGGGCCGATTACGGGCCTGCAAAAGCCAAGCAAAAAGCCATATAATAAACAACTTATTAACCTCGAACGTTCGGTCTTTATGGGAAAATCTCAAACCTCGGCCTTGCAGTATTGACCTCGCTATCGCTCGGTCAATACGGCAATGTCTCGGTCCGAGATTTTCCCGTAAAGACCTCACTCTCGGTTAATAAGTAGTTAAGAATACATACCAATATGCTCTATTTGCTGCGGCTGAACATAGGCACGCAAGGCGTGTAGGTTTTTTGGTCGCTAGTGTAGAATTACTTTGCGAGCCTTCTGAATATTGAATTTTCTGGAATGGGCAAGTCAGGTTAATGCCTATTTCTGTCAGATAGAGTCCAAAATAGCAATTTTGTAGTTAGTCAACAATCTTATCCTACAAGCTTGTTAGGTAACGATTTACCGCGAAACATTTACTGAGTATATGTAAAATAAACGTACAATCCAATCCAAACGTCAAGAGCCCTAAGATCAAGGATTAGAAAACACAAGAGAGCGATTTTCACGGGAGATAAGAACTCTTTATTAGCCCAACATTGTGTACAAAACAATCATGATTTTGACCTTGACGATGTCAAGATTATTGACCGCTGTTCCCAATGGTCAAAAAGTGTGGCACTCAATCGCGAACCGAATGCCATTAACGAACACATTTACATTCCTGACATTTACAAGGCCCTGGGCAATCTCAAGTGACGTTTCCCGCGACTCTTTTAAAGCACTCATTTGCATTCGTAAGACATTAATGCTGAAGAAGGTTATAGTATTTTAACCGAAACGTTCATACAAAAAGTTTTTTGTCACTGTCAACAAAATTTTTAATTCTTATTACCAATCGTTAAAGAGTCTTTTTCATTTTTTTTCCAGTTTATTTCAGAGTATTTGAACTTTTCATTCAAGTTGATATTAGTATCGTTTCTGCAGACGCGTGTGTTCAACATTTCTTGGTCAGAATTTTATTTACGCCGTAAAACAGAGTGAGTTAAATTCATACATGGCGATCAACATTAAAGGCCATTTGACGGATGTTTTAGAAAGGCAGCTAAGGATCGTTTTTTTCATTGACTTTATATCTTAATATAAATCCTCATTGATTTAGGTTCCGCAAAAAATATTGAAAAGGTGTAAACTGGCAGTAAGAACCACTAATGTTTGCAAGGTAAATTACATTTCATCTTTAAATTTCGATTACCTTGGAAACCATAATTAGCTTAATATAATTTAGTAATCAATGCTGCAGGAAAACATATACAGCATAGCAAAACGACATGACAAACTCCAATAAGGCAGTTTTATTTCATTGCGTCAGTACGGCCACTGTGATATTTATTTATTTAACGGTGTTCTTGAATTAAATTGTAGGTAATGTTAATTTTATTTAGCAAGATATATTTTAATAATGTAAATAGTGTCCCCAAATAGTTGTTTTAAAGCTTAGAGACCAAAATGAAGTATTTCATTCATTCATTCATGTCTTGAGAAACATTCATTCGTGTCTTGAGAGACACCCATTAAAGAGTACTTCAACAGAGTGTAGGACAGAACAGATGTACCTAAAGGAGTTCCAATTAATTGCATCCTGCTTTTATCATTTAATCACGCAATATCTGCATGTCTTTGCCCTGAATTACAAAAAACAAAACGTTTCCGCTCATTTGCATTCAAGACTGAAAGGTTCATCTTTCTGGTGAATCAAAGGTTTGGCTTTGTCTTCGATCGCGATATAGCTGATATAAAAAGTGCCCGCGCAGTTGGTCTAATAAGTAAAGATTGACGTGTTTCAAAAAATGGAAATGTCACGAAATTGATTCACTGTTTCAGTCTAATGTAAAGCATAAGGTGTATTTTCAAGAACATTAAACTGAAGTGTTAAATAAGATAGAAGTGTTTCGCCTTTTTTTCACAGTTAGTGTCCTCGACAGATGAACTTGCTTATTTCCATCTTAATATCTTTCTTCAAAAATGCGTAAACCAAAGGATTCACTGAAGAGTTCAGAACCAGGAGTAGAACAGGGATCTGGCCGGCTTTATCGGAAAAATTATGACAAGAAAACGTATTGCACAAGACTAAATAGTTTACCACCACGTAGCATCCTAAGTAAAACGTGACAATGGCGATTATGAAAGAAGCTGTGTTGTGTTTTTTGTGACGTCTGCGCGAGTTAATTTGCGTTTACCGTGGATGAGTGGGTAGACTGAACTTGTAGTTCTATTGCAGCTTCTTCAGCTTCTTGGTGAGACTGTGCACGTGCAACAACGAGGATACGAACAGCAGTACACAAGAGCAACACACAGCATATTATGTCAAAGGCAGATACGCCAGTCAATAGTAAAACACTATGAGCAGTGTTGGAGGTTGTGGCGTACATTCCCACGAGAAGTGAGAGCGAGATAGCGAAAGGAATCAACCATGCTATCAAGATAACCATTCCAGGACGCCTCTCAGTCATGCAGGTATTGTATTTTAAAGGATGAACGATGGCGATGTAACGATCCCAGGCCAAGGTGCAAAGATTGTGACCGAAGAGTGGAGGAAGAACCAGAAGAATGCCATGTGGACCCTCAAGTTGCACGCTGGTGAGTTATGACAAAAATAACTCGACGGAAAAACGACGATTCCGACGCTAAAGTCAGCCACTGCCAAGGATAAGACGAACTTATTGGTCGAGGCTGAATACAGGCGGCAATTTTTGGTCACAAGAAAGACTACAACGCTATTTCCCAGTGCTGTAGTGATTGAAAATAGCCAGCCGATTGAATTGAGCAGACCCTCCATATTTGTCAAGTGCGCTTCTTAGAACGACCTATTTCGGCTACACTTGTCGGCTCCGCAGATATCCAAATTTATATCGTACGAACCGATTAATTTGCCAATGTTGTTCCAGCCTTTCTTCATAAGTTCAATTTCACACAACAGCTGCCTTTATGCCAATATGAATAACAATGAAAGTAGTCAGAAGCGGTTTGCATAAAGGGTAAATTGTCACGACCATTATACACCCAAGATCATTTCTTACTAAATAATGCAAAAAAGACGATTTAGATCAGACAAGTAATCGGAAACATTGTTTCCGTAAACCAAACGCATAATCAAAGGTGTCATTTTGACTTTAAAAAAACATTGACCAACAAGATCGCTTTTATTTATTTGTTTGGTGTAGCAGTTCGGTTCGAGTAAATTAAGTTCGACGTTCATTTGACTCGAACAGGCGTTCTTTTAATTATTTGAGTCGACCCAAACTGTCATTAGGTTCGGCTCATGTGAAGTAGGCGTTTGACCCGGGTCTGACTGAATAATGTTTTCTCTTGAAGTTTTCTCTCAATCACTGGCCTTGTCGCAAATTTCAATTCGCCGAGGCTAAGCAATAGGCACGCAAGGCTTGCAAACGCATTTCATTGGTTTTGTGGGTAGTGTAAAATAAATTCTGGATATTGGATTTTCTGGCGTGGGAATTTTTTTTGCGCCTGTGTCTTTAAGGTGTAATCCCAAAATTGTAATTTTTAGGTTAGTCTATAATCTTATACTACGAGGTTCGTTGGTAGCCATATGCATTTACCGCCAAAAATTTACTGAGCACGTTTTTTTT
>OZ026597.1:30939004-30996504 GCA_964020085.1 Micromussa lordhowensis
GCTCGTCGAAACGGCTGCCGCTTTTGTCGAGAAACTATCCTCTCAAAGCGCCGTCGCTCAAGCTTCC
The DNA here is from genome assembly GCA_964020085.1 of Micromussa lordhowensis. Taxonomy (NCBI): domain Eukaryota; kingdom Metazoa; phylum Cnidaria; class Anthozoa; order Scleractinia; family Lobophylliidae; genus Micromussa; species Micromussa lordhowensis. The sequence continues at coordinate 30,939,072 of OZ026597.1, forward strand.
AAATCATTGCAAGCGGAGATTACTCAGAGGGAAAGTAATAAACGGGAAAACATGGACTCAAACGAGCCATTCGTCCCAACCGAGTCTTCGATTCGTGAAATCATCCGCCAGGAGATTCACCATACGCAAGATCCCCATATAGCTAATGGCAATCGCCAAAGAAAGGTCTCTTTCTCAGACAACTCCGGCAGGAGAAGTCGGACGAAATATCAGCCGCAGTCGCGTAAAAAGTCCAAATCTCCGCAGAATCGAGCTAAAGAGGAGCATACGCACCAGTCACATAAACGGCAGGGTAGATCAAAGTCGCCGCGTTCTAACTCTGGCAAACGGGTCGTACGTCCTCGTTCGTCGGCAAAAAACGCCAAGGGCAAAGGTTCCGGCCCCGCAAAATAGACATACGCTCCTCTCATGAAAACTGGCTCTTTAAAATGGCGAAACGACCCTTATACGACTGGCTCCCTCGAAACTCGGAAATCCATAACTTCTCTGCTGTGAAACGTACTGAGCGGCAGGCCAAAGTCTTGGGCATGGGGCTTAAATTTAGACCCTCGCTTAAACCTCCCACTGCAGCTCAGTTTGATTTACAGATTAAAGACTTCTGTCGCAGAGTTCGCCTTCAAGCTCTGTTCGCTGATCAGCCACAGGATCCTGATTTCAACCCTCGATTGTACGTTCCCACCGGCTGGAATTCTCCGCGACAGGACTTCGAACTCGAAGACAAGCTCTTTCATCTGCGTGAAACACTGCGAAGTAACATATCTGAATGCAAACCGCACTGGAAGGACAATCTTATTAAACAGGACAGAGCTGAGCTAATGGAACTTCAGCGCAACCGCGCGGTCAGAGTTCTTCCCACTGACAAGACTCTTGTCTAAGTACTGTCTGGGTGCAAACTGAGACAAACAGACACTTACAAGATGAACTTTCCTATTCAAGGGTCACCTTGGAGGACTGGTATGTTTGTCGTGACAATGTAATTAAGCGCCGTGAACGGCTTATGTCAACATACTGTCAGTTTATTGTTCCTAGTGTAGCCAGATTCCTTCGTAGTTACGACCATTTTGTTACTCCGGCTAAATTTTATGTTATCCCTAAGATACATAAGACGCCTATGGTGGGCAGGCCTATTGCGGCTAGCCACTCGTATATTACCACGTCTCTCAGTATTTTTGTTGATGAACTCGTCAAGCCTAAAATACAAATGCCAACTGTACTTAGGGATTCTAGTGAGTTGATTCTGCTATTGGAGAATACGGTTTTGCCTTCCTCTAATTGCTTTCTTGTCACTGCGGACGTTGTTTCGCTTTATCCCAATGTTGATATTAAGAAAGCATTAGTTGCCCTCGATCTTCTCCTTCGAGAGGCACGCGCACCGGAGACTCCTCTATTGGTTCAACTCGCTAGACTTCTATTAGAAAACGATTATCTATCATCCGAGTTTAGTCCGGGTATCTTTCATCAAGAGTTCGGTATCGCTATGGGTACCCCATTTGCTGTCACAATAGCCAACGCTTTTATGTATTATCACGAGAAAGATATCATAGAGCAGTATTCTAATTATCTTCTTCTCTATCGGCGCTTTATGGATGACATTTTCGCTATCTGGGCTGGCCCCAAAGATACCCTTCTAGAATTTTTAGAAGCTCTTAATAGCAAAAGTAATCGTATAAAACTCACTCATTGTATTAGCGATAGTAGCATATCCTTTCTGGATTTATTTCTCTTTAGAGATGCGTCATTTAGCGTGCTGCAATTTTCTACTTTTCAAAAGCCTCTTAACAAATATCTGTATATACCTTTCGAGTCGTTCCATCCCTCTAGCAACAAGAAAGCTTTTATTAAAGGGGAATTAATTAGGTATGCTAGAAATAGCTCCACCTTCAAGGCTTTCTCCGAGACTAGGGAGAAATTTTGGAAACGGCTACGGGTCAGGGGGTATCCCTTCAGATTTTTGCTCACACTGTTTCGTGAAATCAGATACAGTGACAGGAAAAGATGACTTATTCAGAAACCTAAACATAGGTCTAAGGTCAGTAAGACTATTGTCTTCAAAACTACCTTTAACTGCAGTCACGTACGTATTAAGAACGTTATTTGCCAGATGCTTCCAGATGTTGAATGCACTGTTTGTTACAAATCTACTGTAACTTTAGCTAATCTATGTAAGTAAGTTTTTTGGGGCCACAGTTTTAGCTAAAACTGTGGCCCCAAAAAATTGTATCACACACAAAATATGTCACACCTTGACTATTTCCACCGCCTGTTTCCTATACGCATTACCGCGGGGTTTTGTTATTCCTATACGCAAGACCGTAGGTTTATTACGAAAATGTAATATTCTATATTCCTTTAGGTATAAATACAGGCATGCTATGTTGTATTGTAAAACTCCCTGATGAAGTGTGCGTTAGTCACACGAAACGCGTAGGAGAAAATAAAACAGTTTTACAACTCAAGCAGTTCGCAGAAGTGCTGCTCACTGGTTTTACTTTTTAAAAATTTTTTAAAAAATTTTACTTTTTAAAAAATTTTAAAAAATTTATTACAGAATTTAAAGATCAATGAACTTAATAGTTAAGTCAGTAAGAAATATTTCGCTCTTTTAACTCAATCGTGGCATATTAGCAATATAAACTTGTGTACATTCGTTGTTCACAAAAGATTATTATCAACAGTGCCCTCTTTAAATTCAGACTGCGGTGATAAAATCTTACTTTTGGGGACTACATTAAGGATCTTTCACTTTAGTTTCCGCTGGAAATAAGCCAATTTATTCCCATTTTAATATCCTTCCTAAAAATACGTAAACCAAAGGATCCACTGAGGAGTTCAGAACCAGAAGTAAAATAAGGATACAGCTAACTCCATCGTTATCAATCCACATTGTCCAATCGCAAGTTGCAATAGACCATCTTCGTATTAATGACATTTGCATTTGAAAAGCAGAGTCCCCGCGTTAGCCTCAGTCGCAAGCTAGTTCACCCAGTCTAATACATGTACGGAATATGCTCTATTTGCTGCGGCTGAACATAGGCACGCAAGGTGTGTAGGTTTTTTGGTCGCTAGTGTAGAATTACTTTGTGAGCCTTCTGAATATTGAATTTTCTGGAATGGGCAAGTCAGGTTAATGCCTATTTCTGTCAGATAGAGTCCAAAAAAGTAATTCTGTAGTTAGCCAACAATCTTATACTACAAGCTTGTAAGGTAACGGTTTACTGCAAAACATTTACTGAGTACTGATATGTTTTAAAATAAGCGTGCAATCCAATCCAAACGTCAAGAGCCCTAAGATCAAGGATTAGAGAACACAAAGAGAGCGATTTTCACGAGAGATTAGAACTCATTATTAGCCCAACATTGTGTACAAAACAATCATGATATTGACCTTGACGATGTCAAGATTATTGACCGCTGTTCCCAATGGTTAAAAAGTGTGGCACTCAATCGCGAACCGAATGCCATTAACGAACACATTTACATTCATGACATTTACAAGGCCCTGGGCAATCTCAAGTGACGTTGCCCGCGACTCTTTTAAAGCACTCATTTGCATTCGTAAGACATTAATGCTGAAGAAGGTTATAGTATTTTAACCGAAACGTTCATACAAAAAGTTTTTTGTCACTGTCAACAAAATTTTTAATTGTCACTACCAATCGTTAAAGAGTCATTTTTTTTCCAGTTTATTTCAGAGTATTTAAACTTTTCATTCAAGTTGATATTAGTATCGTTTCTGCAGACGCGTGTGTTCAACATTTCTTGGTCAGAATTTTATTTACGCCGTAAAACAGAGTGAGTTAAATTGATACATGGCGATCAACTGACGGATGTTTTAGAGAGGCTGCTAAGGATCGTTTTTTTCATTGACTTTATATCTTAATATAAATCCTCATTGATTTAGGTTCCACAAAAAAATATTGAAAAGGTGTAAACTGGCAGTAAGAACCACTAATGTTTGCAAGGTAAATTACATTTCATCTTTAAATTTCGATTACCTTGGAAACCAAAATTAGCTTAATTCAATTTAGTAATCAATGCTGCAGGAAAACATATACAGCATAGCAAAACGACATGACAAACTCCAATTCGGCAGTTTTATCTCACTGCTTCAGTACGGCCACTGTGATATTTATTTATTACGGTGTTCTTGAATTAAATTGTAGGTAATTTTCATTTTATTTAGCAAGATATATTTTAATATGTAAATAGTGTCCCCAATTAGTTTTTGTAGAGCTTTGACCATTAAATGAAGTATTTCATTCATTCATACATGTTCAGATTACGTGTCTTGAGAAATATGCATCAAAGAGTACTTCAACAGAGTGTAGGACAGAACAAATGTACCTAAAGGAGTTCCAATTGCATCCTGCTTTTATCATTTAATCACGCAATATCTGCATGTCTTTGCCCTGAATTACAAAAAACAAAAAGTTTCCGCTAATTTGCATTCAAGACTGAAAGGTTCATCTTTCTGGTGAATCAAAGGTTTGGCTTTGTCTTCGATCGCGATAAAGCTGATATACAAAGTGCCCGCGCAGTTGGTCTAATAAGTAAAGATTGACCTGTTTCAAAAAATGGAAATTTGACGAAATTGATTCACTGTTTCAGCCTAATGTAAAGCATAAGGCGCATTTTCAAGAACATTAAACTGAAATGTTAAATAAGATAGAAGTGTTTCGCCTTTTTTTTTTCGCCGTTAGTGTCCTCGACAGATGAACTTGCTTATTTCCATCTTAATATCTTTCTTCAAACACGCGTAGACCAAAGGATTCACTGAGGAGTTCAGAACCAGGAACAGAACAAGGATCTGGCCGGCTATATCGGAAAAATTATGACAAGAAAACGTATTGCACAAGACTAAATAGTTTACCACCACGTAGCATCCTAAGAAAAACGTGATAATGGCGATTATGAAAAAAGCTGTGTTGTGTTTCTTGTGACGTCTGCGCGAGTTTGCGTTATCCGTGGATAAGTGGGCGGTAGACTGAACTTGTAGTTCTATTGCAGCTTCTTCAGCTTCTTGGTGAGACTGTGCACGTGCAACAACGAGGATACGAACAGCAGTACACAAGAGCAACACACAGCATATTATGTCAAAGGCAGATACGCCAGTCAATAGTACAACACTATGAGCAGTGTTTGAGGTTGTGGCGTACATTCCCACGAGAACTGAGAGTGAGATAGCGAAAGGAATCAACCATGCTATCAAGATAACCATTCCAGGACGTCTCACAGTCATGCAGATATTGTATTTTAAAGGATGAACGATGGCGATGTAACGATCCCAGGCCAAGGCGCAAAGATTTGTGACCGAAGAGTGGAGGAAGAACCAGAAGAATGCCATGTGCACCCTCAAGTTGCACGCTGGTGAGTTATGACAAAAATAACTCGACGGAAAAACGACGATTCCGACGCTAAAGTCAGCCACTGCCAAGGAAAGAACGAACTTGTTGGCCGAGGTCGAATGCAGGCGGCGATTTTTGGCGACAAGAAAAACTACGATGCCATTCCCTAGTGCTGTAGCGATAGAAAGTAACCAACCGATTGAATAAAGCAAAGTTTCCATTTCTTATATAAACGAGGGCACCGTAGAACAAACTGAATTAGTTTTGCTGAGTTTGTTCACAGTGTCGTGAGAATTTGGCCTCCAGCCTTTTCTTCTCCATATATTTAACACAGATTTCTATCTCTTTCACCAACTGATCATGATGTACTTTAGCTTGTGTTTGTCCTTAACTCACTGATTTGCATGCAAGCTGTCTGCCCCTGTCAACATGAATGACAATCGAAGAAGATTAAGTACAGGAAAGGAAATACTATTGAACCTTAAAACCATCGGAAGAACATATAGGAAATATTATCATTTGTCGCAAATGAATCGATCTTGAAATTTTTGCAAATCACACTTTGAATATGTGGTAGTTTCTAAAATCATTACATGCAATGATTTTATTCATTTGAACTTTGATTTACTTGCAATATGTACGTGATTAAGTAGTCGATACCAGGCTCCTGTCGATACTCTATTCTATGTTTATCTCTCATATTTGTAACGGACATAACAACCAGCAATGCGAGAGTATCTGATTGCTGCATAATTTTTCTTTCAATATTACTGAAGTCGATTTTGAATTTTAACCATGGAAAATAACATTTTCTTGAGAAGCCGACGTACTTTTTCTTTGAGTTTCTTTAATTTGTTGTCATTAATTTAAAGTGCAACCAAATCCCCCAATTATTTTTCGTTTAATGAAATCTACTAATTTTCCCGGTAATTACTTCAACTAACAAATATCTCGATTGATAAAATCCCCGCGATTCTACAGGCGCTAAAAGTTATTATTTTCTGCTCCACGTCCGTCCGAAGATATGCAGAAAGGCTATCTTCTCTAGATTTAGTTTGGATTCTGCATATCTTCGCAAAATCAAAAAAGACGGAATTATTGATGACGCAACATTCTACAAGATTCTACCCAGTGGGTCTTCTCCTGGTGTTTTGTATGGTCTGCCAAAGGTTCACAAGGCTGGCTGCCCTTTTCGCCCAATTGTTTCCTCTGTGAACACCTACAATTACAACTTTTGCTTCCTACCTCGTTGGCATACTTCAACCAATTTCCACTAACCAGCACACGGTTAAAGATTCATTTAGTTTTGCAGATTGGGCCAAAACATACAAACATAACAACGGAATAACGTGTTCTCTGGATGTCACTTCTCTATTTACAAATGTGCCACTTGATGAAACAATACAGATCTGTCTTGACAGATTGTATTCTCTCCCTGATCCTCCGCAATTACCTCGTTCTGTTTTGAAAGATCTATTACAGTTTGCCACTAAGAAGAGTCACTTTATATTTGATGGGCAATACTACGATCAGATTGATGGTGTAGCCATGGGTTCACCCTTAGGCCCCGTTTTGGCTAACATTTTCATGTGCCACTTTGAAGAAAAATGGTTGACGAAGAGCAGATTCTGCCCTTCACTTTGGTTCAGATATGTAGATGACACCTTCACCACGTTTGACAGCAAAAACAATGCTAATGAGTTTTTAAATTTTCTAAATAGTCGACACGATAGCATCAAGTTTACTATTGAATTCGAAGAAGACAATGAGATTCCATTTTTAGACATCCTTCTCAAACGCTGCCCTGACAACACTCTCTCTACATCTGTCTACCGGAAGAAGACATTCACAGGCCTTTATACCAAGTGGAATTCATTCACACCTCGCAAGTACAAAATCAACCTCATCCGCACTCTCACCTATCGATGCTTCCGAATTTGCTCCTCGCCATCTTTATTACAGGCTGCTATCAAAGATCTGAGAAAGCTCTTGTTGCAAAATGGTTACCCTCAAGGTGTTATCACGTTCAACATTAACGATGTATTGAACAAAAGTAAAAACAAACCAAATAACTCTGTTCAGGCTACAGTCCCCAAAAAAGATATCTTAATCGTGTTACCCTACTTAGGTTTTCACAGTAGCCAGGTCACGAAACGTCTGAAATCTTGCGTATACAATTTGTACTCTTTCGTCAATCTCAAGATCATTTTCCAAAACACACGCCGCATCAGTGGGTAGTTGGTAGAGTTGGAAGAGCGCCAGTCTGCTGTGCGGAAGGTCGAGGGTTCGAGCCCCAGACTGGACCAACACTCAGGGTCTTAAAATAACTGAGGAGAATGTGCTGCCTTTGTAAATTCATCTGCAAATGGTTAGATGTTCAGGTCTTCTCGGATAAGGACTATAAACCGTAGGCCCCGTCTCCTGCATCTTCAATGTTACATGGTTAGCAGGGGACGTTAAAGACCCACACACTTATCGAAAAGAGTAGGGCACGTAGTTCCCGGTGTTGTGGTCTGGCCTTGTCTCATGGGTTGGTGCTTTACATAGGGATAACCTCATGTACCTTTCCCCCTTGGACAGAGTTGTCCGAGAAAAATTGCTATGACTATGACTATCAAATCCTTTTTTCCATACAAAGATCGCTTGAACCGATCTCAGAGGTCCAAAGTCATCTATAAAGCTGGTTGCTGGAACTGTAATGAATTCTACATTGGCAAAACAAAACGAAGACTCCATGATAGAAAAACAGAACATTTCAAGGCCCTCGCGAAAAGTGACCATTCATCAGCCATTGCTGATCATGTAAAAACCACTGGTCACGACATTAAATGGGATCACTTTGACATTTTAGCGTCCGGAAAAACTGACGTTCATTGCAAAATTAAAGAGACTCTGTTCATTCAAGAGCTAAAGCCTTCCCTTAATGTCAATATTAGTAGTGAGAAGTTGTTGCTGTTTTAACTATTACTCCTCATTATGTCAAAACACGTACTGCTGCAGATCATTTTTCTCAGTCTAGGTTCCAGACCTCTATTGTTTTACGATATATAAATAGGTTTCAAATATTGTAACGCCGGGTCACTTTTGAAAATGTATGTTGACTAGCATACGAAACGTCAAGTTCTATAAAAATGCATTGGAATACAATGTTCATCACTGCTGTTTGTGTTATTTTCTTAATCAAGCTTCGATGGCCTAAAAGCAAGAGTTTATATGAGTCTGCAACGATTTTTGACACACTGATTTTTCTCACACTGTCGCATGTTCGCATACACCCTTTGATGACGTCACAGGCCAACTCGACCCATTCCTCGCTATTGTTCGGTAATGGGCACGGAAAGGGCTAATTTTACGGACTTTGAAAATCGTGGAAAATTAACCAAAATAGCTTTAACAATTTTTTTTAGCAGTGGCGATCAGAAAAATAAGGAGATTTGTATGAGCGAAAAAAAGGTTTGGGGGTTATAGTTGTACTTTAAACATTTTCGATGACAATGACGACCGATAGTTGAGGTGACCACTGCTTCCTTTGGCGCTTGTATACATACATACTTTATTTATTTATACACGGTAAAATCTTCAGTAAAAAAGTATATATATAGATATATATAATAAAACAGTTTACAAGATTGCCGTGTGGGAGCCCGACTGACAATTACTGTCGAGTTCCCTTTTAAAATACCCAAGAGAATCTGATTTTCGTAAGTTTACAGGTAGGCTATTCCATAGTAACGCCCCACTGTAGCCCAAGGCACGTTTGTAATAGTTCGTGCGTGGCTTGGGTAGGTTTAGCTTAATGTCAGAATCTCTTAAGTTGTACGGTGTACTACGGATGCTAAATAAATCCTGCAGGTACGCTGGGGAAAGTCCTTTAATTATTTTAAGCATCAACGTCGCCTTAAGCTTTTTCCTTCGTGTAGAGAGATTGTCCCAGTTGAGCCTATTTAGTAGGATACTGGCACTAGTGTCGTAACTCGACCTGGTAATGACCCTAGCAGCCCTATTTTGGAGTTTCTGGAGTTTGTCACTCAAGGTAACGCTCCCAAACAGGACTGCAATAGTCAAAATGGGGCAAAATCAACGCTTGGTAGATTTGAAGAGCGGTACTTTCGGAGATGAATGGTCTTATTCGTTTAAGGGCACCTATGGCTGAAGATAATTTCTTACTAATTTCTTCTATATGTTTTGTCCATGAAAGGTGTTCGTCAATAAACAGGCCCAACGATTTAGCTTCTTTGACTCTTTTGATCGATTTCCCATCGATCTCAATATCGATCTGATTATTCGATAGAGCATGTATTCGTTGATTTGACCCAATTACCATGAACTCAGTTTTAGCGATATTAAGGCTTAGCCTATTAGTTATAAGCCAGCGCTGAAGATTTCTTAATTCTAAGTTTACAGCATTCTCAAGATCAATCAATGTACTGGCAGCGAAGGTTATACTAGTATCGTCGGCGAAAATTCTAGGAGAGGTTGAAGTGAGGCAATTGGGAAGATCATTAATATATACCAAAAATAGGAGTGGACCAAGATTGCTACCTTGTGGGACACGACAAGAAACTGGGGCAGTATTTGATAAATGGCCATTTGTGCTGCATTTTTGGTTTCGGTCACAAAGATATGATTCAAACCATTTGAGACTGCTCGAGTCAACGCCATATTTCCGAAGCTTTCGTATAAGGATAGTATGGTCGATAGTATCGAAAGTTTTTTTTAAGATCGATGAAAATCACACCATTTACAAGGCCATTGTCGATATTGACCGACCAACTATTAGTAGCTTCAATCAATGCAGTGAGTGTACTGTGCAATGATCGGAATCCAGATTGGCAGTGAGTTAGTAAGTTGTTATCCTTATGATAACCACAAAGCTGGTCGTATATAATTTTTTCGAAAATTTTGGCAACAGTCGGAATAATGGATATTGGTCGATAGTTGTTCGGGTCATCCCTTTTGCCCTTTTTGAAAATAGGAGTTACTCTAGCGAGTTTCCACTCAGTTGGAAAAATGCCGGTGTTAATCGACTTTATAAATATTTGAGTGAGCGATGGTGCGATTATGTTGCCAGCCACTTTAAGAAGTCTAGATGGAATGTTATCTAAGCCCGCAGCTTTCCTTTCATTCAGTTTGGCCAACAGTTTGCGGACTACGCTCACCGGTGAATCTTTCAGAGAAAAGGTTGTTTTAGTTGCTTCAAGGTAGGACTCTGGCTCAACATTAGATGATGGTATTTCTGAGGCTAGTTTCTCACCAACGCTTGAGAAACGCAGATTTAGTTCTTCGGCTATCTCAGAAGATTCAGTTATAGTTTTCTCCCTAACCTTAATTTCCGCAATATTCCTTACTTCATTTGGATGTCGCGAAGTCAAATCATTAATTAATTGCCAGGTTTTTTTAGGATTTGATTTGCTGGACTCCAAATTTTCAGTAAAGTATTTACGCTTAGCATTCTTGATTTCGTTATTTGTGTGGTTCCGGGCACGTTTATATTGATCCCAAGCCAAAGGAGAACCGCCGAAAACTGCTTTCTTTTTTAAGAAATCTCTTCTATGCATTTCATGGCGCAGATGATCAGTAATCCATGGAGACTTTTTTGCCAGCCCGTTTAGTTTTTAGTGGTGCATGTTTATCTATGGCTTGCATCAGCATTTCTTTCCACATTGACCACATATCATTTGGATCGTTTAGTGTTTCGACATCTGACCATGCCTTTTATTGAAGGTCCCTTAAAAAGCTAGCTTTATGGAAATTTTTCATGTGACGGGTTTTGATCATTATAGTACCTGCACGCTCATGCTGGACCTTATATGTCATATAAACTAGCGCGTGATCGCTAATTGCAAGATGGACAACACTAGACTTGGCAACTTTAGTTAGGTGTGTTCGTAATACACAGATCGATTAATGAGCGAGAGCTTGGGGTAATTCTCGTGGGCTCTGTGATTAGCTGATCCAACCCATAAATATCAAATATATGTTTAAGTTTACCGGCGTTAGCTGATGTCGTATTCACCATCAGATCTACGTTAATGTCCCCTAAAAGGAAAAATTCCCAGTTTCTCGCGTCAACTTTGTTGACTAGTTCTTCAAATTCGTTAAAAAGACTCACAGGGGAATCGGGAGGTCTATACCAGGTCGCCACTAAAAATGGTCTTGACCGAGGCCTGGTGATTTCTAAAATTAACCATTCAAGATTTTCTGTACTCAAGTCTTCACGAGTTTTATAGTTTAGATTAGATCGCACATAGAAGCAAACTCCGCCTCCGGTACGCCCATTTATCTTACGATCTTTCCTTATTATTTCAAAGCCCGGTAAATATAGTTCACTATCGTCGACAGTGAAATCTGATTTAGTTTCATTAATGGAAAGTATATCAATTTTGGAGGTCGACATGAAAACTCTAAGTTCGTCGATGTGGGCTAGTAAACTATTTATGTTAAGAGATGCAATCACCAAGCCTCGGCTGAAGGAGTGAAACTCATTAACAAAGGACTTACCCTTAGCCGTGGCATTACACTTCTCTTCCTGCAGGACATGTACAGTGGGCTCCCAAACGGCAATCAAAATGAATCATGTGGTTTTATTACTCCTATGTTAGCCTGACACTTCAATAAAGCTACTTACTTACTTTACTTACTTACGAAACTGACATGTCTTAGATTTGGATGTTTCATTAATATCCATATAATAAACAGAACATTACATGGCTGGGGCGATAGCCAGTAGCGTCCGATAGCCAGTAGTGCCTTTGCACCGGCATCGTGAGCATATTTCGTTTACATACATTATACTTATAATATCGTTTACACTGTATAAAGTTCTCATTCTCTTTTGAGTGTTGTTGAACAATCCGCTGGTCATTTTATAGTTCGTTTACCAAACGGTCTTTTTAACAGCAGGCTACTAATAAATTTTTCAATTAAAAGGCCCTTTTTGCTTGCATCGTGTCATCTGTTTTACAGCACGGAGAAATCCACTGCTAAACCAGACAAGTGTAAAATGCAAGTGTGACGCTGGATAAAGTAAACAGGAGCGCATTTTCACTTCCAATTTTTTTAGGAATACAATTCAATCTGACTCGATCTGACTCTTATTGACAATTAATTCTTGTTGTTTATACCTGTTTGCTTATTCTCTATAAGTACGCATTATATAATAATTTTTAATCTGCTCATTGTCATCTCTTGATTTTTCTGATTTTAGGATTTCATTCTGATTTTTGAGACCAGTATTTACGACTCTTTATCAAAATAGATTGTCACACAGGTTAGAATTCCATCTCAGGAACGTTCACACGGCTCTTTGTCGAAGCCAACTTAAGGTGGCTCAAAACAGTTTCCAACACTTATATTTGGATAGGTCGTTACAACCACTGTTTATCATTTGATGCTACAATCATGGTATCAAAAAACTGCTCAATCATTGGTGAACACGTTGTCATCATTTTCGAAAGTTTAAGGTGGCTCTGAACCCCATGTAAAGAATTCTTTTAAACTTTGCCAAAAGTTGCGTGTTATCATGCTTATCAAAAGTTGATAATATAAAAAAATTTCACCGTGCCGTTTTTGAATTATAAGCCCCTAAAGCTGTAATTAAGGGAGTTTTTCAGAGGTCATACTGTTGCTATGGTAACCTATTGTGTCAAGAAAATGATGACAACGTGTTCACCAATGTTCGGGCAGTTTTTTGATACCATGATTGTAGCAACAAATGATAAACAGTGGTAACGACCTATCCAAATATAAGTGCTGGAAACTGTTTTGAGCCACCTTAAAGCTGTTGTTACTTGCTTTATTGATGATACTGATACAGGAGGAATAAAAAACCAGTCAGGGCGAATCAGTTCCGGGTAAATATCATGATCTCTCGGTTACGGGTGATTCGTTCACTTGCTCCCACTAACGGAGGTACTTTACCTCATGCTTTAAATAAATGGTAAAGCAAACAGAATACAAGCGTTACCTTTCCGGTATCATTACCGGCGAATTACAGTCGAACCTCCACTAACGGCCACCTCTCCATAACGGCCACCTTTTTTGTCCCGGCGGAAAGACCATACATTACCTCTTGTTTAAACCTCTCTACAACGGCCACCTCTCTAAAGCACGTCCTCAACTGGCAAAACATTATAGGGACCTTAAGCAATGACGACGGCGACTCCAAGGACGACGCCTAGAAAAAAATGAATTTATATTTTACCGTCGAATTTCGCACATGCCTAGATCTGTTCAGTGCGTCTATCGGTCTCAGAACTTGCTCAAGCTTAATATGTAATGCCAGCGTTCAATTCCAAAAGAAAATACGAAAAATAAGCCGCCGTCGCTCACGTTCTCCAAAATACCCAGAACTTGGTCATTTCACGTTGTCGTTTTGCAGAGGACGGCTAAGAAATGTGCAAAGAATTATAACGCACGTGCGCAGCTATTGTTCTGCTCATTAAACCTTTTATTTTGTGACGTTCTCGTTGCCGTTGCCGTTGTGATTTGCTTAAGGTCCCTAAAATAACCTCTCGTCAAAGGCCAATTTTTTCAGCGACTGACGAAAAAGTCAAGAATGGTCACGAAATTTGATCTGTATGGCGCGTCGATGATTAATCACGGCAAGTCTTTCATTTGAGAATAAAATACAGTACCTTTGTTGTAAGAACCTTTTTTAGAACATACTTAGAACATATTTGTTTTTAGACTACGAGTAGTAGTCGCTAACTTTGGCGATCTTTATCCAGCGAACAAAAGCGCGCGAGAGAAAGTCACCTTCCGCGAGAAAGCAACCCAGTCTTTTTCCCAAATTTCACTTTACCCATATATGCACATGAGTCGAACGAGCCTCTTGACCTGCCTCCAAGGTCAAGGTCACCCTCATTAACTTGTCAAGCAATTTTAAAATGAGACTACAAGCAGAAAATTGCTGAAGAGGACTTCCACGGAAGGGCAATTTTGTCGGGTACCATTTCCTTGGCGCAAGGTAACTAACATGCCACCTTTAGTTTTAAGTGAAAAACGTTTTTTAATCCATATATTGCCTCGCAGCACGTATGTTAAAGCATGGCTTTTATATTATTGGCACAATCAATAGGAGCACCTAAACGGAATGGCCTCTAATTTGCATTGCAAGGTTGCTTTACTTACACTGAATAGGAGCTTCGCACGGAATTCGATTTCCTCTACAGACGTGAAAGTGTAGAAGACTCGTCAGTTCCTCGAATGTAGCGCAGGACCAATTCAATTGTATCAGTATTTTACTCAAGCAGTATAAACGTGTAACCTCTGGTGTAAGCTTTAGATCCTTTCAAATACTCAGGCCTGTAAATTAATTGCTTTAAAGTATAAAACTGTACTTAAGTTTAATATAGACGTCTTGGATCCTCCAATGGACTGAGATAAAAATTGAGAGAATCAATGTAGGTAGAAAACATCGCAAACCTTAATAAATTCCGATTTGTGCTAAGAATATAATTTCTCTGTTTCTTCTTAAATGCAGTCGTTGGTTGGAAACGTAAGGAAACAATTAGCAAGGGCAATTCGACAGAAATATTGCTCTTTTAGCGTTCTCGGCAAGCGGGGTTCTGGCATATTTCTTTCTTAATGTCCTTCTTTAAAAGCGCGTAAACCAAAGGATTCGTTTCGACATCAAGAATCTTTCGCGAAAGCTAGGTTTTTCCTGTATATGATATGCGTCCATCGATGATGACCATGAATTCACTGGTTGGTTCAATGTTTACAAAGGTTGTTGATTGATCTGATCTGGGCGTAGAACTATCTGGTGCAGATTGTGCACTTTGGGCCAACAAGTGCCTGGTTACAAGAGTTAGCAGCTCCTGGTTTCTTTGCTATCCGTTTCCTTCTGACTTGGCTCCGCCTATTGACCAGGCTGCGCCGTGATGGTCGGTTTGAGGTAAGTTCTTCCCACGCTTCTAAAGGAATGTGACAGGTGAAATATAAGCAAGCTTATTTCTCTCTTAATGTCCCTTTTCAAAAGAGCGTAAACCATAGGATTCACTGCGGAGTTCAGAACTAAGAGACAAGTCACGACATGGCCAACTTCATCGCTGGACACTGGGCAAGAAAAAGTATTGCATAAAACTGAGAAATTTACGATCACGTATAGCATCCAATAAAGAACAGTACTAAAGCGATTTTGAAGCGAGCTGTGTTGTGAGTTCGTCGTCGTCTGCGGGAAGTACCGGTTTCCGTGGACGAGAAGTTGGACTGAACTTGTAGTTCTATCTCAGATACGTGGTGTGACTGTACACGAGCTGCAACTAGGATACGAACTACAGCATAGAAGAGCAACACAGATGACACTATGTCAAAACCAGACACGCAGGTTAATCGCAAAACTTTCCAAGCAGTCTTGGAGTCGGTGACGTACATTCCAACGAATAGTGATAGAGAGATGGCAAAGGGAATCAACCAAGCTATCAAGATAACCATTCCAGGGTGTCTCTCAGTCATGGAGGTATTGTATTTTAAAGGATGAACAATGGCGATGTAACGATCCCAAGTCAAGGAGCAAAGATTTGTCACTGAAGAGTGGAGGAAGAACCAGAAGAATGCCATGTACACCCTGAAGTTACACGACATTGAGTTACAAAAATATCCAGATGGAAAAACAGCGATTCCGACGCCAAAGTCAGCGACGGCTAACGAAAGGACGAACCAGTTGGCCGGGGAATGAAGTCGGCGATTTTTGGCGACAAGAAAGATTACAAAGCCGTTTCCTGTTGCTGTTACGACTGAGAGTACCCAGCCGATTGTGTTGAACCAATTTTCCATTTCGCTTTAGCTCAGTGTCAAGCGAGAGACATTTTAATGAGGAAGCCGGCAAAATGAGAAACAAAACGTGACCGTCATGCTTTGCTAGGCGATGTTTTGTGATATGGTGCACCTGAAAGGAAGCTACGTGAATAGTTTATTTGCAAGGTAATTTTGCCATTCATTAATTGGAATGAAGGTCAAGATGACAGGTGTACTTCACAACACCTACAGGCATATTAAATTATCACCGACTGCTTTTAAATGCAAATTCTAGCCCTTGACGTGAACGTTTTTGAAACGTTATTAAATGTCGGATGACAGCAGTTTCTCGTCTTGTTAACTGTTGTTAATTTTGGGAAAATGTTAGGCTTACGCTTCGAATTTTGAAAGAAGATCTAAATGGCACGTAATTGTGGACGAATGGCGTTGAAGTCTAATTACAGGTATCAAATTACAAAAAGTTGTTATTGGATACCTGTAATTGGACACCCACGAGATACGTCATCGTGCACACATTACGTGATGAATACGTGCGTAGAGAGCCTGCAAGAATTGATAATTTTGTTATAGATATAGTTTTTTTCAAGGTTGGTGAGTGTGTACGAGTTTTATTCACAAGTTGTGTAAAACGAACAAACGAGCGCAGCGAGTGAGTTTGTTTTACACAACGAGCGAATAAAAATCGTACCGTGAAGCGAACTAACCGTGAAATAAGAAAATAACACAAACAGCGGTGATAAACATTGCATTCCAACGCATTTTTATATAGAACTTGACGTTTCGTATGCTAGTCAACATACATTTTCAAAAGTGACCGTTACAATTTTTGAAACCTATATATTTATATCGTAAAACAATAGAGGTCTGGAACCTAGACTGAGAAAAATGATCTGCAGCAGTACGTGTTTTGACATAATGAGGAGTAATAGCTAAAACAGCAACAACTTCTCACTACTAATACTTTGACATTAAGGGAAGGCTTTAACTCTTGAATGAACAGAGTCTCTTTAATTTTGCAGTGAACGTCAGTTTTTCCGGACGCTAAAATGTCAAAGTGATCCCATTTAATGTCGTAACCAATTTTTGTTACTTATCAGAACCCGCATGCTTGAATTGACAAACACTAGTCAGAATCCGAATCAAGAGGTTTGATTCTTTTATAAGTTTTGCTAGGGTTTTCCTTTCGCACTGCGATTGATTTGAAAGTGTTTATTGCCACACTAATATGTCCTCCACTTATAACAGGACCCGAAAAAAGAGAAAAGGGCTGCTGTGCTGCTTGCTTGTTTCCTAAGAAAAAGTTGGACGAAATGTTGGATCGAAGTGAGTACGTCAAACTCGTGCTTTCTTTTCTCCGGAATAGAAAGAGACAGACTGGGGAGATAGTTCTCTCGAACTCAGTCCAGTGAGAGCGTGAGACTGATGTTCAACTGTCGTTTCTGTGAGACGGTAGAGTAGCTAATGATACAGGCTTTGAGCGTTTTTGTGTCCTGACGGTTGCAGAATATCAGTTGGCGGCACGTCGTTGTTGACTAAAGTTTGAATCATTGTTTTTCTTCCGCTGTGGGTTTTGAAGTTTGGCCGGAGTCCGGCTTTTTGTGCCATTGTTTTCATTAAGGTATTTACCTTATTTACACCGACTGGAGCTTGTTTTCCCGGAGCCAGATTTAACATTGTTTACTGCCAAGTAAAATGGTGCATCGTCGGTTTTCATTTCCGCGGGTTGCTTTTCTGCGTAGACTTTGTAGGCCTGTACTGGACTTTCTCGTTGTTCAGCACAGCAAACATTTTCGTTGCAATGGCTCTTACATTCCGAGGATCGTTTCCTGAACGAGTTTTGGTTTCTCTTTCATTGAATTCGAGGTACCCCTGCGCTGTGGAAGTTTGACAAAGTTTACGTCTCCCCAACACATTTCTCGGTGCTCCTTGCAGCCTCATAACCAGGTAAAGTCCATAGTGTTTTTCTTCAAATGGCGCTCAAAGCTAGCGAAGAATACCCTTAAGGAATTAGGCTCGTATTCTTCGTTGTCTTCCTTTTTTGCGAACCGTTATAAGGAACTCGCTGAAAAACTTGTTCAGCTCTTGAGGAGCCAATTCGTCCATTTGTCTCGTCTCGCCTTTCAAAACAAGAAATTCGTGGAACAGAGCAACATCGTGCTTGGTCTTTTTCTTGGTGTTTTCATTTTCCTCTCCGTCTATGAACTCTTCTACTGATGAATCTAGGCTCTGAAAACTGTTAGTCTGATTTGAAGCCAGCTTTCTAAAGAAAAATGCGTCTAAGCTCTTAGAAATGTGCCATTTGTCAGTCAAGAGGAGCGGCGAGCGAGCGACACGGTTTTGTTCACTAGTGGAAATAATGATAGAGCCAAACAGAGCGTCGATACGTCGTTTTTCACTAGTGAAAAACATCGTATGACCAATCAGCTGGCTTCTCTAGCGCGCAGAGACTATTTTTATCTCGATGACTTTTGGCGCGTAAATCTCGGTATGGTTATAAAAAGTCAGATGATTATATCACTTATAACACAGGGGGAAAAGTTACTAAATTCTCATTGGTTGAGACAGATGGCATTTTGTCTTAATTTTTCTTTATCTAGAGGGCAAAGTTACTAGAAAGTGATTGGGCTTCAGGGCGCTAATCAACAGTGAAGAAAACTGCTTAGCTTTTGCTTTACAACAATGCATCTCGTATTGAGAATATGGAGGATGAGTTCATTGAAGAACTAAGCCGTAAATGAGCAAAAATGTAAATATTAAAAGAAATGTCTTAATGGAGTGGATTTTTCCTGTAAAGTTTCCAATTTGTATTATTCAATCAAAACATGATACGGTTGATATCATTATGCTTATACCGGAAAGCTCACTACAATCTGAGGTATCATGGTCCGGGCTACAGAGTAGCATTTGACTGGCCCAGTTGCTACCTTTGTGGAACTGGTCCACATGCTGGAACTTATATTTTATTTCCATAATGTGGAGCGGCTCGAAATAGATTTAAAGGGCGTTTGACACCCTTCTGTGCAATTGCGGCAGTTTGATTTCTTATCCAACGGAACATTTTTCAAAATTGATATTTGTGAGAAAAATCCTTCTCCATCGACCTTGCGAGGCGTGCGAAAATAGTAATACCGCTATTGGAGGACTGTTCAGTCATCTATGAAAGATTTCAACGGCATATTTTGTGTTTTGAGTTAAATACCGTCGAGAATTGCGCTGTCCTCGAGAGGGGGTTTTCAAAACGGCTAGAGACGAAAATTTCGAAAGAAAAAAGAAATGGCAACGAAGAAAAGATAGGAGGACGAACATCAGAAACTATATAGTGTCAGATGTGCATGCAAGTTGGAAGAAAGTAAAGTGCAGTGAGCTTGTATTCAACGGACACGGCCTTCACACAACATAAACATGATAAATATTCTTTACAAACAAAAGGTCAAAAGCCAGCGGATAAAGAGTTTTTCGAAAAGGACGTGAAACTCCAAGCTGACTCGCGGCGAATTTGCGGCGCGCGTGATAGTATTAGGATATTTATTGATTAAAAAAAATTGTGTCAATCAAGACCACACATGCGTTTTATCGTGACAATGGCCCTTTAAACCTACTCCTTCCTTAGTTTTTCAATTTTCCTGGATACCTTGCCCTATTATAGCTTTCACTGTAGCTTATAACTTAAATAATTATGCAAAAATAACATACACAGCTCGAGCTGCCGAAGTCGCCCGCAATGAACCAGTAAACAACTTAAAAAAGGCTCTGACCAGTGAGAACTGGTTAAAAGAGCTCAAGTTCTAGCCTAGAATTGACAATCTCCCGAAAAGATCAGAATTCAGAATAGGCTCTGTTGAAGTGTCTTATTTTGGTACACCCGAAAATGGTGAACAATAAAACCTGAAGGATAAAAAGAATTTTTTCTTTCAGTCTACCGATGAAAGGAGTTTTCACTGCCAGATGCTCCAGGTATCAGTTATCTTGATCTCAAATCAGAGAGCACCTTTGGAGTGAAATAAGTGAAAAGTACAACGGAAGCAATGGGCACATAAGTGGACACATGACAGTAAAATAGTGAGAATGGAGATTTTAGAGCTCCTATCAAGGACCCCTCCCAAAAGTTGCTGCTTCTACAAATAAGCCTTCTTATTTCTATCTTAATGTCATTCTTAAATAGCGCGTAAACCAAAGGATTCATTGCAGAGTTCACAACTAAGAGACAAATAACAACCTGGGCAGAGTCATCGAACACATGATGACAAGAAAAAGCCATGCACAAAACTAAATAATTTACCACAACATAGCATCCCAGGAAGAACACGACTAGAGCAATTACGAAGGGAGCTGTGTTGTGCCTTTTACGTCTGTGTGAAGTTGCAGGTAGATTGGTAGCTTGGTTGCATGAGTGGCTAGACCTCTGAACGTGTAGTTCTATTGCAGACACTTGCCACGACTGCGCACGTGCTACAACAAGAATACGAATTACACCGTAGAAGAGCAGCACACAGGATATTATGTCAAAGGCTGACACTCCGGCTATTCGCAAAACTTTCAGTACGATGTGAGATTTGGTGACGTACATTCCCACCAAAAGCAGCAGAGAGATCGCAAAGGGAATCAACCAAGCGGCCAAGATAACTATTCCAGGGTGTCTCTCAGTCATGGAGGTATTGTATTTTAAAGGATGAACGATGGCGATGTAACGATCCCAAGTCAAGGTGCAGAGGTTTGCAACCGAAGAGTGGAGAAAAAACCAGAAGAATGCCACGTACACTCTCAAGTTGCACTCCATTGAGTAATTACAAAAGTAACTGGGCGGAAAAACGGCGATTCCGACACCAAAGTCAGCCACCGCCAAGGAAAGGACGAACCAGTTTGCCGAAGAATGTAGCCGGTGATGTTTCGCAATAAGTAGGACTACAAAGCCGTTTCCTATTATTGTTACGGTTGAAAGTAACCAACCTAGAATGTTCAACAAGTCTTCCATTTCGACCAACCTCCTTAAATCGGAGTATTCAGCTGTCTCCAAAACGTGTGGCGAATATAATGAGCAGATGATTCAACTTTTCGGGTTTTTGTTCAACATTGAGGATCAGAGATTGATTCCAGAGATCGAGAAATTCTGTATAAATAAACTGTAAATTAAATGAAGAAAAGAATGTAAAAGGTAGTCTCGGCTCTTGAGTAGTTTTCTAATGAGTAATCGGTTCCGGCAATTGTAATTTTTCGCAAATCTCTGAATTGAGAAAACGCTTAGTTCTAAAATTCATTATAGGTTTCGGCAAAGTACAAAGGATCAGAATTTCTGAATAATTGGTGGGTTCCGGCAGAGCACCTTCTTCCCCAAAATTGAAATTCAGAACACGTAAATGAAAGCAAATATCAACTGCTAGAATAGTTCTCAACATATTTTCAAGCGTAACTGCATCTAAATCATGTCATATGTTGTTAGCAGATTTAAAATATGGATTTAATGATATTAAATGTTTGACATGAATTTCTTAGTTAGTCTAACTGGGCTCAACAAAAACCACCGACAATTTTGTGTTCCATGCTTTTCCGATCGATTTAAGCGTCGTCTCACTTAGAAGTATTACGTTGAAGAAATTGTACTTATCGTCTCTTGCCTGAAAGAAATGGCTACATCGTGGATCATACTGTATTTAACAAAAAGTCTTCTTGATCTTAGAAACATATCGATAGAAGCCTGATGTAAGAGGCACAAAATGTCACTCCACAAACCTGTCAACATTGTACAAGGAGCGTGATAAACATCACGAGATCCATTTTCATTGAAATGATGACGGTCTACCCAGGACAACGATTAGATGGCTTGCACTATAACATTACAGAGATGGCAGGGAGGGACAGGGACTGGAGAGCATAACGTCTGTAGTTTAACTTGCCTCTGTGTTTTAGTGAGATCATTCCAAACGTACCTCATCTGGGTCGAACATTACAAGAGGGCGGTGCAAAATGATGATTGCTGTTTCTGCTAACCTTTGACTGCTATTATGCGAAGTCATGTTTGAGTCAAAAGGTTTTCCTGGTGGTGGGTAACAAATATGTGTTCATGCAGTTTTCGCAACGTTATTTCAAAAGTAGAAGTAGAAGTTATTTTAATCGTATCACAAACATTGTTAAGCTCCATTGAGCTTTGGAAATGAGCGCACTATAGAATTCATGTTTATATTCGTTATTATTATCATTATTACCTCGCAGGATACATGTTAGAGTTTGGCTTTTACATTATTGACGCAAGAAAATTAATAGCCTCTAATTTGCATTTCAAGGTTGCTTTATGTTGATCCATGCACTTACATTGAATAGGAGCGCTTTGCACGGAATTCTTTTCCTCTACAGTCGTGGAAGTGAAGAAGACTGGCTAGTTTCTCGAATTTTGTTCAGGACCAACACTAGAGAATCTCAATTATTTAAAAATTATTCCTCGAGCCCGAATGGGCTCTGAGTCAATAGCGCATGAGGCCGAAGGCCGAATGGGCTATTGACTCAGAGGCCATGAGGGCGAGAGGCCAAAAGAGGCGTTGGTCAAAAAAATATCGAGACAAAACATCTTTCGCTAGTTAAAGCTAGACTTTAATTCTTATTTGCCGCCAAAACATTACAAATACAGCCAGGCGCACTGACTTACAATTCTTAAAACACGTGATTAAATTTGCAGTTCCTCGCAACCGTAGAAATTCGCATGTGCCGGAGCTTTACAATTTGTTTCTCTAAAGGAGGCTATTTAAAATACTCTTTAAGATAACCGATCAAAGGGAAATTCAGTTCCTGTTTTTGCACTATAGTCAATGGAAAAATAGCAATCTATCAGCTTGATTTCACGTTTATTGTTCAACGCTTGTAGTTATTGTTGACGATAGAGACGTTGCATCCATGGAAGTGGAAAGCCTGAGGAGCTTGAATTCTTACATCCTGATTATTCTCGATCTGTTGAGATGAGGTAATGGCAGAACTTGTGCCAGGAGTTGGCAGAGCTGGGATTTCTTTTGAGCTGGATAGCTGATGCTCAATGGCCAGGTGAGAATCGCCAGCAACGAAACGGCTAAGAATGTTGGACATGTTTTCCTTTTGCTGAAGTGAAGCCCTGGCATTGTAAGACATCGATTGCAGTGGTTGATTTATGTCCAGTTACTACCTTGATATGCCTGGCTTCAGCATTGTGGTCAGATAGAACTGTAACCGACGTCGCCTGAACACAGTGGTTGGTCAAGTGGGGAATAATTGAGGCTGCGAGTGACATTGTTTTCATCATATTTCCAAGAGTAGACTCGCCAATCGGCGAATTACAGAACCAAACCTGGTGTGAATTGCTCGAATTGTACGGAGAGACGAAGCTTTGAAATCTTTTCCGTCTTTCTGCTCCACTACGGCATAAAAAACTTTCAGGCAGTCATTTAGCTCTTCTTTCTTCATCTCTTCTATCGGAGTTTCAAACCTTGTTTGGCTTGAAAACTATTCTGTAAAAAAATAGTTATTTTAGTTTGTCAAAAAGACGATAGAAATAGTTGTTGCAAAAGGAGTCAAATTTACGGTAACATTTGTCAACAGTTCAAATTTATTTTGTGCATTCCTACCGTTAAATATCTTCATTCCATATTTAGTTGACTTCTTTGTAGATTTTGGTATAGATTTATGTAATAATGAGCTCAAATATTCGTCCGAAACTTCAACAAAACGCGATTCAGCCGCCATTGTTTTAGTTTTCAAAGTCGGCCATTTTCGCTACTAGTGAGCTATAACAAATAGCCTACTAGTAGCTCAACCAATCAGAACGCAGCATTGATAATAGACCACTAGTTGGATTTTATTAAATATTATTATAAATTTTACCCAAACAGTATCAAAATGGAACCTTTAGTGTACATTTTCAGGTTTTTGATTCTTTCAACTGCTCCTGTAAATGCTTCGAAATATGAAACTGTTCTAAAGTTAATATAAATGTCTTGAATACTGCTTTCGACCGAGATAAAAAATTGGAGAGAATCAATGTAGATAGACAACATCGCAAACCTTAGCAAATTCCGATTTGTGATAAGAATATAATTTCTTTGTTTCTTATGTCTTAAATTAAATGGAATCGTTGGTTGCAAATGTAAGGAAACAAAAAGCGAGGGCAAAGTGACAGAAACATTGCTCTTTTAGCGTTCTCGTTCTCTTAATGTCCTTCTTTAACTGAAAGCGCGTAAACCAAAGGATTCATTTCGACATCTAGAATCGTTGGCAAAAGCTAGGTCTTTCTCCTGTATATGATATGCGTCCATCGATGATGACCATGAATTCACTGGTTGGTTCAATGTTTACAAAGGTTGTTGATTGATCTGATCTGGGCGTAGAACTATCTGGTGCAGATTGTGCACTTTGGGTCGACAAGTGCCTGGTTACAAGAGTTAGCAGCTCCTGGTTTCTTTGCTATCCGTTTCCTTCTGACTTGGCTCCGCCTATTGACCAGGCTGCGCCATGATGGTCGGTTTGAGGTAAGGTCTTCCCACGCTTCTAGAGGATTGTGACAGGTGAGATATAAGCAAGCTTATTTCTCTCTTAATGTCTCTTTTCAAGAGCGCGTAAACCATAGGATTCACTGCAGAGTTCAGAACTAAGAGACAAGTCACGACATGGCCAACTTCATCGCTGGACACTGGGCAAGAAAAAGTAGTGCATAAAATTAAGAAATTTACGATCACGTAGCATCCCATAAAGAACAGTACTAAAGCGATTATGAAGCGAGCTGTGTTGTGAGTTCGTCGTCGTCTGCGGGAAGTACCGGTTTCCGTGGACCGGAAGTTGGACTGAACTTGTAGTTCTATCTCAGATACGTGGTGTGACTGTACACGAGCTGCAACTAGGATACGAACTACAGCATAGAAGAGCAACACAGATGCTACTATGTCAAAAGCAGACACGCAGGTTAATCGCAAAACTTTCCAAGCAGTCTTGGAGTTGGTGACGTACATTCCAACGAATAGTGACAGAGAGATGGCAAAGGGAATCAACCAAGCTATCAAGATAACCATTCCAGGGTGTCTCTCAGTCATGGAGGTATTGTATTTTAAAGGATGAACAATGGCGATGTAACGATCCCAAGTCAAGGAGCAAAGATTTGTGACTGAAGAGTGGAGGAAGAACCAGAAGAATGCCATGTACGCCCTGAAGTTACACGCCATTGAGTTACAAAAATATCCAGATGGAAAAACGGCGACTCCGACGCCAAAGTCAGCGACGGCCAAGGAGAGGACGAACCAGTTGGCCGATGAATGAAGTCGACGATTTTTGGCGACAAGAAAGATTACAAAGCCGTTTCCTGTTGCTGTTACGACTGAAAGTAGCCAGCCGATTGTGTTGAACCAATTTTCCATTTCGCTTTAGCTCAGTGTCAAGCGAGAGACATTTTAATGAGAAAGCTGGCAAAATGAGAAACAAAACGTGACCGTCATTTCTTTCAGAGCAAGTGCTAGGCGTTGTTTTGTGAGATGGTGCACCTGAAAGGAAGTTACGTGAATAGTTTATTTGCAAGGTTAATTTTGCCATTCATTAATTCGGGAATGAAGGTCAAGATGACAGGTGCACTTCACAACACATACAGGCATATTAAATTATCACCGACTGCTTTTAAATGCAAATTCTAGCCCTTGACGTGAACGTTTTTGAAACGTTATTAAATGTCGGATGACAGCAGTTTCTCGTCTTGTTAACTGTTGTTTATTTTGGGAAAATGTTAGGCCTACGGTTCGAATTTTGAAAATTTTGGTTAATTTTGCCATTCATTAATTCGAATGAAGGACAACATGACAGATGTACCTCAAATTAAAAAAAACCTACAGGCATATTAAATTATCACCGCCGACTGCTTTTAAGGTAATTCCCTTGAAATTGTTCTACTATCAAACTTTTTTTGAAACTTGGCGTAATGAACATTCATGATATGAACATTATAAAAATGCAATAAAAAAATGGGGTCACCGTGCTTGTTTACGCGTCAGGAGGCTCTTAAAATGGGGTATTTTTACCGGTTGTGCGTTCAAAGTTCGAATCACCTTCATACAGAATTAAATCTTGGTTAATTGAAAGGCACAAAGTTTTGTCTTGAAAGTAAAGCTTCATTTATTGACATAAGCAGTATTGCTTCATTTAAGCCGTTTTTGATTGCTTGGTTGCGGGGATATTGCACTTTTTCGGACAGTTCCGTGGTTAACTTGAAGTCCTCGCCTTGGCCAAAATGCACCCAGTTGGGAACTGTTTTCCAAAAAAAAATCATGTTCTACTATCAAACTTTTTTCCCTCTTCAAATATGTTCTTCATTAGACCAGTCTTGGCAAATACCTGAAATAAAAATGGGGGGTCACCGTGCTCGTTTAAGAGAAAAGGAGAATTTTTTCCGTTATTGAGCTTATTTTGAGGGAAATCTCTTACGTTTTGCACGTGCACGCGCTCATGTGCACGCGCTGATGACGCGAAAATCGTGCGCAGTAGGGATGCGCAATGCAATACTAAGGAATTACCTTAAATGCAAATTATGAGCACTTGACGTGATCGTTTTTGGAACGTTATTAAATGCCGGATGACAGCAGTTTCTCGTCTCGTCAACTTTTGTTAATTTTAGGAAAAGGCTTAAGCTCCGAATGTTTTTTGTTATTCTACAGTGATATAGCTCGTCAATGGGACGTTTATTTGTCACCAGTTGTTACTTGAAAGTGTTCTCAGGCGAAAAGATGTGTTCAAAGCGCCATAGACATTCTAAAAACGTGTCATGATAACAATAGTTAGTTGTATTTTCCCATGATCAATTTAAAAACAGTAGAGGAAAATTAGGAAAAAAGCTCTAAATGGCACGTTATTTTACACGAATGACGTAGAAGTCCAATTACAGGTATCATATTGCAAAAAGTTGTTATTGGAAACCTGTAATTTGGACACCCACCAGAAACGTGATCGTACACAAATTACGTGATAAATACGTGCGTAGAGAGCCAACAGGAATTGATAATTTTGTCATAGGTATGAATATAAACAATTATTGGATGAGGTTTTTGTAAAGTCCGGAATAATCAAGGTCGAGGTAAGTGTTATCAGCCAAAGCCGAAGGCTGAGACTGATAACACTAACCTAGACCTGGATTAGTAATGGTAATAGGACTGAGTGGAGTCCAATTCGGTCTGTAATCACACGAGTGATAACAAAATCGGACGACCGCGTAGCGGAAGTCTTTGTTTATCACGAGCATGATTACAGACAGAATTGGAGGACATGAAGTCTTATTAATAACCATAACCAAGTTATGTAAGAATGAGAACATTTGCATTAAAAGACTGACAAAGGTGGCGTAAATTATTTAATGTCCCACTGAAATTAACTACAGTCAAAATGGTTGCTGGTTGCTAAGTGACCAGCGAAAAACAAGCCTTATGTGAGTCAAAACCACGCATGAAAACGAACTGCGCAGAAAAACTTATCAGAATTTCGAACGTTGAACAGCCAGTTTTTCCTGCAAAGTACAATGTTTTAAAGCTTAGTGGACAGATCACTTTTAGCTTTGAATTAATCAGAGTCAGAGTCAATGATGATTCTTCGTTTTCTTGGCTTTTCGGGACTGGAACTTGCTAAGTTGTTGGTGTTAAACACACAACTGTTAAAAATTTGAAATGGCGCCCAGAGATTCTGTTTCGTGGCCATGCTGTTCATGGACGACGGCATTCCAGTGAATTCTGCCACATTCGCTTATGAAGAGACTTGGTTTGAACTGATTGGAACTGCTGTGCTGGTCGAACATTGTCTTTCATGCATGCAGCTAAAGCTGCAGGCACCGAACTGTGCGAAGAGAACGATTTGATGATGGAGCAGATGTTGTAGAAACTGTGAATGTCGAGCTGGATTGCGCTGGCACGTACCGCTGGCGATGTGAGACAATTCTCGTCTTTCACTGACAGTTATTTCGTCATTTTCATCCAAGGAGAATCCCCGAGAATGTCCTGTGACCTGGATAATCTTGTGACCAGCATTCTAAAGCTTGGCAACGACGGTTTTTCGCGTTGAGTGATTTGTGACCTGCCGATTTATTATGTGCCAAATTCTGTGCTGTCCCATTCTTGTTTTCGGGTACCAAGTATTACTTGTTGGTCTGGAAATTATCGGCAGGTAAAACGGACCGGATTTCTTCAGGGCGTCAAGTCAGTGCTCCAGCCACTCTTCAAACAATTTCATACGATCTCTCTTGCCTCCGTCCTTCGACCACAACTGCTGAGGAGAGCGGCGTGTTTTATTTCTTAGCGCTCTTTGTCTAGTTTTTGTCGGATTTTCGTTTAATTCTACCACCTTGTTCCCGTCTGCCATCTGGAAAATGCTGAAGTCTTCGACGTAAGCGCCGTAATGGTCTTGCCTCCTTCCCTCTAAAGCCCATCGTCTCGGAGAGATTTTTGAAGTTTACGTTTGTCAACGCAAGGCTATTGTGATTTCCAAGTTTACCCTTTCTCCTTTCTCTCGCTTCGTCTGTTTCGCCGTATGGCTGTGCTTTGTTTAGGCGTTTACCTTTTCACTGGCGGCGAAGGTGACGAAGTTGTTTCGCTTTCGCGTCGAGCGTTTCTTGTTTCTGGCGACTTTGTGAACTCACGACCGGTTAGGATGCTCGCTGGATAGTTCTTGTGACGAAGATAGCGATCAATTGCTTTACTGCATTGCTCTCAACGAGTCGGGCTCGTAGTTTGTACCATCTCTCTTCCTTATTTCAACGTAAAACTCGTTTAAGAGGCCGTCAAGAGCTTGTGGACAATGTGACTCCATGTTTAAATTAATGTTTCTAGCTTTGCATCATTCTGCCATCTATGTTTTGGTGTTTTTGGATGCTGCGGTTTCATTTATCTCCAAATTTTCTTCGTCTGATACAAGGGGAAAACGAGCTTGGTCTACTGCCATTGTTCCTGTGTTTTGTTGAACAAAATGAAGATTTTCACCGTAGGAAATACTGTACAGTGGTATTGCAGTCGGGTGGATGTTTGCCTCCGTTCACAGTTGTTGCGAAGCGATAAAAGATGCTGTGGAGGGCTGAACTTCATCTGGATAAGTCAACATATCCATGAAGGAACTCGTCTGGATTGTTGGCATAAACATTTGTGCCATAGGATAAAAATAATCACCACTGTCTTCTAAAATATTGTCATTGTTCAAGGGAAAAAAATTATCCATTTTGAAGAAAGCCCCAATTCACGAGTCTGTTTCTGTGGCGGTTGAAACCAAGGTTGAAATAGGTTGATTTCAACTACAACTTTGAATGTGATTGGTTGATTTAAACTACAACTTTGAACGTGATTGGCTTTTTTAACTGTCCGATAGCAAATTTAAAATGTTACACTTCATTTTTAAAAGGCAACAGTGGAGAAAACTTATTTGCTATTGCTCCACAATAATGGCATCTCGTATTTAGAAAATGTACGACGAATTAATTGAAGAACTGAGCCGTAAATGAGAGAAAATGTAAGCATTTAAAGGAACGTTTTTTATGAAGTGGAATTTTCCGGTAAGGTTTCCAATCATTCAGTCAAAACATGATACGGGTGATATCATTATGCTTATACCGGAAAGCTCACTACAATCTGAGGTATCATGGCTATAGCTACAGAGTAGCATTTGACTCGGGCCCAGTTTGACTGGTCCACATTATTGCACTGGAACGTATTTTTTATTTGCATAATGTGGAGCGATTCCGAATAGATTTAAAGTTACTCTTTCCTACATTTCTTTAAAATTGTCTTGGATAATTTGCCCCATTATTGCTTTATATTTAGCATAGAACTAGTTATGTAAAAATAAAATACGCAGCACGACCTGCCGTTCTATTGCAGACACTTGCCGCGACTGCGCACGTGCACCAACAAGGATACGAATTTCACCGTAGAAGAGTAGCATACAGGATATTATGTCAAAGGCTGACACTCCGGCTATTCGTAAAACTTTCAGTACGGTGTGAGATTTTGTGACGTACATTCCCACCAAAAGCAGCAGAGAGATCGCCAAGGGAATCAACCAAGCGGCCAAGATAACCATTCCAGGGTGTCTCTCAGCCATGGAAGTATTGTATTGTACTGTCGAAATTAAGCAAAAAACAAAACAAAAGCAGAGACCTGACTTTCCATTGAAAAGGTATCAGTCAGTTTCGGTTTCGACAAACAATCGTTTTAGTCTTTTCATTTTTTCTTTCATTTCAGAGTATTTGAACTTTTCATTCAAGTTGATATCGTTTCTGCAGACGCGTGTCTTCAAAAGTTCTTGGTGAAGATAGATTTTATTTACACGTCAGAGGAAGAAAACTGTTCATGGCATCTAGAACCAGTTCAGAACATTAAAGGCCCTTTGACGGATGTTTTTGAGAGGCTGCTAAGGAAAATTTCTCTTGATATAAGCTATTCACATTTAGTCAGAGTTCAGAATTATTTCATGTGTTTTAACCTGTTCATGATCAGTAAAACCAATGTCAACATCATCATTAGTACACTCCCACGGTCACGTGACTGATTCCGATATTGTGAGGCTATCGTGAGGTTATCGGATTTTTTCCATTGACTTAAAATCTTAAGGCGGGGGTAAACGTGAATTTAAGTGAAATTTTGGTAAGTTTAAAGAGAGGTTGAAAGGGGGAAAAAGGGTTATGGAACACCACCAGACAGTTGCCCGACCGCACAATGGCACCCCAGGTTGTTGTGCAACTGTTTGGAGTGTATCTACCAATTTTTAATTCAAACTCTAATTTTAAAACAACAACAAATCGTCAAAATTTCCTATTTCCATCAATTTTACTAATCCTTTGAGAAAAACTATTTCTCTCCAAATATACCTAAAAATCACCAAAAAATTTACAAAACAACCCAAAACATAGATATGTGAGATGAGCAGAGAGATTCTTGATTGCTTGAAACGTAAACAAGATATTTGCATTAAAACCATAATACCCAGCCAAAATACGGCTTTCATGTTTCCCCCCCGCCTTAATATAAATCCTCACTGATTTAGATTCCACAAAAAAAAATATATTTCATCTTTAAATTTCGATTACCTTGGAAACCATAATTAGTTTAATATAATTTAGTAAGCAATGCTGGAGGAAAAAATATACAGCATAGCAAGACGACATGACAAACTCCAATAAGGCAGTTTTATTTCATTGCTTCAGTACGGCCACTGTGATATTTATTTATTAAGGTGTTCCCGAATTAAATTGTAGGTAATTTGAATTTTATTTAGCAAGATTTATTTTATTATGTAAATTAAGATATAATATTTGTTCAGTTAAGGTGACATATTTTAATAGATATATTTTAGTATGTACTTAAATAGTGTCCCCAATTAGTTTTTGTAGAGCTTTGACCATTAAATGAAGTATTTCATTCATTCATACATATTCAGATTACGTGTCTTGAGAAACATGCATCAAAGAGTACTTCAACAGAGTGTAGGACAGAACAGATGTACCTAAAAGAGTTCAAGTGGCATCCTGCTCACGCAATATCTTCATGTCTTATTAGTAATCATAAATCTCCACATAATCTCAAACATGTCAGAGACGAACTGGATCATTTATAATAAGGTTGTACATGTCAGTTTCCGCTACTTTACACTGAATTGCAAAAAAGGTTCATCTTTTTGGTGAATCAAAGGTTTGGCTTTGTCTTCGATCGCGATATAGCTGATATACAAAGTGCCCGCGCAGTTGGTCTTATAAGTAAAGATAAACCTGTTTCTGAAAAAAAGAAAATGTGACGAAATTGATTCACTGTTTCACGTTAATTTAAAGCCGATAAGGTGCATTTTCAAGAACAATAAACTGAAGTGTTAAATGAAATAGAAGTGTTTCGCCTTTTTTTCGTTAGTGTCTTCAAGAGATAAACTTACTTATCTCTATCTTAATATCTTTCTTCAAAAATGCCGCGTAAACCAAAGAATTCACTGAGGAGTTCAGAACCAGAAGTAGAACAACGATCTGGCCGGCTATATCGGAAAAATTATGACAAGAAAATGTACTGCACCACGTAGCATCCTAAGAAAAGCGCGACAATGGCGATTATGAAAGCAGCTGTGCTGTGTTTCTTGCGACGTTTGCGTTATCCGTGGATGAGTGGGTAGACTGAACTTGTAGTTCTATTGCAGCTTCTTCAGCTTCTTGGTGAGACTGTGCACGTGCAACAACGAGGATACGAACAGCAGTACACAAGAGCAACACACAGCATATTATGTCAAAGGCAGATACGTCAGAGATTTGTGACCGAAGAGTGGAGGAAGAACCAGAAGAATGCCATGTACATGTACACCCTCAAATTGCACTCCATTGAGTAATTACAAAAGTAACTCCATGGAAAAACGGCGATTCCGACCACAAAGTCACTGCCAAGGAAAGGACGAACCAGTTTGCCGAAGAATGCAGCTGGTGATGTTTCGCAATAAGTAGGACTACAAAGCCGTTTCCTGTTATTGTTACGATTGAAAGTAACCAACCTAGAATGTTCAACAAGTCTTCCATTTTGACCGAACAAACGGACTATTCAGCTGTCTTCGGGACGTGTGGTGACTATAATGAGCAGATGTTTTAACTTTTCGGGTTTTTATTCAACATTGAGGATCAGAGATTGATTCCCGAGAAATTTTGTATAAATGAATTATAAATTAAATGAATAAAAGAATCTAAAAGGTACCCTCTTGAGTAGTTTTCTTATCAGTAATCGGTTTCGGTAATTGTAATTTTTCGCAAAAATGTTATACATCGGCGAAACAGGGAGACGATTAGGCGACCGATTCCGAGAACACCTTCGGGACGTAAGAAAGACGAATCTAAACCAATAGCGAGACACTTTAATCTCCCCAATCATTCTAAGCAACATATGGCAGTCTGCGGCCTTTCCCTACATCAAGAAAGCACGAAAACTCTAGAAAAAAATGTATTTTTCAAATCGGCACTCTTAATCCTCACGGTATCAACGAACGCTTTTCATTCAACTGATTTATTCTGTTGTTATCATGTTATATGTTGGTCCGTTTTAAAAGCAAAGCTCTGTTCATACCAGGGATCATGCGTCAGTTATTTTAATTGGCGTTTTCCATGTAAGCTTAACTTGCTGCAATTTTCATAAAATTGTACTAATCATCTAATTTTCTGTTTCAATTATCCTTTTTTGTAACTAAGAGTTTTTCTACTTTGATAATAATGACTGTTGTTGCTGTTGCTGTTATCTTCATATTGTGGCTAAGAATCAATTTGTCGGTTTTTCAAAGAACTATTTATTCCGGTAGACATTTGCAGTATTAATTCAAGCAAATATGCTAACAACTACCATCTATTATTATCAATTTCGTCACAACGACGTTTGATGAAAACCGCTTCTGATGGGGACCCTTAAAATCATCTGTAAGCCTGTTAACTTTACATATAACATTTTAAAGCGATATCTCTTCAAAATTATTTTATTTTAGACCTTGGCAACGGTTTCTTTTAAATAGTCACTCTCTTTGCAATTGTAATCCCAAAATTGTAAGCATCACGCGAGTAAAGCGAAGAAAACTAATGTTTGATAAATTCACCTAGCCAATTTAGCTATTCACCAGTTTAATTCCACTTCTACTTCAAGCAGTGTACATTAAATGCTAAAAACGATTGTAATGGGCTCTTCGACGTTAGCTAATGAGTCAATTATTTCAATATTGCCACTGATAAAAAAGTATTTCTATCCGGCCTGTGGTCGCATGTTAGACATGTTATAGTGATGGAAATGTGCATTGAAGTGTTTGTCAGATTACAATCACCTATAGCAGCATTATCAAAAGAGATAGAAAAAGTATTAAAGGGTTTGTGATCGATGTTACTAAATCTGACAAAGTCAAATCTGACAAAGTCAGCCACAAACGTTTAAGCATATTTTTTTAAACTTTCTTGTGTTTCAAATACATTACATGAATATTCTATCCTAAAGAAAAGAAGGAGCGAAAGAAAAGGTTTAGCACCCGAAGGGACAAACACGAACGAAACCAAAGGTCCCATGCGAGGTGCCGCCCAAATAGTTTTAAATAGTTTTCTCAGTCAACGGTTATTTGAGTTATTTTTGCCGCGTCCAGAATTAAGAAGGAAAGCTGAAAATAATTGTATTGTAGGATGAAAAAAAACACCAAAGAGGCAGTAACGAAACCATAAAGGAAGAAGGATGGAGAAGATTAACACGGGTTAAAAACAACGAATGTGAAAAAATTTAGGCCAAGCTTTTCATAAACGCAAACCATGACGCAGCTCCTTTTAGCTGGGATCATTGCATATAATTTCATTAGGGAAGGAGTCAATAATTAATAGTATATTCCTTTTATTAGGCAAAATCTACATCTGTGAATGAGCAAATTTTGCATTCTGAGCTAACTGTTGCGACCTATTTGAACGTTTGGACACGATTTAACCCACTAGACAGAAATTGCGACCATCTAGTCCAATTTTGTCGCATTTTGTTATCACTGTTGGTCGTCGTTCTTCATTTTATTTTTTTTTATTTTTCAAACAGATTGCCAAAGGCAAGTCAGACGCAAAATAACATTTCGTCCCTTTAAGGCGTGTCACCCTTAAGCAGCCCACAAATTGTAAAAACAAATAACAGACACCCCTCAAAGAAACCGCTAAGAAAAAAAAACATAAGTGAATAATTGCACTCAAAAAGTCAAAGGCGTTTTAGAAGCGTTGCTTAATGAGTCTACGTTTTCAATATTGACACTTACTAAAAGGTGTTGATATTTCCTGTACATGTGGTCGCATGTTAAACAAAATCTGGATCTAGGAATCAGTTTCTGCCGACAGTGCAAAAGAAATTAATGTATGGTAGATAGGTTTAGTTCTGTTGTAAGTTGTCACAAAGCACCAGAAATAATTGTCCGATGGAATTCAAAGCAAGCAGAATTTTAATTACATTACAGAATCTGTATTGCATTTCTCGATTGTTTTTGAAATATTTCCACGTGCTCTGATATGATCGACTCAACAAAGCAATAATAAAGGCAAGTTTAGTTTATTATTATTGTTCATGAAACGAGGTCTTTTCTTGACTCGTCGAGTCCTGGGAATGATTGTGTGAAATGACAGTAGGAGCCATAACATTAAAGACACCCGGTAAAATCAGGCTACTCGTAACATCTCGGTTTGTATCTCGACAATCTCAGTGTAAAAACAACAATTATGAATTCAAAAAACGGGTAAATTTAAAGCTGTTGATACATAACCTTTCCAGGAGGTTTGCCAGTTCTCCAAAGACCAAGTGGTCACATAAAAATCTTTTTACAATTCTAGTGCGTCAATTTTGGACTCCTTTTTCTCGAACAGACGATTTCTTGTTCCGCTATTAAGGATCCAATCCTTGGCTGCCAGTACGTCTGACTCTTTCGTTCTTGAAAACAAAGCGCACTTCAAAAACAGCGAATTTCTCTACTGACACTGTAACATAATATTCGACCTTCAAACAAACTGATGCTGTTTTAACAAGAGTGGCTTAATCTGGAGAAGACCCTTGTTTCCAGCAATTATTTTCCCCTGCATATTAATTTCCAAATGTGCCTCTTGATGTCCCTCTTCAAAAACGCATAGACCAAAGGATTCACTGAAGAGTTCAAAACCAGAAGCAAAGTGAGGATCTGGCTAGCTTTAGCCGAAAAATTATAACAAGAAAACGTAATGCACAACACTAGTGAGTTAACCAGTATGTAGCATCCCAAGAAGAACGCGACGATAGCAATTATAAAGGGAGCCGTGCTCCGCCTCTTACGTCTGCGCGAGTTTGTGGATTCACTGGATGAGCGGTTAGACCGAGCTTGTAGTTCTAAGGCAAATTCTTGGCGTGATTGTACGCGTGCAACAAGTAGGATACGAACAACGGCATAGAAGAGCAGTGCGCAGGATATTGTGTGGAATGCAGAGACGCCGGTTAATCGTAAAATTTTTAGCGCAGTCTTGGAGGTTGTGGCGTACATCCCCACGAAAAGCGACAGCGAGATCGCAAAGGGAATCAACCATGCAATTAAGATAACCATTCCAGGGCGTATCTCAGTCATGGAGGTATTATACTTGAAAGGATGAACAATGGCGACGTAACGATCCCAAGTCAAGGAGCAAAGATTTGTGACTGAAGAGTGGAGGAAGAACCAGAAGAATGCCATGTACACTCGGGAGTTGCACGTCATTGAGTAATTACAAAAGTAACTCGATGGAAAGACGGCGATTCCGACACTAAAGTCGGCGACTGCCAAGGAAAGGACGAACAAGTTGGCCGAGCGTGAATGCAGTCGGCGATTTTTGACGACAAGAAAGATTACAAATCCATTTCCTGCTGCTGTTACTATTGAAAGAAACAAACCCAAAACGTTGAGCCAGTTCTCCATTCAAACTGGGCTTCTTAAACCGACCTTTTTATCTTTTTCCTAAAGTCTTATGACGATATCTTAATGAGCAGGCAAGAAGACGAACTGAGACTAGTTTTGTTTTTCGTTATCCTGTTGTTATCTCGACTGTGTTGGGCAGTGTTTTCCAACGACTTATCTGGTATTCCGTGTCTATAGATGTAAAGTGCTTCGTTTTCCTTTTTAAATCGCAATCTCAGTAAATAATACAAGTGTAAGTACCATTCTGTTTTTTGAACATCCGACGTGTGCACGTCATGCCATATGGTCAGATTTATTGACCCGGTTAAGTAAAAATTAATTTGAAGTTACATTTACCAGCGACACATTGTCTGCCGATAACAATGGCACTTGCCTCAAAATTCGACTTTTCGCATGACAAACTATTCCAAGCGAAAATGGACATCCGATAAATGCAAATTTATATAGCTCAGAACAAGGCATTAAAATCCTATTGTTAATAAACACTCTTTTGTGGCAGGTATTTCTCCTGCAATGTAAAGTTTCTTCAATTTTAATCCCTAACTAATATAATAAACCACCAACCGTAACTTGTATTTGCCATTATTGCGGGTGAAAACCGTTATTAGGAAATACATAAGACCGCAGTAACAAGTTTTAGCTATAAATATGAATTTTTTCTTCGCATTATGATCGCGTGCATAGTATTATAGCGACGGAACATGTACCGCCTTGCCAAAAACAGCCGTTGCGATTCACTCGCTTTAGGGCCTGTTTACATGGAGGTGGGGGACCCCAGGTAGGTGAGGTAGCCCGCCTAGGTGGGGTAACCCGCCTCTCCATATAATCTCTCATTTGTATTTGATCATGTTTACATGATAGGTGGGGTAACCCGCCTAGGCGGGTTGCCCGGTCTGCCAGGTAGGGTAACCCGCCTAGCCGGGGTCGCATTTTGCCATGTAAACGACTCAAGGTGGGGTAACCCGCCTAGCCGGGGTCGAGTTCATGTTACATTTGCAAGCGCGCCAAAGCGCGTAAAAATTTGAACCAGAACAATATGGCCGTTAACTGCCTCTGGCGGAGGCTTTGTATCATCAAAAGTGACAGTAAAACGCCACAGCATTGAAATGCTGCAGCGAGAGCAGAAAATAAAGATAAAATAACACTGACCGCCAAAATGCGTCGTTCGTCCGCCATTTTCAATGTTTACATGCCTAGCGACCACGCAACAACGTCAAGTAAAGGCACCCCAGGAGCCCGGGGTTGTAAGTTTGCATGTAAACGCTGGCCATTTTTCGACCACGGCTAGGCGGGTTACCTCACCTACCTGGGGTCCCCCACCTCCATGTAAACAGGCCCTTAATTTCCACAGCTGTCCCTTAAACGTAGACACGATTGTAATAGAATTTAATTGTTTTTATTCAAGGGTATAGAATTTTAGCAACAGAAATTGTTGTGATGACCAAAGTAAACACCATTGTATATTTTTTATCATTTTGAATGCAGTGAACGGCAAATTTCATTTTGGAGAAGTTCATAAATCTTTCAAACCTCCTAAGACGAGCTGAAAATTGAATTCAAATTTAATTGAATTTAGTAAATATCAACCGCGCGTTATAAGTGGCCTAAGACATCAGACAGACAAAAAGGACGTCTTCTGGTATATATATCTTATTAGACGTTTTGGTGTGTAGTATCGCTGTATATTTTTACGAGTTCTGCGGTATTTTGACGAGCCCGTAGGGCGAGTCAAAATACAAACAACGAGTAAAAATATACAGCGATACTACACACCAAAACGTCTAATAAGAGATTTATTATCCAACAATTTCTTTTCCCAAAATTCTGACTTGCCAAGGCTTTGAACTTCACGCGGCCGGGAGGAATGAGACGAGTACAAATATCGTGTGATATTTGTACTCGTTTCGCGCGATATTTGTACTCTACGAAGCAGAGTTGGATAATAATACTACTTATGATAAGGGGAAGCTATGATTTCAATCACGCGCACGCATAAACTGTTTTATTTTTTCATAAAGTGGAGGAATGAATAAATGCAAAAAAAAGCAAAGAAAAAAACCCCAATAAACTACAATCTTTGAAAACCGGGATTTTGTCTCCACTTCACAACGAATGAAAAATACAGCTAATAGCTAGGCAAATAAGTTTATTTGGGGAGGGCCTAGCAAGTACCAACCCAAACACGACATGGATAATAATCTACATGACTTGTTCAATAACTGTTTGTTGATGGGTTTAAACTCCTATCGCCGACCACTTGTACGAACTTTCCATGTGGAATCTTGTGAAGAGTCCATCTTCAAAGTACTCGGATGTAAATATATTACAATAGGTATTTGACGAGTGTTTATATATACACGTTGACCATGCGCGAACATAACGCAAAAAAACTTTACATCTGACTGCCATCGGCCGGGCTAGATTGTCCACTACTCTGGACAAAAATCTCTCACGTATACAAATTCGTATTGCAGAACAAAGAAACAAGCATGCAACTAGCACATAGTCTGGGGGGTCCACAACTTTGGACTGATCCCTAAATGCAAACACATAGTGCGATTTAGGCTGGGATATCCACTACTTTGGACAAAAATCATCATGTACGAAAATGTCACGCCATGTTAGGCCTTTGGACACAAATCCCCGTACACAAACATATCAAGCCAGTTAGGCTGGGGTGTCCACAACTTTGGACATAAATCCCCGTACCGTGAAACATATCAAGCCAGTTAGGCTAGGGTGACCACAGCTTTGGACGAAAATCCCGGTATAAAAAAACATAACACGCCAGTTAGGCTGGGGTGTCGACTACTATGGACCAAACAACCCCATATACAAACATGATATCAAGCCAGTTAGGTTAGGGTGCCCACTACGTTGGACAAAAACCCTATAAACGAGTACATTATGTCAGACAAGCTGGTTGTTCAATAAACCCAATGCAAAATACAAAAATATCGTACAAGTGAAGAACGGAAAACGGAAAATACCTGGATGGATAGTAGTCGTCCGTGAAAATCTATCTGTAAACAAGCGGGTTTGTAGAAAAAAAACAGTTGAAATTGTATGAAGTGGGTTTTGTCTGTTTTCGTTTTCAAATTTTTCATTTGCTTTCAGGGCTTTCATCTCAAAAAGTTAAAAATAGTTCAATCTGATTTTTGAACTAGCGCGCGGATGAAAATTTAGTGGTGAACAATAAAGACAATACAAATAGTGTTTTTGTCTCGGAACTATCGGTCCGATAGTTGCCCCTTGGAAATTTGATGTTCTTAAAACTAGCATACTTGCCCTCCAAGCTGCGCTTCTCGGGCAAATATTTGTTTTAAGAACATCAAATTTCCGCGGGGCAACTATCAGCCGATAGTTCCTCGGCAGAAACACTCTATTGTTTAAACTTCTTCCCAAGACTTCCAGCCCGCCATTTTCCTCTCTTTCTACACGGTGCGGCTTTCCTTTTGCCCATTGGTTCCCAGGTAAGTGCTGTGACACAGTGGTGTTCTCTGGGCAGCCTTAGAACATGTCCCAAAAATCTCCATCTCCTTCTCTTTACTTCTATAGTTCTTACATTCCAGTTACCTATGTTTACCAGATCTTTGAGCCTTAGAAGTGACACTATCGGTCGGCGGGTTTCACAGTGTCTTTTTACCCTCCGATGTCATCCGGCCCTGGTAGTCCGTAAACACGATATAATAATCCTGAGGTACCTAGCCGGCCTCTTCTTCGGTCCCATACAATTCTTGAAAAGTACTTGCGGTTTCCGTAATATAAAGTGTTTTACAGGGAAGGGTTATTGGCCCTTCCCCCAACCCCCAACCTGGAGGGCCAGGTGCTGCAGTTCGTCTGACCTTTCACCTGGAATCTGCCCAGCAAGGTTGAACTTACCAGGGACTGCATGCAGTCCCAGCTGATATAGCTTCCAGGGTCACTAAGGTACGCAAACTTCCCCACCACGATAAGGTGCAGCACTTAGGGAGGATGCCGTGTTGCCTTGTAACGTTCAGTAATTGATCAAAAGTCATCAAAATGTGGCATGAGCATCAGTGACAAACTCGACTGTCGCCTCGTGTGCCACTTTTTGTTTTTACATGTGCTTAGTTACCTGGCCTATGAATGCAAGCGAAGCTGGAGGTGACAGGCCACTCAGATTTTCTCATTTAAACGCCAACCGGTTAGCATAAGAACAACTTGATTTACATTAAGCGACAAAACAAAAACAGTGAGCTCTTTATCAAATAAGGTCACCTGCAGCCTCCTTGCCATTCAAAGGTCGGATCACGGAACAGTCAAATGTAAAATGGTCTTCGGGCTGTCTAGGTCCTCTCACTCATATGGCTATACCAGACATGTGCAGTTAGTACTCTAAGCAAGTGTTTATTTCTCGAATTCTTTTTTTCATGGCCACTGAATTATAGTTGCATTCAGCACCTGAAATATGGGTTGTTGTTGCTGATGGTCTCACTCGATGATATGGTATCCACTAGAGATAAGATTGCCTATTTGCCCCTTAATAACCTTCTTCAATAACGCGTAAACAAAAGGACTCACTGCAGAGTTTGACTCTAAGAACCAAGTGAGCACCTGGCTTGCTTGATCTGGCATGACATGACAAGAAAACCTAAAGCAAAAAACTAAGTAATTGACCACTACGTAGCATCCCAAGAAGAACTCGACCACAGCAATTATAAAACGAGCTGTATTGTTTTGCCTACATCTGTGCAAGTTTGAGAAGTCGATGGACTGGTTCGACTGAACTTGTAGTTCTATTGTAGCTTCTTGGTGAGAATGCGCACGTGCAACAACTAGGCGTGATACAAACGACAGCATAGAAGAGAAGCACACAGGATACAATGTCAAAAGCAGTTACGCCGGCTAATCGCAAAACTTTCATAGCAGTGCAAAGCAACAAAGAGATCGCAAAGGGTATCAACCATGCCATCAAGATAACCATTCCAGGGCGTCTCTTTGTCATTGTGGTATTGTACTTGAAAGGATGGACAATGGCGATGTAACGATCCCAAGTCAAGGTGCAAAGATTTGTGACCGAAGAGTGGAGGAAGAACCAGAAGAATGCCATGTGCACCCTCAAATTGTACGCCATTGAGTAATTACAAAATTATCTCGACGGAAAAACGGCGCTTCCGACACCAAAGTCAGCCACGGCCAAGGAAAGGACGAACCAGTTTGCCGAGGAATGAAGGCGGCGATTTTTGGCGACAAGAGAGATTACATATCCATTTCCTGTTGGGTTTGCGATTGAAAGTAACCAGCCAAATACATTGAACCAATCCAAGCTGCCACATTCGTAAACAATCAGACTATAGTTTGACTTGTCCTGATCATAACCACGCCCCAATTTTACGGAGAGGAAGGGCAAATAATACGAGAGATCCTCTTTTAAAACTACCCACAAGACAGGAGTGGATGATTTATTAAATGGGCCAAGGATAGTTAGCTATCACGAAAAACTAACCATAAGAAATTTTTAACCACTTTATAAGGCAACTACTTCTGTCCGGAATGGATGAGCTCTTCGATTATTTAAGGCTATATATGAAAATACAGAAGGTCACATGACCTCTTTTACGTAATAACTTCTAAACTGGATATTTTAGTCGGCCATTCAGGACAGATTCTTGCAGAGGTCATCAGCACAATTATAAAAATACTTAATTTGACAGTGATTGTATGTCATCTTGGCGGTCCATTCTCAGCTGTTTTTCCGAAAAAGAAAAACAATTAATGATAGTCATGTGATGTATGTTATCAGATTTTAATGGTCTTACAATATTAAGGTCGTCGAGATTGGCCAGGCTGCCTGTTCGGCAAAGATTAAACCAAACCCTGGCAGAGTAATTGCGGTTTTTCGGATTTTATGCGAATTAGGCTTGAGCCATGCCGTTAGCATGCTTGAGTTATGTTTTGTGTAGTTTAAGATTATTCAAACTCGAAGACCAAAGAACATAAACAGAAAACCTCACCGCCAACTTTTAAAAAAGCTCAGATTAAAATTCTTGCTTATCCTGGGTTAGCTTAATCAGGCTTTGGACATCCCGGCCCAGGAGCTCCGCTTTTAGGCTTGGCTAAATCTATATATTGTACAATATAGTAAGAAAGGTCATGTACCATATGAGTTCCCCATGTGTGATCCCGAATAACTGCAAAGCCGTCGAAATATCATAATAGTCCGCGATGATATTCAAGGCACCAATCAAACAAGGACTCTGAACAGTGAAAGTTTTACAGTGACCACACTGGACAATTGAACTTAGAATGCCTTTGATACCTATCAAATAAGAGTTTAAAGCACTTTTGATAACACGTGTGGGTGCAAATGTCCTTTCAGGAGAATAGTAATATTAACAATGACGAGGCCAAAGTTATTGCCTCCGGAGTCCAGAAGCGCCTCATGAGCATGTGATCTCAACTCATGTTTCAAAGGTGGTCTTTGCAACATAAACAGGATTTAAGAAGAGTATATAAAAGGGGATACGAATTCTCGAATTCATCACTTTTTACCAGAATGCACTGCGTCACTTTTTACCAGAGTGCATTTATCATTATTATCATTATTTTTATTAAAATTCAAATTTAACAGATTTTTAAATTTACACAACCCGCATATAGTATCGCTAATCGAGGCGGGCTGTGTAACTTACAATAAGATACATTACATTATAGTAAAATGCAGAAAAAAAAAATATATATATATAGATATATCATTATTAAGATCAGTTAAGCAAATAAATAGAATAAATAGGTATACACTAATATTCACAAATAGCTAGGATTTACATGAGATGAGAAAGGACCTATATTAAGTCATAGACCAAAGAAATTAATAATAATGGCTATTAGAGTTTGATTAATGATAATTAGTTATTTTTAACATTAGCGTAGAGACATCAACATAATCATCCTCATTACCAAGTATCGCAAGTA
Organism: Micromussa lordhowensis; assembly: GCA_964020085.1. Taxonomy (NCBI): domain Eukaryota; kingdom Metazoa; phylum Cnidaria; class Anthozoa; order Scleractinia; family Lobophylliidae; genus Micromussa; species Micromussa lordhowensis. The sequence continues at coordinate 30,982,502 of OZ026597.1, forward strand.
AAAATTGATGAATTTTATTTTTGAAAGGTTGTTTCCTAAGTTTACGCAGGCCAGGCTTCAGGCAATTCCACAATTTAGCTCCGAAAATGGAAAATGAATTAAGCTGAATTCTCAGTCTTGATTTATTAATATATAAATTACCAGCATCAGAAAATCTAGTGTTATATGTATGAAGGTCAGATAAACAAGTAGAAAGATCACAGATATTCTGAGGCGCAGAATTGGTAGATATGTCGTGCATAAGGGAGCATACTGTTTCAAAATAAAGCATATTGAGGGGTAAGACATTAGCAGAGACACATAAAGGAATAGCATGAGATCTGTTACCAGCAAAGAACATAAGCCGAAGAGCTCGTTTTTGTAAGATAAAGACTTTCCTCAGATAGACCTGTGCAGCTTGTCCCCAAGCAGCAATTCCGTAATGTGAATATGGGAAAATCAGAGAACGGTAAACTTGGATTAAAGTATTCAGATGGACAGAGTGCCTTAATAATCGTGATATAATTCCAACAACCCTGCTAATTTTAGAGGCGATGTAGTCGATATGATATTTCCAAGTTAAGTTTTTATCGATGAGCACACCCAGGAACTTTACGTAATCTTTGCATTCAAGAAAAGTATCACTATTTGAGGCATTATTGTATATCCTTATATTAATTTGATAACTAAGCTTCTTTTGTGATGGTCTGAAGATGACAAAATTGGACTTTTTTGCATTTATGGTCAGCTTATTAGCATTCAACCAGTCACAGACTTTCTGCAGTTCGATGTTGATTACACTTTCTAATGACTTCAAATCCTTGTCAGCATACAGCAGGTTTGTATCATCAGCAAATTCGCTACTTGCACATGACCCATAATCCCTTGCGTTTTTGGGGGTAACGAGTAGAAGAAATGTATAGTATCATGACAAAAATTAGTTTGGTGAGCTCGCAAAACCAGCTACTAATGCTTAAAAATGCACCAGAATTTACCAAAATCATGATAGGAAAAATTTGTACTAGTTTATAACTAAATGTAGAGACTTTTTTTGTCCATACATCGTCTTGTAATTTTACAGACGATGTATGGACAAAACAATATTCTCTACATTTAGTTATAAACTAGTACAAATTTCTCATATCGTGATTTTGGTAAATTCTGGTGCATTTTTAAGCATTAGTAGCTGGTTTTGCGAGCTCACCGAACTAATTTTTGTCATGCATGATACCATACATTTCTTCTACTGGTTACCCCCCAAAACGCAAGGGATTATGGGTCATGTGCAAGTAGCGAATAGATATAAAGAAAGCTTCTTAGAAGAATTATAAATATCATTAATATAAATCAAGAAAAGTAGAGGGCCTAGAACAGAGCCTTGTGGGACCCCTGTTAGCACATTTCTTTTAGATGATATTTGTTTATCGTGTTGTTCGTGGCATTGCGCCACGAACACCACGAAGATGTCACACCGTCGAGCCGTCGTCTTAATTCGCGTAGATTTTAGTGAGAAAGATTAGTGGTTTGTTTTGCTCTGATTTACCTGTGAAACGATGTGTCCTTAATGCAGTAAGTTAAAGTTTGTAAATGTGGATGATTAATTGTGACAACTTAATTTAAACTTCTTCATTTCTTATCAGATCTTAGCAGTCTCGCCTCCTTGGTCCAATTCGTAAATGAAGAGAAATCGTCGTTACTAAAGCTCGTAGAGAAAACGAAAACCGTGCAACACGCTAATTTCATACTATGCTGCGATCTATTCATCCAAACATGAATTTAAGCTGAAGAGTTAGCATTTTCACACATCGCCATGGACGCGTCCTCGGCACAGTCTGTCAACATTCTAGAGACATTTAATGCGTACCAGTACAGAATTTAGAAGTTAGATTTCTGCTTCTACAATTTCCACATCTATCGATTTTCGCGATCTGATAAAGGGGAGGTTGATGTGTATCCTTTTTTGTCCAAACATAGTTCAGATCACTATGTGCTTTTTTGTCACGATCCCTTTACACAACTCGCCATCGATGCGTCATCATGCATGAAGTTGATGCATACAAGGACAAATCTTAAGTTACACAGCACAATGTGACACTACTTTGAGAAATAAAAGTTACTGTAAGTCTTGGAACGCGCAAATAGATAAATCTTTGCGTAAAATATGTCACTATCAACAGAATGTGCGGCCGCAGCATTGCTATCTTTAAGATACCCTAGTGATAGCAATAATCGATTAGTACGTAATAAACAACCTGACCATTGCCTGTATGCTTGAAGGCTTTATATCGTTGTTTTTCCTCATTAGGGAATTAATATAACATATAAAAGCCGTATGAAATCTCGAACTGAGAGTTATATGTCCCGTGTAAACTATGCCGGAGAAATTTGAAAACGCAACAATTGCCGGTCACTTTGGATTTGTCTTTGACGAAAAGTCGGGCAAGGAAATCACATGACTATCGTGACGTCATCGTTTTCGGAAAATGTTTTCCGTCCACACTAAAACGCAAAGCTGGCGTTTTCAAATTCCTCCAGTTTGAGTTCGAAAAGCTTCATTTTCATCACGGATAAGTGTGGACGCCTGTAAGGACTGGAAGCCAAACCGTAGAAATAAAGCTGCGTTTTTAAATTTCTCCGGCCTAGTGTGGACGGGGCTATGATTAACCCAAAGAAAATTAAAGAAACCGAAAGCGTTCTATACTGCCTACGATTTAAAATATATTTCTGAAATTCGGCTATAAAACACATCTTGTAAACTGAAAGCATTGGAACTATGGATTTGGTTAAAATAGCATTAGTGGCGTCATTTACTGAACATGCAATAAGCTACGGTGAAACTTATACTGAAAATTATACTGTACCGTAAACTGAGTAACCCCCCCCCCCCCCCGGTTATTGGCCCATCTACCTTAAAACCAAAACTACATTCGGCTATTATATAATAACCAAATCAATGCGCGCGCTCTGATTGCTCAATCAGCTAAGGGTTATTGTGCCGGTAAACCCATGGGAAAATCGCACGTCTTCTGAATTATTATATAAAAGCAATAGACCACAAGTTTCTATGGGATTTAGGCTGATAAACCACTTGGGATGTTGGTAGAACACTCGAAGGATTCGTAAACCACTCGCCTGCGGCTCGTGATTTACAAATTCTTCTCGTGTTCTACCAACATCCCGCGTGGTTTATCAGCCTATACTGACCATAGAAACTTGTGGTCTATTGCTTAATAAGCCCTCCTGAATATAACACAATCATATAAGCCCGCCTCTCGCTTTGCTTGTTTTGAATTTGTTTTATTATGAAGTTTTAAAGCTGAACTACCAGTAAAAGAAAAGCCTATTTCAATCAACATGGGCCTCTAGCACATACAAGTCTTATTGTCAAGCTGATTGTGTCTGTTTTCATTGCTATCGAAATAACATTTTCTAACTTCCTATCTATATATCATACATATGCAGGTGGATTCCTTAACTTTCCTCTGCAAATAAGTCTTTTTTTTTCTATTTTGACGTCTCTCTTCAAACACGCGTAGACCAAAGGATTCACTGAGGAGTTCAGAACCAGGCCCCGGTTGTTCGATAGCCGATTAGCGCTAACCCTCGATTAAATCGTCCTAATCCACGGAATAAATTTATCCTTTGATTAAATTCTGTTCCTCGAAGCTCGATTAGCTCTATCCAAGGGTTAAACTAAGGGTTAAATTTAACACACCTAGCGAGGTGGATTAACTCGCTAATCGTGGATTAAAAAGCAGACAAACAAATCAAAATGGCGGATTTACAGTTTGTTGATTTTGCCTTAATGGCGGGCCAGGTAAGGAAAGAAAATCAATTCAGGCTACTTGAAGTCTTTTCCAGCATAGATGTTAACTATTCCCTCACGGACAAGGCATTCCGCGTCCGGTTTTCCCGCGTTTTTGCACAACACGGACCAACCGCTGTTCGGCGATCCGCGAAATGTTTTACACGAGGGCGAAGCAAGAAATTTCAACATTTCTACTCTCAGAGGTAGAAATCGTCGCTTACTAGCCGCTGTAAGGTAAAAGGAAAGATCAGTGGGAGAATTAAAGGCTTTTTTGGCTTGATAAAGGCGAGTATTTTATGGATAAAATATTGTTAAAGTTTCATTTACTGTTGACTTTGCATACTCTTCAAAACGTTGTTTATATCATTCGGCAGAATTAACATATAAAGCTTAATCAATCTCCGCTTTCTTTGCTTAGTTCATGGCTTTCCTCTTTTCTAGAATTTTTTCCTAGCCAAAGTTACTTTATACTGAAGCCCATGCGAATAAAGGCTATTTTAATTTTCTAAATTACGAAGAAGTAAGGTTGAAAATTAGGCCAGTGAGCGTTTTCAAGAGCTCGTGCACTGATTTTCCGCCTAGCGTTTAACAACTCCAATTTTAAATTAATCATTTCTATTGGTCCTTATAGTAGTTGAGATATAAAAATTGGGCTTTCTTTTCACTCAACAATAAGTTCGTATCAATTTCAGTTGTAGGAGCCGTCATAATTTTCCCTTCTCTCCCCTAATGCTACACCATTTTCTCCCTCCACAGACCGGTTTTACCGGCTTAATCTGAGTTTAATCGAAGGATAGTTAATCGAAGATTAAATCTGTTTTCAGGAACACCATTTTATCCCCTGATTAGTTATCCCGGGAATAAGAAATTAAACCGCGAAATAAGCGCCAACCTCGGGTTATTTTAATCGGCTTTCGAACAACCGGGGCCTGAAGTAAAGTGAGGATCTGGCTAGCGTGAACCGACACACAGCCTGAAAACGTAATACACAGAACTATGAAGTAATTTACGACTACGTAGCATCCCAGGAAAAACAGTACTAAAGTAACTATGAAGCGGGCTGTGTTGCGCTTCTTGCGTTTGCTTCGCGCCGGAGTTTCGGCCTCCATTGGCGAATGATTATACTGAATCTGCCGTTCTATGGCAGATTGTTGGTGTGATTGCGCACGAGCAGCGACTAGGATACGAACAACATGATAAGACAGTAGCACGCAGCATGTTATGTCAAACGCAGACACGCCTGTTGCTCTTAAAATCTTCAGAGCAGTTTTGGACTCTGTAGCGTAAATTCCCACCAAAAGTGACAACGAGATTGCAAAGGGAATCAACCAGGCTATCAAGATCACCATTCCAGGGCGTCTCTTTGTCGTTGAGTTATTGTAGTTGAAAGGATGAACGATGGCGATGTAACGATCCCAAGTCAAGGTGCAAAGATTTGTGACTGAAGAGTGGAGGAAAAACCAGAAGAATGCCATGTACACTCTGAGGTTACACGCCTTCGAGTTATCACAAACATAACTCGATGGAAAAACGACGATTCCGACTCCAAATTCGGCCACTGCCAAGGAGAGGACGAACCAGTTGGCCGGGGAATGAAGGTGGCGATTTTTGGCAACAAGAAAAACTACAAAGCCGTTTCCTGTCGATGTTACGACTGAAAGTATCCAGCCGAAAACTGCAAGCCAGTTCTGTACCATCAGAGTCTGTGGCGGTTCGTAAAATGGATGTTGTCACTTGCTCGTTTGCATGGAAGAACAACTCATTTTTGTTTTGTTTTTCATCGCTAAGTCGTGTGAAAGGATCTGAAATTTCCTACCAGTTTTTCACACTGGGTGCAAAGTTTACATGTCGTTTATGCCTTCTTCTTGTGCTTTCGCTGCTAATCAAAAAGAAAAAGGGAGTTTTAAAAAAAGGGAAACCATGATCAATAATTAAAAACAACAACAGTAGCTTTAAATTAAAGTTCATTATCATAAATATTCCGTATTCGTTATTTCGATAATATATAATTTTCAGAAAGATCCAGTACTGAATTCAAAACGGCTTTGAAATTATCATCTGACTTTGAAATGCATACCCAGGGCGCCAGCTGAGACAATAAAAGAATATATATCATTTACACAACAACGGGACAAGACAAAGGCGCTCAAAAATAGAGCCAAGAAACACTAATTGAGTTAGCTTTTCGTTTTGATTAATCTTTCGCTCTACTAGCCTTTAAAGCTCAGATGAAGTCTGTAGGTAAGATCTCCCCGAGATATTGAACACTTGTAATTCCACAAATATCATAAAAGAACTTTAAGATCTAAAATCTACTCACGAATACTTCAGTGGTAATTTCGTTGCAAAGATGAAAAACAAACCGCCTGTTCAAAGACAGTTCTTGCGGCGCCATTTTTGTCAGATTTGTTAACATGTCACTACTATATATTTCACAAATGTTTGTCGGGTATTTTGAACGCCGGGGAGATTTTTAAAATATATGTCTCCGGCCTTATCTTTACACTCGGCAAGTTGGTCTCCAAATAGCAAGCCATGTAATTATTGACACCAACAAAAAATCATGCAATTTAACGGATGAGAGCTTGTTATCAGTAAGCACTTAAAGGAATTCTCCACTCTTAAAGCAAAAGGATGTTAACTTGTAGGAAATACTGTCTTAAGTCAAATTTCGGTTTAACGGCCCAGCGATGAGGAATCAGCGTCAGAAAAACAGGGTTTACCTATCACCTATATTTGCTTTTGGGTTTCCTGCGCGCCGCCATCTTGGATTACATGACGTCATTTGTTTGCTAAATTGTTTCACACAAAAGATGCTCTGCTTCCTAACAATAGCGGCAACCAAATGACGTCACAAAATCCACGATGGTGGTGCGCGGGAAATTTAAAAGCGAAACTAGGCAATGACCTTAACTCAATTTTTGTTACTCTTGAACATTATTTTCACCTTGTCCAGAAAAATTTCAGATAGTCATTACTTCAAACATTTTAAAGCCAACTTGTTGTAAGAGTGGAGGTTCCCTTTAATGATTAGCCTCAAGGGAAACAATTAGTTTTGTTTTCCTGAGACCCTGGACCCTCAAGGGCCGTGAGGAAAGAAAACTCACTGTTTCCCGAGGGGCCAGCTTCAAGTGTTTAGTTATACCTCCCGACTCAAAAAGAGAAAAAAACTGCGAAAAAAAATTGATTCGCTTGACGCCCCTGCATACAGTGGCTGAACTCGAAATAACGAGCGGCTGTCAAAACTGAGCTGTCATATCCAAACAACACGATAATAATCTTTTTCTTCGCAGCTAACAAAAAATTTAGACAGTACTAAAGTTTCTTTGGCTTCTTCTAATGCTTAGCTTTTAGCTCGAGAATTCTGGGTTTGATTTGTCGAGGAACAGCATATTCTGTTGTAAGTTGCACAACTATTTTCTTACCTGGCGACAGCGATCGAAAAGCGAGTTGCCGAACGCGGGCGACCCATTTTTGGCGCCAAATTAAAAGCTTGGAAACACAAAACGTTCAAAGTTTCTTTTTTGTTAATCTCAGTGATATGTTTTGTGATTATAAATCCCTTTTTTGAATAATGAATGCCCTCTCTAATGAGAAAAGTTGCCGTACTTCCAGTACTTCAATGGCTTTTTGACATCAGGCCGACTGGCACACAAATTTGCCGCAGTTTCAAGGTGAACGACCTGGTCACATGCGAGTCGAAAGTTCAAGTTGTTGTTTCGGTAGGGAGTAAGATAGTTTTGTTCGCCCTTTGGAGTTAGTGAGTTTTGACACGTGACACATTTTCTTCCAATCAGGAAACGTATTTGAGTTGGGAGGTATGCCTTTTGAAGCTTACCTCTGGTCAAAAAATCCTTACCACATCTCTTCGTCTACCTCAAGTTTCAATTAAAGCTAGTCGTTTTATTTGTCGACGCTTATGAATTTTAAACTTTTATACTTATTTTCAGGATTTCACGCAGATCTATGCAGATTTGTCAAACCGCCGCGGCTGCGTGCCGTTATAATTATGAGTGGTTATAAAAGGGCGCTTTCCATTGAACGAAAACTGTTGTTTGAATTTCCGGAAATGTTCTGTGACGAATGAAACGGCATTTTGCGAAATTTCCGGAAAAGAAGACAACCTCGCTAGGTATGCCCAAATTTTCAGAAAAATGGAGTACCGGGAACTTTTGCACGATTTCCTCCCTGAATTCCCGGAATTTTGTGTTGAATGGTTTTCTTTTCGGAAATTCTCGATCGGTTATAATTTTGTCACGCATGGCCGCTCTCACACTCAAGCTCACCAGGCTCAGAACCCGACTCTTGTGTAGAAACCTGATTACTGTAAAACCCCTACTTTTCAGCCTTCCTCCTTTAACCCTTTGGCGCCCAAGGAGCCATATAAGGGCACTTAATGGTCGTGCTCTTTGTACTACTTGTGACGTCATCAATTTAAGCTGCAGATGGTAGAGCTAGGATAGGTCTATCCGCACAACAGTCGGTTTTGGATATCGACGGCATTCTGACGTAGCAAATTAAAAAAACAACGTTATCAGTTTTGGTGCAAAAATGGTCGAAAAATGGTCCATTATACCTATAATTGATCAAGGCTTTGTCAAATAATTAACACCCAACTATTTACGGCAGCCAGAAAGAATACGAAACGCAAAAGGTAGCGAGAATAAAAGGGCCGAGAAAAAGGAAAGGAAAGGGGCAAGAAAAAAATCTGGAACGGGCAATTTTTGTACTTAATCTTTGGGAAATCTATCGGTTTGGTCAAAAAATAGCTTTTTCAACAAACCTATGGCCCATTTAGCGACATGGCAGCCAAAAAACACTGATTTAACGGTTCAAAACGGGTTAAAATAATTGTAAAACTCTCGAACATTATTTACTAACTGGCCTGTCCCGACATATTCTCGAGTCTTTTTAAGAATTTTCTGCGTGCTGCCTATTTGACCTTATTGGTCACCAGTTTTAATATAGAGATACCATGCACCAGATTCCTCTCTCGTAACTGCCATTGCCACCGTTCTTGATTTTCGTAATTTCACGAGTGTCTTATTATTTTATTATGCTAGATTTTGCTTAGAACATGTAGAAGGGGTTGTGCCTCGCATGGGTTGCAGGTCCTGTTCGCGCTAACCTCTTAGGCCTCTGTTAAAATACTTATATTTTATATTCAATATTGTGATTTTTTTAAATTGACTATTATCTATTATATAATGACCTATAAAGCTGAAAGATTAATGAAAAGGGGCTAACAGCTCTTCAAATTCTTTTAAAGGCTGCTTGGAAATAAGTCTGCACCTCAGTATTGAATCTAATAAGGTGATATCAGGATTATTTTGGCTGGGTGTCGTCCCTCCAATAAGCTTATTATTTGTAACTTAATGTCTTTCAAAGAGCGTAAAAAAAGGATTCACTGCAGGGTTCGTTTACAGTAAAGTAAACTTCATGACCTGGCCAGCTTTCTCAGGTATACTACACGAAAGCGTAAACAGAAGATTAAGCAATTTACAGCTGTCGGACTTCATCCAAAGAAGAAACTAACTGCAGCAGCTATACAGCGAGGGGGGCTGTGCTTGATAGTGCATCTCAGAGAAGTTGTGTATTCGAGTGGTTAAACTGACGAACCTGTCGTTCTATCTCAGATTCCAGACTGTGCACGTGCAACAACCAAGATACGAATTACGGCATAGAAAAACAGCCCGCAGGATACTAATTCCCCATTCACGCCAACTAAACTAGTTTAACTAAATCAAGTCTGAGTGTTTTCAAATTTGTCGATTACACTTTGCAGTCATTTCGAGAAAACAAATTTCAAACCACCTTGCTAACATATGTTAACAGGTTTTTACCTCGTTCATTTGTGGGGTGTGTATGGTCAGTGAGAAGCTAAACTTTAACCTTGTTTAGTTAAACCACTTTAAACATGTTTAACAGGTTGGTGTGAATGGGGTATAAGTCGTCGAAACGCCGGTTACTCGTAAAACTTTCAGAGCAGTTTTGGAAGTTGTGACGTAGATTCCCACGAAATGTGACAAGGAGATCGCAAAGGGGATCAACCATGCTATCAAGATAATGTCAGTCATGCATGGTACTGAGTTCAATGAAGGTAAATTAAAAATAACAAACTCAGGATGCAACACTTTTTGCGGGTTGTAATGATATAGATTTAAAATTTAGAAGTTCTAAAAGAAAAAAAGCGTACTTGTAAACTTGTACTTTCAGTGTGGATTGCATGAAATGATGATGTTTCATTGCGGAATTTTTAAAAGCGTGAAGTGAGACGTCATCATTCAGCATTAGGTGAGCATCCATGGGGCCATCGCAGATAGCTAGATTACAGTTGTAAAATAAGTAAATAAGTGAGTAATCTTTATTAACGTGGTCGAAAAGACATCTAGCTCGTTACAAATCGCTTCGTTTTCAGGTGTTACTACAAAACAAACAAACAGCGTTTCAGACGTAGCGGGACAGAATTGCGTGTGTTACCAAGGCGTAGATTAAGTCGCTTTCTTCAGGTTCGGTTTGATACAATTTAGCTTGCAGTTTAAAATATTGTGACCACTGAGTGCTTAACAAGCAGCTCTATCTATTACAAATGTTGACTTGCAACTGAATAGATGAAAGATGCGGAGAAACATATGAAGAAATGATTGATCATCGCAGTTATATACACAACTTAAGAAGTTGCGAAATTGAAGCCTGAAAAAACCTGACTTCATTGGTTTTCCCCAAAAAATATATACTATTATCATGCGAAACTAGGCGCCCACAGGTCGAAAAACGTAAAATATGAAATTTTCTAAGGTTTCTTTGTTCGTGCAAATTGGCAAAATTGGACACCATTATATTAAAAGTGTCAGCGTATGTGCTCCGTAAATCAAGCAGTTCGTAAACAAACTACTATTTCCGAGATCCCAAAACTGAGAAACAAATTCAGTCGTTGTTGTTGGTTTTCCTTTGGCGTAAGGCTTCTTAAAAAAAAATTGAATCACTAAAACTGTATTAAGATTATCAAACAATTGAAATACGAAACTTTCCCAAGCATACCTTAAATTATCTCGGGCGGGCGAGGTGACTCAGGCGTCCACACGTGTCTTGTATACTTCTCTGACTTTTTTTCTCTAAATCTTTGAAATATTATTTGTTTAGTAGCTTCTCTCGATGTAGGCACGGTTAGCCCTTGGGCAACGTTTTAAGATAATTTCTTCAAATACTTTCAACTGGTTCTTGACAAAATTCGTCAACTTCCCAAACAATACATTATTGTTATGCTGGGAGACTTTAATGCTCATTACGATGTTGCAAATCCATCAGGGAATAGTGATGTAGGTGGAAAATTAAATTCATTTTTAGAAAGTAATAATTTGGCGCAGTTGATAGCAGAGCCAACACGTGTTACCTTTAACAGTTCGACAATGTTAGATTTGGTTATCACAAACTGTCCGGAGCGTTTTAGTGCTTCTGGAACTTTAAGTCCTCCATCCAATTGTGATCACTCTGTCATCTTCGCAAGTATGAATCTTTTCACTCACAGAAGTCGTTCGTACAAAAGGCACGTATGGAATTTCAATAACGTTAACATTACAGATTTGAATTGGGAACTATCGCAGTTTGACTGGTTTTCTCTGTGTGAAAACACTAATGATATTGATGAAACCTACTCATACTGGTATAGCTATTTCCGTTCAGTTATTGAGAAGTATATCCCATTGAAAACGGTTACAATACGGCCTAACGACAAACCTTGGATGGATAGTAAAGTGCGCCTTGCAATTAGGAGGCGGGACCGCCTGCTCCGAATTCATAATTTACGTCCATCTCCAGCAGTTACGTGGGGAAACTACCGGGAAAACTACCGGGCTCAACGTAACACTGTAACCTCTCTCATACGTTTTGCTAAAAAATCATTCATGAAAGTGCTAATAAGGAACTGAGTAATCCAGATATCAACTGAAAGAAGTGGTGGTCAATCGTTAATAGGGTATGTGGTCGAGAAAATTCTTCATCTATTCCACCCATAGTGGAAAACGAAGTGCCCATTTTTGATTCAAAGGAAAAAGCGCGCATTTTTAACGAATATTTTGTGTTGCAGACTGAGCTTCCAGTTGCCAATGTCATTCCTCCTGTTATCCAGCCCTATCAAACACAGCGATTGTTATCCAGTATTATTGCTACAGAAGAGCAGGTGCTTGAACTCATGAAGGGTGTTGATATCTCTAAGGCATGTGGCCATGATGGAATTGGTAATAAGATTATTAAGTTATGCAGTGAGGGTTTTCATGTTTACTTTACTCATTTTATTAATTTGTCTCTCTCACTTGGTCAATACCCGAGCGAATGGAAGTTTGCAAATGTTATTCCTCTATTTAAAAATGACAACTGTCAACTCAAAGAGAATTACCGTCCTGTTTCTCTGCTGCCAAGTTTTTCCAAGATCTGCGAAAGAGTTGTGTTCTCTCATTTGTATAATTTTTTGATGGAAATTGGCTTTCTTTATAAATTCCAGTCGGGTTTTAGGCCTGGTGACTCAACAATCAACCAACTGATTTTTCTTGTTCACAAGATTTACGAAGCCTTTGAGGGCGGCAAAGAGGTACGAGTTGTCTTCCTAGATATAAGCAAAGCATTTGATAAGGTGTGGCAAGCTGGTTTGTTGCGTAAGTTAGAGGCTCTAGGTATACAATCGCCGTTCAATCAATCAATCAATAAGGTTTATTGTGAAAATACACTTAGCTACAACAATGGCGTGCCTTCACAGATGAGACCAAGTTAGAGTCTGTGAAAGCAACGCAGCTAATTTACGGGTATTCCACAAACACAATGAAATTAAAAGTTAGAGTTAAATGTAAAATATTCCATAATTAAAAAAAAAATTATAACGATAAAATCTTCATTCTTAATCTTAGTTAATATATCTCACATCTAAATACATGCTAAATGCGATTTAAAAAAAAAGCATTAAAGTTATTCTTGGGTTTCACGTGACGTCACAAGCTTTGTTCAAATCAGTGTCCGCCATGTTGGTGTCCCTCGGGTGTCAAATTTATGGCCATTTCTACAGTGAAGCTTTTCTGTTATCGGTCAGTTATTTTGCGAACTACATGAATGTCCAGAAAGAAAAAGCGATAAAAGTACCGGGCATTCATCTAAAGGTATCCCAGTCAGCTCTCTGAGTATGCCAAAAGCTTAGAGAGTCGAGTAAAGGAAATTTATTCGCTGTGGCTAAATGACCGGCAGCCGGTCAAAGTTTTAAAACCTCTAAATGACCGGCAGTGTGATATTTTTCTCAAATTTTAAAGAATGGAAGGAATCCATCCAATTCAAACTATCATATGCTGATTAAGAACTGCCAAGCGATCTAGAAGAGCTGTATAGATCGCAAGTATAACGCTTGGTTTACGCTCGGCTCAGAGAGCGAGACCATTGTTTGTGACACTTGAGATTTTTTTCGGGTCAACTGCGGCCACGGTTTTCAATTCACTAAATGACCGGCAGTCAGATATTTTTCTCAAATTTTAAGGAATCGAAGGAACCCATCCAATTCAAACTATCATATGGATGCAAAAGCTGGACTGGTTGGCTCACATAGTGCGAGTGTTTTATTTTATTTGGACGCAACTACACGAATTCATGAAAAGCTCGCTTGCACGAAGGTAAAATGCTTATGGATTTTTGCCGACATATGTCAATGAAGTGCCATATGCGAGGGCTAAGGGCGTCGGTTTTTCATCGGCTAACAAGCTCTGGTCAAAGAAAAGCTCGACCAGAAAATTGAGGATAGCCGCAAGCCTCGAAGCATAAAGCAGCTTCTAGTTCTAGGACTGCATCGGCCGGCGCATCAGCGCGCATCGGCCCCTTCGAAAGACGAAATGTATCAGCTTTATGCCAAACTCGACCAGTGCAAAATTAAAGCAGTAGCTTTACGTTTAATCGATCCTTTTGCTGACCAATTTATCGACCAAAGAAGCTCTGTTCCGATAGTTTCAGATCATTCAGAGCGAAGTATTTGCTACAAACTCGTTCACTCTCTAACACTCTCTAACACTCTCTAGTCTCTTGTTTGTAGCGTCGCCGCGACTCACCGCAGAAATCCACTCGTTTCTCCTCCTAATAGTACGTTCCTACTGTTCTTCCCCCTGATTTGTAATAATCTCAAGTATACGAAACAACCCTTAGCCTTTATGCTTTCCACTTTTCCTCGAACAGCCAACAACAACGCATA
>OZ026597.1:30999004-31011504 GCA_964020085.1 Micromussa lordhowensis
CTGTCCATCTTAGAAATGTCGTCAGGTAGTTTGTATTTACGGTATTCAGTATTTCGTTCCATGATTATTTACGTGACAGGGTCTTGCAATTAAGATCAACCGAAATTAGATTTCTATTATTTTAAATTGTAAGTATTTTGGTCTTGTCAGTACATATAACAATCAATTACACGAGCGGGCAAAGGCTCTTTAAAAAGAGGCTTTTTAATGACTTCTCTTTTTTTAATTTCCTGTGAAAATGTTCTATTAACATCTTGTAGATAAAGAAAATGATAATTGCTGTGGACTTAGCTCCAAATAGTCATTTTCCTTTCCTTTGTTGTGAAAATTTTAATGTAGCGTCATGGAGTTTGTAAAACAAGGGACAAGCTAAATATCTCTTACATGTAAAATGGACGACTTCGACTAATTGATTCCTCTTATTTCCAATGATTCTTTGAATACAGTCGGAAAGATGAACTTACCTCTAGCTAAGTATTGGGCATTAATACTTCGTTTGGGGTCGTGTTAAATGTTCAGCTTGCGGACAGATCATTTCTTCCCTCGCACTATACAGTTTCTTGGAGTGAACTCTCATGTTACGAGCTAATTTTCAACAACTAACTAATAGAGTTTTTAAGCAAGCCATCATCGAACTGGGACTCAAACCTTTTTTATGCTGTTTAATAAATTTTTGGATTTGTGGAGGCTCTCCCTTAGAATTGGGAGAGGCTGAATTTGTGCGGCCGGTCAAGAAATCTAGCGCCCAGTGAGTTTCGACACCGCCGACCGTGAGGTTTTCTTTCATCTTCTTAACTCGTTACATAAGAGTTTAGTTGTAGAATTATCTTACATTATACAGAGATCTGAAATTGTAAAATTTCGTATAAAAAACCGTCACAGGAGAAATGAAGACCAAATTGCCAACACATACATGTATGATAACAGAATATAGGTATCAAAGCCACAAAAATTACTATTTGCTTTTCGGAAGCAAAACCGAACAATTTTCTTCCGCTTGTTTGACACCACCGGCTGTTATTAAGCGAAGGCTCGCATGGGTTCTGTTTAAAAAAAGACCATCACAAGTGTGCTAATGAAAAAAATATATATTAGATTTGAGATCAAACGATCATTATAACAACTGTTATATTCGACGATAAAAATTTATTGTTCTCTTTAAACGTTGAACTGATTCCTTTGAAATTTCCACGTTTGCTTTTACTTTTCGAGCCTTGTTCAGTTGGATGTGTACCTTGAAATCGAAGAGCTCCATTGCAAACGGTTCCACAGTTCACCGGTTTTAAAATGATCAATATTCCCTTTTTAGCAGTTAGTATTTCTTAGGGAAATTGTATGAGGAGGGAATCCCAATTGTATGAGGAGGGAATTATCGCCATTTTTGGTTGCCGCTGCTCAAGTTCTTTGATTTGAGGTCAGGGAGGTATTGTACTTGAAAGGGCGAACGATGGCGATGTAACGATCCCAAGTCAAGGAGCAGAGATTTGTAACCGAAGAGTGGAGAAAGAACCAGAAGAATGCCATGTACACCCTGGAGTTGCACGCCATCGAGTTACAAAAATAACTCGATGGGAAAACGGTAATTTCAACCCCAAAGTCGGCCACTGCCAAGGAAAGGACGAACCAGTTGGCCGATGAATGAAGGCGGCGTTTTTTTGACGACAAGAAAGATTACAAAGCCATTTCCTGCCTACTTTTACGCTTGAAAGTAACCAGCCGATTGAATTGAGTAAATTTTCCATTTGATGCGCACTCCTTCAACCAACTGTTACAGCTTATTTTAACACCTAGAGACGATTTGTGGAGTGCAGCAGCAAAGAAAGGAACCTGACTAACTGAGGCTCTGAAGTGCTTGTTGTGTGATGGGCAATATCAGTGTTTCCCGATTTCTTTCAAACTCGATGCCCATAATAGAATG
This sequence comes from Micromussa lordhowensis, assembly GCA_964020085.1. Classification (NCBI taxonomy): domain Eukaryota; kingdom Metazoa; phylum Cnidaria; class Anthozoa; order Scleractinia; family Lobophylliidae; genus Micromussa; species Micromussa lordhowensis. Next base: position 31,000,923 of record OZ026597.1, read on the forward strand.
AAATTTACAATTTTGGAGTCGGGCATGACGCCTAAATGTTTTTTCTTGTTTATTTTACGTTAATTGTATGTCAATTTTAATGATAGAAGCTGGAAGGCATTTGGTTGAAATTGACATACATCTACCTAGCTCTCAAACTGCTGTAGTGGGTCTTCGTCCCATGATCTTTTACGTGACAGGGTCTTACAGAGTGTTGAAATAAGATTTCTATTATCATAAATTTTAAGTATTTTGGTCTTGTCAGTACATATAACAATCAATTACACGCAAAGGCTCTTCAAATAGAGGCTTTTTAATGACTTCTCCGTTTTTGTAATTTCCTGTGAAATTGTTCTGATTAACATCTTGTAGATGGAGAAAATGATAATTGCTGTGGACATATTAAAAGTAAAAAATCCCGGTTCAAAATTGTGTATCAAATTTAATATACCTTTAGTTTAGTTAAAATTCCCGGTAGAAAAGAGATCCAATATGATGCTTAATCTGATCATTTTTTCGGAGGCAAAGCCGAACCATTTTCTTCCGCTTGTTTGTTACCACCGACTGTTGTTTAAGCGAAGTCTTGGGTTTTATTTAAAGAAAAGACCATCACAATATGCTAAATGGAAAAAAAAACATTGGATTTGAAATCAAACTATCATTATAACAAGTTTTATATTCGACGATAACATTTATTGTTCTCTTTAAACTTTGAAAATTCCTTTGAAGTTTCTAGTTCGCTTTTACTTTTCGAGCCTTGTTCAGTTTGATGTGTACCTTGAAATCCAAGAGCTCCATTGCAAAAGGGTCCAAAGTTCAGCGCGTTTAAAATGATCAATATTCCTTTTTTAGCAGTTAGTATTCCTTAGGGAAATTGTATGAGGAGGGAATTATCGCCATTTTTGGTTACCATTGCTCAAGTTCTTTTATTGCCCTAAATTTTGTTCACCGATGAAATCGTGATTGACTTTTAAAAAGAGACTACACATGTACGCATCACGGACCTATTTCTGCGCGTAGGCCGCTTCTACTTTCTTTCTACTTTCTTTGCTTTTCACTTTCCATTACTACTGACAATATTAGGCTGTTGGAAGAATGTTGACTTTCAAACATGTCCAATTTATTAATTGCTTTAATCCTCCGAAATTGCATAGTGATGTGACGTTCTACGCCATTAGTTAAATTTAAACACCTAGGGAAATATTTTCAAAGGCTTCACAATTTGTTCGGATATGAAAATCAAACGCAAACAGGTTACATAAAGAGAGACCAAAAGACACCCGACAAGTTTACTTTGTAAACGTTGTATTTCAATCAGGGACCTTCGCTTTTATTAAAAAAACATAGTGTGTGAACAGGCTCTCTAGTGGGGGAAATATTTTATCAATACTTAATAACAAAATAATATTATATATATGCGGATTGGTTTCTTTGTTTTCCTTTACAAATGAGTATTTTTATTGCTATCTTAATGTCACTCTTTAAAAATGCATAAACCAAAGGATTCACTGCGGAGTTCAGAACCAGGAGTACAACGAGGATCTCGCTAGCGTTATCAGGCACTTGGCAAGAAAACGTAAAGCACAGAACTAAACAACTTACAACCACGTAGCATCCCAAGAAGAATGCAACTAGCGCAATTATAAAGCGAGATGTGTTGTGCTTTCTACATCTGCGCAAATTTTCGGCGAATGCCGGCGGCGTGGATGAAGCGTGGGACGAGAGTTGTAGTTCTATTGCAAATTCTTCAGCTTCCTTGTGTGACTGTGCGCGTGCAACAACTAGGATACGAACAACGGCATAGAAGAGCAGCGTACAGGATACTATGTCAAAAGCAGACACGCCGGTTAATCTTAAAACTTTCAGAGCAGTGTTGGAGGTTGTGACGTACATTCCCACCGAAAGTGAGAGCGATATCGCAAAGGGTATCAACCATGCTATTAAGATAACCATTCCAGGGCGCCTCTCAGTTATGGAGGTAATGTATCTGAAAGGGTGAACGATGGCGATGTAACGATCCCAAGTTAAGGAGCATAGATTTGTGACCGAAGAGTGGAGAAAAAACCAGAAGAATGCAATGTACACCCTGGAGTTACACGCCATTGGGTAATGGCAAAAGTAACTTGATGGAAAAACGGCGATCCCTACACCAAAGTCGGCCACTGCCAAGGAAAGGACGAACCAGTTGGCTGCGGAATACAGTCGGCGATTTGTGGTGACGACAAAAATGACAAAGCCGTTACCTGCTGCTGTTACGATCGAAAGTAACCAGCCGATTGAATTAAGTAAGTTTTCCATCTCAGAAAGACCTATTTAACCTTTGATGTGTTGTAGGCCTGCAAAGACGAATCGCGCACGTATCCGATTTGGGTCGATTGCGAACTTTGCTTTTGATCGACGTGCGTGTAAGGCGTTGTTTTGCCACAAACATCAAACATCTGCTGATCTGTGAACACCAACTGTGAGGAAGTTCTCTCGAATAAGTTCAAAACTCAGTGTTAATGTTGCATAACAAAATTGCTTTCTTGGAATCCGCTTTCTTGGAATCACGTTCTTAGAAAAATTGCGCACGTATCCGATTTGGATCGATTGTGAACTTTGCTATTGATCGACGTGTGTATAAGCCGTTGTCAGTTTGCCACAAACATCAAACATCTGCTGATACAACTGACGTGAGTCACCAACTGTGAGGAAGCTCTCTCGACTTTGTTCACAACTCAGTGTTAATGTTTCATCACAAAATTGCTTTCTTGGAATCACTTTCTTAGACCAGTTTCCATTCTTGTTAGTGCGGATGACAATCCGATTGCCGGTATTTGAATAATAACAAAGGCGATGAATTGCAAAAACATAGTAACCCCGGAAATCATGCGTTTTTACCGCGGTTATAATGAATAATCGGCGAGCGACTTATAGTTCATATTGCCGGTACTAATCCATTGTAACTACGCAATGGCGTATCGTCCAGATAGCCGGCGTTCTTATAGCACCATAAAATTCGGGTTGTAACGGGGAAAATTTTTTTCAACCTGAAACGCTACTGGCTGGATAAACTGTATATTTAAATGCCTATTTTATTATCTGTTGAAAAAAGGTTTTATTTAAGTGTAACAAATTAAATATACCTTTAGTTTGGTTAAAATTCCTGGTAGAAAAGAGATCCAATATGATCTGATCATTTCAGTTATGTCTTTTGTCAAACGTTTTGGCAATGCGTTTGAGAAAGTCATGAACTGTAATTAGTCGACTTCACTGAACGATTTGATTTGATTACCGCGCGCTCGGCAGTAGTCGGAAGCTGCGAGGAGCCGCCGAAAATTTGACTGACGGTAGCGAGAAACGGATTTGTCGGTTGAGTTTTGAATGTTAGAGTCCGCATGTTATTGAAAGGCGCAGTAAAAAGCAAATTAAGTAGTTGCTATGTGAGAGTCTGATAATAGTAGAATGAAAGGTGTTAAAACATTTCAATCTCTGCTTTATTCGCTGATGATCGAATGTGAATTTTGATTATAAAAGAATCATCCCCGCCACAGGAAGGATTTCAGACTGAAACTTCCTCATCCACGCCACTTCAACCAATCTTATGTCGCGTTATTTACAAAAATATCTGTTTATTTTTTCGGATAAGATCTGTTGAAAAACAAAGCATAGAAGCTCATGCTTCTTAATAGAATACAAATAGATCTTTCGCTGATTTTTAATTTGCAGGTCTTGTCCTGTTGAAAGGTCGTCTGAAACGGCATATGTGTTATGCTGGCCTGATAACAGATGGGTAAAAAAATTACAACTATCTCTGGCACCAACTGCAAATATTTCATGTATCTCACTGCGGGTTACAAATTGTTGGCATAGTGTTTCATCATGTTTTATATCGGAACTTGGTGTAAATATTTGTTTGGAAATGTCCACACTTTGGAAGTTTCCCGCCCAAGTGGGTGAATCGACTCAATATTATTAATTAATATTGACACACTAAAGAATTTTTTCTTATTCTTCTGCTAATTACAGTAGATTTCTTGCTGTTCTGCTGCATTGAATTGAATTCTTAAGAAAAGGCTCGCTTTAATAAAAAGGCAAAAGGCGGCTGTGTTTTTTGTATCTAGGTAGGGGAGGTTTTCCAAGCAGTAAGCGCCCAATGGGTGCATTTCAATGTATTAATATTCTGACTTGGATCTTACTTTACGGGTAATAAAACAAAGGAATTGACTTCTCGACTCACCTCGCTGCAGGCATGAATGTTTTGTCTTATTTTATTCCCATAAGCCTAATACATCATTTAATACATCATTGAGCTATCTTCGTCACGTTTCCTAACATTTGTCGGAAACTGTTTCACGAATCACGTGTCTAACGTAACCATGTTTTAACATGCTGCTAGCTTCATTAAATGGAATTCTTGTTGTTTAGTTTTGCAAGGTCTAATTAATTATTCTTGTGAATATATTAGTTCAGGCGTGGATCCAGATCTAGAGTAGTTCAAGTGATCACTCAAATGTTTTCAAACCTGCGTTTATTATTTCTCAGGTTCTTTATTGTAGTTCAAGAAATCAATTATCCTTCTTGTTTTATTGTTTATTATGAAATAAAACAAAGAAAAAAGCTTCGCTATTCCGTCGATTTCACGGCAAACCCAGCCCTTCTCGAGCGAATTCTACGAGTCTCCATTCGCGCGCTTCCGTCCTTTGTCCAGACTTCCGAGAACAAGGTGAAAAAATTCGTAGACACGACCGGAAAAAATTTGTACGCAGTGGGTGGGATTAGGTGGTATATGGAAGATCTGCCCAGCGCTAGCGCATCAAAACACGAGGCATGAAAACGTAATGCATAGAACCAAGTAATTTAACACATCTACATCTAAATTTATTGAGTCGGTAAAAGCCCATAAAAACTATCCCACCAACTATATATATATGTATATACATGTAGTTAAAAATGACTATTGCATATAAATTCAACTAACTAAATAAATTAATAAACGAACAAAATAAAAACACTGAATAACGTATTTACATTCTAAGAAGAACACGACTAAAGCAATTATCAAGGGAGCTGTGCTGTGTTTCTGTCGTCTGCGAGGAATTGCCGCTCCGACCGACCTGTAGCTAAAATCAACCTGCCGTTCTATCGCAGAATCTTATCGTGATTTTGTACGTGTCACAACTAAAATACGAACAACAGCATAAAAGAACAGCGCGCAGCGTCTTATGTCAAAAACAGAAGCGCCGGTTAATCTTAAAACTTTGAGAGCAGTCAGTCACGGAGGTTGTGGTGTACATTCCAACGAATAGTGACAGCGAGATCACAAAGGGAATCGACCATGCTATCAAGATAACCATTCCAGGGCTTCTCTTTGTCATTGAGTTATCGTATTTGAAAGGATGAACGATGGCGATGTAACGATTCCAAGTCAAGGTGCAGAACTTTGTGACCGAAGAGTGGAGAAAAAACCGAGTGTACATGGCATTCTTCTGGCAGAAGAATGCCATGTACACTCGGGAGTTACACGTCAATGAGTAATTACAAAAAAGGTCCGCAGTGCGAATATGTCTGGCTTACAATTAGGATTACATTTATTGTATTGTAGTTACGATAACGTAAATGAGATGCTGCGGTATTGTAAATGTATTCATTAATTTTGCGAATGTTTGAGACTTATTTTTTTTTTTACTAGAGTGTAGGTATCTTTCAATTCAATCAATCCCATCAATCCATCAGTCGATCAATCTATCAATCAATCAATCAAAAAAATCAGTCAGTCAGTCATTCTATAAATCAATATTTCAGTTTCATTTATCCCCATATGCAAGTTTACTACATTAAAGCAGAATCATAACAGCTGTAAATTGGGTGGATTTCCAAGAAAGCCTAGCTCTTGTTATGAAGCCCGCCGATAATTAAGCCCGCCGATAATTAAGACTTGTTCCATGAGGGCACATTGGATATGAGATGATAAATGGACCATGAGGCACATAGCACCGATTTGGGCATAACCATTTTTTATCCCACAAGCATAAGTGGGATATCTAAAAGAGAATCTAAAAATGCCCCAAAAATCACACATTCACTTACCATATTTGTCAGCATGGTATGATTGCTGATATACCATGATCATGATGGCTAAGCCAATTAAAGCTCGAACTGAATTATCCAATGATTCAGTTCTTAATAGTACTGGTTATATTAATGAATTAAAAAATCAAACTAATTATACAAATCCAAACATCACACTAATGCATGGTTAATATATATTTTTACAAAATCATGCCTAAATCCCCAATACTAGATAATAAGCTTACCGTTCGAAAAAAAATGTTTATGATTGCTAAGTAGACAAATGCGAGTCAACTCTAATCTGGGAATTTATTTCACTTTTGAATATCTAAAACACATGTGTAAATGATTGTGCGTTAATGTTCATTTCCAAACTGAAGCGAAGATACGTACTTACTTTTTGAGAAGGCGGTCACCTTCTGTCTGTGATTTATGATTTTTTTCAAACTCGTTTGTAAGCGCCGCTGACTTTGAATTCGTGGTCGCCGAAGGAGAAATTTTAAACTTCCGAAAGTTACGTTCAAGCCACTGAATGTTGGCTTATAAAAGTATAATGGCTCCTGCACAGCCTGCACTGAACACATGCCAAGTCTATGTGGTGGCTTACGTAAGGAAAATAACTCCCGTGTTCCGGCTTGTATGAATACACCTGAAACGGGTTTCGTTAACCGTAGGAAATTACGAAGCTAGATTTTCGACACCTAAAATAAATGATAAAGTACGGAACGCAAAAACAAGCTCAAAATGAGAAACGAATTACTTTGAAAACTAAAAGCTAAGCACGGGATAAAATCTACGCCACGGCCAAAATGGCCAACTCGATTACTAACTGGAACCCAGTCTTCTCCGTGGACAACTTGACAAAGACTTAGCTCTCTTTGACAAATAAAGAAATAAATCTGACAATGACACAGTGAGGATTACACAGTGTAAGCCACACAAACATAACTCGATGGAAAAACGGCCATTCCGACCCCAAAGTCGGCCACTGCCAAGGAAATGATGAACCAGTTGGCCGAGCAATGAAGACGATGACTTTTGGCCACTTTCCTGTTGCTCTTGCATTTGAAAGTAACCAGCCTGAAATGACGAACCAGTTCGTCATTTCAACCAAGGGCAACACTACTTATTGCTTTAGCTGTTCCGAGGATACTTGTTTGGTGATTTTGATGGCCAGTATGCCAGAAAGACGGCCAAAAATGGTTATTGTTGACTGCTTCCTCTGAAAAGAGTCATTATTGGGTGGTGTTTTCTGCCAACAGACTAGCTGACAGCTGCTTTATGCCAAGTCAGGAGTTTAAAAATCTCCAACTCTGTATACCTTAAGTTCGATTTTATTTAGATATTTTGTTGTGTAAATTGGTTAGGTTAAAAATAACTTCGTTCCTTTGTTTTAATTATTATTTAACAGCAGAAACTGACGATTATGCCTTTAAACTGTTAAAAGATCGGGAAATGAACAAGAAAAGTAGGACAACTATCGCAAAGTTAAAAAACGTAACTAACAGGAAAATCAGGGCGGCTGAGGCTTTGATTTACAAGAAACTAACGGAATCCGCTCAGGGCCCAAAAGAGATGTGGCGCACATTGAATTCAGTTTCGGGAAATAAGAAAGACGAAAACCTTGACATTTCAAGTGCAAGATGGGGAACGTATCATATCAGAACCTAAGGTCGTCGCCTCTAAATTTAATAAGTTTTTTGCAACCATTGGATGAACAAGGGATGACTGGAAGAAATATGAATTTGTTATCCAAACTGCAGCCGGAGAAAGCAAGAAACTGCTTCCCTTACTGTACCGTTTTTCAAAGAAACAATCTTCCAGCTTGAAAAGACCTGCTCATGATTATAAAAGTTCCCGGCTTTGATTATAAAAGTCGCCTTTTTTAAAGAATTTATGTCCTCAACTTCTCTACCCACGTTTGCTCGAATCGAAACAGTGAATGCATTTTCTTGAATAAAACTATGTAATCTTTTTCATATCAACGGCTAAGTGAAAGAAAATTAATAAACGAAAAAAGTTAAATGTTTTTAATCAACGCAGCTTTACTGAAATAGAATAAAGCACAGTATGTATTTATAAATTGGGAATCTAACTGTCGATCGACTTTGTACAATAATAATTTTCTATGGAGATGTATGGACAACTCTCTATTAAGATTATTTCGTACCTTCTTTGTATATACAGAACTACATTTATTGACATCATATATCACTAGAGGGGGAAGGAACAGAATATGGAGGAGGGAGAAATGGCCCAAAAAGGCTTAAAGGAGGGAAAAATAAGGGGACAAAGTAGGGAGGAGGAAGAAAAAGAAAAAGTTCAATGTAGGGAGAACAGGATAGGCTTAGATGAGGAAATAATAGACCAATTTCGATATATTAGAATTCAGCCTAAAACAATAGACCTCAGCACGAGGCTCCGGGGAATAATTACAGATTTACAGAGTTTCTGTGTTATATGGTCCAAAGTTATAAAAAAATAAAGGGAGATCAAGAAGATCTAGAAGCAGAACAATCCCCTAAGGTGTACTTAACAATAAAAGTGATGGAAATATCCAATGCCCAGCCAATTTTATGCCCTAACACCGTGAACAACCAAAACAAGAAAGAGACTCCTCAAAAAGCTCCCACGGAAGGTAAAAAAAGTAACAATAAGGGGAAAAGAAAAAGAAAGGGAGAGGAAATGATAGAGGATGGTTTGCTCTGGCAAAGACGTAAAGGTGGACAGGATGTTAGCAGGAGTGAGAGACAACGTCCATTGGACCTAAAATGTAAGTACCGTAACACGCATTGTTAAATAAGTATAATTCGTTCATTTGTCGCCCTCTTATTCAGGTATATATGCTTGAAGACATTGTAAGAGTAAACGTTTAGGGAGGAGGGAGAAATCTGTACAAAGGTAGAGAGGAGGGAGATTTAATCCAATGTTCCTCCCCCCTCTCACAAGCACAGTGTCATTTTCACAACACATAATTATGTGAACAATAAAGCGAAACATAATCGTTCCTTGATCATTGCTATATTATGCAACGATATTTAAATCCCATTTCATTCTCGTGCAATCTCGTTAGAAATGGTGCCTACAACTAAATCGATAGTTTTTGTTTTGTGGTTAGGACTCAAATTTACAACACTAAGGACAGTTTCATCAATCTGTTGTACACAGTTCTTTGTCAATTTTAGTTGCCGCGATTTCACGAGAGTCCGAGTTATAAAAGAGGAAGTTTTGGGTATAGCTCTTCAAATACGCCTGAGTAAAAAATAAGACATTGTACAACGCACTTTATTGTGCGGGGTAATATTACCTTACTGAATGGGCTGAAAAGGAAACCGAAGTCCCCATTATGCCTAGAGTAAAAAATAAGTTAGCTTTCCGGCTATATACATGTAAAATTTTCGCACAACGTACTCAATCCAATTAATTTGCTACTACAGTTATTGATCATATGGCGTCACTGTGGCTGCTTGATTTGAGGTTTCTCTGCAAACAAGCTTCTTTATCTCCATCTTAATGTCCTTCTTGAAAAACGCATAGACCAAGGGATTCACTGCAGAATTCAAAACCAGAAGTAAAAGGAGGATGTGGCTAGCTTTAGCGGATACTTGGCAAGAAAAAGTGATGCAAATAACTAAAGAATTAACCACTACGTAACAGCCCAAGAAGAACAAAACCAGCGCAATTATAAAACGAGCTTTGTTATGCTTTTTAGCTCTGCGTGAGGTTGTGGGCTTGACAGCTTCGTTGCATGAGCAGTTAGACTGAATCTGTTGTTCCATGGCTGATACTTGGTGTGATTGAGCACGTGCAACAGCAAGGATACGAACAACAGCATAGAAGAGCAACGCACAGGCTACTACTTCGAAGCCAGTGACGCCGGATAATCGTAAAACTTTCCAAGCAGTTTTGGAGTTGGTGAAGTACATTCCCATCAAAAGTGACAGCGAGATAGTAAAGGGAATCAACCATGCTATCAAGATGACCACTGCAGGGCGTCTCTCAGTCATGGAGTCATTGTACTTGAAAGGGTGAACGATGGCGATATAACGATCCCAAGTCAAGGAGCAAAGACTTGTGACCGAAGAGTGGAGGAAGAACCAGAAGAATGCCATGTACACCCTGGAGTTGCACGCCATTGAGTTACAAAAATAACTCGATGGGAAAACGGCAATTCCGACCCCAAAGTCGGCTACTGCCAAGGAAAGGACGAACCAGTTGGCCGATGAATGAAGGCGGCGTTTTTTGACGACAAGAAAGATTACAAAGCCATTTCCTGCTGCTGTCACGATTGAAAGTAACCAGCCGAGTGAATCGAGTAAATTTTCCATTTGATGCACACTCCTTAACCAACTGTTACAGCTTATGTTAACGCCTAGAGACGATCTGTGGAAGGCAGCATCAAAGAAGGGAACCTGACTAATTGAAATTTTGTTGAACGGAAATTATCACACTGAAGTGCTTGTTGTGTGATGGGCAATATCGGCGTTTCCCGATTTCTTTCAAACTCGATGCCCATAATAGAATGAAATTTACAATTTTGGAGTCGGGCATG
>OZ026597.1:31016504-31094004 GCA_964020085.1 Micromussa lordhowensis
GTACATTCCCACCAAAAGTGACAGCGATATCGCAAAGGGTATCAACCATGCTAAAGAGATAACAATTCCAGGGCGCCTCTTAGTCATGGAGGTAATGTATCTTAAAGGGTGAACGATGGCGATGTAACGATCCCAAGTCAAGGAGCAAAGATTTGTGACCGAAGAGTGGAGAAAAAACCAGAAGAATGCTATGTACACCTTGGAGTTACACGCCATTGGGTAATGGCAAAAGTAACTTGATGGAAAAACCGTGATCCCTACACCAAAGTCGGCCACTGCCAAGGAAAGGACGAACCAGTTGGCTGCGGAATACAGTCGGCGATTTGTGGCGACGACAAAAATGACAAAGCCGTTACCTGCTGCTGTTACGATCGAAAGTAACCAGCCAATTAAATTAAGTAAGTGTTCCATCTCAGAACGCCGAACTATTTAACCCAGTTTGATGATGTGTTGTATGCCTGGAAAGACGAATCGCGCACGTATCTGATTTGGGTCGATTGCGAACTTTGCTTTTGATCGACGTGCGTGTAAGGCGTTGTTTTGCCACAAACTTCAAACATCTGCTGATACAGCTGACGTGTGAACACCAACTGTGAGAAAGTTCTGCCGACTTTGTTCACAACTCGGTGTTAATGTTTCACCACAAAATTGATTTCTTGTTGGAATCACGTTCTTAGGCCAGTTTCCATTCTTGTCAATGCTTGACAAGTTGTATTTGAATAATAATAAAGACGATGAATTTCAAAACATTGTAACCCGGAAATCATCGTTTTTACCGCGGTTATAATGAATAATCAGTGAGCGACTTATAGTTCATATTGCCGGTGCTGATCGATTGTAATTCTTATACGCAATGGCTCGTCGTGCAGATAACGCTCTTATTAATGCTATGGCTTCATAAAGTCCGGTTTGTAACGGAGAAAATTTTCTTCAAACGAATGAGCATCTTCAGTACTGAAACGCTACTGAATCAACTGTATATGTTATTATTTGTTGAACAAAGTTGTTTATATGTAAGGTTTTATTAAATTGTGACAAATGAGATATACCTTTAGTTTAGGTTTAAATTCCGGGTTGAAAAGATGATGATAATATAGGATGCCTAATCTGCTCATTTCAGTCACGTCTTTTGTCAAACGTTTTGGCCATACGTTTGAGAAAGTCATGAACTCGAATTGAAGTCGACTTTGAGAATGAGAGTTTCATGCTGTTTTAAAACATTTCAATCTCTGTTTTACTCGTGATTATTGCATGTGAATTTTAATTAAAAAAGAGTCAACACCGCCACATGAGGAATTTCAGACTGAAACTTCCTCATCCCACGCCTTTTAAACCAAAATTATGTCGCGACTTATTTACCAACATAGCTGTTTATTTTTCGGATCTGGGGCCCGTTTCTCTTAAGCCACGGAAACATTTCGGACCCGTAAAGCCATTTTAAGTTCATCTGTATCTAAAAACGGAGCAGTGTATACTTCTGAAACTTCTTGTGTGAAGAGAACATCTGTTTATATTAAGATGATTTGTGAATAAAACAGCTCGAAAATCATAACGTTTGAGATTTTGCTACGGCTTTCCGGGTGCGGAAACGTTTCGGGACCTTCGAGAAACGGGCTCCAGTTCTGTTGAAAACCAAAGCAAAGCAGCACCAACCGGGAAAATGGATGCCAGTGATTTGCTTCGCACGAGAAAAGTTGTTACCTCGTAACCGGGGAAATATTTATTAAGTCTAGCTGTTATTAAAACATGGTAAATTTACATGTAAATGCTCTTCGATGTTTTTAAGACTTGTTAATGGTAAAAAGTAAAAGCCGAAGCTTCATGTTTAATCAGTTTCCGCCTTGTTTTCATTCTGTTTATTACATATAGGCTGCACGTGTTAGGACTAAATGTCCTATGCAGATTATGATCCTGCGTGCATATTCGCTCATCTTTCCTAAATCGTAAACTCAATCAAAATTAACATAATAATGTACCTACTCCACGTACAGGGCAACTCAAATGATTTGACTTAACCATGAGACAGAGCGGATGTTCGATATCGAGCACAAATTATAGTACCTAATATAATTTGTAGTGACGTGCGTGGTATACAATGAGGAAAGAAAAAAAAAATCTGGGGAATAATCTGAAGCTAAAATTATAGTTATCCAGCTGGGTACCATTATTGTTAAAAATAATTATTTATTGAAAGTTGATCATAGCTGTGAAGAAGAAACAAGGAAAGGAACCTACTGCTGGTAAACCACAGTATCGTGTCCAAATGTGTAATCAGTTCGTATCCGTGACAAAAGGGCTGAACTCTGCACACTTTCCTCTACGAAATCTTTTAGAATTTGTTTTGTTTTAGGTTTAAATTCAATTTCATTGTTTACCAACGCGCAATTTAGTTAACTTATATGTCAGTGGCGGATCCAGACCTTGAGCTTCAGTCATTTCTTCTTTTTTTACCCAAAATAAGGGGGTGGACGGGCCCCCCGGGCCCCTCCCCTAGATCCGCCACTGTATGTGACACAAGTTCAGAGTAAAACAAATATTACAAATTAAAAAAAAGCAAAAAACAAAGAAAAAAACAAACAAATTTAAATCCCGGATCTATATTAGGGTATCTAAAAGATAGTAATGCTGCGGCACACTGTTGATAAGGACATTTTTTACGTAGTCATTGACAATCTATCTGCGAGTTCCAAGTCTTACATTATAACCTTTATTTCTTAAAGTAGTGTCAAATTGTGGTGTGTAACTTAAAAACTGTTCTTTTTTGTCAACTTAATGCATCATGACGAATCGATGGCGAGGCGTGACAAGACAAGGGATCGAGACAATAAAGCACATACACATACACACATGATACACACCTACCTCACCCAAGTTTACCAGAAAATCGAGATGAAATTCGAAAGATGTGGAAATTCTAGGTGCAGAAATCTCACTTGTAAATTCAGTACTAGTACGCATCAAGTCTAGAGTGTTAACAGTATCGAAAATGCGTTGATCGCTAGCCCGCGAACTATTTTTACCTGTCGCTTGTCTACGCTGGCGGCACCAGTAGCAGCCGGAAATAGGTCTGCATTCGCAGGCTAGTCGATCGCCGGATATGTGAAACTGCTAAAACTGTTTGGATGAAAAGGAATTGATCGTAGCATCCGTTTGTTTTAATTATTCTGCAAGTTTTAGTAACGACGATTTCTCTTCGAGCCCAACGAGCCGCTAAATATACGAATTTTACACTTAACGCGCATACAATTATTCCTCGTTCTTTTATCCACTGCCGAGCCAAACGAACTGCTAAATATATGAACTCAACAGTTAACGCCATACAAATTTTTCCACTGCCGAGCCAAACGAGCCGGCTCGTTGGTGAATGTTTAAAAGTGGTCCTGCATTCTGTAGTTGTTTAAAATAAGTTGTCACATGCAATTCAGTAATCGTCCAAATTAACCCGGGCGTCCAGATTTGTACAAACTTTCCCGTGCTGCATTAAAAGCAAAAGCAAGATTTGTGAAAGTCAATCACGATCTCCTGCACATCGTTTTACAGGTAAGTCAGAGTAAAATTTCATTGGAATCCACGCGAAAAGACTGTAATGACATCCTCGTGTTGTTTGTGGCGCAGATTTCCAAATTGTCTGCAAAAAACAACAAGGACACATTATTACATATGACGCATAGCTGGTGATCGTGACGGGATCGTGACAAAAGCACATGGTGATCTTAACTGTCCGGACATGAATTGATACACATCAGCCTCCTCTTTACCAAATCCAAATAAACGAAAGATGTGGAAATTGTAAGAGTAGAAAGCTGACTTATAAATTCTGAACTGGTACTCACATGTCTCTAGAATGGAATGTGAGAGACTCCGGATGGGGTCGCGTCCGTTGCGATGCGTGAAAAAGCTGAAGTTTTAGATTAAATTCATGTTTGGATAGAAACAAATCGATCGCAGCAGATATAAATTAGCGTGTTCTACGGTTTTAGTTTTTTTTAATTTTTCTACAAGCCTAAGTATCGGCGATTTCTCTTCATTGAGAATTTGACGAAGGGACCGAGACCGCTACGAAATTGACGCACTAGGTTTTTAAATTAAGAAGCGACAATTTATCGTCCAGATAATTCTGCATCAACGACAACAGCAAGGGTTGTGAAAGCCAAGCACGATCTCGCTCACATCGCTTTACAGCAGGTAAATCAAAGCAAACCATGACGAACCTTAATCAATCCACGCGAAAAAGGACGACAGCACAACGGTGTCACAACTTCGCGTGTTGTTCGTGGCGCAATACATTCTGGTAGAAGGCGCAATGCATTCTGGTAAAAAGGCGAAATGCATTCTGGTAGAAGGCGCAATGCATTCTGGTAAAAAGGCGCAATGCATTCTGGTAAAAAGTGATGAATTCGAGAATCGTACTCCCTTTTATATATTCTTCTTAAATCCCGTTTATGTTGCTGCTCGCTCGCTACGCTCGCTCCGCAGCAATTATTCAGACAACGTTGTTCTTTAGTACCTGTTTAGCAACCAACAACTGACTGAACTATGAATATCTAAACCTAGACAGCTGGAGATGTTCGTATCAGAGCCGCAGTCTATTCGGTCTACCTGTGTTTTTTTCCAAGCTTGCTGTTACAACATGATTTCGTCGTAATTTTGAGCGGGCAGAATATTTAGAGCCATGATTAGTGGTTAATAAATAGCCAATAATTAGTTGTTATTGGAATCTTGAGTGGGCGAAACTGAAGAAAAAACTCCCTTTCCTGCTCAATGCAAATAAGCATGATTTAATTTGCCTTCTGATGTCACTCTTTAAAAACAAACAACAGCATAAAAGAGCAGCGCGAGGCAGATTATGTCAAAAGCAGACTCGCCTGTTGCTCTCAAAAGTTTCAAGACAGTTTTAGACTCTGTAGCATAAATTCCCACCAAAAGTGTCAGCGATATCGCAAAGTGAATCGACCAAGCCATCAAGATCACCGCTCCAGGGCGTCTCTTTGTAATTGAGTTAATGTATCTGAAAGGATGAACGATGGCGATGTAACGATCCCAAGTCAAGGTGCAAAGATTTGTGACTGAGGAGTGGAGGAAGAACCAGAGAATGATGCCATGTACACCCTGAAGTTACACGTAACCAGCCTGAAATGACGAACCAGTTCGTCATTTCAACCAAGGGCAGCACTTCTTAAGAGGGATTGCTTAGCTATTGCGAGGATGTTTTCGTGGGTGATTTTCATGGACAATATTCCAGAAAGACGCCCAAGATAGGGTTATTGTTGACTGCTTCCTCTGAAAAAAGTTGGTGGTATTTTCCGCCGACAGACCAGCTGAGAGTTGCGTTATATCAAGTCAGGAGTATATTTAATCTCGAACTCTGTACACCTTATGTTCGATTTATTTAAATATTCTGTTGTGTAAATTGATTAGGTTAAAATATCTGCTTTCCTTTGTTTTAATTATTTATCAGCAGAAACTGAAGATACATTTTAAAGTTAGACGATAATAAAAGAGATGTGACAGTTACATGAAAAAGGAGAACGATTTATTAATAGCTTTCGCAGACCCTTCTTGTAGATATATCTCGCAAATTTCAAAGGCAAGGATTGTTGGCGCAAATGAAAGCGATATTTTGAACATTAATGTAAATTTTCTGGGATAAAAAATTGTCAAGCGAATGGCTTAATTTCCTCCAAATTCTCTCTAAATGCTGTAAATGTCTTGGAAACGAGATATTTCCAACGCTAATGTTGGCTCTGAATGTTTTCCTCTCAATGTTTCCAGTGTGCAGCATGCCGCGCTCCCACTTAGCATATTTGATGCTTTGGCTCCATTTCATCTTTCATGACGGCTGTGAAGTCTCATCTATTTAGGTTCGCGTTCTCTTGAAGTCATTTTTAGTTTATTGTAGTTTTTAGGCTTTATTAGTACACTAGGTTTCCTTACATTGTACATTGTTTTCTATACTATTGATATTATACGTACATTTCAGTTTTTATTAGCGGTTATTTATCTTTGTAGATATTTTTAACATATCCCTGTAAATATTTATGATCATTATTATACCTGTTATAAAGCGCTACTGGTTTTTTTATTGTAAATAGCGTCATAAAGAAATAAATTGTTATTAATTATTAAACTAGAACCTTTTATTTTACTCAGTCTGAGTGGCATAAAATTCTACTCTACACTGTGTATACTGTACATTTCCAGGTGCATTTCTAATCAAAGCTAGTTTAATATTTGCATTCACTTACCAATAACGAACTTTGTCAGTGTCAATTTTCCGAATTTTCAAAAGAACAAACTTAGTTCATCTTCTTAACATTTTAATCTTCACTTTTTTGTGAGCTACTCTTAAAACAGCTAGTTGGGACTGTTTATATACTAGGAATTAAATAAAACAGTAAAACTATAATCATATGCAAGTGAATATATGAAATATCATATATTTGAACTACGGAGAAAGATATGAAGACATGATTAATCATCGTAGTTATACACAACTTATGCAGTTGTGAAGTAAACCTGAAAAAAATTCATGCCTGAAAGGAATTCGAACCATGACTCTGCGATACCGGTGCAGTGCTCTACCAACTGAGCTATCAAGCCAACTGAGGCTGGTCACGTTGTAAGTTCGTAAAATACCCGTACATGATGAAGATACATCATCTACGTCATCTTGTGCGAACCGTACGTCACACCGTCAACGGCTTAGCCGGTTTTGTCCGTCAAATTTTACCTTGGCCGAAATGGTACGGAATGCCGCTTTCAAAATTCTTCAAATCCTGCTTTAGCATACGGTACATCTCTCCTGGTTTATTCGCTTCGAGGTTTCCCTGCAAATAACTCTGCTAATCACCATCTTCATGTCCCTCTTGAACAACGCGTAAACCAAAGGATTCACTGCAGAATTCACAACCAGGAGAAACATTACAACTTGGCTAATTTTATCGGACACTCGATGACCAGAAAAGACTGCGCATAAAACTAAGTAATTTACCACCACGTAACATCCCAGGAAGAACAAGACTAGAGCAACCACGAAGGGAGCAGTGTTGTGCTTTTTACGTCTGCGTGAAGTTGTAGGTTCTGTCACGGTAGAATCGTTGCATGGTTGGCTAGACTGCTGAACTTGTAATTCTACTGCAGCTTCTTGGTGAGAATGCGCACGTGCAACAACTAGGATACGAACAACAGCATAGAACAGCAGCGCACAGGATACAATGTCAAAAGCAGACACGCAGGCTAATCGCAAAACTTTCATAGCAGTGTTGGAGGTTGTGACGTACATTCCCACCAAAAGCAACAAAGAGATCGCAAATGGAATCAACCATGCTATCAAGATAACCATTCCAGGGCGTCTCTTTGTCATTGTGGTATTGTATTTGAAAGGATGGACAATGGCGATGTAACGATCCCAAGTCAAGGTGCAAAGATTTGTGACCGACGAGTGGAGGAAGAACCAGAAGCAAGCCACGTACACGATGTGGTTGCATGCTGTTGAGTTATGACAGAAATAACTCGATGGAAAAACGGCGATTCCGACACCAAAGTCAGCCACTGCCAGGGAAAGGACGAACCAGTTGGCCGGGCAATGAAGTCGGCGATTTTTGGCAACGAGAAAGATTACAAAAGCATTTCCTGTTGCTGTTACGATTGAAAGTATCCAGCCAAAAATATTGAACAAATTTTCCATTGCGACCATGCTTCTTAGTAAAATCGGACAGTTTCAGCTACCTTCAACGGAGGTGAACGTTGACTTATATTTGGACAACCGTTTATGTTGCATGAAATAATTCCCGTGCGCTTGTTATCTCTGAGATCAAAACGAAAAGGAGTATTCATAAAAGATAAGCGTAACGAGCAATAGAAAACCTTTTAAAATGCAAAATAAAGAAATGTTTCTTACATGTATTATGCCGGGGATTGACGTTGCTTCTGGAGATATGATAAATTGGAAACCAATGCACTGCAGCTAGGAAACTGGAATAAATCAAGTCACTGCTAGAATGAACTAGCCTGACAGTTAAAATTTCTTTCAAGGTTTAAAGCAAATCTTTTCGCGCTTTGCTCGACATTTCTGATTTCTAGCTACTGATTAAGTCAAAGAGAACAGAACTTGGTCAAACAGAGCAAAGTAAACGTAGAGTGAATTGCATTTCTTTTTCTTCTGGCAAGAACGACATTAAGTACTTAATGACTGGCCCCAAGGGAAACAGTGAGCTTTGTCTTCCCGAGACCCTGAATGTTCCCCGAGGCGAAACCAAGGGGAACATTGGGTGTCGGGGGGAACAAAACAGTATTCTCAAATAGTTCAACAAGCGTTCAAAGAGATTTGCAGTCGTTCACATTCAAGAAAGCTATTTTCACAGTTTATAACGCTTCCAATAAAATTCGTGGCGCTCAAACAAATAAAAAATAAACACAAATACATATAAGTAATGGATTATAGAAATACACATAAGTAAGGGTGTCAGTAAAACGCGGGGTCGGTTCTTTTTTTTCGCTTTTGTTATTTCCTTTTTTTTTTGTTTTTAACCTCAACGCAGATTTCTCGATTTTCATCAGCAGTAAATCCTTAATTACTATATCTTCGAATTGGAATATGTAAAACAAGAAAATGAAATGCGGCGGAGGTCATACCGAAAACAATCCGCGATTGTTCACAGTCGCAAATACTACGATCGAATCTGTTAAGTATTTCACCCCTACCCAAAAGCGATCCCTGTCGGGTTGCACGAAAGTGGCACCACTTGGTTTCAGACGTCGAACTATAAACGAACTCAATTCATAAATAATTAGAAAACATTTCTTTCGATTTTCAATACATCCACTATGGTCTAATAAGTATTTAAGCCTTTGAAGATGAGTTATTAGAGCTTGTTAGTCCCAAAAGCTTATCATATAGGCCATCGGTGATGGACAACACTCCAAGAAACTGAATTCAATTTAGTTCCATGAATTGTCCACCTTATCTTATACTCTTCCAAAAAATGAAAGGAAGCAAAACATACAAGCTGCAATGTGCAGGAACTTACCATCAACACCCCCGCTGCCTTCCATACTTCCAACGAGTGAAAAGTGATGGTACATGACGTGTACATGCTCAGCGTGTAATCCACGATTTCTCCTGAGCCGTTGATTATTAGCGTTAGGTAATAGCGGAGCTCCGGCGGCCGAAGGCCGCCAAGCGGAGCCCCATACCCATATTAGGAAACTGAAGGGAACCCATGAACTGATTTTCTCATGTGTATCATGGCTAGCGGTATTGCTCGTGGGCGCGTACGCACGACGACGACGACGACGACGGTGGTGGAGTCGCGCAACATGGCGGCCACAATTGACACGTAAACCAAAACGAGGCTTCAGTTTTCGCGGGCTTTCCTTGTAGGTTGACAGAGCACATGTACCCTTGGTTTAAAGCGTCCTTTGGACATCCATGTTGCAGTCAATTGACACCTGTCAAAACAAGGAATCCGCTGACCAGTATCACGTGACCATATCGCGGGCTCAAGTTCAGGGCTCATCGAGGTCACGTGTTTTTTTAAAGTTGACCGCTGCCCAAGTGCTGCTTTTTTCGATCAGATCGCGGGCTCATGTCAGGATTAACTTGCTGTAAACAGCGTAGGGTTGGTAGGAAGCCGGTTAACGCTAACCCAGGATTAAAATTTAACCGAATTATAACCTTTTCTTTTGTACAAAGTTTTTTCACTGCTTTTGTTTTGCGTATTTTGCTTTCATTAAAATTCAAAACACAAAAACAATATACAGAAAATCTCACCGCAAAGTTACAAAACTCAAATCAAAATTCTACTTTATCCTCGGCTAGTTTGATCGGGCTCTGAACAACCCGGCCCAGGAGCTACGCTTTTAGGCTGGCCTAAATCTATATATTATCATAAAGAAAAAACACAGCAAAGAAAACAAAAGGAAAACATGAAAATAACAAAAAAGAAAATTATAACAAGTTGACCCCGACCCCGACCCCGCGTTTTACTGACACCCCATAAGTAATGGATAATAGTATTTACTGCGTGAGTGTAGAGCGGGCAAGCTTGGGCAAATCTGCTCAGTGTCGCCAGCATTAGGGTTGAGCAAAGGAACGTCTCAAACGATCACTGTGACTTTTTTGTTTTTTTGCGCGCTTCGACGTAATTTATTCCGTGATAAATTAGCGAAGACCGCCAACTTATCATGCTTTGTGACGTCTTCGTGTTTTACTTAAGAGGAGCGATTGCAGAACACCCGAAGCTTTTTGTAGAACGAGGAGTGTGAAACAATAGGTACTATTGTTATTGACAGTAGACCATCATAGCGTCCACATAGACTGGTCTAACTTGTAACGTCATTTAACGGGAGGGTGGGGTCTAATATCTTATGGCGAATGATTTCTTCTTGCTCCCTCGCCACTTCATACAGCTTTCTTCTTCGTCATCATCATCTTCTTGTTCTTCTTGTGTAGACGCGCGTCGACGTAATCTATTCCATAATAAATTAGCGAAGACCGACAACTTATCATGCTTTTTGACGTCTTCGTGTTTTACTTAAGAGGAGCGATTGCAGAACACCCGGAGCTTTTTATAGAACGAGGAGTGTGAAACAATAGGTATTATTGTTATTGACAGTAGACCATCATAGCGTCCACATAGACTGGTCTAACTTGTAACGTCATTTAACGGGAGGGTGGGGTCTAATATCTTATGGCGAATGATTTCTTCTTGCTCCCTCGCCACTTCATACGGCTTTCTTCTTCGTCATCATCATCTTCTTGTTCTTCTTGTGTAGATGCATTTTTTCCTTTATGCGAGGGAAACAATTAAATAAATTTATAAATACATGACACCACTGAAATAAATTGTCCTATGTAAAGAGATCACTGCACGCAATCAATACAAATGCAATCGCTTCTTTACATTCCCATAAGTCGCGAAGCTTCGGAGGGAAATAATAAGAAAATTATAGTCACCGGAACAAAGAGTTTATCCTTCAAGTGGTTGGTTGTGGATGATTCTGGCTCGTTTCGTGTTTTAGTGACCACGCAACGCAACGGATAGATCGGGATGCACAATGTCAGAAAGATAAGAAATGTCATCCTGTCCATCAATGTCAAATCTTGTCAGAAATTTGTCGCGTAAATATTTTCGTTGTGACATCATAAGATAACAAAGGAATGAATCTATCGTTAGCGCGGAAAGACGCTAAGTATGGATCTGCTTGAATCTTCCCTTATCAGGAAAACAAAAAGCGACTCACAATCGGACAATGTGATGCGTGAATACAGACTAGACGATCCAAGCACTCTGCAGCGCTATGTGGCATGATCTCGATATACAGACCAGGGACGCCTTCGATAGGTTTCTGAAAATAATACAGGTAGGAACAAAGGAAGAAATGGATACTTTCTTGTTTTGTCTATTTACAATGGATGAGAACGAAAACAAAGACAATGACTCTCAGATAGATCCTTCTGAGAAACTTAGACACGCCCTCAATGATAATAATCTTGTTGAAGCTTGGAAACTCATAGTCGAGATCAACGAGAGGGAAGTCACCGAAACACTTGAAAATTTCACTGAGGTCTGCACAATCATCACTAAGAAGGAGAGCAACAAAGAAGATGTGTGCCATCTCAAATGTAAGTGGGATTTTCAGAAACTGTGCGAAACACTAAGGAGCTCAATATGTTGGATTTTTAACTGTGACGAAGGCGACCTAGAAGAGGAGGCAGAAATGCGAAGCGAAAAAGAACGAAGATGGATCGACATACTCAGCAATCCACTGTACATCAGTCTGGAATGGCTGTGGAGGAATAATCCCAACTCCCAGTACAAGAAAGGTATAAGACGCAAAGAAAGCAAGTTTGGAGACATCATTGAAGCTGTCCTAGATGACGCGTATCTACTGGAGAAAATCGCTTCGTATGAGCGCCACTATAAATACTATAGTCGAGATGACTACAAGCAACGAGCTATGGAATATGAGAAGTTTGCCATTGACGTTGTCGAGCAAGTACAAACTTCAGAGCTAAACCAGCTTCACGAAATCATGGACATCAAAGGAAATGGTTCTTTACTGAAAAAGAAGTCCGAAAATTTTCATCAGAGTCTTGGTCTCCTCAGGATAGCTGCTGATAAACAACGAAGATCGGTTGGTATACGCTATAATTGGATTCTTTTCTTTTTTGTGAAAAAGTATTTCCCCGATGAATTCAAAACTGTACAATGGAGATCAGTCGACTCCGATTGTAAGGATATGCTCTTGTTTCAAACGGAAACCATCAAAAAAAATTGGTTAGCTTAACTAACTTATATCAGTACTAGTCATCCCACTCCATTTCTTACATGCCGAAGCCATGGTCTTTGCTAAGTTCAAAATATGCAATTGTATAACGATCTGAGAAATGATTACAATATGTCAATATAGGTTATTACATTGGAATACATGAATACCGGTAGAAAGGAATTCGCGGAGAAGAAAAATGACTGACAAATGGGAAGAGATTGCATTCACGTGTGATACAAGAGATTTCTTGTTATTTTTTTATGCTAATTTGTAATTTAAATTCTGTTCGCTTTCAGTTCGTGGCAAGCCCAAAATGCCAGTTTGTTCTCAACGAGATCATTTATCGCGGATGGCGAAATTGGCGGGATCTTGGCATAGTGAGAAAAACACTATGGCTTTTTCTTCATTTTTGTCTTGTCGCAATTACTTGTCCCGTGTATATTCCCGTTCGATTGACGCGTAGAAGCTGTTGCTGTGGAAAATTTCAAGATAATTGCTGTTGGAAGTTTAGGAAGTTCTACGAACTTCCTTACTCCAAATTTGTCAACCACACCATGTCGTACGTACTATTCCTGAGCCTGCTTTTCGCCTCGTCCTACCAACGAAAGATTGGAGCAACCAGCAAAATAGGTTTAGTGTGGATTGGTAAGTTTTACTCCTGATTTTCGTGCCACACTGAGACCCTGCCACTATTTAACAGTCCATCGCCGGCCAAGGGCATTTCGTTAATTGTTATTATTACTTTCTTCACTGCACCAAAACAAAAATATCTTCTTCGCCATAGAATCCTAGTGTATTCAAGGCACACGCCAAACGTGCATGACGAGAATTCAAGCACGGACAGGAGAAGTGCTTAAGTCGAATGTGGAATCTAGAGTAGTGTCAGGGTAGTATAAATGTGTATGGGCAAATTTAATCATGCTAAGGGTAAGCCTGCGCTGGACTAGCATCCCATCCCGCAGAGGGAGAATGAATATTCCTAGCCACTTCATGCCACAGAAACGGGAGTTAGGCACCTATCGACAAGAATCAGCCAGTTGGACTTAAGAGGCTTTTTAAGGGTTTTTCTCGAAAAACGATGACTTGGATCTTCGACCTGACAAAGTTACCTTAACAATGGCAAAACCTTACAATTTCTATGAGAACGACATCTTCAAGAATATTACGGGTGAAGTGTTAAGATATTTTAAGCACAAATTAAAACCGAGCAAAATTATGCCCGTAAGGCTTCATAAAATAACATTAGGGTCTTGAATGAAACGTATACCGTGAGTGAACCGTCTCAGAAGAATCGTTTCAATTTATTTTCAGAAACATGTCATCTTGAACTGGTTTGTGATGCGATTTTGTTCTGTTATCCAAAATCAATTCTCCATAAAATGGTAATGTTACTTTTTTGTTAAAACTTAGTTCTCAAGATAATCAGTCAATATGTGTCCTTAATGCTAGCCATCGATCACGTATATAGACACATACACTAGTAGTATCCCCGATATATTGAAGTATCCCACCAGTCACTGTAAAAGGAGTAACGTGAAAAAGGCGTAACGTGTAAACATTTTCAAACCCAATTCTCGATAAAGATATTTTCTGTTTAAATTTCATCCTCAGACTATCCAGTACTTGCCTTTGTTGTGGGACTATTCCTGCAGGAAGCCTTAAAGGCCAGAAGACAAGGATTCTTCGATTACATTTCCAAATGGTGGAATGTCGTAGACACACTGATTGTCTCCACGTTCCTCTTGTCTTACACAGTGTGGCTGAGTGCATGGGGGTATTACGGAGAGTGGAAGCCGAGGAAATCCGCATTTATCGTGGCTGATACAATCTACGCCAGCGCCACCGTGATGGCCTTTATCCACTTAGCCCATATTTTCCAAGTCAGCTCAGTATTGGGTCCTTTACTGCTTTCGCTTTACAAAATGCTGAAAGCTGTTCTTAAGTTTCTCTCCATCTTTCTGCTCCTCTACATTGCGTTTACTACTGGGGTGACAAAGATATACACGTACTATGTTGCTTCGCAGACCAAACTACGAGAACTGGACGAAAGTCACGGTTACAAGGCGTTTCATCCATATGCCCAGTACGTATTACAGAATAGCATTAAGCCACTGATTGTAGGTATAATAAAACGGGAAGAAAGTATAAAATACTTTCGGGAGACCCTGCTATAAGAGTGGCTTTGGTCCTTCTACGACATTCTGGAAAGTGAAACCAAAAGGCACTATCATTTTGTGGGCGTGGCCAGTTAAAAGTGCTAGTTCTAAAGCAACAAATATATTGACACTTATTTTTATTAATGTTAAAATAAAGACGATTCTTTTGAACACAACACAACACAACACAAAGATTTTTGGCGTCAATGCGCTAAAAGGGATCACAATAACTCTAGCAGTGGAAAATTAAGATTTTAACACCGTAAGCTTGTCTGTAGAGTATACCCCTTAAATAAATTCTCAGCTCCGACTATTGCATTTCTAGCTTTTCGATTGGCTAAAAAACTCCGACTATGAGCCAATAGTCGGAATTTTACGTCATATGGAAAATAGTGCGCCAAGTTTAAAAATTTTCCGCACGAAGTTTTCAACTTCAGCCCTCTATAATGGCCGAAATAAAAATCAGCGGCAAAACCCGGTTTGAGATTTACTAAAAAAATTATTCCATTCGCCCTTGTTGGATATGAAGTGATTATAACCAACTCGCGCTACGCGCTAGTTGGTTATTTTATCACGTCATATCCAACCCGGGCTCATGGAATGATTGTTATATATAAGGCGAGGTCAAAAGGGCTCAGCCACTGGACTAAGCTCAAATAATAGTTACTTTGGTAGATGCTGGCTTGATCAGGTTGTCGATTTGGCGTCAGTCACCAACAACAGTCCCTCTTAGAGAAACTTTGCCAAGCAATAATCAACCCCAGGAGCCCATTACTGGTAATGGGCTCCTGTCAACCCATAATCCTATACTTAAACCATTTACTTCTGATAAAACCTTTAATCTAACATATTGTCTGTGACTATATTTCAGACACTCAACTACGTTCATCGGAATGTTTTGGATGTTGCTTGGTGCAGTGGAAGACGATAAAATCTCCGTGGAGGATCCCGCCTTTTCACTCACTGCCACATTTGGTCACATTTTTATGATAGCCCACGTGGTCTGCACCGTCATCGTAGCTTTAAACATGCTGATCGCTATGATGAATAACTCATTTGAGAAAATCATGGTAAGTTTTCTTCCACGCCTCCAAAAGTTTCTAACTTATATCAGTACTAGTCATCCCACTCCATTTCTTGCATGCCGAAGCCATGGTCTTCGCTAATAGATTCAATATAGATTCAAAACCTTCCTTAAGGTATCAGTGTACCCCAAATTTGATCATCTTTCCAAAAATTTTTTTTTTCGCTTTTTCAGATAGATCGTATTGCAACCTTTCATTTAAAAAAAATTCTATGAAAAAAGATTGATCCTAAGCAAAGTTATAACAGAAAACGTTTCTTCCCATTAATTATCTCTAATTGATAGCTGTCAACACGTTGTTTGCATCACGTGACAGACACGATGTTCGCGAGGTTTCACACGTTTGTGTTTGTATTTCTAAAATTGGTCGTCGACGTGCTGCTTCGAGTGTTTTGCTTTTGTATATTTTAGACTGAAAAGTTTATAGTATTTCTCTTCCATGTCGTCGAAGAAAAAACGAAGTCCGTGTCCTTTTGCAAGCGCGAAGAAATCTTCAAAGAGGAAAAAGGTTTCGAAATCATTAGATAAGGATCGAATGGATGTTTTAGCAGCTAGCGACCGAGGTTCCTACTTTGAGCAGGAGAAGTTGATTTCTCAAGACGAGGAAGAACAAAGTCGATGGTAGAACGAGACTGTTAGCGCTAGCCAGTCGAAAATTGAAGACAAAGGCAAAGACGAACCTGCAGAACCGGACTCACAAGAGTCATGGCAAAAGTTGGCCGGTCGAACAATTGTTGCCGGCAATCGCTTGCAAGAAAATCTCGAGAAATCAGTTACCCCGATTCTCGCATTTTCCTTATCATGAGTTGTTTGGCGCTCTCGCCGTTCGAAGTTGTAACTTCTTGATCTGCATGCGTACCGGTGCCCGTTCGTTTCCTGTCCCTTGTTTATGAGAACGCTTTTTACTTGTCTTCGGCGTCATTCAACCTGTTTCGTTAGATGGATGATGAATCTGCAATAGCAAAGACATTTAAAACATGGAAAATGAAAAATTAAACGAAAATTATTTCCTTACTAACCTTATACGCGAGCGGCGGAATCCAGATCTTCCAAAGGATATTTCCCGTCAGGAGCAACATTTGAGCCCGCTTTGTTATTGATATGAGCTCTATCGTTAAAGTAAACTGAGCCTTTACTTGGTCTATCAACGGGTAATTAACTTTCACCGACGTTTTGTTCGAAACGAAAATTTCAGCAAGTGAGGCGCACATTTTGAGTTCGTTTCCGGCGAGTTTTCAACTTTTTTCGCTGAAATTTGGAGAGAACGTTGCCCGATAATCAGGCAAAAAAACGGTTTCGGGGAATTTTCATTTTTGGCTTTTTTCAAAAGTTATGACCTTTTTAGTGAAGAGAATGCATGTTTTTCCAACTCTCAAAGTTTAACTGCGTGTGACTGTCAGAAACAAACCAGACAAGTAATCAAAATTTCCCGACACCGATTTTTAGAGAGAGGTGTCAAGAAGACATAGCGATGTTGATCGTGTTCTCCCGATCAAATCTGACCGGAAACGAACTTGATTAGTGAACCTCTGTACTTTGGGAAATAGCGCGCTATATTCGGATAGAAAATCGTACATTTTTTATGTCGATGAATATACCTTCGTAATCTACAATTATTAAGCTCTCAGAAAATATATACTTTATTGGGGTTTGCGTCAAACGCCCGACTGTAAAGCGGGGCCAAAGAATGATGGTCATTTGTGGTACACTGATACCTTAAAGGTTTAAGTTGTATGACTTGAAATCTATTGTCAGTTCTATTTCAATGACATGATCTTAATTTCTTTCTCAGGAAAATTCAGATATAGAGTGGAAATTCTCAAGAACTCAGAAGTGGCTGGAGTGGATCGACCAAGGCGAAACGGTTCCAGTGCCTTTTAACATTGTGTATCATTTTGTACGCTGCTTTTTACCGAACTGCTGTAGAGTATTTTGCTGTAAAGAGGTACAATGACTCGCTAGAATAAATTTAATACGGGATCCTACAACAAAGTAGTACAATTTCACGCTGGCTTTTTTCTGTAAACTTCCATATGATTATTTATTTCAATTAGAGACAAAATGGCCCAGAGCAAAGCAATTTACAAGTACAGGTTGGTGAAGTACAAGACTCTGTGCATGTACAGGTTAGTTATTAAAAACAGTCGTTTAAAATAGTTGTCATAATGATAACTCACCCATGCCACTTACTTTCTAAAGTTTGTGTCTTCTCAGTTAAAATGAGGTGCTCTTTTCATGTGGAGTTTATCTAGTACAGAGTTTCAACATCAACTGTTGACTTACAAATTTTCACACAAATGTTCTAGGTTTTTCCCTGCTGCTGCACCTGTTTTTGTTCTGGTGGTATCCGCAGGTGCACATTGGAATGCACCAACTCCCTGGCAGAGAAAAAGGCCATCGTTAGAGAGGTATGCTATTCACGTGCACTCTGTATTCAAGTTTTTTTTTCACTTTTTCCCCTTTTTGACTAAAGGGCTCAATTTTGAAAGGTCCAGCAGTACGGTAGGACGGTAGCAAGATAGTTATGGATGTCTTATACTTTGGCTGACCTCTAAAGAACTACAAGCCGCTGGACTAGTCACCAAAGCTTAGGTTTGGCTTGAATCATCCAACAACTTCATTCAACGCCCTCTATCCAATGGAATTTCGCAGACTGGCATCGAGCGATGCTGCCACTGTTAAGGTTTTAATTTTCGGTTAGTAACGACCTGTCAAACGAACTTCCTCACTTAGTGTGCTACGAGGAAAATCTCCCTGGCAGCTTTTTCAGTCGAATTGTCCCAAGCTTTTTTCTTCTTACTATTACAGAAACGCATACAGGAACTGGGAACGTTGGTCGTGAGATATCTGAAAGACAAGAGGAATGGTTACTTAACTAAATGGAAGGAACTTACTGCCTGAATAATCACCATCGGGTCGGCCGACAGACGGCTAAAGAATCATTTAAAGATTTTTTTCATTTATCCGTGGCACATATTACCAGTATACCTATTTTAAGTATTTCACCGCCTTCTTCAAAGAAAATATATTTGCTTTTCATAAGCCAGGTTGTTTTCATACCCGAAAACGCGAACAGGGCCGTTATACTATTATGTTCGTTATATTATTTCCCTCTTCGAAGGCAAAGAGGGCGTTGAAAGCATCCGTTCGTTTGGCAATAGACTTAAAACATTCCTCCTACAGAAAAATTGAGCTTCTTACTTCTTTTCTTCCTTTTCTTTTTTCTTTTGTTTATTTATTTATTTATTTATTTATTTTTTTTTTGCTTTTGTTGTTGTTGTTGTTGTTGCTTTTTTTATACAAAATGCATTTTAATATTTCATGCTGTCCCCACAATTTGTATGATTTACCCTTAGATTGTCAGGAAGCCTATAGTTCATAAGCCCCTGGCTTCTATATAGGCTTCCTTACCATTACCACCTTCAAAATTGTTAAGTTGCCGTCTTTAAGTTCTCTTAAATTTCTAGTGTATTGCGTTATTTATTTATTTTTATCTTTCTTGTGGTTAATGGAAAATAAAATGGAAATGGAAAAATGGAAAAATGGAAAAGTGACTTATAGCAATATAAGTAATATATCCTGTACAAAAAAATTCACGATTGAAATTGGAAAAAAAATGTAGCCAAAATTTGTGTCGACGCTCCATCAACCAGATAGATGAGACTCAGACCAATCAGAAACAAGTGACTTTGTCTTCCTTAGTGTTCATATCCATCTGCAAGTCACCTAAGTCACCTTACAGTCATCGATTTTTTGAGAAATTACGAAGTAAAGTTCGATCTTGTAAGCGAGATCTACAGGAAAATCGGGTCCCAGTCCTGCATGCGCTTCATTCGTGGACTGTTCTCGACCGCTGCCGAAATTAAACGCCTTATATTTTGATAAGCTGGACTTGCTAGCTGTGTGATAATCCATTGTTTCTTCTTAGGCAGTTAGGATGTGATAAACGCTGATTTATTTGTTTGTTTTAATTCTTTTTGTCATTTATACATTTAAATATATTTACAAAATATCAATGTATAAGGCAAGGAAACCCAGGGAAGCCAATAAGGTTAATGTAAAGGACTACCTTAGAGATACTTAAGATTTGACAAAAGAATAAAAATGCTGTCATCGGCCCACAATGCTCTTAATCATCCGACACCACCATAGAAAATGTACGAAAAAGTTAATTATAATTTTGATTTTAAACCTGGAATACCAGTGCTGAGCTCTACCACCTGAGCTATACTTTTGGTCACGTTGTGAGCTCGTACTATGCCCTAAAATGGAGAAGATATAAAACTGAATATAGTAAAGATCGTTCATTTGAACTACTGAAAAAAAATTAAAACTCTTAAACATCGTTACACATATATGGTATTATATTATGTACGTCGAATACTTGGCCAGTTGAGGAAATAAGTCCTGAATAAAAATAAAAGGGGCAAGTTTCTAAAGAAACTGTGGTGCTGCGTCGGTGGGAGTATTACAAGACAATTTGGTTTTATCAACTGGGTTGATAATGTGATTTGTCCACCGTAAAGAGATTTGGAAGCTGACCGTTTCGAGCGTTAGCCCTTCGTCGGAGCGAATCCAATAAATGAATAAAAATGTTCAGGCTTGAACGGGATTCGAACCCATCGACCTGTATCGTACAGTGTTCTACAAATTTAAAAATCAGCTATCTAGTCAGCTGGGAACTAGTCATATTGAAAGTTCATAATATTGTAAGTTCATATTATCACTGTAGATGGTGAAGATATGGAAGTGAAAAGGACACATCATCTATTTTGAATAACCTGCGTCGAAGACGGAAATTTAAGATCAGTTAATGGGCCCTTAATTGGACCGTAAGTTTAATATTCATTGGATTCCAAACAGCAACGGTTTGGAGCACCTTACCCAAAAAGCGCTATCAGGAAGTTGAAAGGTTTGGTGGAGACTAAGCCATGATCCGGTATTGTTTTCTAACGCTTCCAATATTTCGTTTTGCTGTTAAGTTTTAAATGGAATTTCTAGAACTGAATTATGGCTTAAACCGTTGACTATGAAGAAAAAGCATTTATAACACAGCACGCGCTAGTCCTACCTTATTGCTATTGAGGTATCATGAACGAAATCTCTATATACGTACGACCTTGTGTATATAACATGACGTGTGCAGTTTCAATTTAGCTGCAAAATTTCCGTCTAGTGCAAGTTTCTTTTGTTTAAGTTTCGGCATAGAATATTCTGAACAATTCAAACCCTACTTCGAGCCTTTGACTTTTGCAAAGCTAAGATGTTTACTTAAACTTTGTTTGTCTACATTTTCATTGAGTATTTCTAACTTTATTTGCCTACATTTTCATCAGTGATAATTAATTCTAAGAGGCGAATTTTTCATTGACAACTTAGAAACCAGGTTAAGCGTTTTTGTTCAACTGTTGCTCAACTGATTGTGGCGTCTTATGACCCTAATGACCTTCGTTTTCGTTCGCCGTGCATTGTGAGAACTTTGTATTCAGTAACAGTTAAAACATGTTTTAGCGCCCAAGTTGTTGTCGCCATGCTTTTAGTTGTTCGTATATCGAGTTATGGATGCACTTGGGAAGTTTGGAGAGCACTCAAGAAGCTAGAGTTGCTCTCGGCTATCGCCTCTAGCAACTCTTTCTCTTCTTTCGTGCTCCTCAAACTTCCCAAGTGCATCCATAACTCGATAAGCGCGAACTTCCAATTCTTTAGTGTAGACCAATTCTCTAGTGTACACTGTAAGTATAGAGAGCTTTTTTCTGATGTTCCTTTAACATGTAATACAAAAATGGGCAATGGGCAAAAACAACTATCAAAGATCTTTATGCTAATTAATAATTAACGGAACCTCCAGCTTCAACTAAGTATAATACATGATAATAACAGTCCTTCTTTGAACAATAAGGGTTGTTAACTCATTTTCTCTGTTCAGTCACTAAGGCAACTTCTCTTGACTCTTGATTAGTTATGACTAAATTTACTCTGGTTTTCTTAAAACCCAGAGGTAAAATGGAAAGAAGTGCTCACAGCTGTCCGCGTGTTTAGTCAGATGATCCGGGAAATGTTTGGGTAAATGGAAAATGAATTAATTTACTTTGCTACATGGCAGATTTCGTGACACATAATATCCCTACATCCAATGGAAGTTAACTTTTAAAGCCCTGGTTCAGGTAACAGATTTATAAGGCGTCTCGTTATTATTCACTTTCCTATTCAAGAAAACAAAGACCCAAATGTATTCGACGAGTGCGTTTTGTGCATAAACGTAACAAACGAGGCGAAGCAGAATGGCGCACGAAGTTTCCCTCGCAGATGTCCATCTGCAGACGAGCGACACCTTTGACAGATTTCTACAAATAGTACAGGAAGGAACAAAGGAAGAGGCACATAATTTCTTGTTAGGTCTGATTGAAACAGCTGAAAACGCAAGCGATTCCAAGAACAATCATTTAAAGCAACTGGCAGACGCCCTCGAAGAAAACAATGCTTCTGAAGTTTGGAAACTCATAGTCAAGATCAATGAGGATGGAAACAACCAGACACTTGAAAATTTAAACGACATCTGCAGAATCATAGCCGAGAAGGAGAACGACAAAGAAAATGAGAGTCATTTCAAGTGCAGTTGGGATTGCAAGAAACTGTGCAAAACATTTAAGAATTCATTGTGCTATACGTTACACTGGATGAAGTGCGATGAAGGTCTAGAGGACCTAGAAGGGGAGGCAGAAATGCGAAGCGAAAAAGAACGGAGATGGATCGAAATTCTCAGCAATCCACTGTACATCAGTCTGGAATGGCTGTGGAGGAATAATCCCAATTCCCAGTACAAGAAAGGAGTAAGACGCAACGAAAGCAAGTCTGCAGACATAATTGAAGCTGCCTTGGATGACGCTTGTCTACTGGAGAAAATCGCCTCATATGAGCACTACTACAGCCGAGATGAATACAAGCGTCGAGCTGAGGAATATGAGACGTTTGCTGCTGATATCGTCGAGCAAGTGGACACTTCAGATTTAAACCAACTTCACGAAATCATGGACATCAAGGGAAATGGCTCTTTACTGCAACAAACGCCCGCTAATTTTAATCAGAGTCTTAGTCTTCTCAAGCTGGCCGCTGATAAACAACGGAAAAGGGTTGGTATACGCTTTGATGGAATTGTATCACATTTTACACTTCATATTCTCAGGTTAAACTTTCCTGAGACGCGAATAGTGAGTCGACTTCCATATATTCTTTCTTTACACCCGTTCGCTTCGCTAGTGGAGGCCGCGTGGCCGAGTGGTTTAGGGCGCTGGATTTGAAATCTGGAGGTCCCTGGTTCAAATCCTCCACCCTACCACTATCTGGATTTGTTCTCGGTAGTCCCGAGTTCAACTCCTCGACCGCGTTGTGTAAATAGCCAACTGGTCAGCCTCCCACCAGTTGGGATTCTTAACAATTTATGTTCTATTTGAAGTATTTGTTTGTTTATTTATAGTGTCCCCAATTAGCACAACAGTGCTAAACACATACGACACTTAAAATAAAGTTATTATTATTATTACAAGCGTACGTTGCGTTGCTTCCGTGTTGAAGCCGCACTTGAATACCAGGACTTTAGAAAACCCTAGCCTCGGATTAAGTAGAGAAAGCATAATTAATTATTATTCAGCGAGCGCCGTTGTTGCAATCAGTCTATCCTTTGATTGATTGATTGATTTATTGATTTATTTATTTATTAATTGTCCAGGCCTGTTTGGTAATTAACGATAAAAATTATGTTCGTTTTTAGTTCGTGGCAAGCTCTAAATGCCAGTATATTCTCAACGAGATCATTTATCGAGGATGGAGAAATTGGCAAGATAAAGGCACACTGAGAAAAGCCTCCTGGTTCCTTATCCAGTTTGTCCTCGTCGCAGTTACTTGCTTCGTTTACATTCCTGTTCGATTGATACGAAGATGCTGTCGTTGTGGTAAAGTTGAGGATATCTGCTGCTGGAAGTTTAGGAATTTATTCGAACTTCCATACTCCAAGTTCATCAACCACACCATGTCGTACGTGGTATTTCTGTGCCTGGTGTTCGCCTCGTCTTTCCAGGATAGGTTTGGAACGACTAAGACAGGCCTGGCTTGGATTGGTAAGTTTCGATGCCAAGGATGGTTGATCGAGCCACGGTAATGCAAGTCCACTAGACTTATTGAACATTAATGCCCTAGCAGCTATGCTATTTAGCTGCCTATGATCAGTCATCTTGAAGCAAGACCGCTCTCACTCGTGCGTATATGAAGATTATTTTTAATGACCCATAACCACTTAACTCAACTGAATAAAAGCGTACTTTTTTGCAAACTGAAGACATACGACTGAAGTGTAACTGAAGTGTAACTGCGGATAAGGAAAAATAATACTATGAATTGTATTTCATTAAAAATATCTGATTATTCTAATAAAAATCTCCCGATACGCAGATAAATTAATTTCCTACGCCCTCTGATTGTCCCGCCAAGCATTCAATAACATGCTGGCTCAGTTCTTCCTGTCATGTGCTCAGCACAAATATACAGCCATGTAGCTTTTCATACATTGGCTAGACCAGCTTACGCCGGGTGATTACCAAAATAACGATTAGATTTAACAGTCCAAAGAGCTTGAAGATTCCATGGACCAATTCTCGATAAAAACTGAACATTATTTTCTGTTTAAATTTCATCCTCAGACTATCCAGTGCTTGCCTTTGTCGTGGGACTATTCCTGCAGGAAGCCTTAGAGTCCACCAGACAAGGATTGCTGAATTACTTTTCCAAATGGTGGAATGTTGTAGACACACTGATTGTCTCCACGTTCCTCTTGTCTTACACAGTGTGGCTGAGTGCATGGGGGTATTACGGAGAGTGGAAGCCGAGGAAATCTGCATTTATCGTGGCTGATACAATCTACGCCAGCGCCACCGTGATGGCTTTTTTCCACTTAGCCCACGTTTTCCAAATTAATTCAGTATTAGGTCCTTTGCAGCTATCGCTTTACAAAATGCTGAAAGATGTGCTGAAGTTTCTTGTCATTTTTCTGCTCCTCTACATTGCGTTTGCTACTGGGGTGGCCAAGATATACTCGTACTATGTTGCCTCGCAGATCAAACTAGGAGAATTGAACGACAGCCACGGCTACGAGGCGTCTCATCCCTATGGCAAGTACGTATAACAGTAAAGTTTACCTTACGGAATGATTGTGTTGACTGAACAAAATTAAATCAATAAGTGGATTAAATTTGTTTATTATGGATTGCTCCTTCCAGGCACACTGACACTTTCATTGGAATGTTTTGGCTGTTACTTGGTCTGGTGGAGGAAGACAAAATCGTAGTTGAAGATCCCGCTTTTAAATTGTCGTCCACATTTGGCCGCATTTTTATGATAGCCCACGTGGTCTGCACCATCATCGTAGCTTTAAACATGCTGATCGCTATGATGAATAACTCTTTTGACAAAATCATGGTAAGTTTACTTCTAAGCATTAACTATGGGTATTTGGTTATTTGGTAAGAAAAGGAAGTGTTCCAATCTTGGGTCTGTAAATTTTAAGGTGACTAGTAATTTCGGTGAACGAGCGTAGAAAACAAGCGAAAGATCTTGAGAAAAACAAAGAAAAGAATTAACAAGAAAACAAGAAAGAAAAAAAGAAAAGGATGAGCAACTTTCATAGACAATTCAGTATCTCGTGGAGGCGCGGTGGCCTCATTGTCGACTCTGGATCGAGCACTCCGAGCTCGAGTTGTGGCCGGGGACATTGTGTTATGTTCTTGGACAAGACACTTGACTCTCACAGTGCCTCTCTCCACCAGGTGTACAAATGGGTACCGGATAATTTAATGTTGGGGGTAACCCTGCGATGGACTAGCATCCCATCCAGGGGGAGTAGAAATATTTCTAGTCACTTCATGCTTCAGAAGCCGGGATAAGCTCTGGTGGACCATGGTCACTTGGCTCGTATGCAGACTTTACCTTTACCATTCAGTTTTTCGGCCAGACCACGCGGGCATGAAATAACCAACCACTTCCAGTCTATATATACTTTCGATACTTAGGTCTTGTGATCCCATTGTCATCAGTAATTAGTAATTTAACAATTTTCTAGGTAAACGTTGCCATGAACCTTATACCACTCAAAATACACTTTTTTGCAACTGAAATCTTGTCGACTTTTCTTAGGAAAACGCACTTGTAGAGTGGAAATTCTCGAGAACTCGTATGTGGCTGGAGTGGATCGACAAAGGCAACACAGTGCCTGTGCCTTTCAACATCGTTTACCTTCTTTTTTACTGTCTGTGTCCAAAGAGCTGGGGTAAAACGTTTTGCCGTAACGAGGTAAAATGACCCATTGTTGATATAATCAAGTTTGTTATCACCTTACTTGATTTTCCACTGGTTTTATGTACACCAGTCAAAGCTTAAACCAGTGGTTAATTTCAACTATAAAGTAGTTGCTGTTCGACTAAATGCATGCCTTTTACAATCCTTGATTTTTTCTCTTGCTATTTTGCGTACTTTGTGGGATTGCAAAACAGGTCCACAGCTAACAAAAATTTTCGAAAATCTGAGGTGGCTCCGAATCTCATATACAGCATTTTTTTAAAACTTTGCCAAAGGTTGCAACTTATCCTGCTTATCAAAATTCGATAATATAAAAAGGGATTCATCGTGCCGTTTTTTAATTGTAAGGACTTAAGGACATGAGGCTAAAATTAAGGTTGTTTTTAGTAGGTTATAATGTTGCTATGGCAACCGATTGTGTCAGAAAAGTGATGCCAACGTGTTCACCAATGATTGGGCAGCTTTCTGATACCACGATTGTAGCATCAACTGATTAAGAGTTGTAATAATGACGTATTGGAAACTGTTTTGAGCCACCTTAAATTGACAATGTGTCTCCCTGATTCCAAGGTTACTACGTATAAATCTGCATACGTATCTGTGCTAAACCTTCCATGTGTTGCCTTCCTATTCATTGTCCCTATTTACAAGACAGTAAAAATTAATATACATAATGGAAAGTTTTAAAAACTTACAGCACATGAAAATAAAACTTTCAATGAACGACCTTACACTTCTGCTGGAGAACGGTCCGCTCACCACTAAGTTCATTATTTGACTGGTTGACTGACCCATTGTAATCAAAAACAAGTTGCCATTCAGTTCAAATACAGTGACATCGCGCTATCTGATCGCAAATTAAAATATGTCTAATTATTGTTGTCCCGCCAAAACAATCATTCGCCTTACCTATAATAACCACTTACTTTATTCAGAGGCAAAACGACCTGGAAGAAAGCAACTTGCATCTTCAGGTAAGTGGAAACAGTGACAATCGCACTAACTCAGTCACTCAGCTAGAGATTCATTTCCGTGCATGCATGATTATCGTATACTAAAAAGTCTACTGACTATATATTTGCCCACTTTCCTATTTCCCTTCCGGGAAAGGTTTAGCACAAATCACAAGGAGTCAGTTGGTCCAATTGTCGGTTGGGTTGCAAAAACCTGACCAAGCAGAAGATGAGTGGCGAGCTCTCAAGCCCCCCACCATGCATTCGTTGTTAGAACCATGTTCAAATAGCAGTCAGCTGAAAGTTATTCTTTATATCTATGTCTGTTATCGTTGCCGCTGCGTAAAATTCATTTATTGCAAAGCTTCACGCTCAGCAGCTCTCTGGGACTTCAACTTCAGAGTATAAACAGAAAGCTCAAATTGTAATAGTCTTATGATAAGTCACAACAAACATCTAGCTAGGAAAACGCAAATTTAATTACATTTTATCAAAAGAAATACTTTTAAAAACGTCAAACAGACTAAAAGAAAAATTACTTGTAACCTATATCTGAGCGATTTCGCAAAAACATGCCCGCTAGGTTTTTTCAGGCGTAGCCCGAGCTCAGGCGAAAAACCTAGTGGGGGTCCGGGGGGAGGGCTCCGTCAAGGGCGGGCTGGAGACATGGTCGAGGAACATGCACTTGCCTATCTGCTGGTGGTTTGCTGACGGCCAGCCGTCAAAAGCAGGAGGGACAGGTGCGTGTCTCTTACTGACACCCGTCCGGCTTAGCTAGACATGGGTTTTCAGAGACAAATAACTTGGTAGTTGCTGGGTACTTTGCTCAGTTGTCGAACATTGTTTGAGGATTCTGTGTTGACATGGGACCATGCTGGAGAGGCACATGTCATGTGCATGCGTGAGGGGCCAATCTCCTAGCCAGGGGGTGGTCAACGCACTTGTGGCCGCGGGGACTGTCTTTAATGCGAAAACGGTCAGATACATTTAGGAGGAAAATGACGAAAGACAAAATTGGATAACTCGGGTTATGACCATTTCTCTATTTTTTTAATTTTGCCAATTACTCTTTCTCTTCTTTCCTTCTGTATCTTCTTTCTCATCAGTTGCGTGAATTTTGTATCGGAAAAACATTTTTACTCCCTAATTTCTCATTCTGTGTTGTAGCTTTTTTCCGGTTGCTGCACCAGCTGTATTTGTTCTTGTGGTATCTGCAGAAGCACGTTTGGATGGACTTGCTGCTCAAGGGAGAAGAATTATATGAGAGAGGTATGCTATTCATGCTGTGCACTTTGTTTCGTTTCTATTTTGGAAAAGTATCATATTTTTTCAAGCATAAACCTTTTTCTCAAAGTTCCCAATTCTAAATTGTCCGCATATATGCACACCGTATCCTGACGTCACCCAGAGTCAATATTAGAGCGGTTTTCAATTGAGTGTCGTAAAAGCAAAACCAAACCAATTACTTGGCAATTAGACTATTCAGCCAATCTCAATTCGTAGTAAAACTAAAATCAAAACCAAAGTAATTACCTGACTACTTTCGACACTCAATTGAAAACCGCTCTATATGGGGCATGGCAGCTGATTAGTATTGGTTTTTATATTAACGAGCTTCGAGCGGTAAAACGTAAAGCAAAACCAAAACCAAAGAAATCAGGCTAGCCAATTACAAAGGACACAGACAATGCGGTGAACAAATCAAAACTCGAAGGAATTACTTGTAGCTGACGCAAAGCGCAGGAAGCGTGTGCGATTAAGTCACAATTGGTTTTGGTTTTACTTCTGATTGGATGAAAAAGTGGCGCGATTTTTTAAGCCAATCGTGTAGCGTAGTTGATACAAAACCAATTACTTTTCGGCACTCAAATGAAAACTGCTCTAGTTGGTTTTATGTTTTCCTTGCGGTTTTCATCAATCACTTTGCTCAGTCCCAGATCTCGAAAGCTTCATAAGCAACCGACAAGTTCAAAGACTGGTTTAGTTGCATTTCACACCGCTGCTACAAGCTACAACTGGCTCTTACACACTGCTTTTGCTAAATCAAATATTTCGTCCAAGCATATTTTCTTTACATTTCTGTTACAGGAACGCATGGAGGAAATGAGAAAACTGGTCGTGAGATATCTCAAAGCCCGCTACTCAGCTAGATGGAAAGAGCTTACCGCGAAAACAGCAGAAAACGAATATT
Source organism: Micromussa lordhowensis (assembly GCA_964020085.1). Lineage (NCBI taxonomy): Eukaryota > Metazoa > Cnidaria > Anthozoa > Scleractinia > Lobophylliidae > Micromussa > Micromussa lordhowensis. Next base: position 31,045,506 of record OZ026597.1, read on the forward strand.
TCACATCGAAGAGAAAACGAACGTAGTTTTAAAGACTGCCTCCTTTAGACAGCTGTGGTACATATATGGGTGTCTTTTATTTGCCGGTTTCTCTCATACTATAAAACAAGCAATACATGCAAGCAAAATCTGTAAAAAGTTAAAGTAAATGACCATGTAGACTATGTGAGGATGAAGGTATCCAAGCTACTCGGAATGTTTACCAGAATAAGACCTTTAATTACGCTAGAAGCTGCAAATCGGCTCTACAAAGCCATGGTACTTCCGGTTCTAGATTATTGCGATGCAGTGTGGCATGAATGCGGACAAGGAAACAGTGCCAAGATAGAACGACTACAAAGACGAGCAGCTAGAATCGTCTACTTCAAAGCTGCCTCAAATCTATCAACCGATCAAATTATCACCAAACTGGGCTGGAAACCTCTCTATTCTAGAAGACAGGAGAACATCTTAAGATTTGTTAACCAATGTATTGCAAATAGAGTTCCCAGATATCTTTTTAACTATTTTAATGTAAGAAACCATGACAGTCCCCGTTATAAAACTAGGAGTAGTAATGGTCTAATTTTAGAAAAGGTTAACCTAGAATGCACCAAGCGTGCTTTTTTTTATAAAGGTGCAACTATTTTTAATTACTCTCATTAATGTAACTTAACTTTAGTGTAGCTTCTTATCTGTTTTGTAATATTATTTTTATTATACTTTTTACTTTTTTACACAGGACCTGCATTGATAGCAGTTTTTCTTTAAACTGATGCAGTTATCCTGTATAAATATGTTTTATTATTATTATTATTATTAAAAATTAGACTTCTAAATGCGACTGAGAAATAGGGGTACCTAAGGTAGCTTCAAGCATATATTACTTTGTTTTGGTTTCCATTACTTTTTGCAGATTTGTTCATTGCCCAGTCGTAGAAACCGGCGTACAATTTGTCCTTTAAAAGAGCAAGCGCAAAGTAATACAAAAAAGTATAACCAAATTTTATGAAGGGAACAATAGAAGACCTTGAGGGAACTCTTACCCTCTTACCTTGTAACAGTGACATCATAAGAACACGAATTAGCCATAAGTATCAGAATATGCGTGAAAGACTCGTGAACTTCTGAACTACCAGACTGATCTGTTAACTAAGCGGTTGATACAATACCTGGGAGAGAATTTACAAACTTATTGCTTATCGAGGTTTAACAGGCTCTGAAAAGTTTAGAACATTTTTACAGACCTTTCCAGCGACACTGAGTCGCAGGCCAATCAGAAACAAATATCTGAGCTTCGAGCCAAACCCAGTTAAAAATGCACATAATTTTTAGTTCATAGGTTGGCGTTAAAGTTGAAACATTAGAGCGCTTAAACACAATTTAAAAGGCATTTAGCATACGAAATTTTAAAGCGGTCAATTATTGGGTCTACGGGATGGCATCTCAAATAATTAAGATGGTTTGGACTTTTTAATGTACCTTTGTCGCCATAAAATCTGTTCAATTACAGTCATCTTTTTCCCTAGAAATTAACTTAGTAAAGCTCAACCAGATATTAAAGAGAGGTTACTGCATTTTGTTTTATCAAACACGAGAGCCCGTGTTTCATTACATATCCAGACAGAAGATCTTAGATAGCTGAAATCTGGAAACTTTACTGACAAACAAAATCCTTCAATGCCGATAGGAAACGTTTTAAAAAAGGAACGGAAATGCCTGCAACAGACTAGTTTCCCCGAGACCTGCAATTTAGAGTTGTGCTAGAGTTTTCTCAATTTAACCTCAGCAAGCTTAGACTTTAAAATTGTAAAAAAACCTCATTAACTCGAAAGAAAAACCGTTCTTGCAGGTTCACATATGATGATAACGTACAAGTGTCAGGGAGGGTCGCCGAAACAATATCAGAGTTTCAGGCTAAGATCAAGCACTCTGAACTCTGTTCTTCTTCTCATTGGTACAAAACTTGGACTGGCCGTGTATAAGCTTCATTTAACTTATCTTAATCTGTAATAAAAGGGAATAAAGCTGATAAAATGTATACGAATCGAAGTTGTCGTTGTTGGGCCCTTTTAACATGTTTCTATTACACTTAAGTTAATTGTTACGAAGTAACAGGCATTAGACAATTTAACTTCATTCTGGACAGGCCTAAAGTACTAATCGCAGACCTAAGTAAGAGATAATGATTACCGATCAAACTGCATTAAACCACTGTCTAATACAAACTTTGAAAAACCATGAGTTGGGGAGTGCATTTCCTTGGAAAATTCAAATCCAGACATAAATTTTACGTTTGCTTACCAAAATACGAAAATGGATTAAGAAAGTAGATTTCTAGTACATGAAACCCTAATTCTTGAATGTTTGTGGTCCGTTCATTTCTTTGAGGAAAGGAGTCGTCAACAAAAAGTGAATTTCAATGCCCAGCGGTATTCTTTCTGAGAATACATCCGCCATTTGTAGGCAAAGCCAACGCGGCAACTTTCGAGGACAACGTTGTACATTTTTCAATGAAGAAACAAAAAATACAGTTATAGAAGTAGCTTCAGTGTAAAACGAGTCTATTCTGTAGAACAGTTAAGCTGTACATCCGTCTTAAGCTGTAGACCTTCTGAGGTCGTCACAAGGGTGATCTGAGGTTGAAAAGATTATTATCTGGCATTCTGGCAATAGAGACAGCCCTAAAACTACAAACCTTAATTAAAGGGATACCATCACAGGGGACAATACCGCGTTTGATTTTTGGCCACAGCAATATAAAACCAGTAGGACGCTCAATATACCTTCAGTAGTACATGAGATGTCCTAGAAACCCCAGATGAGGTATTTAGCTAGAAGAGAGAAAGCCAGAATCATTATAAAAAGTTAGCCAGACTTGTTCAATTTGACATCACAACCTTGTGCATGTCTACCCCATTATAACACTCCTTCTATATCTTCAGTACACTCTTATCACGCACATAGAAAGTTTTAACAAAACTAAGTATTCCTTTTAATTAAGGTTACATTCGATGAAAATATGCATGGATAGTCTGACAGGTAAACTGGGTACTAGTATTTTCAAGTGATGGAGGCCATTGCTACATTTGTAGGATGCCATTGTACTTCTTTGCTCAACTTTCTTTCTTACTTGGTTGCAGTTTCCAAGGTAAGTTATTTTCCATTTTGCAATCGCTCTGTCGTACTGTTTTGCAAATAGGTTTCTTCCAGGAGTGTGCCTTTACTGATGGAAGGACCCTCTCGGGACGTGTCTGTCTGAGCATGACAATGCCACTAAGCTTGCAAATGAGTTTGGCTCCTTCTTCGTAACAAAAATAGAGCTCATCAAAGAAAATCTAAACAAGCATCACGTTCGAGAATCCCGGCTTCTAGCAGTAAATTGTGTCGAGGAATTTCATCATTTTTAAGCTGTCTTGATCCTTTTCCTACATGGCTATTGAAGTCTTGCTTTGATGTATTGGTCCCTTCCATCACTGAGATGGTTAATATGTCTCTTGTTACTGGCCTCGTTCCCGACAATTGGAAAACTGCGCTTGTCATCCCTCTACTGAAGAAGCCCGGCCTTGATTTCGAATTTAAACATTTTCGCCCTGTCAGTAATCTCCCATTCATCTCTAGGGATAACGGAAAAGGCTGCACTTCAGCAACTGCTCGACCACTGAGAGAATCATGTGCCTCTTTCTAAATTTCAATCTGGCTTCCTTAAGTTTCACTCGACGGAAATTTCTCTGCTGAAAGTTCAGAATGATACCTTATTAAGTATGGACAAAAAGGAAGTAACACTTCTCGTGCTTTTGGACCTTAGTGCCGCATTCGACACTATTGATCATTCCATTCTCCTAAACGTCCTTAAATGAGATTTTGGAGTCAGTGGCGCCGCCTTAAAATGGTTTGATTCATTTCTATCTGGTCGTAAACAATGTGTTCTTATTAGTGACATAGCTTCTGATGACTTTAATCTTAATTGTGAGTTCCTCAAGACAGCTGAATGGGGCCTGTTCTCTTTACTCTCTATGTTTCCTGCCTTTTTCATCTCTCAACATGTTCCCTCCGTCCATGGATATGCAGATGATACCCAGCTCTACTTCTCCTTTCGACCTATGTCCCTGGAATCTAAAGTTGAAGCTATCAAAGTTCTGGAGAGCTGTGTCGCGGAATTGCACTCGTGGTTTATAGCCAATCGCTTAATAATTAATGACATAAAAACCGAGCTTATTATTATCGTCTCCCGTCATCAGCTGGCAAAGACGACAATCGATTATATCTTCAGAAACTGATCGAAACCTTGGATCATGGTTTGATGCTCAAATGCGTATGGATGTACATAAAGCCAAGACCTGTAGCAAAGCTTTTCACAGTCTATACAACATGAGACAGATTAGGAAATTCTTCAATATTAACTCAACCAAGACACTGGTCCATGCGTTTCTATCCTCTCACCTTGATTTTTGCACAGCACTATTCTTTGGCTTACCTAAATATCAACTCGAACGCCTTCAGAAAGTTCAGAACGCGGCAGCTAGAGTTATTCTTCAATTGTCAAAGTTTGACTACATCACGCCTGCTCTTGTTGACTTGCACTGGCTTCCTATAAAGTTCAGAGTCCAGTTCAAGCTGCTTCTGATTGTTTATGAGTCTTTACATAACCAAGCTCCAGATTACATTATCCGGATCTTTTGTCTATGAAAACCGAACCTAACTATCCTCTTCGCTCGTCCTCGCAGCTTCTTCTGTCAGTTCCCAGGGTCAACTGCTCCACATTTGGGGGCCGCGCCTTCACCCATGCACAGGTTCTATCGGATCTCTTTACCGCTGACTAAAAGATCTGGTAGTAGTACTTCTATTTTTAAAAAGACTGAAGACTTTTTAAAAATGCTTTCAATTAGTGAACTCTTGATTTATATTTTATGTTTTTGTGGTTTTTGAATTTTATTTTTATTGTAAAGCGCTTTTGAATATCGATTTATAGTTTAAGCGCTCTTTATTATTCGGCTTTCATACACGGTACAAACTCTGATTTTCTGATTGGCTGATTTGTACCACCTGATACTGGGTTGTGACGAAACAACCTCCTTGACGTCATTATCTTGGTGTAATAGCCGAGGTGTAAATTCGACACACCACTGTCATTACCCCATGGCTTCGGCTGACTCAAAGTTTGGCGATTTCTTTGTGCAGTGTATTCAATTTGAATAATAAATATGTTAACGCACTCATTGCTCGTGAATTATCGGGATTTACCTGAACTCGTTCACTTACAATGAACTCGAAATTTTCAGTACCGCACGAGTTTGCGATAATGCACTCGCTGAGTGCGCTAGCCTGTAAATAAATGTATTATTATTAGTAGTAGTAGTATTATAAAATTGATTTTCTCCAGTTGTCAGATGTTCCACTGGGTAACACTGATTGTGTCTCAGCAACTTCCCGTAGCTTAGAGACACAACACTTTTCGCAACAGATGAGCAGTTCCAAGAATGGCCGATAATTGTACACTTCCAAGGAAGTCAGGTACACCTAACTTGCCAAGCCAGGCCTTTGATCTTTTCGATATGCCTCCGAGAGCACCAATCACGATAGGTATTACTGTGACTTTCGAGGCTCCATGAATCCTTCTGATTTCGAATGCTAGTTCCTGGTACTTCTCAACCTTCTCCTCCTCAGTCTGGATGATGTTCTGATCCGCTGGCATAGCTATATCAATAAGTGTCCATTTCTGTGTGTCTTTATGCATAAGAGTAATGTCTGGCCGATTATGCTTCAGCACTTTGTCTGTGTAGATCGTCATGTCTAGGTAATCCTCACCTTTCCATTTTCTGCGGTTGACAAGGGTTGGTGGTCATACCACTTGTTAGTACACTCTATCCCATACTTCCTGCACATCTCCCAGTGTACCCGCAGGGCCACCTTATCGTGGAGCTTCCTATACTCTCTCTGGGCAAGCTTCTTGCATCCACTGACAATGTGTCTTACTGTTTCGGTGGTTTCTCCACACAATCTACACAGTGGTGTCTCCGAGGTCTTGTCTATGCTGTACTTGATAGAGTTTGTTCTTAAAGCTTGTTCCTGAGCCGCCAGAATTAGGCCTTCTGTCTCCTTTTTTAAAAACCATTCCTTAGCCATCTCCAGAACTCCTCTCCAGCTACGTTTGATATCTGTTAGATAAACTCCCCGTGCAGGGCTTTCTCCTTCCAATTTTTAACTTTCTCTTCTTTCCTCCTCCTCTCATAGTCCTGCAGGGTCTGTTCTTCAACAATAACCTTCTCCTTTAATGCAGCTTGAAGCATCCATTCTGTACTCTCTCTCAGATAGCCTCTTTACACACTCCTCAATACCTCCTCCATTGTCCAGTCCACAATCCCTGCTGATTATTATTATTATTATTATTATTATTATTATTATTATCATTATTATTATTATTATTATTTTTATTATTATTATTATTATTATTATTATTATCAAACGGCAAATTGAATGGCGTTTTGTTGTCAATAGTCATCTAGCCTTCGATGCTGTTTTGGTGAATCTAAAGAAAACACGAACTGAGCAGTCAGTGTTCTCAGCAGACATTGAACAACATGATCATGGCTGGTTGTCACAAAATAAATGTACCCAGTTGTTTAGCTTGGCGACTATTGTGTCGCAAAGTAACTGTACCGAGTTGTTTAGCGAATTAGCTCGGCGATCAAACTACGTCACAAAATGAATTTGTCGCGTTACTTAGCTCAGTGGCCACCATGTCACTAGCCTCTTCCAGACGTTAGTTGCGGGGTGGCGCGTAAAAAGGCGAACGAATAATTAGTGGCAAGGCGCGGCGAGAGAATGGAAATAACGCATGTGGTCAAACTTACCAAAAGGTCGTTCCAAAATACCAGGATCTGGTGTTCCCTCTGATTGGTCAATTTTGACAGGTTTTGTCAACACTCGAGCGTTACTGACGGAGAGGAGAAATGGCGGTGGTACGTTAGAGACTTCAAATGACGGGGTGTTAAAATCTGTGATAAACAACACCCCAGAAGATTTTCCCCATGCGTGCTTTCGCGAAGAGCAGGAGGATTGAATAAACAAATACGATATGGTCAATGGCAAACATGTCTTTGCAATCCTTAGCACCGGTTTTCAAAAGGGTTCAATTTTTGAACACTTTCCACGAGTAACATCTTCCATGAATGGAAAAGACGGGCCGTCTACACGATCATTGTGGTTTCTAGAGGCTCGTGGCCATTATGAAAGAGAGCTTTACCCTGACTTTCATTTCCGCAAACCCCTTGTTCTCGTTTTTGGAAGGCGTGAAGCGTTGCAGATTGAAAGATCAGACGACAGGATTTCACAATGCAGAACTTAAGGGTTTCTCCTTGGCTTTTAAAACATTAACTGTTCATTCGGATCAGAAAAATCGCCCGTGGCGGATCAGTTTTTCTTCAATGATTAGCGTGCAAACGAGATGGTCGAGGAATTTAAATGCGTGAGACGTCGTGTCTATTTGGTGCAGCTGAATGTAAGCAATGAGGAAACACAGGTTACGACGAAACTTTGCTTCTATTCTGCCTACAAAAGGATCATAAAGGACAGACGACTGGAATAATCATCCCAATTCGTGTAATTGTTGCTAGGCCGGGATTGCCAGCGGAAATGTTTCTTGCGTTGATTGTTGCCGTTTGTATCGTCGCAGGTTTGTACACCGTCTTCTTTTCCGTTTCATTTTCTTCCTTTATTGTTCGTGCACGCAATTGACTTAAAGTTTTGAAAATATAAGGTGGCTCTGGACCCTTTATTCAGATCTTTTTAAAAACTTTCCAAAAGTTGCGTCTTATAAAAAAACTTCATCGCGCCGTGCCCTACACGGTTGTAGCACGATTGTAGCATCAAGTGATAAAGAGGGGTTATAACGACCCATCAAAATCTAAGTGCTGGAAACTGTTTTGAGCCGCCTTAATATGCCAACCAGAGAACTATTGGCTAGTGAAACAAATAATTCTTTTGTTTAACGATTTGAACATTTAAATAACAGAAACAATGTTTGTAAACAAATATATTTTCCCGATTGTGCCATTTCATGATATGTGACTTCGACACATTCCAATTTATTAAGTTGTAATTTGGGGACTTGTTAACAATAAGATTTTCCAGTGTCCTTTTGATTTAATATATATTACATTATGCAGACTATGCCAACTGACTAGCAATGATGTTTGAAAGTAATTAATGACCGTTAAGATTTGTTAACGATGACATCTTTAACGATGAGATTTTGCAATGTCCTTTTGATTTCATTTGGCATCAAGAAAAAACGATGAAGTGTTGTTTAAAACCAATAAATTGTCCTTCTTTTGGTCATCTCCGAAAAGGAGGACTCAAGTAAGAAATTGGCAGCGGTCATCAAGGGAAATTTGAAATAAATACCTAAACGGTATACCAGAAACTAATATCAATCTCCCTTTGTGGACTTACAGTAACATTTTACCTCATATCTATAAAAGAAACCACATTGTGTATGCAAATTGACCATGGGTATTCGGCTGCATGTCGCTATTTTCTTTTTTTGCAGTCATGGCAGGAGCTTGTTAGAACTTCAATACACTTCAACACCATTAACAAGGTGTATGTTCTTTCGTGTTCCTCAGTGTGGCAAAACATTGCTTGCAGTTGATATTTTGGTTCCTTTTCCTGAAAAGGCTGTGCAACATTTTCCAAACAAAGTCAGCGAACAAATAGAGTGTTAAGAGTGTTGTTTCATTGGAAGACTTTGCCAAATACTCTGATCTCAACTGAGGTTTCTTCAACTAACCACGACTAATGATCAATTCAACTGAAAACTGGGAAGCCCCAGGGGAACACAATTCCAAAACCAACCTTCAGTTACAATTAATGGCTGAAAATGTTTATTTCTAAGCTAATACACTGGCAGACCTTGATCTTTTGCAGTTGATGAGTTTTAATATGGCATGGCGAAAGTCTTTGTTCCTCAGAGAGTAAACCACTGGATTGATCATCCCATTACTGCACGCTAACCACACACTGACAACATCCAGCTTCTCTATAAGACAAGACTGAGTTCTTCTTGCATAAAAAAATTCCATAATCAATACTGGTATCCATACAATGACCAGAAACATGATTACAATGCCAACAGTTTTTGCCATTTTAACTTCTAGTCTAGTTTCTATCACTGTATCGGAAGCAGCAGCAGTTCCCGGATGCACCCGGCCACGTGACAAAAGTTGTTGGCGATTCTCCACCGCTTTCTTGTAGATCTTGTAGTACAAAGCACAGATTATCAACATCGGGAGAGCTATGTGAACCGCCAGAAATGCGTAGTAAAATTTATAGTTTACGTTCCAATCATACGTTTTTTCCGATACTCTTTTAAAGGCAAATAGTCTCATCAGTATAACAACAACCACAACACGTACAGCCAAACAAGTGCAGTAATCACCAAGGTTCTGCCCCAAGATACAACTTCTCTGTAGCGCACGAGAGACAGGACTGCCCTGTAGCGATCCACTGTGATCACCAGCACAGCGACAAACGAACCTGCTATCGAGAAAAACCAAACTGAATTAAAAACATCCGTTTCTCTGGGACCCAAAGGCCACTCTGGATACGACCAGACGTATGTCATTTTCAGTGGTATCAGCCCGAGTGAGATGCATATATCAGTCAGCGCCAAACTCAATAGGTAGCCGTTGGAAGGCCTGCGGAGTCTTCTTTCGACGACAATGGCGACGGAAACTACAATATTCTCGGCGACGGACAGCACAAATGTCACGACAAACAGAATGGATATAGGAATCTGGTAATCCAAATTGAATTCACACGCCTTTGTTTCAGTACTTCCGTTCGTTGCTAGGTTCATCTTTCTACAAAAGATCCTCTCGGTTCTGGAGCTCGAGGGGAAAGCTATTCTCGCACATTAATAATAGCACCGTCCTTGTAGACTGCGAGGGAGCAAATATATTTCCCAGAATTTGCATTTATCATCCATGCATGACCTTAGCTGTGACATAAACGGGCATAAATTATCGTGACAGACCTATTTCCGGGAAGAATCTTGAGACTAGTACTTTAGCTGTTTATGCAATGTCACACTGATTTTTGTCTGCTCGAATGGGTTCTGAACATTTAATAGAGAGATCTCGTCAGAAGCAGGAAGGTAAACTGGTTATCCTGTTTTAATAACATGACGTTTAAGCAAGAAACATGTCGAACGCGTTCATAACTGATTGTCTCCGCTCTCGCTTACATGGAATTTTTAGTGACTAAGAATTAACTGTGACATACAAGAACAATATTAATCATATTTGCATTCACAGGACGCCAAGATGACGTGGAAAAGTCTGCACAGCTGTCAATATGTTTACCAAGGCGCCGTTGTCAGTGCAGCGAAGCGTACAACTGCCGCACATACAACGCTGGCCTGCGACCACCGTTAGCAGACAGGGATCCCGCACACGCCGGGTTAAAACGATAGTTTCGATTGGTCGTGCTTGAACGATTGTTAACTCATTATTGAACCCAGGAATTCGTTATGTCCGAGTTAGTTTTGTTTATTTAGTTTTGTAAATTAAGTTTAATTTTTCTAACTTTCAGTTTGGTAATAAAGTTTGTGTTGTTTGTTTGCTTTATTTAAAATCTTTAGAACATAACCGGAACTTCAAGGATCTTCATTTATTACATCCGGGTTTTCACCGTAACGGCTAAAGTCAATAATAATAATAAAACATGCTTTGCTATGACGCAGATCTTTCCCTTCAACCAATTAGCGTTAACTTATATAGCTGTGGATCAAGTAGCAGATTGAGACTCCAATCGTTTCGACGTCCCTTTCCAAGAAAATAGAAAGAAGACATACACCAGAACAGTCTGTTTCATGAACAGCCAAAATAGTATGGCACAAGAAGTTTCCCTCGCAAATCAGGGCGCAAAGACCAGTGACACCATCGGTAAATTTCTGAACCTAGTACAGACAGGAACGAAGGATGAGGTAGATAGGTTCTTGCAATTGTTACCTCTAACTAGAACGGCTGAAAACGAGAGGGATTCTCAGAACAAGCTTTCAAAGCAACTTGAAGACGCTCTCGCACAAAGCGATGTTGTTGAAGTTTGGAAACTCATAGCCAAGATCAACGAGATCGATAGCAAACTGAACGAGACCGATAGCAACCTGAACGAAACCGATAGCGACAAAACCCGTAGCAACAAGACCGATAAAAAGAAGACCAACCTGAAGATACTTGAAAATATAATTGCAGATAGAGAGAACAACAACGAGAAAATTGGCGAAACAATAAGGAATTCAATATGCTATATCTTTGAGTGCAATGCAGAGGAGCTTGAAGAGACGAAGACAGAAGAAGGACAACGGATGAGAAGCGAAGAAGAACGGACGTGGATCGAAATTCTTAGCAATCCACTGTACATCAGCCTGGAATGGCTGTGGAGAAATAATCCCAAATCCCATTACGAGAAAGCCGTAGGACGCAAAGAAAGCAAGTTTGCAGACATCATTGAAGCTGCCTTGGATGACGCATGTCTACTGGAGAAAATCGCCTCGTATGAGCACTATTACAGCCGAGATGAATACAAGCGTCGAGCTGAGGAATGTGAGACGTTTGCTGCTGATATCGTGGGGCAAGGAGACACTTCAGATTTAACCCAACTTCACGAAATCATGGACATCGAAGGAAATGGCCCTTTGGCTTTGCGGGAAGACACGAATCCAGAGACAGAAGACTCTAACCAACCTCGCGAAACCATGGACATCGAAGGAAACGACACTATGCGCAAAGACCCGAAGACAAAGACAAAGAGAAAGACAAAGACCCAAAACTTTAACGAGAGTCTTAGTCTCCTCAAGCTGGCCGTCGATAAACAACGGAAAAGGGTGGGTATACGCTTGAATAATCATAACAATAATAATTTATTTATTTATTCATCTTTAAAAGAAACATATACAATGGATTTACATAATTACTATTAAGTAAAGTTACTAGTAGTTGAGTAATAGTATGTTTCATCATATTTACTTCGTCTTCCAGTTCATTCTTTCACAAACTGTGAAGCATTAATTCGAAACGCAAATGTATTGCGATTTCTAGGAAATGATCACAGTAAAAATACGTCACCGACCTCACATGTGCAGAAGACATCAGGCTCAAATTTCACAAATTGTGAAGGATTAAAGTTCGAAATGCAAATGTATTGTGAGTTATTGGAAGTGACCTCAGTAAGTTAATACTTCATATGTGCAGAAGAAATCAGGGTCAATCCAGATAAATAAACCGGAATCAGGAGATTTGTAGAGCAACGAATATAAATCAGTGACTTTCGTTATTATTTTAACTCTCTTGGCAACTAATGATTTCAATTCTGTTCGTTTTCAGTTCGTAGCGAGCCCCAATTGCCAATATGCTCTCGATGAGATCGTTTATCGTGGATGGCGGAATTGGAAGGATCGAGGCACCGTCAGAAAGGCCGTGTGGTTCCTTATTCAGTTTGCTCTCGTCGCAGTTACTTGCATCTTTTACATTCCTGTTCGATTGGTCCGGCGATGCCGCTGTTGCAAATTTAAAGATTTCTGCTTCTGGAATTTAAGGAAGTTATACGAACTACCTTACTCCAAGTTCATCAACCACACTATGTCGTACCTGCTATTCCTATGCCTGGTGTTCGCCTCGTCGTTTCAGCAGAAGTTTGGAACAACTACAACAGGCCTGACTTGGATTGGTAAGTTTCGCTCTGGAGATGGAGCCACGGTTGGGCACAGGCAGTACGCTCGATATTTAGTTGCAGCGTAATGATTAGACACAGACTGATGGTCTAGATTATGCCATTCAGTTACCTATAAACGTTTCTTCTTCATAATCAAAAATAAAAATTACGAACGTTTCTTCATTGATCGGTCACCTTCGAGCAAGGCTGAAACTGAAGCAAACATGTACATTATTGAGAATAATTTGAAGTAATGGATAGCCACTAAAACTATTACTCAACTATACGAGGGTACTTTTAAGAAAACTGAAAGTACCTTAAGTGCAAGCATAATAATTATATTAACAAAACTTTTCAAGCTTCGCAAATAATCCCAATATACAGATACATTCTCCACGTCCTACCAGTTGTCCTGGACGTTTGCTGGTTGACCTAAATGGTCGAACACTGCAATAGCATTCTGGCTCAGTTCTTGACGCTACGCACTAACAGTCTATACACTGGCCAGTGCCAGTAACATTTTGTAAATTAGCTGATAGCTCAGAATATAAGGAGCCAGGGATTTGCAATATTGACGCTTAGATTCGGTCCAAAGATCATCAGTAATCAATTCACAAAAAAGACCAAAGATGTCAATGTTCTTTTATCCTCAGACTATACAGTGGTTGCCTTTGTTGAATAAATTCGGTCCAAGGAGGTTGAAGATTTCAGGAACTAATTCTCGAAACAGATTAAAATTATTCTCTGTTTAAATTATATCCTCAGACTATCCAGTGCTTGTATTTGTTGTTGGCCTATTACTACAGGAAGGCTCGGAGGCCAGCAGGCAAGGATTCTTCAATTACATTTCCAAATGGTGGAATGTCGTAGACACACTGATTGTCTTTACGTTTCTCCTGGCTTACACAGTGTGGCTGAGTGCATGGGGTTATTACGGAGAGTGGAAGCCGAGGAAATCTGCATTTATCGTGGCTGATACCATCTACGCCAGCGCCACCGTGATGGCTTTTTTCCACTTAGCCCACATTTTCCAAGTCAATTCAGTGTTAGGTCCTTTGCAGCTGTCGCTTTACAAAATGCTGAAAGATGTCCTCAAGTTTCTCGCAATCTTTCTGCTCCTCTACATCGCGTTTGCTACTGGGGTGGCCAAGATATACTCGTACTATGTTGCCTCGCAGATCAAACTAGGAGAATTGAACGACAGTCAGGGCTACAAGGCCAACCATCCCTATGGCAGGTACGTATAACAAAAGATATTGCATTTTACAAAACGATATTGTCGACTGAAAAAAAATTAAACTGATCAAGGGTGGATTAAAAGTTGTTACGGATTGCTCCTTCTAGGCACACTGACACTTTCATTGGAATGTTCTGGTTGTTGCTTGGCCTCGTGGAAGAAGACAAAATCTCAGTGGAAGATCCTGCCTTTTCACTCACGTCCACATTTGGTCGCATTTTTATGATAGCCCACGTGGTCTGCACCGTCATCGTAGCTTTAAACATGCTGATCGCTATGATGAATAACTCATATGAAAGAATCATGGTAAGTTGAACAAATTGGCGTCAGTTTTTCATGCGTCTGTCCTGTTATTGATCATAAATTTCGTCATCACATTGTCAAAGTAGCTGTGGATCCACGAGGCGATAGCTGAGTGGATCCACAGACTGTTTTTTACGATAACAAATGGTTGAATTGCCCGCTCTCGCTCGCTGACGCGTCGCACGAATTTCAAATTCATGTGTCTGTCCGCATATTGACGATAAAAGTTAGCCAATGAGCGCGCGTGAATTTCTGCAGTTATCGTAAAATTTCTTTTCGAAACAAACACGTTTTTGGTTCACGGTTTCAACCCAATTGTGGTAAATAATAATGCGAATGGTTGTTTTACAATAACTGCAGAAATTTTCGCGAGCGCATTGGTTAATTTCATTGTCAATAGGCGGGCAGACACATGAATTTATAATTTATGCGATGCGTCAGCGAGCAAGAGTGGACAATTTGACAATCTGTTAGTGTAAAAAACAATTTGACGTCAGTTTTTCATGCATCTGTCTGTTATTGACAACGAATTTCGTCATAACATTGCATGTCAAAGTAGTCTGCGGATCCAACGGCTATCGCCTCGTGGATCCACAGCTACTTTGACAATTTTATGACGAAATTCATAATAAATAACAGTACAAACGTATGAAAAACTGACGTCATTTTGTTAATTTTACAATGTTATGATGAAACTCATGATCAATAACAAGACAGACGCATGAAAAACTGATGTCAATTTGTAAATTTTGGTAAGCGAGTTAAGAGCGAAAACACAAACAAAAAGAATAAAAACAGAAACAAGAAAAAGAGAAAGAACCTGGAAGATTCGCTGTTATGATAGATAATTCAGATTACCTAGTCCATGCAAACTACTTGGGTATGTTACATGCAGCTAGTTTTTGCTGAGTCTAGTAATCAGTGACGGTTCTAGGTACAACTTTTCTTGAACCTTGTACCCTCACAGTACACAATTCTTGCAACTGAAGTCTTTTCTATTCTCAGGAAAACGGTATTGTAGAGTGGAAATTCTCAAGAACCAGTATGTGGCTGGAGTGGATCGACAAAGGCAACACAGTCCCTGTGCCTTTCAATATTCTGTATGATTTCCTGTACTGTCTGTTTTGTATATGCTGTTACAGTAAGGTACGTCATGAGGATCTACCAGGGGCATTTTAATGAGTTACGCATGCGCAAGTCATGCGAAATAAATATGAAGGGGTGTTGCAGACATTACCAAATTTCATCCTGGTGTCTTAGAAAAGTCTCTAAAATCAAATTACAATATTTGAGCTCTTTTAAAATATTGTATTAAAATCTTCATCTTAGTTGTCTGGGAACATTTTGTGCACGAGCGAGAATATTTAGTGATAATTACAACACTGTTTTGATTTCAAATGCAGCAGAATCGCCATCACAGTGTCTCTTTAATAAACAACTTAAAATATGTTGCATTATCTCTATCCCGTCAGAAAGATCATCATCTTTAACTTTACCTGTCACCAGAGGCGGATTCGAGGGAATGGGTTGATGGAGTTGCAACCCCGCACTTAAGCTCCTTTTTTGTTATTATTTGTTTGATTCATCATGAAAAGACAATTGTTTCACTTCCACCAATTGACTGATTGTTAAGTTAGGAAATTCGCCACTGCATTATTATTGTGATGTTTTTCTGGTTGATAACACTGATGGAAACTCTAATTTGTATATCATGCCTTCACAAACCTTTCTAAGTGTCAGGAATGCTGGAAATCGTCAACCTCGTTCCCAGGGTCTCTCATATTAGAGACCCTGGGAACGAGGTTGGGAAATCGTGTCTTAGAGGGGGGGTAAAACATGATCGGAAACCTTTTCCGGGTAACATACCCCCGACCCCCCTCGAAGCTTGCGCCTGCCGCGCTCGCTATCTACGCCGATGACGTCAAATTTAAGGTGAAATTCCTGGATCTGCGCCTGTATCGCTTAACTGTCATACTACTTTTTTTTCTTAGGGGAAAAATGACCCGAAGCAAAGCGACTCACAGCGTGAGGTCAGTTAGGTCAAATGAGGCCGTTCGCATGCATCAGTATAGGTTACATTTTAGCATCACCATTTAGATAACAAAAAACCCTCCAACACTCGCATAACATGATCACACGCATTTTTCCCTACATGATTATTGCATTAAATATGCAATTGCTTACTTTCTTATTTTCTTGCATACGTCCTTAGAACTTTCCGCACAGTGTAAATCCCGTTTTCTTTTCCTAGGCGGAGCACAAATCATGAGGAGCGGCGCAATTGTCAGTTAGGTTGTTTCCGAGCAGTAGAGGATTGGCGTGCTCGCAATTCCCTTCCCACATAACGGTCGTTAGTAAACTTTTTACGATGTTCAGAGACGTAACAACTGACAATGAAGCCTATTTATTACGATCTATGGCTGCAATTGGCTATCACTGCGTAGAATGTATCTATTGTTAAGTTCGAAATTCTCTCGGACACCAAATTAGCGCAATGATAATTTTTGGAAAATGTTGATAAATGACTAAGTGGCAACAAATATCCTACTTACGAAAGAGTGTCTTTTCTGATATCAAATTTCCTCCAAGCTAAGAACAAACAACAAGAAAAAGAGGGGCTATAGTGATAATACAACAAACTTACTTACATTTATTTAGGGAGAAAATCAAGAAGGACAAAACTGGATATCTCGGGTAACGACCATTTATCTTTTTCTGTTAATTTTGCCAGCTTTTTCTTTTCTTTTGTCATACGTTGGGTGCACGTTGTCACTGAACAATGTAAATCAACTGATTATTGATATTTTTCACTGATGTTCTAGCATTTACCCTGCTGCTGGTCCTGCTGTGGAAGTACGTTTGGATGCGATTGCTGCTCGAGGGAGAAAACTTCCATGAGAGATGTATGCTATTTACCTCCGTTTTTGTTTTGATGGCTAGATCTAGAAATTAAGCCTTTTTGGGCCAAGTTTCTTATTATGAATTTGCTGCATCATGAGTAGTGTTGTCTTTCGATCGAATATTATGCGAGGCGTGACAGTGCATTGTATGCGGCTTAACCTAAGGAGTTTAGTTAGACTTCATACACCTATATATATAAAAACTTATCCCGGCGCATTCCATAAGCAACCGAAAAGTTTAAATCTTGGCTTACTATATACTGCTACAAGTTACTACAAGTTACACGCCTGTTTCGCTAAATTAAATCTGCATGTTCCTCATATCAGACTTTGCCTATTGTTATGGTTTAATTTTTTTTAAGACAATGAGCCCTTTGTTGTCTGTCCGTAGGGATTTTTCCGTCCTGTTTCGCGTAATTACAATCGGGTCAAATCGGATTCAGTCGGCAACTTGTCGCTGATGACAAATTTTTCCCAACGGTAGCCTACTTGAGAAAATGAAGACAAACTAACCGGGGGTAGGTCAACAGGTTTGTCTAAGCTTTTGCCATGCCGCGGGCGCATGTTTCTGCCTAACCCAGCCTAACTGTACTTTATTTTAGTCGTCTAGTAATTATTATTTTTTAGCTCATGTTTTAGCGAGCAAGCGGCGATGAGTAGCTGGATGCGATAAAAACGGGGCGGCCGCTACGTTTTATACGCTATGGTACTTTAAAAAAAAAATCATGCATGGCGACCAATTGCGCCTGGATCTACGAAAACAATAAACGAAAATAGAACTGTTGCCAATCGGCAAGAAGACAAGTTTTTGTTTTGCAACTTTTAACGTTTAAATGATTTCGCTTTGCGCCAATTGTTCCACTGCTAAAAACAACTCATGAAAAAAGAAAAGGAAGGAAAATTTACAATGAAGACACACCGCTTGAGGTCGAGAGTGCGTGAAAAGGCTGGTTTACTTAAACTATTGTCAGGCCTCGCGTTTTTGTTTCTTGGTCTGTTGAAGCAAAACAATAGGTGCGATTTTTGCACTTTTTTCCGTTTCAGTGATTTTATTTTCCGGTTGGTCAAAAATTCTCAAGCAAAAATCGGCCCACGTTTATAGAGGACGTTTGGAGGTTTCTCTATCTTAAACTTCGAAAACATTTTCTAGAAAACTACTTTCTCGACGATCTCCTCTGATTACGCGAGCGAATGGTTCTTGTCAAGTGACAATAGCTGAATGACTGTTGTCAAGTACATGCGTCTCCATTAGCATAACTAGTACTCAATGACCATTCATGACAACAAGAAAACAATAGAGTCAACTAAGCGCGAATTTCAAAGACGCTCAGCTGCGCTTAAAAAATGTTATAGGTCGGTAACTTTTCTCTATAGGCAATTCGCAGAACAAGCTGAAGAAAGGCCTTCATTAGAACTTCACCTGAAAAAGGTTGGCGGCACGCGCTGCAACATCAGTGGAAAGTAAAGTTTTTGCCTAATGATTGGGTTTTGCTTGTAGTTGTTTTGCGCTTTTCCATTTGTAGTTTAGAATACAAACCCTACGGAAATACATGCACCTTGAAACTTCGACAGCCCGCGCGTCAGATACAAATTTTCCCTTTCGCACCTCCGGTAAAATTGTCGTTGTTCTGAGCGACATTCCCTTACCCCACCCCGAGAAGGGTGATATTGTTAACATCGGACCGTCAACGAAGATTTTGAATCTCGCGCTCGGAAATTTGCTAAGCGTCGGCTCTTTCAAACTTTTGTTCTAGAAACAAAAGAGCCTCAAAGCTGCAAACAATTGAAATTCCCATTAACGGTAGATAATAATCCAGTCCATTGTCCAGAAAGATTAAACATAATGTCTGATATGACGTATATTTCCTACACATTTCTGTTACAGCAACGCAAGAAGGAAATGACAACACTGGTCGTGAAATATCTGAAAGACCGGTACTCAGCTAGATGGAAAGAGCTTACCGCGAAAACAGCAGAACATCAATAGACCAGCAGAAACCACTAATATTCCACATCGATGAGAATATAGTTTTAAAACTTGCCTCCTTTAAACACCACTGGTAAATGCGCATATGGTTGTCTTTTATTTGCCGGCTTGTCGTCATACCCGCAATTAACACCAGCAATGCATGCAAGTAAAACCTAACCAGGTAACAAGCTACAAGAAGTAAAATAGAGTTCCTATAAATTAAATGTTAATAGTTAATATAATTATTTGGTCCGTTTGTTTTAGTTTCCGTTTTTCTTTTGCAGATCTTTTTATTGCCTTATCGTAAAAACTGGGGTGTATTTTCTCTTGAAGAAAACTGAGTCAAGCCCAAGCGCAAAGTAATGTAAACTAAGTATAACCTCTCTACCAAATTTTAATGATTGAAACTCCAGGAAATCTAAAAGGAAAGCTTGTGTTGTTGTCCAGCAGCCATGGCTTCTTAAGAGTATAGGACTTCGCTAATAGAGCAGAGCATATGTGAACATTTGAACTTAATCCCGGAGATAGACTTTACAAGCTGATTACCCCAGTAGGAAGTTTAAGTACCACGATCAAGGTGTAAAAGATCTGTGAAGAGTTTGGAGCACCAGTAGAACTGACCTGGAACAAACTTAACTTTTAGCCAAAACCAGTTAAAATTACATTCGACAACAAAACACACTTCATTACCAAACTGGAAAAACTCAGAACAGAACAGCCCAGCCTTTCGAGCACCAGTAGAACAAACAGGAACAAACTTAACTTTCAGCCAAAACCAGTTAAAATTACATCTAACAACAAAACACACGTTATTACCAAAATAGAAAAACTCTTAGTTACAAAGAAAAGTTAGTTCACGGTTTGGCGTTTATCGATGCTGACACAGTTCGATTTTTAATCTAGAGGATTTATAAAAAGAAACTATAGCCTAGTAGTCGCAGAAAGTCTGCATATATACAGTGTTTTCCTCGACAAATTAACTTAGTGAAGTTCAATCGTCTCAACGAGAGGTTAATTGGGTGCCAATGAGTAATATGATATCAAACACAATAGTCGGTGTTTCATCACATTTACTGACATCAAGGGTAAACGCAGGAGTATTTTAATGACTTCGAGGCGTACGTAAATTAGACACTGAGTGTTTAGTACATCTCCTCAATCGAATTAAAGTAACTGACAAAACAAAGAAATAAGCTATAAGATCGTGAACATCTATACTAATTGGAGTCTTGAAGGGGTTTTGCCGAGATCTAGGATATTTACTGATAGCTTAGAAACGAGCTAAAACTCTCAGCCCCAGGTCAAACGTCGAACTTCACATGAGACGAACTAAACTGAGCGAATTAGGTTCATGATAAGTTCAACCTGACTAAACTGAGTTCGTCCTACTGTATTAAGATCGATTAACACCGCGTTCCATCCGTTTGAAGCAGAGGTATACGTGTTGGTCGATCTAAATTCCGATCGAATTAAGTTCGTTTGACTCGTTCCCTTCGCCCGTTTGGATCGAGAAAGTGAAGGTTTGGAGCCAAGGCTGGCATAGCTGCCGGAGCTTATCCCGGTTTCTGTAGCATGAAGCGGCTAGAAGTATTTCTACTTCCCCTGGACGGGATGCTAGTCCATCACAGGTCACTCCCCCGCAATTTTGTTAGGTTTCCCCAACAAATAGCAGGTAGCCATTTATACACCTGGGTGGAGAGAGGCACTGTGAGAGTAAAGTGTCTTGCCCAAGAACACAGCACACTGTCCCCGACCCGTTTGGATCGACTCAATTGCAAATTAGTTCACAATTTAGTTCGTCTCAACTTCAACGTTTGACCTGCGCCCAACTGACAGCCGAGAAATGGACGCAAATTTCACTGATAAGCGACATCCTAGCACCCAAGTAAAGACCTCTATTAAAGATCGGCTATACAAAAACCGATCACCATTTTCCTGAGTAAAACGCTCGTTACATTTTGACGAAAGATACGTTATAGACCAGTAGTAGTCCATATACAGACAGACTGAAGTTACTTAGAATTTAGGATATGATTGTCTTAAGTTTTAGAATCGAATCCTTTTCAGACGATGATAGCCAAACTAGAATGGGAGTCGCCAAGAATTGTACGCTAGTTTTCCTCAGCGAGCTTGAGCAAAACAAAAAAGAGAAAACCTCACAAGAAATAGACCTCTTTAGCTTGGGCAGTTTGTTTTCCCATTTCAGACCATGTGATATTCTCCAGAGAATAGTTCTTTTATTCATCTAAAAGTTATTCATTCATATGCACATGACTATTTAAAAATTTGAAAGTAAGAATTCTCAAGAGTATCATCACATGGTCTGAAATGGGAAAACAAACTGCCCAAGCTAAAGAGGTCTATTGGGAGAAGAACGTTCAGCAGGTTCCCATTTTTCTTTATTTTCATTTGAGCGCACAAGACTCGGCGAGAGTTCACTAGTAGAGAATATGAGCCTTTCTGGCTAAGCGAGAGGAAAAGTGTGAACTTGTTTCACAAATCGCGCTCCCATTTGTCTCGGGTTTAAGGTTATTAGTATACAAGCCTTAATTGCCTTAATATAGCATAATTTAATTAAATAAAGAATAGAATGTGTACGCCGTTGTTGTGCCGTTGCTGCGACCATTTAACGCAATCCTGTTTGATTTTAATCGCTGTTCAGATCGAAAATGACCAGGAGCACTGAACTGAACACTCAGTTGGTTATTTAGACCCCTGGGAGATCCAGCAAACCTTATATACGCCCGTTGCGTGCACACTGGTCTCGTAAGTGTACTCCACTCGACGGATGAAGCAAGTCCTCCCAACAACCTACCCTTCAGCGACGCTACCCGATCCCTTCTCCTTAGCTCTATGCGTTTTGCAAACTTTTTTAACCCCTAGCTTGTCCTTCATTAGACATAGTGGCTATTATGCGAATGTGAATTCATTACCTTCCAAACATGCTTTTAATTCTTTGCGCCAATCAACTATAGCAAAGATATCGGTGACGTCACCTATTGTTATTTAAATATGCCAGCAAGAGAACTATTGGCTGGTGAAACAAAGAATTCTTTTGTTTAGCGTTTTGAACATTTAAATAACAAAAACAATGTTTGTAAACAAATCTCTTCCCCATAGAGACTGATGATATATTCCTCAAGTTTACACGTCTAAAACTGCACGAGGCCACTCTCTTACACACTGACCAAGCTTAAGGGCTCTTTTCTTCTCCAGAGTTTGAATAAAAAAAAATAGGAATAAACAGTCCGCCATTTGAAGGCACTGTCTAAGTACGGTATCGTAAATTTAGATATCAATTAATTTCAGGTGGCAGCACCAGTGTCAAATTCCATTATAAACTGAACGCACGTTTCATATGCTTCCAACAAAGGGAAGTTCTGAGCACATCATCAACCACTCTTGTGATGGCTTTCGTATGCTCTGTGACATTTTAAATAGAAATTGTATCTGAACATTTGACTTATTTGTTTACGTTTTACTTATTTTGTGCCATTATACACTGTATTCCCCTTAATTTTATTTTTAAAAGTTAGTGTAGTGAGACGTTCTTTTAAGGACATCAATTTACACGTAATATTGATGTAAAGTACAACTGCCTCATTTGAAAGACAAATTGTTATACTTTTTTATACTTGAAAATGTAGTTGAAAGCTCTTGCTTTGCACTGCATATGCCCAACCTTTCAAAAATCAATGTTAACAATATTAAAAGGCTAATTGCCTGGTATTACCTTGCCTTGGAAACATGACGTTTTACTTAATTAACTGATGTTGTTGTTGTCGTTGTTATTTGTGTTTTATTTTTTAACAGCTTCCTGAAAAATATATTTGTAATTTCAAATGTCTCTAAATAACTGCTACTAAAGCTTTGACCATTACATTTCGTACCAAGCTAGTACGGTGTGTCACAAACTATACGCTTGATTTAATTAAATGCTCAGTATTCCGGCTTCCAAGGTGAGCTATCGAGACAGTATCGTTAATCCTCGTGACTACACCGCTGCTCAGTCTTGGGATTTGGGGAACACAACTCTTCTAGGTGTGAACCTTGTTGCTGAGGAAAAGAAAATGTGCAATGATATTTTGAAGATTGCTTGGAGGTTTAAGTGTCTATTCGGGTCATGAGTGCCAACACGGAAAGAAATAGCATCGGTATAAGAATTAACTGACAAACAGATGTACAACTTGACCTGAAATGCAGAAAATTAATTAAACAGAGGAAAGACAGTCGAGCAACTAGACTAGAAAGGCGGCAGTGGGGCCGAGTGGTCAACGGTCCCGGGTTCGAGTTCTACTCTACTCGAGTTCTACTCTGACCACCACTGGATTTGTTCTCTGTAGCCCGAGTTCAAATCCTCGGCCACGCTTGTAAATAGCCAACTGGTTTATCTCCGGCCGGTTGGGGTTCTTAACAATGTTACGTACAATTTGAATTATTTGTTTCAGTAGTTTGCACGGCCCATTAGCCTTTGTGCTGTAAACACTGCCGAGGGCAAACAAACGTTGTTATCAAGGGTATTAAAGTACGACATGATTTCAAACAGAGAGCTCATAGCTACCATACCCATCATTCACAAGTGGTCTTCTCTCGTCATTTCTGTCAGCCTGAAATGAGATGTAGAAAATGTAATGATTTAATCTGCCCAAGGAGCTACAGGTGTATCATGCACATTCTTCGAGGAAAGGCAACAAGTTTGCTTTCTTTACCGCGTCACTGCCAAGAAATTCAACGTGACGGTGATATGATCGAGTCCCCGTCCACGCTCCGACGGACGGGAGAAATTTGAAAACGGAGGTTTCACTCTGAAAACGCATCAAATACTTTCCGTCAAAACTACGCCGGAGACAGTTCAAACGCAACAATCACCGGTCATTTCGGATTTGTGTTTGAGGAAAACTCGGGCAGGGGAATCACATGATTATCGTGACATCATCGTCACAGACGCATGAAAAACAGGACAGACGCATGAAAAACTGACGTCAATTTGTTAAATGTCATATATTTTACTACTACTGAGGCGATGAATATCGTTCGTTATACCGAGTACATCGAAATGTAGAGGTTCGTTAAATCGAGGTTCTACTGTATTTCACGTGCCAGCTGACACAGCCCAACAGCGTCTCTAAAAACCAATACAGTCGACCACGTGTGGACAGACTACACAAAAAAAGAACTTTGTTCTCATAAAAATATATCGGGAAAAATAACAATCCATCTATTATCAAATATAACCGAGTTAATTCAGCTGAAAATGGAGGCTAGGTTGTATCTGATATATCTTTGCGTGGGACGTGTCACGCATGTGATCGATTTTCTTCCTAATCTTCGCCCAAGATGCCTATTCCCGTTCATTTTTTTTGTTCTTATTCTCTTAAACAACAAATAAATTAAGCTCTTTGGCCAAAGGTTTAACAAAGGTGCAGTATCTACCTCATTAATAGGACACAATTCGATGCGGCCTTTCGTTTTTCTCAAAGTAAGCAACTGTAACACAAATGCCACAAGTATGAACAGGGCGCCCAGTGCTATCAGAACATATTCCACCACTTTTGCCAATGTCATGGGAAAGTACACTTGGTGACGGAATTCTGCAGCTTTGTCCTCACTGATCAAAGCACTCTGTAAAAAGTGAAAAATAAAATTCGCAAATGCTCAGATTGTAAATTTGCGGACCAAAGCTGTAAATTGCAAAGCCTCAACACCAGGTTCGATTCGCATTACCTTGAACACCCGAGAGTTTCATGGATGTGAAAGATTTACCAAGGGTCTCATGGTCAACATAACGGCGCAAATTGGGAAAGAAATAACAGACAAAAATTACTTTACCTCGTTGGCGAACATCACTGGTAAGAAGACTGGCTTGAATTTCCCACTGGTTTGACTGCAAATAAAGTAAAATGACAAATTAATTGGCGCACAAGACTTCCGTTTGGCATTCTTAAGAAAGCGAATAAAATTAGAGTGCATTCTAAAGAATGGATTTCTTTTACTTACGGTAAAATATCCACTGACTCCAAAGCAACGTTGATCTGAATTCTTTTAGCAACCCGCATAACAATGCCAGTTATCTATTCAAGGTAGGAAAAAAGGAAAGTCAAGTTTAGTTGCACACGGTTTGTGTTTAGAGCAGGAAGCTTATGGGTGAAGGAAGCGCACGCGTTCCCCTCCCCCCAAATATTGTTGCTATGGTAACCTATTGTGCCATAAAATTGACAGCAACTTGCTAACTAATGATTGGGCAGTTTTTTGATACCATGACTTTGGTATCAACTGATATAGAGTGGTTATAATGACCCATCAAACTCTAAGTCTTGGAAAGTACTGGAAACTGTTTCGAGCCACCTTAGTATATAAATCATTACTTTCTCACAGAGGGTACCCCATCATCACATAACAGGACCAGGAAAAAATAATTTTACGTGCACACGTCCGGTGTTAAGTCAGGCAGTTAACAACAAACGTAAAGAAACTCAGTGAGCCAGTGTGAACCCAAAGCAAACACATGTCACCGAAGGCAAGCGGGACAAAAGGAGTGTGACCCAATCACTATTAGTTAAGGGTTCGGAGGCCAGAGTTTAGACAAACAATTACAGAGGGAGGCAAAGCAAAGCCAGAGCGATTAAGGAAACACTTTCGACATCAAATTGAAAAGGAATCTAAATAACAACTGGTCAAATACAATCCTCCTTCTTTCGTTCATCTCTTTACTTACTGGTTCAATGTCGACGAATGTTTCATCCGCACTTTTCGACGGGTGGAGTCCATGGACTGCTTCGACCAGAGACTTGTTGCCTTGGTAGAAGTGTGGAGGCGACACAACTACAGGGGGGTCTAGGAAATATCCACAATGATTCAATGCAAAACAATTAGAGCGCGTCGAAAAGGAGAGGAAACGAGTAGCAACTATTGTTTTAAGTGTTAACCCTCCTCTGCTCCAAAAATAAGCTTTCAGTTGCCAAAATATTTTCATTAATGAGCTGTTCATTATTCAGTTTGAGCTTTCAGATAACAAAATAATTCTTTCCTTCTTCTTTCTTCTCTTCTACCATAAGCGGCAGTTTTGAAAGTTTGTGACACTATAGTATTTTCAAAGACTATTGATGTTCATATTAGAATTCCATATCGTCGTCATAGTTGAAATACAGCTTGTTAGCTTCTGGGAGGCACATTACTTTCAGTTTCGATAGTAAGACCCCTCTCAACCCCTCAAATAAGCTTATCGAAGAAGTTTTTCAAACAAAACGTAAGCCCAGGATTTATCAGGCTTAATATAACAAGCATTTACGTTACTCTGAAGTCGGATCTGAAAGGTCAACTTCACTTACTTTGTGGCTGGCAACGGCTAATATTTAACAAGCCAGTTGGCAGGCATTTAGGAGGCACACAGAATCCTTTGTTAGGAGCATACACGTCGCCGCTTAGGTAAAGTTCATCTGGACCTATGAAGCGGTACAGTTTAATGCCCTTTACAGTGACTTCTGACTCGTACGTAAAATAGAATGATCTGTAGGATGAAATGAAATTACATGTTACGTAAAGAACCATTTCTCTCCGATGTGGTACACACTTAGGGACGTGTTTCGGGGACTAAAGCGGGGACGTTGCAGCGAAGGCTTTTCTCATGTGACTGGCCTGCGAGCAGGCTCTTCACGCGGCAAGAATAAAGGACAGGAAAGGGGAAGAAAAGCCTGCACGCACCGCTTTGAATTTTGAATCGGTGCGTCCACATTTGGACGCAAACTACTGATTGGCCGAGATTAATACGTTGGCATGGTGACGTTATGTAGTTGTGATCGGCTTTTTTTAAAGAAAGGCAAAATGATGGCCCGCAGTGATGAATTTCAGAGCCGCTTGTGCCAAAATTTCAAAATATTTTAATTTCATTTGAATTTGAAGGTCGAGCAACGCAATGCGGTGGCCTCCCCGCTAGAATGCTGTCTTACCCACAGGACTCGGGAAAAGTCTAATTTTGGAACTTTTATTGATATTGCGGCTGAAATGGAACGCCGCGTTAATAGGCCCTTTGCAGCTTGGGTCACGTGACCACATTTTTTGTTCAAACTCTTTTATATTATGGGCTATAACTTAAAGAACGCCAGAAATGGAAAGAGCATATCGCAAATACCTAAATGGCCAAGATTGAAGCCCCTGGCATTAAAGAGTAAGTTAATACAACAGTTTAAATTTTCGGAAAATTTAGAAGACATCTGTGTAAAATGTTGCTGGAGAGCAAGGTCTTGCTCTCCAACAAGTTTTTCCATACAAATATTCTTCATTTTTTAAAAACTCGTCATAAAATCTCATGCTTTAATGCCAGGGGCCTCAAAAACCTGGCCATTTTTCTATTTTCGACATGCTTTTCCCATTTCTGTCATTCTTTAAGTTATAGCCCATAAGTTTATGAAAAGTAGGTCACGTGATGGCTTAGCTGAAAAGGGCCTATTGTCTGGCCTTCAGAGAGCATTATCGATGACTAGATTTCAGAAGCCAGAAATATGGGGTTTTCAGATGCATCAACTGCTGGTTTCACGTACGAGGAGTCGAGATCGACGTAATTTCAACTAATATTTGATTCTGCCGTGCTCGAGCAATGTACGCTGAATGTCGTAAAAGACAATTCACTCCACCAAGACTTGGCAGCAGCTGTGGACAAGATTTACATCCACATCCAGTGCCGCGTGTTCACTGACTGATTTTTGACAACTCGCTCCGCGTCGTATCAGCGGGATTTCTAGGGAGCGTCATTTAAAATTCTAAGTGATGCGGGAGGCTCTTCTTCCCTTTTGCCTTTCCTACTTTCTCTCTCCACTAAGAGCCTGCTCGCAGGCTATCATGTAGACATGCCCGCTTTTGCGAAAAAGTTCTGTTGCCGGCCGCAACAGATTGCATGAAATTCAACTGGTTTTAATCCGTGGGCCAGGAAGCATGGTCAAAATGGCCCAATTAAAATTTTAAATGTTATATCTGGTGCACTGCTCTTGCATACTGTTCAAGCTAAAAAAGACATCTTTATTTCTCAAATCCACTTTGTGCGCACAGCACCAACTCGCGTACTGTCCCTGCAACAAGTGCTCTATACGTACACACGAAGGGGCTCATTCTCGCTTCACGTCCCCACAACAGGGTCCCCTAGTGTGTAGATAGATAATAAGCTTACTGTTCGAACAATGTGGTTATGATTACTAAGTAAACAAATGTGAGTGAACTCTAATCTGGTAATTTATTTCACTTTTGAATATCTAAAACACATGTCTACATGATAGTGTGTTAATGTCCAGACTATTGTATTGCACATGAAAGACAAATTTCATGCTTTCTTGTACCATTTTTTCGCTTGTGATTCTTTTATCTGTGTTAAACGTATTTTTTTTAACTGGCGTTCCTGTTGACGAAATTACGCCTTCATGAAACCGGTGCCGTTAACTGTAGGAAATTGCGAAGCTAGATTTTTGACACACAAAATAAATGATAAAATACAGAACGCAAAAACAAACTCAAAATGAAAAACGACTTGCCTTGAAAATTAATAGCACAGGATAAAATCTACGCCACAAGCAAAATGGCCGACTCGACCCCTTACTGGGACCCAGTCTTCTCCATGGACCATATGACAGAGACTCAGCTCTTGTGGACAAATAAATATTGAATGCATTGGACGATGACATAGTGTGGATTACACCTCGTGTAAGCCACACAAAAACTGGTCAGAGTAATTGTTGACACCAATGACCTAGCTATTCAGCTTGTGGGATCGCCCACATGTACATGAGGAAAGTAATCTGGGTGTTACAAGGTTGTGCTCAGGATGTTTATAAACACAGATGTACCTGCAAACTTCGGGGGAGAAAGCATACAACACGTCTTTTTTACTAACACCTGGTGAGAACTGAGTACCATCTGCAATTATAAAACAGAAATTATTACTAAACACGTCTGTAAGTTATTCTCTATTCCACCTTATTCATTAGGTTTTCCTCAAAGTAATATAGGAAAGAATCTAAACACAAGCCTACTGCTCGTACCCCCCACAAAACCCGAGGAGGCATTAGTAGGACCCCCCACATATAAATAGTGTGAAATATCGGTGTAGTATCGTTAGAATGCGAAACTAGGCGCGCACAGTGGTCCCGTTTAATTTTTCAGTAAGCTCACAAGGAAACTCTGGGTAATTGTTGTAGCCTTGAGGACGAGGAGGGGTATCGCGTACGCGATAAGTTATTCAGCAGTACTGGATATAATTGTTCCAAACTTGATTTGTTAGACACAAATCGGCAACTGGGTCGACAGACTCGATCCAAACAACACACGTATAAAGTAAACAGATCAGGATCACAAATCAAAACTCAAAACCCACTCAAAGAAACAACAACAAAATGTATCCGAACTGAATTTAGTTTCCTTTTGTTATCTCTAGGATCAGAAGTTAGTAAAGGAATTATAAACGGTGTACTTTCAATGAATACCATGAAGCCACGTGCACAAGTCACGTTGGTTCGCTCCGTCACAAGCACAAAGAGTACGAATAACTTTTTAAATCTATCATTACTTACTTGAAATACATGTAACAGAGATTTTTGTTCATTTTGTGTGATTTGAAGGATTACAACGAGAGTAAAAGGTCAGATCAGTCTATTATTTAAACAATTCTAGGGAGATGTATTTTGTAATAGTTTATCAATTAGTTTTTAATATATATATATTTTAACTTAGTAATCGGCTTTTCATATTTTTAGTTTATTTATGTATTTAGTTTTTTGTATTTATAACTTAAGAATGCGCATCTGATCATTGCCATGTAAAGATGCGCACTAGAAATGTATAAATTATTATTATAAATTATTATTATTAAAGTTGTACAGTTCATAACATAATAACCGTGATATCCAAGGAGGGGGCAGATGTAGTGAGAACTACATGTAATACTTGTTTAAATTGATACTAAAGAAAAAGATTTTTTGAATGTGCAAAATACCTGTTCCATTAATCATGTTTGCATACTTGTCACTCCACCATGATAAATGACTGAAATGAAGAGGAATGTTTTAGTCTTAAGTCACTACAAATAAATGGGAAGTATTATGTAAGTTACCATGCATGTATTGTTGGAAAGTTCTTACGAAACAAACTTGAGGTTTCTTAATGAGGAAGAACATGAAAGTAATCTAGGATTACAATTTCTTTAATAATGACGCTAACTCTCCTTAAAACAATCACGGCTGCATGGTTTCATATTGAGCCACTCCAGGATACTTGTACAGTGTATACATGTATCCCTACCCACACACCCCAAGGATGGTCATTAGCAATTCCAAGGAGGAAGTGGGGGTCAACAAGCAGTAAAAAAGGGTAATAAGAAAAACTGGAAATCCCAGAGGGGTGAGAGGGTGAGAAGGGCTGGGGGGTTAAACCACAAAACCTTCTATATGAAGTCTTCTATAGTTTGTTCCAGAACAATGCAACCATCCATTGTTCCAGAACAATGCAACCATTACTAGGAAAAATAATGGTTGACACTGACTACAAGTGGAAACAAAAGGTGTTTAAAATACTGTAAGACCAAACTGCTTGGTACAGTTAATACTTACGACTCTCCTCTCCACATGGTATATTGTTCAAGCTTGCTAATGTCAGTTCTTCCAGTATTGATAGCACTGATGCCATAATATGTGTTATTGTACTAAAACAAAACAAATAACTACATCAGAAAAGGAACATTACATGAATGTATGTTTCACAAAAAACTGTTAAAGTACTGTTAAAGTACCTTGTCGGTCACAAAATTGCTATAATAATAAAGGCCATCCATGTTGTGCAAAAAATGAGCACGGTGACCCCTATTATTTATTGCATTTTTCTAATATACATTAAAATGATAACCAACTGGATGAAGTTTGAGAAATTTTTAGTACTCCTTTTTAAGTGGAATTACCTTAAGTGTAATACAGTACTATAAGAGACGAGAGCTGCATGCATGTCAGAAAAGAGAACTACCTACAGTACCACTCAAAAGGAAGTTACCACCTCTTGTTTTGCCTTGCAAAAGAGTCTCGTCTCACAAGAACCAGTGAAACGTATATTTTGGAATGAATTTTAGCCCAGAGCTTGGGTTAGAGATACATGTATTAACTCTTAATACATGTAATTATTGTCACCTTAACAAATTGACGTCAGTTTTTCATGTGTCTGTCCTGTTATTGATCATAAATTTCGTCATCACATTGTCAAAGTAGCTGTGGATCCACAAGGCGATAGCTGAGTGGATCCGCAGACTACTTTGACAAAGTGATGACAAAATTCATTGTCAATAACAGGACAGACTCATTAAAAACTGACAGCAATTTGTTTTTTACGATAACAAATGGTCGAATTGCCCGCTCTCGCTCGCTGACGCGTCGCACGAATTTCAAATTCATGTGTCTGTCCGCATATTGATGATAAAAATTAGCCAATGAGCACGCAAGAATTTCTGCACTTATCGTAAAATAATATTTTCCTGTCAGATTTATGGCCTGAACCCAATGCATGATTAACATGATGCAGGATTAACATGTACTTGTAACTGTACACTTGTCTAAAACCACAGGTATCTTCCACCCAAAGTAATAATAAAAGAATTTATCTTCTTATACTCACCTGCAATTGAACGAAGTCCGTCATTCCTTCACGACCCGGACAATTAAATGGTGGAGGGAATTTACTGGCTTTAATTAAAAATTTAAGAAATGGGTCTGTATATCCCCAGAGAATATCATAAACTGACTTCCTTTGAAACAGTTGGAGGTCCTGTTTAAAGGCTTCAGCTTCTAATCCAAGAAAACAAAGTCTATGTTCCTCTTTATAGTTGACATTTCTTAACCACAATGCCACGGTCTGTGAAATAAAGGTATAAGAGTTACATCTCTGTAGTATGAGGGATTTTGACACACTGAGCCCTGACAAAACAGACACCCCTTGCTCCACACTCAAAACATCCTCAAAAAACACAAGCTAAATTTTGTACTCAATTAGAGTCTACCTTGCCTGGGTCTATACTGCGTGTGTGTGTGTGTGTGTACTACACAAGCACATCATTAGAAAGGAAATTCTCTGCTGGAGAGATTCCTCTCTGCTGGAGAGATTCCTTGCTCCACACTCAAAACATCCTCAAAAAACACAAGCTAAATTTTGTACTCAATTAGAGTCTACCTTGCCTGGGTCTATACTGCGTGTGTGTGTGTGTGTACTACACAAGCACAGAGAAAGGAAATTCTCTGCTGGAGAGATTCCTCTCTCACACTAAATATTTCCCCATTGAAATGCCTGCTCATACTCAAAAGCAAGATCATACCTTTCATAACCTAAATCCATGTCTTTTTACTTTTGTATTGCATTCTCTTGTTTTCAGATTTATATAATAGTCTAAGTACCATAAAGTGAACATAAAGTAGTCTGTAACTTGAAGTCAGTAACATGAAAAATGGCCCAGCATACATGTACCTCCCAAATCAAAGGTACATGTAGCTCATGGAATACAAGAATTACTATATACAATGTACAATGCAGAACTGAACATCAGCCATTTTGAATTGAACTTCCAGGGTGCTGCCATTGTGGATTACACATGCCATCTTACAGGGTGTGTTAAAAATAACAAATTATATGCAGAAATGTTTGTGGGGGGGGGGGGGGGGATGTGCAAAAATGCATTGATTATGCAGAAAACGCACTGGATTATGTGGAAACTTCAACGGTTAACAAAATTGACAACAACCGAACAACAGTGAAACAAATTTAGCAGTTCAGAAAGTCTTACCCACAGTTTAAGTTCTCTAACAGACTAAACTTCTTAAACATTATGCCAACCAACTATGAAATATACTTGATCTGTTTCTAGTATTTCTTCATTTAACACAGGTTTTCCGTGGAATTTTGCATGAAGAGTTTGTTCCTCTATTCTTTGAACGTCCATAGCTTAGTAACCAGGCATGATACCTGAAGACAAAAAACTAGTTTCCAGGCTCTTCGTCTGAAGTCAGTTGCAACGCCTGGAGGTTAAAATTCCACCACAAACGATATGGCGTGTATTTGTTGGTGTTTAAGAAGAAAAACTACTTCAAAATAATCAATCTCTTTGGAATGATAAGCAGCTGCTTTATCGCTAACATGAAACAATTTTTGTGTTTTATGCGGAAAAAATCCCTAATTACCGGGGCCCAGCCGAAGGTTGGCACCGGTCATAAAATGCACACGGTATTTTTTTCAATGTTACATTGTGAGGGATATACCGCTGACTTGAGATATATCGCTGGCTCGTTACTCTCGAGAGTGCTCGCTGGCTGAAATATTATCCGCCATTTTGAAAACAAGGCATGGAGGATAGTCAAGAGAAAGATTATGGCTTTGGGGAAACGACACGTTCCCCAACCTTTACGATGCACTAGTTTATGAGCGAAAATTTAAGAGTGAATATTTGGAGAGACAAATTTACGAGCGAATACTCAAGAGTGAACCTTCCATCGTGAAACTTATCGAGAATACAGTGTAAGGGTCAATAAGAGCGACTTGTCAAAGCTACATGTATCTACATTGACTGAACCTTCCATCGTAAAATTGATTAGCAAAGGAAAGACTGTGTTCACTAGCTGTGTGCTATCGATGCATGCGTGATAAATTCTACGTTTGAATGATAATTCCCACATTTGCTGAAGACTTCACAATGAAAAATATTATCTGGCAGTGTTAGCGAATACTTCCGAATGTCGCAAAAACCTTAGCTATTTGGTATTCTAGTGAAAGAACACATGTAAAATCCTGTTATATAATCTGAATATAAACAGAAATTGACCGGCCTCAAGAAGCTGTCTTGTCTTCGTGTCCTTTTTTTCCTTTTCTTTCTTCAGTTGAAAACATTGACAAATACAATAGAGTAGCATTGTTTGCAGGTCGCCGAACAATCCGCACAGTGAATTATCATTGTTTTCCCTTTGGAGGTCAGTCGTTCTGGTTAAAAATTATTAGTGAAAATCCCCGGTCACATTCGCGAACGTAACAGGCTAAAGCAGCATTCGAGCCACGATTTGGTATTTAAAATATGGCGGAATAATAACAGTGAAGCGACTTAAAGAGTTTTTTTGTCTCTGATTGTGAATTATGCCAGTATTAGCCTCCACAGAAGTGGGAGGGGGGGCATGAGGGATTAACTCTATTTATGCAATCCCGTGTCCCACTGGGCCCCGGTAAGTTCCACGTATTGGTTCTAGTTATGCAGAGGATAGAGATGTTGGCAAATGATGAGGATCTGCACCACAGCATCCTGTCAGATGCCCTGAATACGCGATCATCAGGCAATCATTATAATACACAATTGCCATCCAAAACAAGAATATTACAATTTCACTTCCAGCAATCAGTCAAGTCATCAGTGCACTCTGTACTAACTCTAACTCAATCTGTACTATCATTGTTTCTGTCTAGCTGTACAGCTGTATGTCTGTTTGACTTCTTACCAGTAGTGGAATGTTTACAGTAACAAATGTGTCATTCTTGTCATCACAGCCAGCACAAGATGTCTCAGGATCAAAAATATATGTTCTGTTTGGCATGAACGTTACAATGCTATTACTGCTGCTCCAGTTAAGCACCTCATTTGATCTTATTTCTCTGCAAAACAAACGCATATTAACTACTTTTAAAGCCTTTATATTAATTTTTAACAAGATCAAGATGTTATTTTTCTCATTAAAAATACTGTTTACTGTCAGTCAGACAATGGGATTCATAACATTATCCCAATGCACAGATAAACACAAAATTTTCACAAACACTACACGCAAGGCATTACCAGAAAACAAAATGTTCAGTCACTACTTTTAAAAATGTAACACAGAGTACATTTCTGAACAAATAACAACTCTTCTTTTTTCCTGGACAAATGCACATATGTAAGTTGAATGTGTTGCAGCTACATGTGCTGACCAAAGTTTATAGCATGGACACATACCTGTATGAATATGGTCCCATCTGTTTCACAGTGGGAACTGCAATCCCCGCAACTACATCTTGCGGGTTTACCAAGTGGAAGACGAAGTACTGCATGTATACAGGAATGGTGGTATTCACCCATTCATCGTAAACTAAGCCACCAGGCTTTAGGGCAACTTTCTGAAATACAAAACAATGCACATGAAAAATAACAGTACAATATATGTTTTTACTTAAATTAAAGGACATTTCCTTAAAGGACATTGCCTTTCTCACGCTGACATGTTTATCATGCTGTATAGCAATATTATTGCATAATATCCAGCCATTGGTGAACCAATATTAATGGTAATCTTTGTGGCATGATAGGTTACCAAAGCAACAAATTGAATATAACCTGTTAAAAACAACCTTAATTTTATCTTTCAGAGCCTAAGAACTCAAAAACAAGCTCGAATTCTAAAGAGGGGCTTCAAAGCCACTTTAATTTGTTTGAAATTTTGACAAAGAGTGGTAGCATTTATCCACTATTTTGCATTGAGTGATGGAAAGAGCTGGAAACTGTTTTGAACTGTTAATTGTCAGCCACCTCACAGGCTTTAGGACAGTGTAAAATATATGTACATGTCAATACAAATACAGCCATGAATGTGGCTGTTTATTGTTATGGGTTGACAGAGACATGCACCCTTGGTTTATAGCGTCCCTCTTTGATATTGGACATCCATGTTATGATCAATTGACACCTGTCAAAACAAGGTATCTGCTGACCAGTATCACATGGCCATATCGTGGGCTCAAGTTTAGAGCTCATCGAGATGTTTTTGAAAATGACCGCTGATCAAGTGCTGGTTTTCGTTTGGATAGCGTGCTCATGTCGGGTTAACTTGTTTTAAACGGGGCCGGGTTGTTTGGAAGCCGGTTAACGCTAACCCAGGATTAAAAGTTAAACAAATTATAACTTTTTCTAATATACAAATGTTTTTGTGATTACATACTGTATTAAAACTCAAAACAGAAGGCCAAACAATATACAGAAAACCCCAATGGAAAGTTACATGACTGTGCAAACTTTAAATCAAGCTTAATCAGGCTCTTAAAAACCTACGCTTTAAGGCTGGCCTAAATCTATATGAATTATTAGTAGTAGAACTATTTCAACAGGTTTAATATACAAAATAATATAGTGAAGATGCATGTAACTCATTGAAAAGAACGTCCAAAATGTCAAAATAAAGGTAACAAAATAAAGGTGACATTGAATGTCTTGTTTTCATAAATTTGTTTTAAAATTATTGTTCATGGCTCCTTAGATCAGCGGAAGACCAGGATAAAAGAATAAGAACAATAATAACATTATTACTAGATGTAGCTCTCGCTAAGTGCCAATGAGCAACCATTCAAAACAAATACTAATTTGGAGCTGAAAACAGGGTCATGCTTTGTGCACGTCACTTTTTTGTAATCAAGTATTCATGTCAAATGTCTTAAATTGTGATGTAAATATTTCTTTGATCGCTTTTTGCTGTGGTGACAAAGTTGGCTCACTAGCCGATGTCGAGTTTACTCTCGTGTGGTGTGGGTCTCTGGCCGATAGTTTGTTACAGTTGTCGTTTGTTTTAGCTTTGGTTTGATTTAATTCAGTCTAGTTCTTTGATTGCTTGATGTCTGCTGCCTTGTCTACATGTAGATTTGGCACACTGGCTGAGTTTGGCACGGTGGCCGAGTACTCTTTTGGCTCGCTGGCCGATTGTTGAGCTTGCTAGCTTGATGAATATACCACTGACAATGTCACTTAACTAAAGTACACTCACTTAGAATTGGAAATAGAAACAAATAAACCTTACAAAAGCAGGTAAAAATTAGGGTGTCACGCAAACCTAAGGCCCCTCAAATTATTTTTTTAAGAAAATATCTACATTGTACACTCGTCTCCCTGCTCGTATTACGTTTTGTTTTATGGTCACGCAATGTTCATAGGCAGCAGCCAGAAAGAAGCGAGATATTTATCTTCTCCGGTTTATCGCTGTCCGGTTTATCGCTTGCAAGGTTTAAAATAACAGCCGATATTTTGACGGCATTTGCTGGCGAATTTTTTACCGAAGAAATAAAGACACAGAGCCGCTATAATGTCGTTCAAATTGAAGTCAATTTTGTATCCACCAGACGCGACAGCGATAAACCGAAGAACATAAATATCTGGCTGTTGCCTTTGAACATTGTGTTACCATAAAACACTTTCGATTCGGTGATAAGATTGAGACGAGTTTAAACTTTTTTTTCTTTATTTATTTCCAGGGGTCTGAGTTTTCAAGATCTGTGTTGGGTGTCATAAAAACTCAGACCCCAGAAAAAAAGAAAAAAAATTAAACTCGATCTTATCACCTAAAATCTCTTATGGTCTCGCAATGTTCATACCATAGGCGTCAACAGTCAGAAAGGTCGAGATATTTATCTTTTCCGGTTTATCACTGCGAGTTTCGCGTCCCATGGTTACAAAAGCTGACTTCAATTTGAACATTATAGCCACTCCGCCTCTAATTTGTAATTCTTCGCCGGGTAAAAAAATTCGCCGGCAAATGTCCTCAAACTTGATTTCAACTCCGCTCGATGAATGTCAAAGCTGGTGAGCATCGACACTCAGAGCTATGCGGCCTTGACGTCACAATCTCTGCGCGCTACGATTGGCCTGTTGCATGTCTTTTCCACTACGTCATTGGAATCTCAGGAATCTTACCTTACGACAGGAATGGAACCTTACAAACATTTCTCTCGATCACTTGAGATTGTTTCCGCCTAGACAATACTCTCACATGGCTCTATAATGCTGCCGCCTCGCCAGCCTCGCATCTTCGCTCGGCTGGCTTGTTGGCAATAATACTGAAATACTTAAATATCGATTTCAAAGGCCCTACTACATGTAATCCTAAATGTGAACAATATTAAACATTCTAATCCTAAAATCTTGGTAGCTCCTTATCGATTTCAAAGTACATGGAGTTATCTGTAATGTTCAGCGGAGCTCTTCACATACAACATACGGATCATAATCAGTATCTGGGCCAAGTGCTCTTTGTAAAAACTCTGGTAAAATTACCAAAACGTGCGCTATGTAATTTTTATATTTTGAAGATTCCCTGAAGTCTTAACTTGCGCACTTTAAAAGTCCTTAATTTGCGCAGATTAAGACTCCTTAAATTGCACCCTGTAAGACTCCTTACATTGCACAATTTAATCGCGCACATTAAGAGTTCTTAAATTGCACACTTTAACACTCCTTAAATTGCACACTTTAATTGCACACTTTAAGAATCCTTAAATTGCGCACTTTAACACTCCTTACATTGCGTACTTAGGAATCCTTAAATTGTGCACTTCAAGAGTCCTTAAATTGCGCACTTAGATTCCTTAGATTGTGCACTTTAAAGGCCCATTTTCACCCTTGATGCACTGCGCGCCGTGATACCTTGATCCTGAATTTTAAGGATTTTAAGGACTGTTACAGTGCGCAATTTAAGGACTCAGAAAGTGTGCAATTTAAGGACTCTAAAAGTGCCCAATTCAAGGAGTCTTCAACTATGCAATTTAAGGACTCTCTAAAGTGCGCAATTTAAGGAGTGTTAAAGTGTGCAATTTAAGAACTCTTAAACTGTGCAATTTAAGGAGTCCTAAAGTGAGCAATTTAAGGGGTGATAAAGTGCACAATTTAAGGAGTCCTAAAGTGAGCAATTTAAGGAGTGTTAAAGTGCGCAATTTAAGAACTCTAAAAGTGCGCAATTAAAGCATGCAATTTAAGGAGTCTAACAGAGCGCAATTTAAGGAGTTTTAATCTGCGCAATATAAGGACTTTTAAAATGCGCAATTTAAGTACTTTTAAAGTGCGCATTTTGAAACTTGAGGGAATCGTCAAAATATAAAAATTACATAGCGCACTTTTTGGTAATTTTACCAAAGTTTTTATAAAGAGCACTTGGCCCAGACACTGATAATGATCCCAACATACAACATGAATGAGACTTTGGCGCAAATCCATGACGTTGTAGTACTACAATCCTCTCCCTTCTTGGTTGATAAAAGTTCAGCCCGTCTACTGTGATACCTCTTGCATTCATCTGGCATTCCTCCGATGGTAATAAATACCAGTGGAGTAAAGGAGCCTTGTTCGACTTCTAACACACTGCTGGCATACATGTTCTTCTTCGCACTCTCATGCTGGTGGTAGATTTGTTTTGTGGTAAGGCCTCTACAAGACTCTGCATTCGGGTAACAAACCCTAACATCAAAAAAGGCAGAGCCTGCTGTTCCTCCCAGAAGCCACGAGCATGAATGTTGAGCTGGGCATCCATTGCTCTGTTCATATCGGGTATCAGCACTTCTCTGTTTATCTCCTGAAGTACCGGCCCAATTTGAACATCATTGCATACCACCTATAGCATTTCGGCTTCTGAATCACACAGCTCATTATGTCTTTGAATAATGAAGCCGCCACATCTGCACATCATAGCATGATCTACATCAAAAACATCCCCACATGCACAAGTAGACAGGGTGCCGCTTATTTGCCAACCATACGTCAGTATCTCATATGAATGGCATCCTTGAATTCTCGCTTATTTCGAGTGAAATTCACATCTTTAACTGGAATGACTGTAAGCCAGCTAGATACTCCTTTTTCCGCAGCAAGGAAAGCACGTAGAGTACATTAACTTCGTCACACACATTGTAACTGATTTCTGGTGTTTAGGGGAAAATGTTTGAGACGTTTGAAGCATTTTCTGTGGATGAATCGGCAGAACTCTACTTTCAACAACACACAAACTGCCATCTCACAACAGTACCACAAATGTCAGTACACAATTTTCAATATTCTCAATTATTATACATTCAACTCTCTAACCCTTTTCTGATTGGCCCAAAGCCTACAGTGAATTTTCGAAATCAGCACTCGTGACGTCATAACTGCAGATTATACAATAATCATGTCAAGGTCACCGGTAATCATGTCATGTGTGACCGCGGTGCATGATTTCCAAGGGTAATCATGTCAACTTCGCGCGATTTGTGTTGCTTGCCGTGAGTGAAGAAGTAGAAACATCACTTCCAAATTTTTGCGTTCGTTCAATGTATAATAAAACAATTATTAGATTCAGGTTTTGTGATATCCAGAGTAATCAAGGTCTCGGTAAGGGTTATCAGCCTCAGCCTTTGGCTTCAGCTGATAACCACTACCTCGACCTTGATTATTCTGGATATCACAAAAACCTCCTCCAATAACTGTTTATAATTTGCATCAATTCTCTTTAACTGATGACCTATTCATTATTATTTATTTTTATGTAATTTCGTTACGTAGCATTGAATTCTCAGATATACAACCTTTTAAACACAGATGTTTCCCAA
This sequence comes from Micromussa lordhowensis, assembly GCA_964020085.1. Classification (NCBI taxonomy): domain Eukaryota; kingdom Metazoa; phylum Cnidaria; class Anthozoa; order Scleractinia; family Lobophylliidae; genus Micromussa; species Micromussa lordhowensis. The sequence continues at coordinate 31,085,971 of OZ026597.1, forward strand.
CCATTAAGGAAACTTGATATTTCCTATTCTTTAGTCCACTGGGATGTTGTCACGGCATGGATTTGTCAAACTACCAATTTGTCAGATTCAAAGTTCGAATTTTGGTTTTCGTTGCGTAATGTAACTTAACACTATATGTACAGATCAGATTTGCACTAGAATTTTCTTTGAAGGTAAAAAATTAAAAGTACTAGGCTTATTCTCATTTAAAAAAAAATTCTTCGCTAACAAAAATCATTTTCATTCAAGTTAAATTGCACGTGAACATGAGCTTATAACTTGGACTTCCGTCATGTATGAAGCATGAAATTAAGGCTTAAATGCCAATGCTACCCCACTGAAATGCTACAGTTTAATGTTCCATTTTCCCACTATTGACTAAAATGTCTACCCTGAAAAGGTCCCTTAAAAATGCTGGGACAAAGAACAATGCTCTTACATGTGTATTATTATTCGCATATTTAATTAATTCTAACGTTTGTCACAGTGTTCAACAAGTCGTCAAACTCTTCGGAGGAAGAAATGGCGATTTTTAAACCACTTGTCTTCAAACCAAATCTAATCAAAATCTTGTTTGGGATATTTTATAAAGTTAAACAAAACTTGCCTTGTCCACTTGCTCCTTGATAATGTGAGAGAAAACACCGCCAACACTAAACACCAAGCCAGTCACAAGAAGGCAGACTCCAGAGAGAGCAAAAGCAATGGCTACAGCTTTTCTACTGCAACAACCACAACATGTACGATTCGACGTCATAACTGAAATATGCAGTAGACCTCCAAATGCAAAAGCAACTCTGGAAGGTGCAGAAAGACTTATCACAATGTACTACGTGCCGCTACGTGCAACTCATGCAGCGGAAGGAAAAAATGTGAAGGTCTCGTGACCAGATTATTCTGGGCAATTCTCAATCTCGTTCCGAAAACGCGCGCGCTCTGGGGACGAGCTTGAGCCTCTCTCCCCAAGAAACACTTGTAGTTAATCTCCCTATCGTCTATCGGGGCTCTTCTTCGGGAGGAACGTCGACCGGACTGCGGACTCAAGACAGCGGCGAAAATCGAGGCCAAAGTAAAATGAAACTGAAGCGGTATCCACATATTCGTTATATATAGAGGACTACACTCCTCGGCAGCTTAATTGAAGCTTCCTGAAGGTCTGCAGGCAATTTCAACGGACGGATTTTAGTTTCAGATCAATCAGTGGATATTTTTGGGGAGGAAACCAGGGTTGAATTAGCAAGCGTCTTAGTCCAAGAATCCAGCCAATCAAATTATCTAGATCCACCTTTCCTTCGTGCTTCCAGGCCCCACCAGCTAAGAGGGGGAGCTGCGGGGCTCCGAGAAATAAGCTCCGTCGACCTACGCGGGACAAGCCGCCTGTCCCTCTTCAGTTCAGGACATAAACAGTTTTGCTTATACGATTTCCTCTTATATGACTAGTCTAGACAAGAACCAAAACAACCTGATCATATGTGAGACATATAATATACTTTTATTAACGTTTCCTTTCGGTTTCTAGGTGACTTCAATACTTCATTTTCTATCAGTAAACTGAGCGGAATTTAGGAGCTGTAGTCATTGCAAACGAGTTCGCTTCGACCCTTAACCTGTTTTTAGGGAACAATAATAATTTCTGCTCCTGGATTGTTCTGTACTGACGAGACCAAGTATCAATTCGCTATGCCTCAGGGTCAGGGAGGCAACTCAGGTTCTAGGAACTCATGAGTATAACACGTGATACTGCTACTGGCCATGAAACGCTCAGTGGCTGTCAATTTTCGTTAGAAAAGACTGACTATTGCCTTTCGACTAACATTGAGCATTGACTCTTCGAGGGATACCGCTAAGAAGATGGCAACCGAACAAGCTTTTAAATACCATGTTCAGCAACAGCAGAGAAACTATTCCAACTTTTACCTCGATTTTCTGGAGGCAGTAAGAAATGGAACAGAGATAGATGCCAGAAGGTGCGGGGGTTTACTGCCGTTATGTTCAAATTATACAAGAAAGAGAAGGAAGAATGAAGGCGAAGAAGACGACCTATCGCAGAGGCAGAAACTTTTGGAAGCCCTCGAGAGCAAAGACCCCGTTGAAGTTTGGAAGCTAATAGCGGAAGCAAAAGAGTCTGATGTTAAGACCCTTGAAAGTCTAAACGAAATTTGTAAATCAGTAGCTAAACACGAACTTCTGAAAGAAGAGGGTCTGATCAGATTCTTGTGGGGCAAACTGAGAGGACAAATACGATGTACCGGTGGATACGAAACTTCCCAAAGTAAACACCGTGAAGGCAAAGAAATACAAACAGAGTTTCAACACGAAGAGGAACAGCAATGGATCAGGATACTCTCCGACCCACTGTACATAGGCCTGGAATGGTTGTGGAGGAATAATCCTAACAATAGAAGAATACCCACATCTCCTCAACAAACAAAGAGAAGAGATCGCAAGTTCAAAGACATCATTGAAATCTGTCTTGATGATGCATATCTACTGGAGAAAATTGCTTTGTACGAGCACCACTACAGTCGGGACGAGTACATGAATAGAGCGCTGGAGTATGAAAAATTTGCAGCCGATGTTATCGAAGGAAGTAATTTGGGCCAACTTCACGAGATTTTGGATGTAGAGGGAAGTGGTTGCTTATTACAGGAGAAACCAGTAAATTTCAACCAGAGTTTGAGTCTTCTCAAAATCGCTGCTGATAAAGAAAGGAAGAGGGTATGTACGGTTTTCCTTTGATCCAGACAACACAATTTTAATTTACTTGCGTTGTGTGACGTGAAAATTCCAAGAACAAAACCTTTCATGCATGACTTAATAGTGAATATAGCCGGAAGCTCAAGTAACACTGAATAACGGTATTGTTTTCTTTGGGTTGTTTGCTGAAATCTTCCTATAAATATAAAGCCAAAGGTTGAATATTTGTGTAAATATTTGACACGTAATCTTTCCCAAATAGATCCGATGACCACCAAGCTAATAAATTTCATTTTTCTTAGAAACTGCGTTCTGAGGAAGACCCCAAAACACTTACGCAAAGAGGAATAATCAGGGAGCAAAAACCGCCGAAAACAAATGATCTAAATTGAAACAACTAGATTTTTGTGGCTAAGTTCGTTAAAATAATTTTGTATGCCCGAGAGCGGGAGCAATTATGCCCACAATAGTAGCCAGAATTCATCTTCGTTCATTATGTAGCTTGGATTGATTCATTATACATGATCGTAGATATTTCAATGTTGTCGTCACAATATTTCGACAACCTAACAAAATACTGGTCGGTAACCTATGCAGCTCTAAGTTGAACCTTTTGAGCGTTATAAACCTTTAAGTAGCACGCACTTTTAAGTCTAAACGTTTGTTTTTGTTGTTGTTATTCTCAATTTGCAGTTTGTTACGAGTCCGAAATGCCAGTCTGTCCTCAACGAGATTGTTTACTATGAGTGGCCGCACTGGCAAAATACGAGCTGCTTGACGAAAATGGCTTGGTTCTTTTTCCAGCTCGTATTTGTTGCAGTTTCCTGCATCTTCTACATCCCTGTACGCTTGGCGCGTAAGTTCCCTTACTGTGACAAAGATGACAGCTTCTGGTGGAGATTCAGAGAGAAGTACGAACATCCTTACTCTAAGTTTATCAACCACACAATGTGGTACCTGGGTTTTCTTTTCCTCATATTTTCGACTTCCTTTGAGAAAGAGTTTGGAACGACCAAGACAGGACTTGTATGGCTTGGTAAGTCACGAGAGGCAGCGTGTACAATGAGAACAACACTGATCGAATGTAGTACACTTTAAGTTATAGTTATACCTACTAGATGGAAAGTTGTAAACATCTCAGTGGTTTGCCAAGTCACTCGCTGAATTCCCACGATGATGTTCTTGGATTCTAACAGCATCGCATGATACCCGGGAGGGGGGGGGGGGGGGGTACTTAACAAAGTTTAATACAGGGAGGCTCCGCTCCGAGGTCCATACCCTTACTCTTTTATATGGCACATTGGCAGAAAAGGTACCCCTTTTATATACCTTTTATTGAAAAAAGGTACCCCTTTCACATACGTACTTTAGGAAGTCTTGTTCTCATTTTCATGAAGGGCTTAATAAATAACCTTTCGGGCGGAGCCTCCCCTTATAGGCCATTATAGGGAGTCCCCCCCCCCCCCCGATGGTACCTTCTTCTCCGACAATCTCTTGACCAAAACTTTGATATCTCCACCCAATCTCAGCTTTTGGGCGCGTTCTGTCATCGATTCGACTGACGGTCTCAGTTTGATTCAGTCTTGCTCTTCAGAACGGCTACCCAAAATGTTTTCTGGCAGGCTGTTGACCTACCGATGTTGGTGTGTGACTTTCGCAGTGGGAGTTGGGGGGGGGGGACTCCCGTATATAAGGGACGGAGGTGCAGTCGGTAGCAAAAGAACCCCTAAGAGGTACCAAGATCTTGTTTTGTGGGAATGGCTTGAAATTCTTTCAGCCCCTAAGAGGTACCAATTCTGGGAGAAAATTACAGTAAAAATCAGTTGATTTTTAAATATCTCCTGGTATTTATTTCGGCTTAATACCCTAAAAGCTCCTGCTGAAGACCTTTTGAGGCTGGACACCCTAAGAGGTACCAAAACTGCTTTTTAACCCCTAAAAAATATGACGAGCACCCCCCGTCCTTTTTTGTATGGCAGTTCCCCCACCAGGGGTGACTATGACAACAGTGAACGGGAGGCAGAAGATTGACATAGGAACCGGCAAGTTCCCGTTATCTGTACAAACCGATCGAACTAGCTCTGGATAAAAGACAATTTGTAACTGTAAAAGTTTCTGTGAAGTAAATAATCATTGTGTTTCTCATAATTATTTCAGCTCTCTTTGCTAGGTCAAAGTCTATTCATCTACGCCACACAAATGATATACTAGACATTTTACGCATAAGTGTTGTGTAACTTTACTATCCACGTGGTTGTAATTTCGTTACAGACTATCCAGTGATTGCATTTGTACTTGGACTTCTCTTGCAAGAATGTCTGGAAGCTCTTAGACAGGGATTTTATATTTACATGTCCAAATGGTGGAATGTGGTAGACACGCTGATTATTGTGACCTTCATGACGGCATATGCGGTATGGCTTCTTGCGTGGGGTTATTATCAGAGGATTTGGAAGCCAAGGGAACCGTTATTTATCGTAGCAGATGTCTTGTATGCAAGCGCCACTGTAGTTGCCTACTTCCATCTGACACACATATTTCAAGTCGACTCAGTCCTGGGCCCTCTGCAGTTGTCATTGTACAAAATGCTTAAAGACGTTCGTAGATTCCTTTTCATCTTTTTGGTGCTGTATATTTCGTTCGTCACTGGCGTGGTTAAGGTATATTCCTACTATGTCGCCTCACAGATGAAGTTACAAAAAATGAACGTCAGTTATTTTGAAGAGTCCCATCCATATACCAAGTATGTAAATAATAATAAATAATATTATCACTTATAGCGCGCAAATTAACATTCGAATATGATCAAAGTATCAAAGCAATCATACAGGAAAAGATTAGCTAGCTCCTGCATTTAAATGTCTATTTCGTTTTTGTTTCTATTTACTTATTTACTTATTAGGCAAACCGCACACTGCGGAGGACCTGTCGCTGACAAAATAGTTCCTTTCGGCTTTAAGTTGACACAGCTATTTTAGCAAGTAGGCTTCCAGTTTCCACAATTCCTGCGGCTCCGGGAGAACTTCTGTCTCCTTCACAGAGGCCTTTTGAGGGCGTCTTAAGTGTGATCCCCCGTGCGCAGTCCCACTCTAGTTTATCTCCCGCTCCCAGAGAGAGCCTCTACGAAAGAGAGAGGGACGCCTACGTAAAAAGTTGACCGACAGAAGGTATCACGCGATCAGTAATTTCAGGGTGACCACCTAACACATATCAATTCATATCTAAATACACTTTGAGACACATTTGAAAAGTGTTTGTTATCTTGTTACTGCTGTCTTTAGTTGTTCCCTCAATCTGCTCTCTATGGCGATCAGTAGATAATCACATCTGAGTAGCCGATATTTCGAGGCCGTGATTGCCCTAGATTTTTTTAGAGAGCCGCAGGTTGATCATCTCAAAGTAATGTTAACGCATTTACGCAGTCTTCGACACGCTGTCATTGCTGGCACAACAATATCCATAAATGACATCGCTGTGTAGGCTAACTTGTGACTAAGAGCTAAGAATGTAATATAATTATGATCTACCGTGTGGTAAAAAGGAAAACATAATATGGACATCTTAGATTCTGATTAGAAAAGCCGAAAGTTAAGCAGATATTATAATACATGATGTTATAAATTGTTTATTTATTTATTTTTTTACTTGTCAGTCATGTAAATGCGTCGATTGGTTTGTTTTGGATGCTCTTTGGTGTCGTGGAAGAAGAAAAAATATCAGTGCAAGACCCTGATTTTTTTCTTATAGCCACATTTGGCCGCGTTTTCTTGATGGCGTACATGGTCTGCACCGTGATCGTAGCTTTAAACATGCTGGTCGCCATGATGAATAACTCTTTTGACAGAATCATGGTAAGTTCATATGGATGTTGGAGTGACCCGGTAGGTCCATGCCAAACCATCAGCATTCAATGTTCGTACAGCATTACTTCCTTGGATTATGTATTAACAGTAAACAACGCACAATTCAATACTTTTCACCATTCAAGAAAACTAAATAAATAGTAAGGAAATTGTTTCCCTAGTTAAAAAAGTACCAGGCATATTCGGTTCGTACATACTCATATCTGTCTGAGTCAATTTAACAAATTGACGTCCGTTTTTCATGCGTCTGTCCTGTTATTGATCATGAATTTCGTCATAACATTGTTAATCCACGAGGCGATAGCTGAGTTGATCCACAGGCTACTTTAACAATGTTAAGACAAAATTAATTGTCAACTGATAACGTCAATTTGTTTTTTTTTTGCGATAACAAATTGTTAAATCGTCTGCTCTCGCTCGTTGAAGCCTCGCATAAATTATAAATTCATGTGTCTGACCGCTTATTGACAATGAAGAATAGCCAATGAGCGTGCGAGAATTTCTGCAATTATCGTAAAAATAACGACTGTTTACATTACGCTTTATAATCACATAATACTTTATTTCGATTTGGTGAACTTTAAAATTTACAATTTATAATAGTAATAAAACTGTCAATCTACATTATCAAATTCTTCCCTTTAGGAAAACGCTGATATGGAGTGGAAGTTCTCAAGAGCCCGAATGTGGCTGGAGTGGATCGACAAAGGCAACACCATGCCGGCGCCTATAAACATAGTCTACTATATCTTGTACTTTATTATCGTTAAGCTCTGTGGCAAATGCTTTGGACGTATCAAAGAAAAATGTCCTTGTTTTGAAGATAACAAGGTAAGAATATGGTGTCCAAACGCTTTATCCCTCGCAAACACAGTTGAAGTTCAGAAAAGTAAAGAGCCTTTGTAATTATAACCAGGAGTGGGAAAAATCGCATTAGACTGCTCTCTCGAATATCAGAAAGAGAAACAAGGAGAGGGTACCATTTTAGAAAGAGATCTGCTGCAAACAATCTACAGTCGCATTTTTTTATGGAACTCCTTCGAGCATTGTATTCGTATTTAAGAATACCTTGATACGATGTTCCCCCTTAAGCCACCACTCAAAGATAACCTTTATTTGTCTTTTTATCCCTATTAAAAGTACGAAGAAATGGAAGAGGTCAACAGAAAGGTATGAATGTAGATAACAGATTTTGAGCTCTAGATCAATGCAGATAAACAAGAGTGGTTGAGAGGCTTTATTTTAAATGTGACTCAAACTTGATAACGATCAAGTAACCTTGGGAATTAATTAGACCTATGAATAAATGGGGAAAAGAAACCTTGGTGCTATGTCGGTGGGGAGTATTACAAGATAATTTGGTTTTATCAACTTAGTTAATATGAATTGGCCACGTACCATAAAGAGATTCAAAAGCTATTTGAATCTCTTTACGGTGGCCAATTTACATTATCAACTCAGTTGATAAAACCAA
>OZ026597.1:31101504-31136504 GCA_964020085.1 Micromussa lordhowensis
GTTGGATACGGTTTCCTGACTCCCCAGTTTTCGGCAGAACATTATTAATTGTGGAATTCTCACAATTTTACAACAAAATGTTGTGGGACGGGCAGACCATAGCAGAAAAAGTCAAGACCACTATATGATAGTTACATGACGTGTCTACGTGCAGAGCTTTCTCATCCGCTGACCAGTAGCCATATAAATCGTGTGGGCGCAAACTAACAAATATGGTGGTGTGGTGGTGTGCGTCGTTGCGTGCTAGTCGCGCAGATTGGAATGGCAAGGGGAGAAGATTTTTGCCTCGAGAAGCTTTCAAAATCATACGAGGAGATCGACAAACTACTTAATTTGTGGAACGAAACCGATCGTCATTCCAATGAACTGATTCAGTCTTTGACGAGTCCGCTGGAACAGTTACACTCATGTGAGAAGGCTTGTTTCAAACGTCCCCCTCTCGGTGATTTTGAAGGGCTGAAGGAGAAACTGCAATACAAGCTTCTAAAGCAGACAGAAATTATTATGGCAAAGTTGCAGGACGACATGTAAGCTGTTTTATATGTAGTCACGTTTAGTCAGGCAGTGGCGCATCTATGCCATCTATGCCATATATATGCCATCTATATGCCAACTCTCCCGGGTTATCCGTGATACAGACGTAATCTCCCGCTCTCCCGTACGGGTCACCAAATCTCCCGGTTAATACGAACAAAATTAAATTTTGGGAGAAATTTTGGGATATTTGATGCATTTTTGAGATTTAATTGTCAGATCTCTACTTTGAACAACTTTCTTTAGGGTCACAAAAAGGGTAAAATTTGCGATCTCCCAGATTTTGATTTGTTTAGGTTGGCATCTCTGCTTTGACTGGCCTGAGAGGTGCCAAAACCGTATTGGGTTTTTACTCCCCCCCCCCCCACCCCTCCAAAGAAAGGAACATCAAAGGGCTGACACACTTCCCACTTCAGGAAAGATCACAGACCTCAGAAATGGCCTTTAAAGACCCCCATCTCGACCCTCAATAGTGGGGATTAAAAATGGTGTGGCCCATTTTCGATAGGGATTGATAACATTTGGATCAAATTGATAATCACGAAAACTTTGCTATCAATTTCTATTGATCTTTTTGATATCAATCAATTAAGCTCAATAATGACTGTCACGAAAAAGTTTGCTATCAATTTCTATTGATTTTTGATATCAATCGATTAAGCTCAACAAAATTGCCGATTTCAATCAATTGTTTTTGAGTATCCAAATTGTCGATTTGTAATGTCCTCAGTTTTATTTGGCTGGCAAGAACCTTCACATTGTTGGTCTCAATGTTCAAGCTCCGATCGGCATCCTGTTTGTACTTGTATTTTTTGAGATGCTGGAATTGCCTTTGGTCGTTTCAGGAACACATTCAAGATTATATCAAAGAAGATGTCAACGCATTGGTCTAGCAGTTTACAAGTTTATACACTCCATTCAGGTAAGTAGATAGTATAACAATGAAGACATTGATGTTTGCAGTGATCAGGTGCTATGCATACATGTGTATATCTTAACTAGCATCATGAGAGCCATTCTGGGAGAGAGTAAATTGATTCTTAGATGCCATTAAAACTGCCCAAAACATGAGATTTTAACATGGTTTCACCTTAGAACAATCCTAATTGAAAACAATGACTGTTAATTAAAATGTGGTATCATTTGTCTGATGACCACTTGTAATGTAGACCATGATGTTTTGACTACATGCTGCTGCTCTTCACAAGATGAGGTTGATTGGTAAGCTCGGGAATTACAATAATACTTTGTTATTATTGCTCTCAGTCCACCGCAAATGAACAATGCAATCTTTTTTCATTAATGGATTCGCTCCCACGAAGGGCTAATGCTCGAAACATCAGCTTTCGAATCTCTTTACGGTGGCCAATTCTCATGATCAACTCAGTTGATTAAAGCCAAATTTTCTTGTAATACTCCCCACCGACGCAGCACCACAGTTTCTTTAGAAACTTACCCCCTTTATCTTTTTTTATGATGACTCTTTTGTATGACATCACTGAGCTGAAAGTTTCAGAGATGGTAAAAAAAAATGTTTTGAAAACTTGGTTGAGGTGGCTTTCAAAGACATAAATGATTAACCATGTAACCATAATGCACTGTTAGGTTCTCTTCCAATGACCATGGTATGTGAGGGAACTTCCACTCAGCCTTCAATAGCAGACCTTCTGGAGTGGCTCAGTGATTTGGAAAGAATTCACTGTGAATTGTATCCTTTACAAACAAGACACAGAATTTTAGCTCTTGAAGGGTGTTTTTTTGTGTTTTTTTTTTCCATTGACAAGTGCACAATACAATACCTGCAATCTGTTTAAAAACCTTTTTTTTTTCATGGCTACATATAGTTTTAACGTTTTGAGGCATGCAGTATCAGTATAGTCAATAAAAAAGATCAGTATGTCAATAAAAAGACCTTTCTTGTGAGAAAGTGTGAAAAATGAATGAAAATGTGAGAAATGAATAAAATGGCCATGAATATTTTCTGTGACACCATCAAATACCTGACTCATCCCCACTTGTCTTTATACAACACGTGACAAGGTGCAAGGTGTCAGCATCTCACCCTGCGCTCCCACCTCATCCATAACATGCACTGTATGAAGTTGTATGAAGATGACTGGGGATTTCAGATCAAATACATGATCTATTATTCCACTGCTTTTTTCTTCAATTGTGCAGTTCCAGAAAACATCCATACTCCCCGACTGAAGGGATCCAAATTTCCTGGGAGTGGGGGAGTTCTCTAAGACCAAAACATTTAAAGAAATGGAATTTCTAGAGGGGTGGGAAGGGTCTTGGAAAAAATCCCTTCCGTGGGGGGAGGTATGGGTAGTGTCTGGAGTTACACATTGTAGATATATGGTGGACAGACTGGGCTTGCTAGCATTGCTTGATAGGCAGTCTAAGAGAGGGTTAAGGTTCTCAACAGTGATTTCAAACCCTCAAGTAACTTCTCTTTGCCTCTGGAGGCTTTTTTAGCCACCCTTATCAGTTTTAATTTCCCCAGTTACCAGCCCCAGATCTCCAGGGAAGTGGAAGAGTCTTACAAAACATTTTATTTTGTGTGATTTTATGCTATTGAAGGCTGTATGGTCAGATTTCTTGACAAACCACCAAGATATGAGGACAAAGTTGACATTTTGGGCAGAATAACTTACATTGTACCAATGACAATTGTATATAAGGCTGTCAGAGATTGGGCCTCTACTCAACACAGGCATGCTCATAAGATAAGAGGTAAGGGAAATGTGGTCAACAAGAACTTGGTAGTTATGTAACAACTTGAAGGTAACAGCATTTGCTTAATGTTTGCTGTAGGAAGGAGGCTGTATGTATTTTGGTTTATTGCAATTGCTAATTAAAGGTTGTTTTGGGTGTTTAGAGCAGTTCTCATTTGAGTGTGGAGAAGTAATTGGTTTTATTTGTTACGCTACATGATTGGCTAAAAAAAAACCAGCCACTTTTTCATCCAATCAGAAGTTACCCCAAACCAAACTCGTTGTAGACTGCAAAACAGTCGTATTTTTTGCGAACGCGAGCGACGGTAAATATTCGAACGAAAGGTCTTGAGCGGTCTGGAGCGAGTGTAAAAACGGCTAGGGAGAATGGGGAGAGACGCTTTCGTTTTCGAGGCTTGCGCGCTTCACACGCGAGGATCACGCTTACGGCGCTTCGACTGTTTTGCAGTCTAAACTCGTTGGCACACGTTTTTCTGTGCTTTCCACCAGCAGCATGAAATTACTTTGAGTTTAAATTGGTCCATTGGATTTTCTTTGTTCCCGTTCCAAGACTAAGACTTGAACAATTTTATCTAAAAAACGTATTGAACCTCTTTCCGATAGAGACATAATGTTTGGTATAATGAGTTGCAAAAGAGATTTGTTTGTAAACCATATTTTGTTGATTGCAAAAAAATATATCTATTCTTGCAGATTTAGTAAGACCAAACCTTCCATTGTAGTATTAAACGCTAGGATTAAGATGATTTACCAACTCGAAATGATGGTTGCCAAATCTCGTAATAAGTTGCCCATCCATCTTAAGAAATGGAACGAGTACATTGCAAACTAATGCAACTCTAATGTAGTAATGCGTTGTTATAACCGTAAATGAGAGTATACGTTTTATCTGTGAGGAGGTCCACTGTGTATTATGTGTGTATGTATCTGTAAGTGAGTATTGTAAGTAACTTCTCAGATGAAATAAATAAATAAAATACAAAAAATAAATAAATAAAAAACGAGTCTTCGTGATTCTGCGCGACTCATCATGAAAGATTGTGAAATTTCGAGATCGAATCAAGTTTCCAAGACCGAAGATTATCTGGGTGCTATTTATCACGACTGGCATTTGGTGGTACCTTGAAGACAATATTCCTACTAGATTCCTTATCTGTGTTTACTAAATTGTTATCACTGGCTGCTTCAGACTGTCTTAATATTTTCTGATACTGTACTGAGATAGACCAGGCTGAGATATTAATTAAGGAGATATTAGTGATACGTAATGGCAATGCGACTGAGTGGAGTCCAGTTCGGTCGGAAATCATACACAAAGTCGGACGACCGTGCAGCGGGAGTCCGATTTGTTTATCAAGAATATGATTACAGACCGATTGGATGACACGAAGTCCTATTACCAATTAATCATAGAAATTAAAATTTCTGAGAAAAGGAGAATCGCCAAGTTATGAAAGAAAGGGAAAATTTACATTAGAATCGCATAATTAAAATCTTGCATTCTGATTGGTTTACGAAGCGAGGTATTTAGCGTGGAATTGCGAGTTGAAAACGAGGCTAAGTGATATTGTTTCGCATCTACGTAACAACTGTCGTCAAATTGTAACACAACAACTGCAAAAACGTTTTTCTACAATGTCTTTTTCTACAATTTTTTTCAATTTTGCGATTCAAGGAAAATTCATTACCTGACTCGTGAATTCCGCGTTAAATCGCACTCATCGCTTCGCGATCCGTGCGCCATATCGGTTTTCGCGTGCAATTTAACGCGGAGTTCCTTCGTCAGGTAATGAATTTTCCTATAAAATACTGACAAAGGAGAAATAGATTGTTTCATGTCACTCTGAAATTGAGATTGGTTTATTTAAACTACAACTTTGAATGTGATTGGTTGATTTAAACTGCAACTTTGAGCGTGATTGGCTCATTGAACTGTCCAAAAACAAACTGCCCGATAACAACTTGGCAAGTGAATTAGTGGAAAATAGGAGTTTTTTTTAAACCAATCGGAATCACAATCGAGGAAATTGTAATTTTTATGATTATGGGAGTTATAGTGTTGCTCTCCTTGACCTTTAATTGAGTTACTTAGTTCATTTGCAGCTAAAACGTCCATGAAGCCTACGTTGCTGGCGGGATTTCTCACGAGTGCTTTCACCGGCGGAGCCGTGGATTTTACGGGCTAATCCGCGAGGTTTTGTTATCCGATCTGACTTGGAACGATCTGATCGTAATTTGGGTATTTTGGTTGGAGGCTCCGCCACTAAAACAAACTCGTGCGCAAAATCGTGCCAGCCACGCAGGTTAGCGAAACGTTGATGGGTTAGAATGATGGTACCAAGCTATTACGAAACAACTACTGAAACTATAATGGCCCACAAATCGATTGTATCAGTGAATCCTAAGTATATATTTTTTCGTTTTCAGATGTTATGGAACAGGTAGCAGTATTTCTGGCAAACAGAACCTGAAAACAGATTGATTTGAGACCGCTGATAGGGAAGTGTAGTCCAAGGCACCGTTATAGAACTGCCAGGCCTTTTATGCAGTCTGTTACCTATATGGACGCAAAGTTGGTAGAGACGACGAGTTGAGACGCAATGGAGACATGAAACTGAGATATCGTATTCGGGGACAGTCTGGGCGTGGTTTGAACCGTACAATTTAACTTCGATACAAAAAAACAACTTCCGGTTATGAGCCGTGTATAAGTTTGGAGACTTACCATGTTGAGAACTCGTTCAGTGTGTCACATCGTTACGTTAAGAACACCCAATTTTAATTTAAACGTATTATAATAAAGCGCCCGACCAAAAGAAAAACACGAAAAGCATTTGGAATGAATATAATCAGTACAGGAGTTTTTTTACTGGATCTACCTCAAGTTTATATACTGAAGCAATGGTTTAGAGCTGCTGTCCAGGAAATGAAACATTTTGAAACTATATTCATCTATTGACTTCAGTTGCAAATTAAAAAATACACTGCATTCTACAACACAGTCGTTTACTCAACATCCGTTTATTTACATTTTTACAGTCTTGAAGGTTCAAAACATATAAATACCTGTACAAGAAATATAACCTCAAAAGGCTAAAGCAAGAGTGATGTGATTTTTTTCTTTTTCACTGCTATTCTTTCCTTTCCCTTTTTGCAATGTAAACCACACAAGATGTCACCTCCCCTAAACTAGAAACTTGGCCTAGTAAATTGAATAAGTTGTCTCAGTAAAGTTCTTTTATTTTGTTGATCGATCGTTGCCAGCTTCTTGTCCACCTTTCCTCGTTCTGGATCTGAGCGTTCATTGCCTCTCGAATGGCCATCAGGCGAGACTCAAACTTCTCTTTATAATCCTAACGAGTACAAGTAAATGACATTTGGTTCTTAACAGAAACCAGTAAAACTAGTAATAACCACAGGTTAGGAAGTGCGGGCGAGGGCTATGCATGATTTGTTTCACTGAGGTTAACGAATTCATTGTAAAACAGTGGCGTTGTGTTCTTTTTCCATTTTGGGCATTTATATTTGCAGGGCAATAAAGGGTTGCATAGTGTGGGTGATTGTTTTCCCTAAAACGAGACAAAGGGACCTAAGAGTGGTTTTACTGACCTTGTGAAACAGTAACACCAGTTTGATTATAGACTAGTTCTATTTTGTGTTGGGTTTGACAAAATGGTTATTTTTTTCACGTTGTAAATAAAAACACTGTTGATTATGAAATGGACATATTGATTTAGTCAAGGTCATTTTTGATGTAACCCGACAACAACAGACACGGACAGGAAACGTTCCGATCACAAATTCACACGCTCGATTTTGATTGGACGGCGCGTCAGCTATGCATGAGCTGCACGTGATTCTTCGACGAAATAGACGTCGTCCACGTGATAAAATTGTGTTGTGTGCATTCCAATTTATGGACCGCCACTTCTGCATGAACTGCACGTGATTCTTGACATTCTTAGCTTCAAGAAGGCGAAATTTACATATTATTTGACCCTTCAACTACATTAAAGATCATTGACTATGGAAGGTGAAACAGCTATGCTTTGGTGAGAATTGTCTTCTGCTTGGTGTTGGTTTCTAGCGGTCAGAACGCCTGTGCTCAAATTACTGCTGCTTCGTGTTTGTCTCGCGTGGTCAAAGCGCCTGTGCTAAAATTACGTCCTTTCATTTCATTGGTTCTTAGTGTCCCTAAGGACAAATATTTGGAAGGACGACTTTTTTTGCTAAATTCGAGTTACTGCAAGGCTATATAACTGCTGCGCATGCGTTTGAAACCAATGTTGAGATTAGGATTGCGGGCTCCGCTGGTCGCCCGCAACTATTATAAATGCAGCAAAACATTAACTTGGCTTGAGTAAATTTATAAAGAATTCTACCTCATAAGCCTTGTTTCGTGATTTGATGACAGCCAGATGACCTTGAGTCGTCTTGACCGTTTTCACAGAAGGGGTTCGTAATAAACAGTTAAAGAAATATCTTTTGGAGTCTGGTGATATTCTGGCATTTGAAAACAAGTTGAAGAAAAGCAAGAAGCTTTCAAATTTGTTTTACTAACTAGAAGTCTGGCGCAAAAACAAAAGTGAGTTCAAAACTTGCGTGAACATGAGTTTTCTTAGAGAACCAATGCCACTCCCCCTCCGTCCCCACCCACGCATGTTTGGTATACATGTTGGTAAGTTCGAGCTGAAGTTAAAAAGGATATTGTGTTTCTTGTCTACAGCCTCTTCCAGCACAAGTTCGTTAGTTGGCAGTCCTTCCCACGTTGTTCCGCCAGATGGAAAAGGCGCTAACTTGTCTGGAATGGGAAATATAAAAAAAAGTTAGAGGGAATTTTTTTTCTCACAGGCAACGGGATTTGAATTCCCTGCGCGCCATTTTGGATCGTATGTGGTTCCTCCGATGCAAATTTGTGATGTCATGTCGAACGGGCGACGACGTTAAAATCCAAACAGATGATAACATCCATCCAATTATTTCACTTTGGAAAAAATTGCAACGACAACAATTTAGGGCTCATTTGCTGACGCACTCTATAAAGGCCATAAGTAGATTTTTCCCAAGCAAGTTGCGGATCCAGAGCTTGTTTTGCCGAGTTTATGAAGAAAAGCATATCTTAAATTTTTCCAGTTTTCTACACGTTATAACATTTATGGCCGTTTAAACTATTCAGCACCGCTCAGTTAAAATCCCTTACCTTTGCCGTCCTCGTCTCCGGCAATTTTTTCTCTTAAGAGCCTCTTGGTGCTCTTTGGTTTGGGTTCAACCTCTGTGAAACAAAAACAGTACCGTGAAAACAATGAGACTTTGAAAGTTTTGTAATGTGAGTCGCTGAAGGAATTGGGTTTGCCACGAACGTGCTACAACCAAGATAAAACTCTTTGTCTCCCGAAGGGAGTCGTAGACTCAATAGCGCACAAAGACTTGCAACCAGCGCAGCTAAACAAAAATGGTTGATCGTTGTATCGCATTTTAACTGGACACTCCAGACGTACACAAAGTCCTTCCCAATAAGTTTCTGTTACAGATCGACCTGGAATGAGTAATGCCGGGGCGCGAAGAAAACTGAAAGAACCACAGAATACAAGTACAGCATATGGCTAAACAACTTACTTCCAACTTCAACGTCATCCAGAGAGAGAACTGCATCAAACTGAAGTAACATGGTCTCGCATGTCTGCGCGAGTTTCTCGATAAACACGCCTGCAAACTGGGCTTCGAGTTTCTGAAGCAGAATAAAAGTTACCTTACAATTTATTGTGCGAAATATTACATGTTTGTGGGCTTATCTTTCTTCTGTTTCCTTTTGTTCTTCTCTTGCATAAAAAAATAATTTTATTGTTTGGGAACACAAATATGACCTCCGTGACGTCATGTGAAAACGCTCTGTGCATGACATATATCCTGCGACATACCTCGCTTGCCGTACTTGACGTTCGCTGAAGAAGACTCGCTCGGAAAAGCACACAACGACAAGTTTACATCTAGTTGTAGAATTTCGATTCGTTAAAATGTCGAGTAACAAAACCAGCCGCTGTTTCGGGAAATCAGGAGCCGGCGGTCACCCCCCGAAAAGACTCTTCTCGAGGAGGAACGCGGCCGATTCCGAGAGAGCGGCGGAAATCGAGCCCAAACAAGTACTGTATCCTTCTCAATAACGCGGAACACGATATGAATTTAGCCAACTCGCCCCTAGACGGCCCGATTTGTTTCGCAGGATTGTGATGACTCACCGCTAGAGCTTCAGCATGCTGTTTAGCTCCATCCAGTGCTTCCTGTCGTCTTCTTTCTTCACTACTGCACAGTGTGTCCATTTCTGTTCTGTTGTGAGGATGACCCAAGGATGGCCGCAACTGAGACTGGTGAAGATTCTGTGTAATACAACACATCAAATAAAATTAATTTGCCCCATTATCGAAGCTTTTTCGCCTGAAGGTCGCTCGAACCAAGGGGTCATATCGATACATGCGAGCCTACAATGTTTGAAAAACGTGCATTCTAACCGTCCTTATCTTTCGTTAATCGATTAGAAACATATGTTTTGATAAGGTGGATCGAGAAGTAAAGTTTCACTGTCTTTCAAAATTCGGCTTGAGGTACTTAAGAAAAAAATTACTACACCTAACACTGATTTCAAGAAACCCGTGTAACTGCCTATAATCAACACAGCAAGAAATGTCATAGTTTTTTTTTTGGCCAATTGCTCAATCGTTAGTTTTCTTTCCAACGGAGGCCGAAGTAAATGTCTCCTTGATTACTATTTTAAGATCTGCGACACCTGCTATGACGTCGTGGAATAGTGCAGCCCAACCTTTTCTCCCATTCCTCTCGCTGCCTGGGGTTTTCTCATTGCTCACTTCATGGGAAGCTCTCGTCTGCCATAAAGTTTCCCGCGATGCACGGTAATAAATTTTATTTGTTACTGTACCTTTCTTCGCTCTAGTTCCTGAACCATGACTTTATAGTCGTCCTCCAGTGTTTCTCTTTCTTTTTCTAAATCGCTCAGCTGATCAGCGACTATGATCTGTACTACCAGAGGTGGAAGATGAACTAAAATCACTGAAAACTTCTGCATCTGTGAGCGAAGTTCTGTAAACAGCGACACCAATATCAACACAATCGTTTACACCAATTTAGCTAAGTCAGTTCAAGGTCTAAACATGTGATGATAGACTGCCAAGTTAAGTTAGAAATGCTGATGAAATATCTATAGATTTTAATAAAAGGTTAGAAGTTTTCTTGGGGTAATCTGAGTTTTTTGTTATATATGTAAATATAGTTGAACATTTTATTCATGGGGGTGTCCCTATGGTGCCGCAGTGCTTTTGATCACCTCCATCTCCTGTTTCTGTAATTTCAATCACTTTTTTGTTAGTACGGAGTAAATGTAACAAATAAAATATCTGCAAATGAGTATAAGAAAGATCATATATATATGAAGACATGATTGATCATCGCAGTTATACACACAACTTAAGCAGTTGTGAAATTAAAGCCTGAAAAAAATTCAGGCCTGAACGGGATTCGAACCCATGTGCTCTGCGATACCGGTGCAGTGCTCTACCAACTAAGCTATCAAGCCATATCTTAAGGACGGCAGTTTGCATATTGTTCAAGTTTCACTGCGTGCATTTTTTCGTACGTGCTGTTTTCCTTCACTCAGGCTTGGGAAAAGCTCACTCACTGTCTTACTAAAAGGGACGATAAACTATTTCTGGCTCTCATATTCTTGCCAAACGGGCAAAATAAATAGCATACTCGCGCCTGAAAGGACAGAAGGTTTCTTTCTCTCTTACCTTGAATGCACGAATTGTGATATTCCTCGGACTGGGTCTTGTAAGACGTCAACCGCTGAACCAAAGCTTCTGCGCAGAAGTCAAAATTCTCATGGATAGCCTGGGGCCGAGTTGGAGTCCGCTGACCTTTCTGGCGATAGTACATCTGGCAATCAAAAGAATCAGTGGTGAATGAGTATCACTGATCTGTAACCAAAGGCACTAGAATACAACAATACCTCAGAAGTTGCCAGTAAGCCCTCTAAGCCTTCCCTCAGTATGTTTCTAATTCGAGCCATAAAATGTCTGCAATCAAGAAATCAAAATGTAACAGGTCTTTATGTCAAAGTGACACTCAAGCTAAACATCATAGTGCACATCATAGAGATACTTCTATGAGGATGTAACAACCACTTTTTTATCATCATCAAGTTATTATTCGTGTAACTCGTACGCCAAATAGAGGCTTCATGTGCCACTTGGCACGAAGAGGATAGGTGAAGGTTACGCCAAACAGGCAATGAAAGCTTGCCCAACTGTAAATTGGTCAAAGGCAAGAGACGAACGTGGCGGATAAATAAAATAAAGCTAGCACGCGCACATGACGTAGCCTACAAGTGAAAGCACAAGACAAGAAACTTAAGATCATTCCACTGAAATAGAACCTACACTTAGATTTTTGTCAAACTTTGCCTATTGATTGTTTATATTGTAGGAACTTAAATTTGCAAATAAAAATGAAGGGTCCCCAGGTTCGTTTAGGAGCAACAGCACGTTGTTTATACCATATAAATCCTTTTATTAAAAACTGGATCATTGGATAATGCAATTCGAGAGTTTTCATTGGCTTAGCCATCATGGTATATAAGCCATTATACCATGATCTACAAAAATGGGGAGCGTTTGCGTGATTTTTTGGGCCTTTTTGTTTTTATTGTAGTCTAGTTTTCTATATTTTGGGGGCGTTTTTAATAAAACAATTATTCCACTCGCGCTTGTTGGATATGAAATGATCATAGCCAACTCGGCGCTACGCGCCTCGTTGGCTATCTATCATCTCTTATAATCCATCAAATATTTTCGCTCGCGCGCGATTGGTCCAAACCCGTCACGTGACCGAATATTCCCCAACTAAAACTGGGGAATATCAGAGAATATACCCCGATTTTCAAATCTGCGCGCGTTGCGTAAAAGATTTGAAGGATAATAAACACGATAGTCTCCATTTGGGGCGAAAATATGCTCGGATATTTGTCCTTGGACATTATCTGTTCCTCAAAGCTCACATTTTTCCTCGAGCTGCGCTCTCGGAAAACTGTTCGCTTCTCGGAACAGATAATGTCCGCGGACAAATATCCTAGCATATTTTCGCGCCAAATGGAGACTATTGTTTATATATCCAACGCGCGCTCATGGAATAATTGTTAAATATTACCATGATTGCTTGCAATATTCACGTTTCCGACGATTGCTTCTAGCTCAACACTGAGAATTGGCCCATATTTATTTTACATAGAGAAATTCACTACTTAATTCAATACAACTGAAAAATATGATAGGTCACCACGCTCGTTTTCGAGAAAATGATGATTTACTTATATGGCGAGGTCAAAGAAAAGCGGCCATTTTTTAATGCGCGCGCGCTAATCACGCGTAAAATTATGCGCAGTAGGGATGCGCAATGCAAAACTGGGGAATGACCTTAAATCGAAGCAAAGTCGCTAGTTAAAGGAGCGAATACATTACTGAAGCTTCATACCTTCCATCCTCCATCTTTTCACCGAACACCAGGTACTTCTTGTCATATCTGGGTCCCAGAGTATCTCGTCTGGATGCACTTGCCTTACGATTTCTAAAAACATGTGGCCAAAAATACAAGCTATATATAAAACTGCAATGACTAAATAACTCCAGAAAAAATTGATCTGTCCGAAATCTCTACGTCTGCTTGACGTCGTAAGCAATCCCATGTACGAAACCACTGGCTCGGTCAATTGGTAAATTGCTAAAAAAGAAGGCAAAATGTAATAAACTAATTTTCTCACCCAGCGCTCTTTTGTCTTCCAGTCTGCTTGTCCGTGTCAGACAGCTTGTGACTCAGCTTAAAAACAAAGAAAACGATTTACCCTTTTATTTCAAACACCGATCTTGTTCTCACTCTTCGCTGTGTCAATTCGCAAAAGGAATAACAGACTGGCTCTTAGTCTATGGTGTACCAGTGAAATAAACTACAGTGACGTGAAGAAAGAACATGCCATGGGGATCATTTGAAATCCTGTACTTTAGTCAGTTGTAGCTTTGTGCTTTGTAATGTATATATAAGTATGTGGTGCATTTTTGTTCTCCGCATTTAGCTTAACATGGTGGTAACCAGCTCGAAACCCAGTGGCTACTCTGATAACCACGCACATATCTTTTTAGTCTTTTTCTTAATCACATGTTACAAATATCTCTCTTTTCATTTTACATGTGCTAAACAGTGTAAATAGGGCGCAAGTTGAGTCAAGTCGAGTTTAAAAAAGCGATATACGACTTCTGGACACTCGTGTTTTTCCTGTGTGGACTATGGTACCTGGTAAACCAAAGAAATGCGCGTGTGCTCTGTCGTGGTACACGTACTCCAGTAACAATAGTAAAACCTTAAGTTGTCCTTCTCGTTTATATCCTACACGCTTCCAATCCTTACCTCGACTGGGACTGTCTTTGGTCTTCCATCACTCTCTGTGGCCTTGGCTACCCTCGAAAGAGACGCTAGAAATGAACATTGTTACAGTTAAGATTAGATTAAATATTCTGTGAAATCACAAACGCACCTTCGTAAAGCTTAAAACAAGGAGCCGTCATTTTAGCAAATATCTAAAACACATGGATCCTTCACGTGGCTAGTTAGAAATAGTGGCACTGTAGGTGTGCATCATTAGATACGGGAGTATATAAGGACCACTGAAAAAATTTATAACAGGGAACATCCTTACAGTGTTAGTAATGCTCTTTATTAATGAGCCCACCACGCTAAATTACAACAAGAAATCTTTAGCGCTTTGTCGAGTACTGACACTTGTTGAGCTTAGATCACACTCGTAAAGCAAGTGCAAACGAAAATTTTACGATAACTGCAGAAATTCTCGCCCGCTCATTGGCTAATTTTTATCGTCAATATGCGGACAGACACATGAATTTGAAATTCGTACGACGCGTCAGCGAGCGAGAGCGGGCAATTCGACCATTTGTTATCGTAAAAAACAAATTGACGTCAGTTTTTAACGAGTCTGTCCTGTTATTGACAATGAATTTCGTCATCGCATTGTCAAAGTAGTCTGCGGATCCACAGCTACTTTGACAATGTGATGACGAAATTTATGATCAATAACAGGACAGACGCATGAAAAACTGACGTCAATTTGTTAACTCGCGCTCAAGGAATGTTCATACTGCTAACCAAAGGCTAGTGGAGCAGCGTACACAAACGCAACACGACAGGAGTACATTGTTCAACAAGGCGGACCGGGCGGAGCTGGTTAAGCTTCCAGTTAATCCAACGTTCACAAATAACTATCTGCGAAGCAAGAGCAAACGCAAGCAGAAAAGAATAGGACGTTTTCCATTTCTAAGACTCTTTTTGTAATACGATAAGTAAGCACGAGGAAGCGGTTTCCTCTCGTTGTTGAGTGCCACGACTCCAAGAAATGAAAAGAAAAGCAATAGATCGGATTACAAAAAAGAGTCTTCGAGAATGTCTCTCACCGATCAAAACACTGGAAACAGTTTTCCATGCGTTTTCCATGCGCTTGCAATTACCCTATGTGTGACCCGCGCTTTAAAACTACATGAAGAATACTTTGCTATTTAGAAGCAAAATAACAGGTACGTCTCGTATCAGACAAATACAAAGTAAACCTGTCACTCACGAGTACTCTTGGGTTTCACTCCTTCTCCGCCTTGCGGTTCAGTAGAGTCTGATGTCTCGTTGCTTTCTATTAAAACCTTCTGGGAGATCTTTCTTTTGCTTTTCTTTGATCTGTTCCGGGAAAAAGCACAAACAACACACGATATTATACAACAAATCATGATTATATTTCACATAAGTTTCTGCAGACAAAGAGTAAAAGTTAATTTGTTGAAACATTGCTGTGGTATCTGCATCTGTTTCAACGAACGTTTAGTAGAACAGCCAAACTCTCTTGACACTGCGTTGTATTTCTTAGTTTTATTTCATAAAAGGAATACACGTTGTGTTTAGAAAGCCTGATGCCAACAGAGATCTCAACTCCCAAGATTACTTCTAATCAATCTAATCTCAAGGTTTGACTTTGGCTCAAGTTGATTCACGCAGAACTTGGAAATTCACCTAAAGTGACTCCCGCGACCGGCATCTTACTATTCTTAACTAAAAGCAGTTTAGCATAAGATTTAAGGACACCATTGAGAGCTGACTAGTCCACCCCTAGAAATAGAAGAGTGCCCCACAAACATGTGGGGTAATTATAAGACAGGAGCAGAGAAATTAAACGTAACAGATGCATGAACACAGAAACACATTTTACGAGGTCTCTCACAAAAAAATATATCCATAGGAAAGATTGCAGCTCACAAACTTCCTTCCCAGTATAGGGAAAAGAAAAAGAAGTTCTGAAAGAAATAACAGCAAGCATACTTTGGAGAAGCCTTTCCTTCAGACTGCGTCGGTGAAAAAGGACTCTCTACAAAGTGACGAAAATTTTCTGGCGAAGGGAAGTTGTACACTCGACGCCAAGACAAGATCGTGTCTTTGACAACCGGAGTCTGAACAGAGGGATCCAGTTCATCCTCACTGGAGTCCGAGTAGAGATCTTCAAGTTCTTCTTCCACGATTGTACTGAGATAGGCAGAAGGGAGTCAAAGAATTGAAAGACAAGAATAAAAGAAAAGGATGCTATCACAAATAGCACAAAGATAAAGAACACAAAGAGATGATCATACTATGAAGTACAAATACAAACGTGCACAAGTGGTTACGCCGAGATAATTGTATGCAAAAGCCCATGCTTCGTGATCTTTTGACATGAAACAAAGACTATCCAGACAGGACAGGGCGTGGAGAGTCAAGATACGGGTCAGTAGATATCAGCTTCACCAAGTTTGCTACTAATTTTTCGGGTCAGGCAGCGGGTTAGGTTCTTTTTTTTTTTTCCTGAGCCCTTATCAGGAACAGTGGTCACATGAAGACTAGCCAGAGGGGAGGAATAAGTGTAGGTGACTGTGAATCATTTACATTCACTCTGTGCATAAAATATAACGCCAATAAATATAACTGAGATGATCAATTCTTGGCCAAGTTATGGGTTCTACCACTAGTGGTTGTTCAGAGGAAGCTAAGCCCGCATTTCAACATCCGAAACCATCCATGGCTGATGAAAGTAGCAGTAAAGTAAAACTATATTTCAACTTGGCAACGGATTTGAAAGAGGAGGAGAAAAGCTTCAAGAAAAAAGAGGATAAGCAAACACAATTTTAAACCTCCTCACTTCAAAGGAAGTGTTTTAAACATGGTCACAGCCGGATTAAGAAGAGTACATAACACGCCTTCACACAGAATCTTCTGAGCAGCGAGGAACCAAAAATGCAAATAGAAAATCCTTTGTTTCTCAACCGGCAAATCTGGAGACTCTTCAAGCAATAGAGATACCCAGTTGCTTAATATCCAATTCAAGCAAACAACACAAACAGGCATATTTAGATTGAAAGACTCCAAACTAACTTGAGTGTTCCCTTGGAGCCTTTGTCATCTTTTCTGTCTTCTTCCTTTTTCTCCTCTTTCCTCTTGAGTCCTGCCTGCAGTGCAGCCAGACTGGGCGTTGCTGGATTGAGGAGACAATTCAAGTACAGGGACCTCTCATGGAATGTTTGGAGAATTGGGATGAGGCTGCTTTGCACTTCACGGGCTGTAACTTGCTAATGAAGAGAAATTAAAAAAACAAAAAAACAAAACAAAACAGAGTTTACTTTGCTGGATTGTGCAGCTAATTTTGTTTGTATAGAGCAACTGTCCATCACGATATCAAAATGATCTAAATACTGCAACTTCTGCTCAAGATTTGCAGTCAATACTCGCAGGATACAAATTACCTTCACTAGAGATCGAAAAAATTCTCAGTGTTAGTTAAGTAACAAAAATGAGGTCATAATCTAGAACAACGAAAGAAAAGGAGAAGGTGCTTCGCCACCTCATTTCCTCTCCCAGACCCCGTTCGTGGCCTGTCCTCTTTCTTGATCTTCCCCAATGACCGAGAGCCTGGAACAGGCTTTTTATCTGACTAAGAATATACCTCACCTCTTTGTCAAGATTGGGTTTTTCCACGGCATCAATGTGGCGCTCAAACGTGGACAGATAGATAGCGAGCTTTTTAGCCTGTGAATTACTGAATGCAACCTAAGAAATGACAAAAAAGGGTTTTGAAACAAAGCAGAGAGGTGTGTGGTTATCATGACTCAAGTAAGTCTTTATTCAAGCCGTTCGTTCTATTCATATATCTTATTATTAAAAACTGGATCATTGGATAATGCAATTCGAGAGTTTCCATTGGCTTAGCCAACATGGGCTATGAGCCATTATACCATGCTCTACGAATATGGTAAGCGTACGCATGATTTTTTTAAGGCGTTTTAATTTTTTTTAAAGTTTAGTTTGCTCTATTTTTGGGGCGTTTTTAATAAAACAATTATTCCACTCGCCCTTGTTGGATATGAGATGATTATAGCCAACTCGGCGCTATGCGCCTCGTTGGCTATCTACCATCTCATATCCAACGCACGCTTGTGGAATAATTGTTAATTTACCAAGCGCGAGGGCCGTACTGGGAGAATATCGGCCCGAGGTCTTGACAGTACCGACCGAGCGCAGCGAGGTCCGTACAAAAAAAGACCTCGGGCCGACATTCTCCCAGTACGGTCCCGAGCAAGCTTGGTTAATAAGAGATTTATTATACGACTGAAGAAAGCTTTGAAGGTTTTTCACAAATTCCATGTAACATTATGCGGAAAATGTACTGGATAAAAAGTGTGTATGTGTACATTTTATTTCACCAGCATTCGTCGTGCTTTTGAAAATTTCTAATTCAAGGCTGAAACAGGGTTTCTCAAACTCAGTCATCCATTCTGGAGTTTTACGTCGAAAATTTCGAAAGATTTCGTCCTCGTCCGCCAACTTAATTTCAAGTTCAAAGGGACACAAGTGCGGGATCATTCGGGACAATGCCGGGTCCAATACCGTAGAAAATATTGGACCGGCAGTAGAGCATTTTGATCGGTTGATTTTAGTTATTGGCCCTCTGACTGCCTGAGTCGTGTAATAATGTTAGTTACTTACTTCGCTTTTGACCTTGACTTGTGTGTTTGTCAGCCATCTAGTCACTTTCTCCATAAATGTCAAGTCAAACAAATGGTTTTTAAACCTACAGAGCAAAGTGAAAACAAAAGGTGAAGCTTACAATGTGAAGCCTTGGTTGTAGGGTTTGTGAGGCTTTTATATTTGGGTTCGGAGTTTTTTGTAAGCTACTTGAAGACGTATACTTTTTCCTTTCACGCGGAAAAGAAAATGGTCGACGTGTTCACCAAAGCTAAAGGTTTTGTGGGTTGGTTCAGGGTATTGAATAGTGGTCTAGTTGAGGGGAGAGTAAGATATTCTACCCTACGACATAGGGAACGTATAAGATTGGAGAGGGCGTTTATGATATACAAGACGTTGAAGTACACTGGAAAAAAACAAACAAACAAAATATTCATCTTGTAAGTAAACTATCTATGCAACACAACGTACCTATCTTCTAATTTGCCGGCAAAGTCGGTAGCTACTTCCAGTCTCTTCGACTCCATTCCCTCCAGTTCAGCCATGAAGGATCCCTCTGAAGTGTCGATCTTACTCGCCATACGTTCCTATAATGAGAGAATCACAGTTACAGTAACGATTTCAAGGCTTGCATTATTTTGACTGTAATGAGGAGAGCTGAATAAAAAACAGGAAACGGATAAGAGGCACTCACCAGTTTCTTTCTGTACTCGTCGACTTCATGCGTGGAAAAATTGCCACCTTCGGAAAATACCCTAGAGAGTGTACAAAACAAAGGTTGAGAAAAGTTGAAAGCCTATATAGGACGCTGGTAACCTTAAATCAGGTATACGTTAGGTTTGCTTGTCACATGGTATATATTGCGTACAAAGAGAAGACAAAAAGAGAAAATTATATGGCAGAAGCTCAAGAAAGGATTTAGTTACTGCAATTCAACAGGATTTAGGCCCAAGAGCTGAATAATAGCTTGCATAGCAGGCAACAACTCAAAGAAGCAAGAACGTGTTGGACTTATGTTTGCTGGCCTGCAATTCTAAATAGCCTAAAACCAATTGCCAATTGCAAATTTTACTCAGTACCAATACAGTTTTGTTCACGCTTCAAAGATTTCAAAACCAAATTTGACCACATCTTCAAAGCTGGGCGTGAAAAAAGCAGTTGCAAAATGGCGACTCCTTCACCCATATCCCAGCTTCTAGTCTTGACAGCCACTCAGTTCTTACTTGAATGTTCTCCTGAATCTTGCATTCGAGTTCCGTAGAGTGCTTAGCATATCATCCAGATCGTGACGAAACTTTCTAAGGGACGTTCTGATTACATCCATGTACTATGGACACAAACAAAACAGATTAATCCACAAATTATATATGATATTGATGGGCTTCTGAATTATTAGCAGAAAGATTGATGACGGAAAACTGATAACTTGAAGGACATACAAGAACGAGAACAACCACGGTTCCCAGGGTCTCTCTAGGGAGGAAAAGACACCCTAGGAAGGCGATTGTCTCGTGTGCCCTGAATTACTCATGTCCAATCCTTTCTAACCAAAATTCCGTTATGTTACCTTCCGAAGAACCTTGACAGAAGGAACTGAGTAAGATTTGCTTTTAAAGCGCTCATGGGATAAAAAGTGACGCACACTGAGTAAACACATAGGAAAAGATAGTGCGCAGAAGGCTTTACAGCGATATGCCAACTAAACTAAACAGTAAAGCTTTCTGCAGCGCAGTGTCCATCAAAAGTACTGAGAATGTGCAGCTTACAGCAGTGCATTAAAGAAGTCCTTACTTGCTCAACACGTCCTGCAACTTGATCTTGGATCACCAAGAGTCTGAAAGAAAAAAATCCCAAAGGGACACTTACTTCCAGTTCGACTGGAAAACACGACGCCTCCTGGCGTCACAATCTTTGGAACGCTCTGGGCAATAAGTATCGGAAATTTCAACGGCGATTTGCCCAAAACGTGCTAATTTACTAGGTTGGTTCTATCAGATTAACCCGGCAAAGGAAGGACTTAGAGTGACCATAAGTATAAAAGTATAGATACGTACTCGTGGGTTTTTGTTGCTGAAGTGAATGTCGCCTCAAGCTCTTGAACGGATTGTTTGAAAATGTCCGTCTGAAATACAAAATTGAGACAATCAGTCAGAAGCTTTGACCTGCTCACTGTTGGTAAAGTATTTTTGAAGTTACGTTTCTCCACCTCCTTGTCATTTAAGTGCTAGTTAGTATTACAATATACTGGAACAGAGAGCAGGTTACTTTTACGGCAAATCAAAGGTACGTGGTATGTCTTTCTTTCTCCAACTAACGCAGTTGATTCTTTAATTGGCAAATCTGTGGTGAACGTTTCTATCGTTTAGCACTTTCTACCAACAATATACGCATCACAAGCAGCGATGAACTAACATTTAATAAGGTAGTTCTTGGCTCACCTCCTTGTCATGTTCTTCTATCATCTGCTGGTATCTCGCCTTGAACTCATTCAGAGATGTAGTAACACCCTTGCAGTGCCGTTCAACTCGTTCTCGATGCATCACCAATTCCGCTGCAGGACCACGAAAAATACATTGTTAGATTTCTGGGAGATCAGATGCTAAACACTCCTTGAAAGTTGGCAAGTTTTATCACAGGATTAGGCTCGTTTACAGCCAACCGCGTTGTACCTACCTGCTCTCACATTATGCACGTCCTGCTCCGCTCTGGCAGCTCTTGGCTCGTGAAGATGAAGCCGCAAGTCTAACTCACTGTTTAACTCTTCGACCTACAACAAAGAGAACAACAATCACATTCTGCAACCCAGGCAGTCTTTTGGACTACCAGTGAATCGAATTGAG
The DNA here is from genome assembly GCA_964020085.1 of Micromussa lordhowensis. NCBI lineage: Eukaryota > Metazoa > Cnidaria > Anthozoa > Scleractinia > Lobophylliidae > Micromussa > Micromussa lordhowensis. The sequence continues at coordinate 31,122,719 of OZ026597.1, forward strand.
CCAGAAATGCAATAATCAACAAATCGCCCAACGCCTATATCGTCAAAAGAATACGGACTCAATAAATTCTCCGACCACGTCCTGGCTCCTGGCCCTGGGTAGCGGATTGGTCCACAACCATGATGGGTTGCTCGCCTTACCATATAGCGGGTAAAATTTGTCGATTGGTATCGCTAAGTCTGCTTGATTCTCAAATGACCGTCCGTTTAGAATTTTCGTACTACTTTTAGGGTAATAAGTCAGATTATGAGTTAATCAACTAATAATCAACTTTATTTGCAACTTCATTTGCAACATGGTCAGCATCACCATAACAAATTGTCAATGCCAGTCAACTTGTTGTTTCAGAATTGGTACCTCTTTGGGATGAATATGAATTCGAGCCATCCCCACAAAGCGAGATTGTTGTTCCTTTTAGAGGGTTCTTTTCAGAATTTCCGACCAGCACCTAGCCATTTCTGTATAAAGGAATCTCCTACACCCCCCTCCCCCCCCCCCTCCCCAACTCCGGCCCCTTGACATTGCTGGTCAGTAAGCTTGCGAAACGTTTTGGGAAAACTTAAAATAAATTGTACATTTTATGTGCCAATGTACTACAGATCCAGCTTTTTACCTTAGCTGCTACTACGCTGTTTGTTCTGTCCATGGCCTGTATCTTCCATTCTTCAAGATGTTCCAAAAATTCCATTCGTATGCTACAAAACAATAACATAACAAACCAGTTAAATAACCTTCCGCGCTGCACCTTTACAAACCTCAAACGTCTTTCAGATTTTCATAAGTATACATTAACTCTTTTACACGTAAACAGTAGGAAATGTTCGAAAAAGATGCATACGCCACCATCTTAAGTTCCAACATGACTTTTTTTTAAAATGTCTTACCTGTCCGTACGCCATCCAAAATTGAGAAGGGTTTACCGAGGACTAAAAAAAGTAAGCTTACTTACTGTTTCCTGAGGTCCAAGAAAAGTTCTTCCCTGATGACGATGGCTTCAATGTAAGAGGGCAGCGCATCTTCTTCTTCATCATCTTCTAAATAAAAAACAAATAAGCAAATACTGTTTCCACTTTAGAAATAACAGCACTTGAAGGTGGAGACGATGACAGTGTAGAGTGTGTGACATGTTATGTTGAGTGTGTGACCGCAGGGTCATGTACCGCAATGTATGCTGGGATTTCGTCGGGGATGAACCATGTGCCCTGAGACTGTTATGTAAAAGTACGGAGCTTGTGCTCGAGAATGACACGTTTTCTAGCTCGACTGGAGCTTGAAACAACAGCAAACGCTAACAAGACAATTTAACAGAGAGAAATCCAAGTACCCACATGCCTAGAAAATGTCCAAATCCGAAACTGAGGCGAGTGACGACTATACAGTAAAAAATTTGCAGATGGTGTTTGGTACCTTGTGTATCCGTTAGAAAGGTGAGACAAGTCTTCATACTCTTAACACTCTCTGGACTCTCAGGCAGACCGTGTTCCCCAGGTTCCACCAGAATGTAGAACGTCGTACCATTCGAGGTTGTCAGCACATCGTCAATGGACTGGGACGGCGGTGACTTCTAAAATAAGCCATGCAAATCATTACATATATGTTGTAGGCAAAAATGAAATTCAGGTTAAAATGAAATGCCTCTGTCTCTTAACCCTAATTATTCATGGATCATGAATAATTAGGGTTAGAAGACAAAGGAAATGGAGAATCAAAATAGGTTAAAATCATTTTAACCTGAATTTCATTTTGACCTACTACATATACGTCAGAAAGACGCACACCACGTATTTCACTTTAAGTGTTTTTTCGTCCGTTTTGAGCGTTTAGTCTTTCATTCTTTATTCCACGAGTGATTTCTACTTTTTATTACACGACTCAGGCAGTCAGAGGGCCAATAACTGACTAAAATCAACCAAGCAAGCTCTATTGCCGGTCCAAAATTCTCTAATAAGTTAATTTATTAGATATCTATAGGTTGCGTTCCAAGGTTAGCTAACTTCGTGATTTTCATAGATAGTTTCAGGAATAAACTGTCGCAAAATTGAGCCAATTTATTAGCATTAGGTAATGAGAGAACTGTGAGTGCAATTTAGAAAACAATTAAAAGTTTTTTACTTCTTTTTTCTTTGCCTTGCTCTGCTCTTGTTTTCCCATCTTGTTATCTTTTTTCTTCATTCTAGACTCAGTTGAAGGCTAAAACAAAACCAGAGTTAGTAAAAACAAATAAAAGTCAGACGGAAGAGGGAATCATCGAAACGAAGGTTTGAAAGTGACTTTCAAATTAAAGATCGAATGAAATTACCCCGTAAGTTCTAGAATTCATACGATCGGCACATATGGAAGGTAACGTCATAACATTTTTCAATAGCTTGAGCTCAGCTTCCTAGAGGTTAAGTTGGCCAAGCGAGGGAATTTCTGTTTGCACTAGGATGTTGGTGCAGCATACATTACATAGAGCGGATGAATGTTTGGGTTACGAGCAGGTTCACCTTTGAGTTCCCCGCGCGAGTGGCGAAGATCGAGTCGGCGAGCGAAGCGATCCGGCGGGGAAGATAATGAATATTTTTCTCTCTTTTCTTTTTGTTTGCTTTAGCTACTATAATCGAGTTAGTAACATGACAACGACAAGCTTCGGAGCACTCGTCAATGGTCGTAAAATTGTGTAATTGGCTGACAAGAATCGGAAATTTGTCAGGTATCTCACGAGGATTGAAAACTTGCATTTATAAACGTCGTTATAAAACTTAACACTGATCTTCACTTCCTACGGAGTCTGCTATTTTACTGACCACTGATTGTCTCCGATCGACTTGGAAATACTTGCACACTTCCCCATCGTATTTCTCAAGTTCCCCATTGACTAAGTCGGGATAAGAACCAGACGTGTGCATTTGAAGGCCGTGAAAATCGTTGTACCTGAGAAAAACAAAGCGCAAAATATTAAACACTTAAGGAGATTTTTTATTTTTTTATTTAAACATATTTGTAATTGTTTGCCCCAAAAGCACCTAGGCTTATCAAGGGGGCTCACAATAATACAGTAATCAGGCTTACAACTAAACAGACGGACACAAACATCACACAAAGTCACAACAAATAAAGTTACATAACTAGAGGACAGACAGTGGCCATTGAGAGGCAATTTGTACTATTAAAAAATTACATCAGTAGAAAAGTATTAAATCTAGTCACCTCTATTAACTATGATTAAAATAACAGTCAAACAGTGGTCATCGAAAAGCGATTAGTACTCATTATAAAACGCTGGACTTCACGAAATAAAGCACAGTTAATATCATAATTTACAGATTTAACGCCGTACAGTAAGAAATTAATTTTCCTAGCATCGCTGCTTGATGACCAGATCATTCTTAACTACAGATTTAGAGCAGTTGCTAACGGATTGCTGAAGGCGATCTTTAAAGCAAAGCTATTTTGGAGCGTTCTGCAGTGCTCAATGGTGTATTTCATACGAGGGAACGTTTCCTTTGAAAGAATGTATGATTTCGCGTGCGTAGCTAGTGCCAGTCCCGAACCGCGCGTTAGAATTAAAAATCCCTAAAACTTGGAAGAAAGGAAGAGTTCCAATTATTTCTTTGAATCAGAAATAACTTTAAGCCTTCTTTATAATCGTACGTATTGAATTACTGTTTACACGTAAAAGAGGAATTAGACATAGCTTTTATGATAATGCGAGTTTCATAAAACCTATATGCAGCATTAAGCACGCGGACCTTCGTAATCTATGGAAACTGATTTAAATTTTCGGATTTACATTTTAGGGGTTTTCTTAGAACTATTCTGGTCACGTGGTTGATCAAATACGGTCGTGATTTGAGACTTTCACAGGACTCTTCAATGTAACAAACCTGTGCAAAAAGCTTATCCTTAGGACTAAGGAGGTCAGGTTATCAAAATATGACGGTTAAACCTTCCTTAGCAACCAATTCGTGACCAATTGGCAGTTAAGAAGGACCTACTTTAAGGTAAAACATAGAAACTAAAGACGACAGGCTTGCCAGAGTAACTATGCACAACAAAATCAGAGTATATCTTCCTGTTTGTACTTACAGTTGTTTGATCTCATCCAGAGCTGTTAACGCCTTTTGTAGGCTGTCTGTTAACGCCTAAGTCAAGAGCAAGGCAAAGAACTTATCATGAGAACTGCAAAAAGAAAAGAGCTACATGTATTTACAATCAAATTCTTCTCAGTTTCAATTGATTATACCTGTTCACTTGAATCCTGCCTCATCTTGTCCATAATGATATCCAGATTTGCTTCTTTCACCTACAAAGTGTAAATAAAAAATAAAATAAATAGCTATTTTTTTGGTGGCTTACTTATGTGATAATTGGGGACACAGTAAACAAATAATCAAATGTTTGGTCAGAGGGCTGACCAATTGGCTGACCAAATCCAGATAGTGATGGGGTAGAGGATTTGAACCTAAACCACTCGGCCACGCCGCCTCCGCTAAAAACACACAATGTATACTCCCAGTTTATATACTCGGTCAACATGGACGACATCTCAAGAGTAAGTAAATTATGGTCTACATCGCTTCCGACTGTGTACACACCTGGTTTGCACCGTCATGGTCTCGTCGGTTTTTCTCCAGTTGCTCCTGAAAAACGTACAAGTTTCTACATTACTACAAAGGAGTTTATTCTCCTGATTCCCTATTGATGATTATTGCTAGACCTAAGCGCTTATTGGCTATGAGTAGTTTCGGAAGCAGTGCATGCTACACAACTCTGGATTTCGTTTGACTAAAGACTTTGCTAAGGCTAAATTTGGCGCAGATGTGGGATAATAAAGGAAGAATCCTTAAGGAATCTGAGTGACTTGACTGTGCTTGTGTTTTCTTTGGAAACAATGTCTAATCGCACATGTAAAATAACTCTGAATCTTTTTCAACCTACGGTATGGAAATGAAAAACCGTTATCAAAATTAAACCACAACACAGTGCATGGCAGAGAACTATTCATGTACCTGTAGCTTTCTTTCTTGTCGAGCCAAGCCGATCTCGTGTAAATCCCATAAATGTGCTGCTCCTTGTACGAATTTAAACAGCGATTTGATCATCATCTCGTGAAAGCTACTCATGTTTTCCAAAGAGCGCTGAAATTGATAATTGAAACAAAGTTCTTGTGAATAAGCATCACTTTCGTGTACCACTAGAAGGCTTAATCTAACGTCTTATGTTGACCACCATCTTTACCTCCATTTTGTCAATCTCGTGTTCAAATTTGGTTTGCTTCTCGCCGATGAGTGGCAGGAATGACTCATTCAGCACCTGTTGGAAAGATAAATGAAACAAAATTAATGTGGAGAAACGAGAATGAACACTCAGACAATCACACTGTTTTACAGATGTGAAGGAACATATCAAGCAGCGGTATATTATAAACATTGTTCTACACTTAACAAGTTGACATTTTTTGAGGCTTTGTCTTGTTCTTGGAGCTAAGAGACAATTGGTATGGCGCAAAAGACGATAACAGTAAAACACTGGAACAGATAGACAGAAAAACCATTTAAACACAGAAAAATACTGAAGTTAGAACTAACAATACTATAGGTCACCTCCTCGGTTCTGACTGCATCAAGTATACCTCCTGACTGGAACTGCTCCTAGAAAACAAGACAGCACAAGCTAAGAAAATATTTTGGCATAAGTGTCGGTGCAGCCACACGTTGTCACTTTCATTGACATATTCCGCTGAAGACACAACGCTGTCGTCAGTCCCGCTTAGAGACGACTGGCATTTTACCTCTGAATCGATCAACTAGAATTTACCAGTTTTCAATAAGCTCTCACAACAGTTTTGATGAACAGAAGGACAAACCTTGACCCTGTTAACTTCCTCCACACACTGGTCAATCACACGGTCATACTCGGCCTGTAAAATGTCTTTGTACCTAGCATGGATCTCCTCTGAAAGCACAAAACAAAATTACTGTAAACAGCATTCGCGTAAAATTGGAAGGTTACCTTGACGAATGTATAACTATCTTAAAGAACATAATCCAAGCGATGTTAATTCGTCTCCTTTTTTCAAGGTAAGGTATCGGTTGTACATGAAGGTTAATCGAGAAAACTGATTCTCTAAGCCAGTAAACAGCTCTTACTATTAGCCAGAGTACATGTATGGCAAACTTATATTTGAAACACTGCAGGAGTTTCTGATTCTCATTCCAAAGCAGTGCGAAAAAGGTATGCCATGCTAGCAAGTTTTTGAGAAAATTTACAGATCTGTATACTAAATCTTGAGTTCAATTCATTTGACAATTGGAAAACAACTGCACGCAAGAAGTAGAGTCAAATACACTGTATACACCATAAGGAAACGAGATGCTTTTCATTCCGCTCCTGTTCGTCACGGACTAAGCTATTGCAGTTCTCGCCAAAGATACAGCAGCGACTAATTCAGGACAAGTCAACTCACCAAGTTGATGACATGTTTCTAACAAGGCAGTGTTCCATTGATAAACAGCAGATTTAGTGGAGCTAGGAGGCCTCATGTTCCTATAAAGACAGAGGATATCTTTAAGGGAAATTTAAAAACACTCCACGGGTGTGTTAAGTTGAATAATAGTGAAGGCTGAGTCGCAAAACTCACTAAATCAAAATTTTGGAATTTATTTTAATTACTTCTCGATACAAATTACTAAAGATTTGAAAAGACAATAGACCATTTCCGAGTTACCTGAAGCCTCTCTTTCAATGACAAGCAGTGAAGAAAACAAAGAGGACAAAAAAACTATTTCAGGGCTCATTAGATACATGCAAGCTCAAGTATACCGCTGCAAAAAGCACGACTGCAGCTTCAACAAACCTTAGCGATTCCAAGAGATCCAATCTTTTCTTATTCAAAGTACGCTGTTCTGCAGTGAATAACTCCAACTTTCTTCTTAATTCTGGTGGGTCTTTGATTGATAAACTCTTCATGAACTCGCTGCAATAAATACAAGAAATGCTACTTTTATGAACACACATACATGTACAAGCACTGTAAGTATCAAAAGCATGACTCACGCATAGATAAGCCTGGCAGAAAATTGTTGATAATTATATTGAGAGTAATGGTGTTTAATAAGGGAGAGCTGTTGGTTTAATGGCTAGCTACAATGCACTTGGACTCGATTTTTTTTCAGCAGTCCGGGTCCAAGCTGTTGAGGAAATTAAGGCAATAAATTCTTGAGCAGTCAATGCCTCTCTTCACCAGGATTATTCCAAAAATCGCCAGGAGTTGACGTCCAACTGATCCAAGGGCAGAAGTGATATTCGGGGTCATTTCATAAGTAACTTTATTGTATATATAGCGAGAATTTTAGGCAATACACCTGGCAAATTCACATGTGAAAAAGTGATACGTCCAATCAGCTTGACGTATAGCATTCTTCACATGTAAAAAATATAACACACCGCCCAGAGTAGAATCACTTAGTCAATTACAGCAAAGTACTCAAATGACTTTCGAGAAGCGTAGTCTTAAAATCAGCGCCCGCTCGAAGTTTGTGTTTCAAAAACATGGCTTCGGCTTCCCGTGTTGGTTTACTTTCGGAAACAGCAGCGGAATATATCCAACATCTTGATCGCTAGCACTTCAGCTTCAGTCAACAATCGCCTTAGCAAGTTTGATCAATGTTTCAAGGGGTGAACATTCAAGGAAGAACATTCATCATTTCTATAAACAGCGCAAGTCAACAGAGCCCGAATTTGTCTCTGCACGAAAAAGATTGCGAAAAGATTTCACACTTTGCATTTTTAATACGGATTCTTCCGTATTATATTTAAGCTGGCGTAGGCTCTTTTTCCGCTTGTTGCTGGACGGGAAAGCGGATTTGTTTTTTTATTACGTTCGGTCATTTAGGTCAGTCTTGACTTTTTTTCTGTTCTGCATGTAAGTTTATGCTATCGGGAAAATAAAACGTATTTAAAGGATATGTTTAATTCTCGCTATATATACAATAAACAAATCACAGCATAGAAAGTGCTTTGTATGAATTTTTATTCACTCGTTGCAAAACTCTGGAAAACTCAGTCGTTCGCTGCGCTCACTCGTTGGTTTTCCAAAGTTTTGCAACTCGTGAATAAAAATCCGTATGTCGCCTTTTCTATGCAGTGATCCTTGACGTTACCGTAGTGGTCGTAACCATGACAACCACGGTAACGAGAGCGCCTCAAAAGAAAAGATTGACGATGACATACACATTTGAAGCCGTCCTCTGCAGCTAAGAACAATGTAAACTGATCAAGCTTTTTAAGAAAAACGTGCGCTACGACTGTAAATTATGGTCATAAATGTTGTTTTAATACATATGCATCCTGCGGACAGTTCTGAATAGTTCCCGATAGACACACTGAGTAGCTAAAATTGGCCGCCAGATGCCAAATTAATTGTCTATGATTTATTTTTAAGATAGTTCGATCTCAGCATCCGCGTCATGATTGTTATACTCTCTTCTGCGTTTTTCTTTAGCCTCGGGTAAAGATGAAATTGTGTGTCTTGGTTATAATACAATAATACAACTGACTCACTTGAACTTCTCTACTGCCACTTGGCATTTCAGTTGTCTCCAGTCCTCTACTCGTCTTTGCCATGTGATGTAACACTGCCTCTCACGTTCAACATCAGCTTGAAATATATAATTGTGAGAGATTTGTATTTGTAAAGATTGTTAAGTAAAGAAAACAGAGCTCAGGCATTTTACCCCATATTGGCTTTTCACACGTTTTTACTTTACACATAAGCCCCACGCGGAATATTTTTTCTTATCCCTGATGATGCCGTGGATCGGCGAAAGCTTGGATTTTAAACGTTTTTAACATCAGTTTTACAGTAGTGTAAGGCCTCAATCGAACCTTTCACAATTTCAGAGCTTAAATTATTTAGTTTAAATTAAAACCATGACAAAATTGACAAAAGTTCAAATGAAACCTGAAACTACTGTGAAATTGATGTTAAAATCTTTCAAAATCCAAACTTTTGCCGATCCAGAGCATCATCAAGGACAAGAAAATATTCTGTGTAAGGCTTGTATATGTTATTTAAAAATGCTGCTGAAGGACAATATCCAAGGATTAAAACCACAAGTTTGAGCGCTTCTCAATAAATTATATATGTCGTGGTTTCATTTTTTTGTTTTTGGGTTTAATTTTTCTGTTTTTGGTTAAATTTTTGAAACTGGTTTAAATTCTTGAAACTGGGTTGAAACTTTCAAACCAGTTTATTAATCAACTGTCTAAGAAGGGATTTAATGTGGCTAGGCTTTTTTTTTTGGGGGGGGGGGGGAGGGGGGGTTCAAAAAGAATAAAATACAAAAAAAAAAACTGAACTATCTCTTTACTTTTCCTCTTCTTCTATTCTCACTGAGCACCTTGTGATTTATTCTATCCCCCATCCCAGCATTCCCACTGTGTGATCACCTACTCAATCCCCATCTTATTACCCTAACAACTTGGCCTTTCAGGAAACAAGGATCAATGTTAGTCAACAGGGCCAGGTTGTTTGAAAGCCGGTTAAGGCTAATCCAGGATTAAAAGTTAACCAAAGTATTAATTTTTCTTGTATAAAAATATTGTATGCTTTGTGAAGTTTAAGATTATTATTCAAAACTCACGACTGTTGGAACAAAGTAAAAAGAAAGCTGACAAAAATCTGGCCAGTTAAAAATTGGACATGTAGTTTCCATAAAAATAGTCAATTTCAAAGTCAATAAACCATCACCATTCTACCCTAACACACTTTTAGGTAATAATTATGCCCGTGTAGTGATGAGGTTTGGCAAAATCCAAACACTTATTTCTCCTACAAGGTTAAACCTTTGCACAGCTACCAATCTTACTTTTGATTATTCCAAAGAAATTTCCTTTACATCAGCTTGTAAACAGGCAAATTTTCAAAATGAAGAACTTCCATAAAAAATTACATTGTACCAATTAAGTAAATGTGTAAGAATAATAACTGTATCAGTATACTATGCATTGTTGAAAAGGTCAGACAGTCAAATATTTAATATGAATCTTGTATTGAGGCAAGACATAGTTGAAAATATTGTTACAAATTAAAGGAGTCATTAAAGAATATCAGTCTTCTAATTTTCTATGTACGATTACAAAATTATTGAACAGTGTTTCTGTTTCACCCCAATCCAATATATAATAATTCTTATAATGTCTGCATTATATCCGCGTGGCCGGGTGGCCGGGTGGTTTAGGGCGCTGGATTTGAAATCTGGAGGCCCCTGGTTCAAATCCTCCACCCTACCACTATCTGGATTTGTTCTCGGTAGTCCCGAGTTCAACTCCTCGACCGCGTTGTGTAAATAGCCAACTCCGGGTCAGCCTCCCACCAGTTAGGATTCTTAACAATTTATGTTATATTTGAAATATTTGTTTGTTTATTTATAGTGTCCCCAATAGACCTTTTTACCGATACGGCGGCCATCTTGAATTCTATTGTTTTGACTGAGAAATTATGGGCTGCCGAGGGGGCAATCGCTGGAAAATTTATCGTATACGCAGCTTTCAGGATAAATTTTTACTGCTTGTTTCTCATATTCCATAACAAATATTACAAGCGTTACATCTTTCCGTCACGATATTTGGCAGTTGTTCCTATGGTTATCGAAAAATTATTGTTAAAAGTTATCACGCCACAGTATTCTTTTTAATTATTTCTCATCTGCCCCCTTGGCATCCCATAATTTCCTCGGAATTCAAGATGGCCGCCGTATCGGTAAAACGGTTTATTAGCACAACAGTGCTAAACACATACGACACTTAAATAAAGTTATTATTATTATTATCCCTTATCTTGAATACCAACAATCCATATACATGTATGTTGCCATATGTTGCTTAGAATGATTCGGCAGATTAAAGTGTCTAGCGACCGGTTTAGAAGCGTCTTTATTGTCTTTCTCTACATCGCGAAGGTGTTCTCGGAATCGGTTGCCTAGTCGTCTACCTGTATCGCCCACACTTTAATCTGCCAAATCATTCTAAGCAACATATGGCAGTCTGCGGCCTCTCCCTACATCAAGGAAGCACAGAAAGCCGCCAAATTCTTGAACAAAAATTTATTTTTCAAATCGGCACTCTTAATCCTCACGGTATCAACGAACATTTTTCATTCAACTAGTTAATTCTGTTGTTTTTCACGTTGCCAGGCACCAACCAATAGCATAGCTCCATATTTCTGTATATAAACCACACACCATTACCCACAATTCCTTGATTCGCTCCAACGAAGGGCTAACGCTCGAATTGCGAAACGTCAGCTTCCGAATCTCTTTTACTTTACGGTGGACAATTCACATTATCAACCCAGTTGATAAAACCAAATTATCTTGTAATACTCCCACCGACGCAGCAGCACAGTTTCTTTAGAAACTTGCCCCCTTCACTCGAAATATTAAAGTGCTTGTTTGAAAATTAAAAGAAGCGACCTAGAAAAAACATTTGACTATAAAAAATTGCGATGCACGTTTCTTAAAAACATTCTAGAATGTTTTCAAGAAATGTGCTGGCGCAATTTTTTTTCACTCTAGCTGGCCCCTTCTATGAAGACAACTAATGATAAACACCTACAGAATGTTCTTAGTATTATCACTAGAATGTTCTTAGTATTAGTAACAACTGTACTTACCACTCAGTAGGTTAGATGTGAGGTCAGCATATGCTCTTCTGTTTATCAGAATGGTGGAGTTGACTCGCTGAGCTTCCTTCTCTAACAATCTGTGCACATCGGGGGGCATCAGGTGTGCTACTCTCTCAAGAACTTGGTTATAACCTTTCAGAGTCTCACGAATCTGTCGCAGTAAAAGAATTAAATGACATGAAAATGTCTAAAAGTGGCCAAAAATCTTGCATCTCAGGATATGAGAAATTATCGCAAAATATCCAATTCAACTTTTGGGGTGTAAAGACAAATAAAGCCACTCAATAAATTAAAAAACCTTTATCTATCAACTGTTATGAGATTATAGGCATGCAATTCATGCAAAGGACTTCACATAAAAATAGCTTTAGATACTGCAGTGCACATGATGTGGTCGCAGTCTTAGTACAAATCACATGCGTTTATGATTCTAAACAAGTTTTCTGTGATACGCACCAAGTTTCCTCTGTCGTATTCCACCTGCTCTAGAGTAGCATCCAACTCTCTAATCCATGTTTGTCGATGAACAGAATGCTCAGCAATACATTCCCAAAGTTCCTCCAAATCAGCTAAGTTGTGAAGCAGGAGGTCCTACAGTCATGTACATGTACGACAGACAAAAGACATTTTACAGGTACATGTACAATCCTTTTCTGTTACAGTGCATACAATCATGTACTTTTTAAAAAATTCAATTTTACATGAATATGTGTACTTGATAGTTGACAAAGATAGTTTTATATGAAGTTCAGCATTGAATTATTACACTGCACAGATTGAAAATTGTTAGTACTGGTCACACACTTCTATTTAGAGCCGATTGAGTGAACTAATTGCCAGTCACTCAGTATTAACAGATACAGTAACCTTGAATCTAATGATCATTGAAAGGACAATTTGGTACCTACAGGTGTGCATGCAGTTGTATTTAAAATTTCACAAGCTACTATGTGGCACTTACATCATCACCTTCTATTGTTTGCAGCAGCTGCTCAATTTCTGGAATGAAAAACAACATTGATATGTAAAATACATTAGTCTATATAGCTATGTAAAGCTCATAAAAATCTCTACAAAGTAATAATATGATGCATTTGATTTACCTGTGTCATTTTCAACTAATCGCTCTTTTAAGTTTTCACAAGATTCAAGAATAAGTGGTTCCAACTCCTGCAAGTTTAAGTCAGAACAGCGAGGTTAAGCGAAACAACCAAAAGTCATTATATAAAAAAACTCTTCCTAAGATCACAATCAGTCTTACTTTGACTTGAGCTTTTAAAAGTACAATTATATTATAGCCAGGATTTATACTGTTAATGACTAACTAAGTTATACATTGTAACACTTGAATCTTTTACGTAGTTTTTACATACATGATGAATAAGTACAAACTTACAGCATTGATGACTCCAAATTCCTGATACATATCTTCCAAATATGATTCATGTCTTGAAATTGTGGAAAAAGACCATTATCAAAATGAAATCAAATAGAAAGAAATTGTGAAAGGTTCGATTTGAGGCCTTACACTGTAAAACTGATGTTAAAAACGTTTAAAATCCAAGCTTTCGCCGATCCACGGCATCATCAGGGATAAGAAAAAATATTCCGCGTGGGGCTTATATACAGGTGTAAAGTAAAAACGTGTGAAAAAAGGAACATGTCACATAAAAGGCACTAAATGTCACATAAATTTTATTGAGTCAATCTAATCACAGTAAAGTTTATCACACCGTTCCTTCCTGCTTGCTTCTAGTCTTTCAATAATGTTTGTCTTCTTTTGAGCAGTTTCTATAAATAAGGAAGCATGATAAGGACATACTTAATAGATCTGGTCAAATTAAATTACAGTCTGACTACTTCACAATATTAGGTACATGTAGCATTGTACTATATTACATTAAAAATATACATGTACTATATTATGTATTTTATTATGCAAAAAAGTGCACCACAGATATCAATTGGCACCTAGTTATCAGGCAATTGCTTTCATGTTATTTACAGTACATGTACAAGTTAAAAGATAAAGTACAACATGTGATTTCTAGCCAATGTTGTTGGTTACCTGAGTGGGCAAGATACATGTGGCACCATCTTGCCTGTTGATGTGTCCCA
>OZ026597.1:31141504-31154004 GCA_964020085.1 Micromussa lordhowensis
AGCAAGTTTAATTTCTATTTTTTTTTGTATAACACGTGCTCTTAACGGAAACAAAAATGAAAGAACTTGAAAGCATACCATAACTTATGTAGGTCAGCAATACAGTTGTAACCCTAGTAAGCACTCACAACTTGAAAGTGACGCGCGTCAAGAAACCAACACGCACATAGCCTGCGTTGCAGGCATAAAACGGGGGAGGGGTAGGGAGTCAAAATTTCAACTCTCTCCCACTCCCTGCTCCTTCTATTCCCGCTCTCGCTCTCCCTCTCCCTCTACCCCGTTTTACGCCTGCTATACAGGCTAACACGTACAGTCTAACCACATTTTGCCGATAACTAAAAGTAATGTGAGAATGAACACTGCGCAAAGCTAGCGAGCTGGACAGCTTGGCTGGCAAGCCCACTGAGTTTTTTGACGATAATTCGAATCGGCAAGAGCTTTAAGGATAGCATGACTAGCTATCAGCTTGTTGCGCCGACTGGAAAGGTAAACTCTCATTGGATTAACTTAATCTACATTGCTGCGGAAAATAACATCAGTGGTAAAAATCTTACGTCTCAATAATAACATTTCCTTCTAACATCCACAACACTTGATTTGCAGGAAAGCCGGCCTTGCCGCACGTTAATTTTGGCGATTCCTCCAGTCTCTTCTTGATAAATCGTTATAAACTACGTCGGACAACGCTTTCAATCTTGTCAAGGTTTTTTAAAAAACCCTCCAGTCTACAGTCATGTGTGTAAGTTTTTTTGAATCATTTTAAAATCATTAAAATCATTTCTTTTTCTTTTGTTTTGTTTTTTTTTTTCGTGAGAGACGCCTGAAGTAACGTGACCAACGATTAAAAAGATCAAACCAAAAATATTACAGAAAAGTGACTTCTTCGCAATAAGAGTTTCTTTCTAGTAGCAAAGAGTCAAGAGTCAAGAGTCCTCATGGGCCCGATAAGGATTAGTAGTAGTAGTAGCAAAAATTACAGCTACTCGGTTAGTCTGCACCTTCGAAAGCTACAGCTGCCTGTGCTTGGACATAGAATGGACCTTCACGTTCATATTCACGGAGTCGCAAATGGAAGGGTTTATCAAACACTTCCTTGGAGAATGGAGAGCGTACAAGTTCTGCTATAAGTTCGTACTTCAATTCTTTGCTGGCCTTGTCCGTTTCAGTTTTCCTATCCAGTAGATATTCAAGAAACCCTGTGGAAAAGAAATTCAGAGAAAATACTGAGTGCTGGTATTTTGTAAGCAGGAGAGAAGGGGGCCTTCAAGGATATTTCTTTCTTTTTTCAGGAAAAGTTTAATCCTTTTGATATACCTCTCAGTCCAATTAGAAGAGAATGTGTCACTTGTCCTGGGTCAAACTAACTCCCTGCGCAAACAACAACTTGAACTTTCCAATCCCACGTGATCAGATCGTGCACCTTGAAACCGAGGCAATTTTGGGTTCCAGCTGACATCATGCAGTTTGCTCTATTTTTGAGTTGGGAGTTATAACAAAACACTTAATGACTGGCCCCACTGGAAACAGTGAGTTTTGATTCCCATTGACCCTAAAATGTTCCCCAGTCACTACATACTCAATACTTGCATGATATGCAAATCATCACGATTAGAAATCAGATTTCCATATCTCATCCTCACAATTGCAAAGGAATTACTGCCATAGAGCAAGGGACTGCTTCTCTCTGATAAGGATTGGTAAGGAATGCATTGTAAAAATTACAGCTTGAGTATTAGGTAGGCTATGGCACCAACTGCCTATTTCACCACAGTTAAAGCATTCTTGCTGAATTTTTCTGGATCTACACTGAGGCAGGGCCACTTTGTGTAGAACCTGTTCTAGAACTCATACATACATGTACTGTTCCTATTTCTTTTACCTGGACAAGTTGTCATGCCCTCCTGTGCCCATTTGTACTTGGCAAGACTTCTAAACACTTTCAAAACCGCACAGTGAACATCTTGAAAAGGCTGCTTGGAAACATCCACCAGGATCTGAAGTGGATTAGATGCCATGGCACTAAAGAGCGACCTCGTGAGCACTGACAAATCTTCAGAAGGAATGTCAACAGTGTGAAAAATTAATGTCAACGCTTCAAGCGATCGACCCTTTACATCTGCTTCAGAGGAGTTTATGTTGTTACACAGGATCTTCATGATCTCGTCATTGCGGGCCTTGTTATCAAACACTACTCTGAGGCCTTGCTCGGAAAGTGCCACAACACCAATTGTTTGTATTGCAATCAATTTAAGGGCTGGATCTGTGGCTGTCAGGAAGGAGAAGACAGTCTGCAAGAAGATGGGGTACTGTTGGGTCACCTCTGCTGGTCTGGATTGTGCCAGGTAGCCAAAGAATCTGATAATACCTGACAAGAAAATAAATGCATCACAAGTTATCCTTATACAAGTAATGCAGATGAGAGTTTCGTATAAGCTCAGACTTGCCAATTCTCTACCTTTCTCAGCACAGTACAATGTAACAATTAGGAAGCTTTGATTTTGCTTTGATAATAAAATTATGAGTACTTGCACATGCATATTTGTCCTTAATTCTGTACTAAAAAATTTCAATAAAGATGTGTTTGAGCCAACAGCTATGTCACAGATGGTATATCTTGACTTCAGCCTGAACTCATTGAGGCTCTTGTTTCAAAGGGGTCAAAAGACAAGTTACAATTAACAAATAAAGAAGCCTCGACTGTGCTCTGTTCTGTTGTAAAGCACGCAGGAAGCGGTAGAGCACGAAAGAAGTGTAGGGGAAAACACGAGACGTAGTCGAGTGTTGTTCACCACTTCTTGAGTGCTCTACCGCTTCCTAAGTGCTTTACAACAGAACAGAACACAGTCGAGGCTTCTTTATTTGTTTTATGATAAAAAATCCTGTAAATTATCCGCGAATTCGGCTGAATTTTCAAGCCAAACTTTATTTTTCCAAACGGGGAAAAGTGGCGTCAGCCGTTCTCTATTCTCTGATAAAGCACGCTAAAATAAGCCAATCACAGTCCTTGTTAGAACTGTTCCAAAAATTTGATTGGCTAATGAGACGACAGCTGTCAATCAAAAACTGAATTCTGCTTAGCTTTCAGTATTGAGTTGCTATCCAGGGGAAGAACGATGTCTTCAAAGTTCGGTTTTTAGTTTAATCTTTAAATAAGGATCTAAAGGTTTCTACTACAAAGGAATCCGGCCGCATTGTGGCTCATAAAAACGTGCCGACCGTTTCGAATGGAAATTAAGAAACAAGGAGCTCAAAACTAGCGAATGCTGAGTTGTATTTGAAAGGAGCTGCCAAGGAGCTACAGTTGTTTACGGCTTGCAGCTGCTTGCAGCAAGATTGCACGAACTGGGGTCAAAGTTGGAAAGACTAGACAGCTTCCACTGGTTCTACTCCGAGTAAAGGAGAATATTAGAGCCAGCTTTCAACTGATCACTCGTGGAGTGAGCGATGATACGAAATTGTTGAGGTTCACTTCGCCGAGATGACCGGAGATCGCCAGTTAGCAAACGAGCGTTACTACACTGCATGTAAGTGTTGTTTGAGCATTTTTACAAAAATAAAGCTTCTCATCGTAAATAGAAAGCTCAGTTGGTGTTTTCTGTCGTTGTTTTACTTCTTAAGTTTAATTTCTGCCTTCGTAATGTCTTTAATCGAAGCATTCGCTAGGTTGAGAATGAGAAGTTGTTTATTTCGTTGCGTGTTCTGTCGGAATCTAGCAAAACTTGTTATTTTAGTACAGTTTTAGCACTTCTGTTGTTTATGACAATGGTCTCCTTGCAGCTATATTTACTGCAGACAAATAGCTCGTTTCCACTGCATTTGTCTGAGCCACAAGGCATGTTTAATTTGGATCAAATTTGTCAAAATTCCGAAGCAAAATTTGAAGAAGCCAGCTTACCGTCATCAACCCGTGCTCTGTTCTCTGATAAAGCACGCTGTTTCAGCCAATCAGAGCGCGCGTTATATGGAAACTTTATTATAATCCACCTTTCAACATAATGAACTTGCACCGTCGGATAAAAATAAAGTGCACATTTTGTATGTCAAAAGAGTCATTGAACTGCAACAGCCTTTGAATACACATAAGCTCACAAATACAACCAAGTCTGGTCATTTTACTTTTCTCTAAGGCTGTGAACAGAACAATATTGTTTCTCATGAAGTCACTTTGTGCTAGTGGGTATTAGCTCTGTAAATTATTCACAGTTTTTGGTGAAAAAATGGGGAGTCGACGTTGAATAGAATGGGGGGCCAATGAAGAATGTCAAAAAATTTCCTCAGACTCCCCTAGAGGCTCAGGCCTTTGGCCCTCGTATTTATCACAAGAACCCTCCTACTTCAAAAATTAATGAAACTCCTTCAGTGTTCGTTAAGAAATGCCTGGCTTGTGTATTTTATTCTTACTGTAAAAGAAATCTTACTTGGCAACATCAGGGACATCAGAGGGTCTGTCTCTGCACTTATTAACAAGTTTTTTAGCCTTGTTACTATGCCGCTCTCTTCGACAAACATCAGCCCATTCTTTCCCGAATCAGCTAATTGTGTCAGAAGCTCTATGCAATTCAATTGGAGCAAAATATCATCACCATCTAGCTCTTTCATCAGCTTCTCCCAAACTCCAGAGTTTCTACAGCTTTTAAAAGCTCTCTCGGACAAAGCTTGAATTGAAACCATTAGCTCATACACCCTGAAACGAATGACATCCTTTTTCGTCAGAAGCTCGTCAAATTCGCTTTGAATCTGATGTTGAAACAAAATCTCAAGACCTGAGTCGTGTTTTGCGGTGTTGATGAGCGTGTTTGTGGCCAGCTTGACACACGCGAGGTTTTCGTCGCTCACAGCACGAGTAGTATAAACAAGGATATCCACGTTATCCAGCAGTGCTAACAGGCCGTTAATGGTTGCAGAGCATCTTTCCAGCTCGCCCAGACAAAACTCACGGACCTCGAACTGTGGATGATTCACGCCTTCGATAACAAAATCGTGGTAGTGGGTTATAACCGCGTCTGCCTTCTCTAAAGACAGCAGTTTCTTCAAAATCCCTTTGCACAACAAGATTTGTTCTTCGTTTGTCGTACTCAAACAGCCAAACAAGAAATGCACCGGAATGTGTGGCGCCAACTCACGAAGACTAAAGGATGGGCTGTTCAGAAGAGCGCTTAGATCTTGTAAAGCCACCACTAACTCGTGGCCCGACGATACTGAAATTTTCTGAACTATCTCCCCACACGTCTCGGCAGCCATCATCGTTTTGTATTTGAGCCTGCGACAATATGGTTCAGCGTTCAACAAGAAACTACTTTAGTACGTCAAGTAAAGGTACACACATTTTCATAGTCGCATGAACACTATGATGTCTATGATGAGTGTCGATCGATACCAGGGCGGAAAAAGGCGGCGGGTACATATAAGTGCCCTGATCGACATCTCGATTGACATCCCGATCGATACTTGGTCGACATTCGATCAACGCTTGCAATTGATCAACAGTCGGTCGATGGTTGGCCGAGTGTCAACCGACTCATATAAAGCATCGATCGAAAATTAGTCGGCTCCCAACCAGGGTGTCGATATGATCCGCAAATAAATGCAAAAGTTCGGAAGTTAAAATTTCGGACGTTTTATTTCGCACACTTTTTATTTCATTTCGTACAAATTTCGGACAAAACGTTCAGACAAAATGATATTGGTGGCCCAGCATATTCATAGGAAAATCACATAAATAAAATTAAGTAAAATAAAAGTAAAATAAAACATAATAAAATAAAAATGACATTGAAAATCAAATCAAAGTACTTGATTTTCATATTTGTTTTGAGTTTGCTGTGAGAACAATGGGCCATCATGTAGCCCGGTACTATCACATTAAATATAAGGTAAAATTTCGAAACGAGTTTCGAACCTTGACGACATGGCCCAGTTCTCACAGCACTGCTTTCTGGTGGATTGTGACCCTCCTACTTCAATATAAAAGGCGTTACGTTGGACGAACTTTTCCTGTTGTACTCACACTACGGCCGATTGTTCTCATAGCCCGAGCTATGTACCGGACAGCGAATTCATGTGTGCTGCCCCGAGAAGCAACTTGGAAGGACGCTTTGAACTAAACCAGGAGCCCGCAGCGGCTGACTGCGGGGCCGAACTCCCATATAAATAGGACGGGGGTGCTCGTCAGAAATTTTAAAAAGAACCCCTACGAGGTACCAAGGTCCTGTTCTGTAGATGTGGCTTGAAATAGAGCTACCAATTCTAAAACAACACATTATCTCCTAGACTTGCCACAAGTGGACCTTGTGGCAATCCTTAGCTTATTCATCTCCCTCGAGTGAAGCGGCCGGTGTTCGCGGTCATTTTTCTCTAAGTGCGCAATCCGCAGTCTGCGTTTCATACTGGCTAAGTTATGTTCAACTTGGAGGTGCTTGCATAGTATTAGACTAGTGGTAATTCAAAGATTAATTACGAGAGTGCATTCGATCGACGCCTTCACTTTGAATAATTTCATTAGCTGACTTTAAACTCCTGTCTATTGCTATAACCAACATTTGTTGTATTAACAACCGAAGTTCTAGGCAGATATATGACGAAGACCAGTATTTTCCTGTGGTTTTCTGGTTAGCAAGTGGAGGTCACCCCTACAAACTACGATTCACTGATACGTTACATGACAGCGCCAGTTTCTGTAAACAGAACTAAAATATTTGCATTTGCCTTCAAATTTGTTGCTAAACGTTTCACTTTTTACTGGTAATGTTCAAGCGTAAAAGCTAATTTGTCAAAGTGTATTTTTTTTTATTATTTGCAGTGTAAAATGGGGTTGAAGGGCCTACGCGACTCCTACGCTTCGACATTCAAATGTAATCAAATGTTCTGATTTTCAATGTCATTTTTGTTCTTTTCCAATTTATTTACTTGTTATGGTTTATGTTATTTTTATGGTTTTTATTTTGCTTTCATTTTATTTTTATTTCGTTTCTATTTTACTTTCATTTCATTTTTATTTTGTTATATTTGTTTCATATTTTCATTTTTTTTTCTTGATCAGCTTTTTAATTTTACTTCTTTGTTACTTTTATGTCATCTAGTTTTCTGACAAATATTATGTTTCCAATTGATCTTGATATTCTTTTATTTATTTTATTCTTAAATGTTTCTCTAAAACTTTCGTTATTAGACATTTAATTGAAAGAGTTGTTAACTGCTACATTACTGGGACCCTAAGTAATCATTGTCCCCGGGGCTCCCTCCCCACTTCACCTATTTTTTACTTTAAGCTACCCTACATAGGCCATTTTTCTGTTGTCACTCAGAAAAAGATTCGTCACTTTATCAAGCGCTATTGCAATGATTTGGATATCAAACTAGTTTTTTCCTCCTTTAAGATAGGCAACATGTTTGGCGTGAAGGACCCTATCCCTGGCGGGCTTCGTTCGCGTGTGGTTTATAAGTTTGCATGTGCGGGCTGTAATGCCTGTTATGTCGGTGAAACGGGCCGGTATTTTTCCACACGCGTGCGTGAGCACCTAGTCAGTGATAGGGCCTCTCACGTTTTCAAACATCTACAGAATTCTGAACATTGTCGCGCCTTATGTTCAGCAGATTGTTTCCACATCCTAGATCACGCCCCTACGAGTTTCCAACTCGAGATGAAAGAAGCTCACATTCAAAGAGAAAAACCTTCTTTGAATCAGCAATTACATCATGTAAATCTAAAGCTATCCTTATAATTTTCACATTGTCACGTTTTCTGTTGTTACTAGCATAATTAGCATACTTTTTTTTCCTACTTATAAATTCAACTTTAACGCTTTGTAAGTTAATTTACTGAAGATGACAGAGGTTTCTGTCGAAACATGTCTTTTAAGCTCAAAAGTTTTGTCGTTTTCTTAAAAATATTATGTAAATTATGCGATTTTCCTACAAGAATGCTGGGCCACCATACTGCACCTTTATGGTTTTTCAGATTGACCGACGAAAAAACAACCGAAGAGACCGGAGAGCTATTTTGGGTGGCTGGCATGGAAGAGGGAACTGCGGCGCTTCTTTCCTATGGTCGAGAGTTATCTGAAAGTGATCCTGCATCCATGGAAGATTTTCAGGGATTTCGTTCGTCTCAGGAGTGTTAAGTAAGACAATGCTACGAAGAGGTGCAACTGAGAACCGGTGTCCGAAAAGTGGGTTTGAATATATAAAATTTAGCTTAAGCCATTAATAAAGCCACTTTGTTGGCCGAGCTTTCATTGGCTAGCTGCCAGGAGGAATGAATCGATAGTCAGGCATCAATAAATCGATAGAACTCTATGTTTAATAGAGAAGGCATAGGGTTAAGGTAATTCCCTTGAAATTGTTCTGCTACCAAACTTTTTTTGAAAGTTGGCATAGTTATAAACATTCATGATATGACCATTAAAAAAAATGAAATAAAGAAATGGGGTCACCGTGCTTGTTTACGCGTCAGCAGGCTCTTAAAATGGGGTATTTTTACTGGTTGCGCGTTAAAAATTCGAATCATCTTCATACAGAATTAAGTCTTGATTACTTGAAAGACACAAAATTTTATGTCGAAAGTAAAGCTTCTTTTATTCACATAGTAAGTATTGCTTCATTTAAGCCGTTTTTGACTGCCTGGTTGCGGGAATATTGCACTTTTTCGGACAGTTCCGTGCTTAGCTTGAAGTCCTCGCCTTGGCCAAAATACACCCAGTATGGAACTATCTTGTAAAAAAAAAAATCATGTTGTACTATCAAACTTTTTTCCATCTTCAAATATGTTCTTTATTAGACTGTTCTTAGCAAATACCCCAAAAAAAGTCGGGGTCACCGTACTCGTTTAATAGAAAAGGAGCATTTATCTCGCTATCGAGCTTAGTTTGACGGAAATCTCTTAGGTTTTGTGCGCTCATGTGCGCACGTTAATGACGCGAATATCGGGCGCAGTAGGGATGCGCAATGCAATACTTAAATGGTTGTGTAGATTTAGTACCATTTGAATGGCTGCTCTTGGTTCAATCCTATCGACTTTGAAAGTTGTCTTGGTGCTAGCGCCTCGCCGTTCGCTAGCCATTAGCTGATAGACAACTTCAGGAACTTCTTTTTAATTTAAGCCGGTCCACTGAGAAACTAATCCGAAGAGAATGTTTAATTTATTTGTAAGTCACTTTACTACATAGAGTTCCTGGAAGATGCTTATAATAACTGAATGATCATTGAGTTAATATTTGTATCAATCTTTATACCTCCACTTTTAAATAACTCGATGCTAGAAGCTGTTTTCATCAGTACTGCTTGGCCTTACTAACCAGTGGATTAATGCCTTGATACGACTCCAACCAACAATTAAGATATAGCGCACTTTTTCCGTGTTTACTGGCCTAATCTAAACACGAGGAGGGTTGGAAGAATTCGAGACAGTTGTGCAAACCCGAGACTACGTCTCGGGTTTGCATAACTTTCGAGAATTCTCCCAGCTCCCTGAGTATTTAGATGAAGCTATGTAAACACGGAAAAAGCGCTCTGCTGCTTTTATAAAATAATTCTCAAAAATACGCGCAAATCTAAAACGTCACAACCGTGTTTACATACTCTCATCTAAACAAACTTATCAACCAACGAGAGCGCACATAGTACATGTATCTCAGTTATTTTATAAAAACCAAGCGTGGCATCACAGCATCCAAGAGTTAAATGCACATGCTCTATGCCAGGTGTGATTTAACAGTGCTTAAAATGTCTGACACGTGCATGTATTCCTGAAGAGTCGTGTTTCTGCTTCTGAACATCACTATTCCGTTGGTGAGTGTCGAGTCCAGCATGGTAATGCAGTACGGGGTTCCAATTTCATCGTGGTAAGCATAGCACTGATCTGCACTGGCATGTAGAGAACACTGAGTGCTGATTCCTGGAAATAAAGAGGTCTTATAAGTAAGCTAGTTCTGTAATCTTTAGTGAGAAATAAGTGTCTAAGATGATGATGATAATGATAATGATACTAATAATAGTCTTTATTGAGCACATTCAAATTCCTCACCAAAACTTGACGAAATTCTTCACCAAAACTTTACTTTACTTAATAATAATAATAATAATAATAATAATAATAATAAAATAATAATAATGATGATGATGATGTAATACGTACAAAATGAATGACCTTGTTATACAAACTCAAACCAGAAGTGATGGTACAAATCTGGCTCAACCTAGAAGAGTACCTAGTTATTAATTCTACTACCTTTTTCATCTGTTGTCTTTCAATTAAAGCTCACATGCCAAATTTCATCATTACATGTGATAGCTATTTAACACACACAATGAGAATGTGGTTCTTCTGACCTTTATCATCATTTCTTTCCACTCCCTTCCCACAATGCCCTCATAAAGAATACCCCATTACCATGATATTAATCAGTTGAAGATTAAACCAATCTTTGTTTTATTCATGTTCTTTCTCAGTATAGCCAATGTATTGTGTTGTATCACAGGGCAAAAAGGTCATAACCCATTTTTTCTTTACCTTACATGTAATGTGCTTGCACTTGCACCTTCCCAAAAGCACACACCTGTTTATGGACACACAAACACCCACCTGCTTCGCGTAGCTCAGATGACAGCTGCTGTGCAAGCTCACAAAGCTCATTTTGTTGAGGGATTTGAGAAAGAACTGCAACTTTGACCGGAGCCAATTGAGGATGCAAGTGCAAAACTGTGCTGAGGTTTACATTACCACTGGCATCAGATCGCTCCTTCTCTTGATATGCATCCATCAAAAATGCCAGAAATCCTAAAAACAAGATAAAGATACTGTACATGCTTCTTTAAAGAACCTCTTTGTGATACAAGAACATTTAATCCTACCAAAAGTTGAACCTGTCATGAATTGTATCACAATGCCATAAAAGTTTGAAAGGATTCAGAGCTAATGAGATGATATGCATTCTCTTTATGATGAAAATCATAAAACGTCATTTTCACATGACTTCGTATTTGACAGAATTATGTGTGTTTTGGTGACTTTATATGAATGAGGGCACTTTGTGATGTTCATCATAAAGAGCATGCAATTCATCAGAGTGCAAAACTGGACATGTCTGTAACAACCTGCACATTTTTTTCAACACAAGTTCCTTTTTATCCAAAGGACTCAGGTCTATAAGACACCATTACAAATTAAGCAAGAAAACATACCTTCTGCAGATTTTTAATATAACTGCACCAGATTAATTACCTGTATTTATGTCAGTTTCGATTTGTATTACATATGGCATTGATTCCTTGTTAAAAGGGAGTCCACTGCAGTCTTCATCTGTCATGCACTTGTGAAGGTCAGAGCTGACAGTCATGAAGTCAACTGATTCCTTTCCCCATGGGAAGGTATACTGCAAAAAGGATAGGTTTACCATTACCATAGCAACAGTACAACCTTAATTAATTTTAGCTTAGTGCTTACATGCATAGCTCAAAATTGAGCTTGGTGACCCCATTTTTATGGCAAAAAATATTTTTTTTCAAATGGGGGTCACCAAAACTCAATTTTAAGCTACCGGTATACCTGTAAGCACTAAGCAAAAATTCAAACTGTACTGTTGCTGTGGTAATGGTAAACTGCAATAGCTCAGCAATACATCATTACAGTGGAACCTCAATTTAACGAACCTCTATAATTATAATGAAGTCCTTGGCATAATGAACGATATAGCGAGATATATGGAAAAGAGCCTCCATATAATGAAACCTCAATATAGCGAACACAGTCACCATTTTGCCAGTCCCCTGTTCCTTCGTTAAATTGAGGTTCCAATATAGAATAGAAACAAATAAAAAGTGTTGCTGATAATGACTGTGAAACATACCTTAACCTGTATATTGGCCTGATTGTTTACACCAGGTTCAAGATCTGTTTGTTCTTCATTAAGACTGAAGTTAGAGCGAACGTTTGCAAATTTTCTCCACCACACAAGTCTCTGTCTTTTCCAGTGATTTGTCCAATCATTCACTTTGTTTTCAGCACAAAAATACTGAAGGGTCAGGATTTCCCTCTCACAAGACCTGTACATTATAAAGGACTACGGAGTCAACCAAAAGCTTTCAATCACTGTATTAAGAATCAATCTCGTTCCCAGAGCCCACGTGCCTTTTGGTCAGCACCAAGACACAGAGCTCTGGAATAATCAATTTCCAGAGACCAAGATTTTAGGGCTTCCGGTTTCACAGCGAATGCGTGGCTTGGTTTATTTGGAGTCCAGAGGTGAAGTCGATGTGAATACGTTCCACAAAGACATTCAATACGCACTGGAAAGACTAGGAAAGTCGAAATTTGGCTTTGAAAGAACGGCAGTTATCAATTTTAAAAGCAAACGAAACGAGGGCTCTGGGAACGAGCTTGTTGATTATTCCAGAGCTCCGTGTCTTGGTGCTGACCAAAAGGCACGTGGGCTCTGGGAACGAGATTGATTAAGAATAAGAGCTGAGTGTAAACAAGCTAACTGCAGTGTTATTTAGGCTAACCT
>OZ026597.1:31159004-31231504 GCA_964020085.1 Micromussa lordhowensis
AAAAGATATATATATAAAGGGCCATGAAATATTAAATTAAAGCTGTTTAAGTGAAAAGGGGAACCTAAATATCATTTATTTAAATTAAATTGCCTGTTTAAAACAAACGTTCAAAGGAGAGATCAGGGAGTTATAATGACTCGAGTATTTTGCGCCACTTCTGTTGGAATGCGTTTTGTGTTCCTGTAATGATTGAAACATGTTTTTCTATTTTTAAATTGCTTCTAACCTGATTAACGTATTCTATTAAGGATGGTCGAATATTTTTATACTTACAAGAGTAAATGTAAAATCTACCAAGTAGTAAACAGTGATTGAATAACAAGGCGCTTTTCTCTCCTTGGAGACCTAAACATTGGCATAAAGTTAAAACTTGTGAGGCTGGTATCAAATCAACATGAGACGAAGAATTGGTGAACGCTATTCCAAAAGGTTTCTGTGATCGGGCATTCCTAGAAAAGATGAAGCAAAGTTTCTTGTGCTGATTGACAAAAGCAACAAAGATTTGATTCCGAAAATTTAATTTTAAACAGAAAAGAGTTTGTAGCTATTCTCCTGTGGAGAAATTTGAACTGGAAGTTCCTTAATTTCGTGGTTAATGTACATATCCTAGGTAGTAGATAAATTGACTCCCAGTCCAAATCTTCCACATCAAAGCGTCTACAGTCTTTAATCCTTTTGTTTTGGCTTTTTTCTGGGCGAGTACACTTTTTGGTGATGAGTATTTTGTAAGCTGTTTGACTTGGTTTGCTTGATGAGTTTAACTTAAGAAGTACATTTTTTTTCTAGAATTTTTTCACCTGGCAGTGACAGTTCCAGGAATCTCATACAATGTAGCACTCCTGATAGCCGAAGTTACTCCACAAAATTAGAGGAACGAAGCTGGAAAACAAAACTTCTCTTTGAAACAGCTGTAAGAAATTATTCTTGAATCACTTGTCATCAGATCATTAATTTTCATCACCCCTGCATCAGCCCAGTGTTTATAAAATTGAGTTATTCCCAATATGTCCAGCGCTGAAATTAGCTTGAGAGGCAAAGGAATCCCTATAATTTAAGTCCGCCTATAGTTCAATGAGTTCTTGGATAAAATCATCTTTTGTATCAAGTTTTCTGGCATCTTTTGGTGCCAAATTACCAAGAAAAACTAATTTCCCGCCTACTTTAGATAGATAAAAATCAAAAAACACTTCCATTTAGATTTGCAGTCGTTTGAAATATACTTTAAGTATCCATGAAATTTTCAAGGCTTTATTAAATTCTATTATGTCTAGCATCTTCTGTCCTCCATCTTTGTAATCTGCTTTCATTTCAGTCCGCTTAATTTTGTTGCCTTTGTTATCCCAAAGGAATTTAAATGACAAAACATACACCAATTGTGATGCAGCTACAATGTAGAGCCTTAATAACTGCAATTTTGCCAATTAAAGTTAATCTCTTGTTTCTCCAATTATTTAAAATATCCTCTACCTTATGAACCTTCTCTTCGTAATTCTTCTTACTTTCTTCACAATCAATGCAAAACCAAGCACCTATAGCTTTAACCTTGCCATCAGCCCATTTAAGATTTTTGTCAGAGCATAAAATCTGGTTTGATCCTTTCTTGGACCCGATCCAAAGAGCTTCAGTTTTTTGCACAATTTACTCGCAAACCCGAAACCTCGCCAAATTTTTCTAGTATAGTAAATGAGCGCTTAAACGATTCTCGAGTACCATCTAAAATCAAAGTAGTGTCATCTGCATATTGGCTGAGCTTACATTCAGTGCTGCCTACTGTGACGCCTTTGACCAACTTATCTTTACGGATACTGATAGCTAACACTTCTGCGCACAAGATAAAAATGTAAGGCGACAGCGGACACCCCTGCCTTACACCTCGACTTAATTCAAAGAAACCCGCTGACCAACCATTATTTATTACACAGCTTTGGATATCACAGTAAAGCAAATTGATCCACTTGATTAGAGAAGAGCCGAAACCAAAATATTAAAGTGTTTTCTCGACAAAAGTCCATTCAATAGTGTCGAAGGCTTTCTCAAAGTCAAGAAAGAGAAGTAACCCGGGAATATTCTTTGTTTCTGTATATGAGATGACATTATTAATCAAGCTGCAAATGTTTTCTGCAATAGAACGTCCTTTCAAGAAACCCGTTTGGTCGTTGTCGATTAAATTTTGCAGAACAGCCTTGAGACGCGAAGCAATCGCCTTGGATGCAAATTTTGTAGTCACAGTTTAATAAAGTTATAGGTCTCCAGTTTTTAAGTTCCTGTAGTGCCTTGTCTTTCTTAGGGATCAATGAAATGACGCCTCTTCTTTGGGTTAAAGCAAGCTTACCCTTCTGATGGCTTTTGTTAAGACAACGTATGAGAAAAGGAGAGACATACTTCCAAAAAACTTTATAAAATTCGGCAGGAAGGCCGTCCGTTCCAGGCGATTTACCGGATTCCATTGTTTCTAATGCCTCTAAGCATTCTTTTTCAGTCAATAATCCTTCGCACTTTTACTTATCACTATCATTAAGTGAAGGGTGTTCCTGGTCGAAAAACAAGTTGTCAGAGAATGATGTCACCCTGGGGTTTTTTGAAGCAAAAGCCGACTATAAAAAGAATTGCATTCTTTTAAAATATCTGGGTCGTTTGTAGCATATGAACCGTTGCTCGTCTTAATCTGCGTTATTGTTTTCCTCTTACAATGTTTATTTTCTAAATTCAAGAAATATTTACTATTTTTCTCACCTTCGTT
This sequence comes from Micromussa lordhowensis, assembly GCA_964020085.1. Lineage (NCBI taxonomy): Eukaryota > Metazoa > Cnidaria > Anthozoa > Scleractinia > Lobophylliidae > Micromussa > Micromussa lordhowensis. The sequence goes on from OZ026597.1 coordinate 31,161,748, forward strand.
GTACCATCTGGCCTTAGATCTAATTATGGCCCCCTTTGTCTTGTACTTTATGATATTTTCCAATTCATTTTTCTTGCACCTTATTTGTTCCTCAAGGGCATCTTTATTATTTACGCCCTGTTCCAGTTGCAGTTCTAAGGCGGCTAGCGCACCTTCAATATTGGCCTCTTCATTTTTCATCGTCTTTATTTTGACTTTGGAATATTTCATTGAGACGTCTCTAATTTTAAGACTAAGTTTTAGCATTTTCCACAGTAACACTTCATCGACTTCTTCATCACTTTCGTACTCACTGACTGTTTCGGCTATTGTTGACTTGATAGCGTTTACGTAATCAACTTCGCTCAAAAGTGCGGAATTCAATTTCCAGAAACCGGGTCCTCTGGGATTGGAATGATAATTTATGTCAATTGTACATAAAGAGTGGTCTGTTTTGTAAGCCGGAAGAATATCAGCGTTTGAAATTCTTCCAGCGATGCTTAAGCTAACGAAAAAGAAATCTAGACGGCAATGCACTTCCGGTCGATTCCGTCTCCAGGTATATCGTTTTGCCTCTGGGTTTAAATCTCTCCATATATCCGTCAAATCCAAATTGTCCTGAACATATTTCAACTCTTTAAGAGAATTCCAGTGTGTCGTTGGTTTCCCACCTGTTTTGTCTTTTAAGACATCCAAAACAAGGTTGAAATCTCCGCCGATAATAATTTCATCGCATTTAAAAGACAGCATTTGTTCGCTCACATTTGTAAAGGAATCTGGATCATCTGTGTTTGGAGCATAAATGTTACATAGAGTCAAGGTCAGCTCACCAACTTCCAAATCAACAATAATGTACCTGCACTTTTTGTCACAAAGCTGCCTCAAAATTTTAAAAGAAAAGTTGTTGTTGTTGAAAAGAATAGTGACACCTACTTTGTTACTTGCCAAGCTACTGAATAGAGCTGTATAGCCCCATTCAGCAGCCCAAACCTCAGAGGACTTTTCTGTGCAATGAGCTTCTTGTAACATGTAAATAGAATACTTTTTCTTTTTAAGCTATTGGAATACTTTTCTTCTTTTTTCATTACTAACCAAGCCTCGGACATTGAGCGTAGATATGGCTATTTTAGCCATCTAAAAAATTAAAACAAGTTTGGTAGACGTGAGTAGGTACTCCAATATTTGCATAAGGTATTCGTAAGATCCTTTGCCCTCTCGGGAAACTTATCCAACTAATATAAATAAACAACAATAAAAAACGAATAACTACATTAAGTAAGGAAAACATAAAAATATACTTAGTTTGGGTCCGGCTTCAGAGAAGGCTCCAGTAAAGACACATAAATAATCACGGTTGCGGCAAGCCTGTCTTGGGTTACTCGAGACACTCAATGCTGTCCTTGGATATTATATACTTGGTCTGTATCTTCTACCATTTATGTACGGTTTATCGTAAACCAGTTTTGTGTCTTGCCCCTTCTTCTTTGCTTCTTTCATCACTTTGACTAAACCCTTCCGTATTTCAACGATCTCTCTTGGAAAATCCTGTGAAATTCCATAATTTGTTCCTGCCAGCGTACGGGCACTTGATAATATACGCTCTTTATCTTTGTGAAAGCTGAATTTAACGATGATTGGACGTGGTTTGTTGTCCTCTCTGATCTTCCCGAGGCGATGTGCCCGTTCGATTGGTATTTCATCGGTTTCTTCTTCTGCCATTGCCAGATTTCATACCGTGAGGGCCTGGGTACGAGTCCGTGTATTATGGGATAAACAACACAAGACCCATATATTCAGAAAGGGCACACTGAGCTTTACAAAATCCTTAAGTTTCGTGTTAATTGGGCCAATATTGAACAGGATACAGCCATTCGAAAACTTAAAAATTTATTAGTAACAAATGTATGGATTGCCGGACACTTGTCCGGAAATCCATACATTTCTTTGCAAATTTTGAAGTTTTTAAATGGCTGTATCTTGTTCAATATTGGCCCAATTAACACGAAACTTAAGCTCCGTGTGCTCTTTCGGAATATATGGGTCTTGTGTTGTTAATCCCATAATACACGGACTTGTACCCAGGCCCCCACCGTATGAAATCCGGCAATGTCTAGGTTTTGTTCCAAGAAGGTGTACAGCAGATATTCTGTGGTGGCGCTGGATTCTTGTCGCACTTCAGGAATGTTGTAGAAAATAAGGTTGGCTTTCTAGCTTTATAGCGCGTTCCTTCTCAGCATTTGCAACTTGTATTAATTTATTCACATCTTCGGTTAGCTTTGATAGCGTCTTCTGTTGAGTGTCCACTCGCTCAGTCAAGGTCGCTATGGACTCATAAGCGAAGTCCAAGCTTTTTCTCAAATCAGGGTTTTCTTTCTCCATTAGGCGCTGTTTTTCCTGAAGCTCTTCGATTTCCTTTATTCCAGCTAAAGCAAGGTCCAGTTTTCTGTTGATTTCTGCGAGCGTCGCCGCCATGTTGTTGGGCGGATTCGATTCTTCTGACACTGACGGTTCGTCATCTGTTTGGGAGCCTCTCGTCGTTCTTCTTCTTTTGCGAGTATCCTGACTTGCTTCCGCGTCGTTTCCCTCTTTATCTGGCATTGTGCCTAAACGTATAGAGCCGTCTTTCTACGCCATTTGATATAGTGGTTACAGAGCTCAAAAATAACGTCTGTACACCTTGACGGCTCGCCCCAATCGTGGGACCAGTACTTACTGCAATGCCTCAGAGACTGAGCGTAATACCATAAACTCCCGAAAGTAACAACCCTTGTTACTTTAATTTGGAATTAGCAGGCTAATTGAGACATGACCTGTCCTGTTACTTGATGAAATTTTAAATGGCGCCACAAAAGGATGAAGCACAAAGTGACTTCACACCTTGTGGTATAAGCGCTAACAATACATGTACCTTCCCTTGTTGCAGAATGCCTTTACTCTACATTTAATTATCAAGTAGTAGCCTAGAATAAGTAACTTTCACCTGACAATTGCATGGTTGGAAAAATTAATATCCTTTGAACCTTGGTTTCTCTATTTTCGAAGGTGGGCTTGTGGTGGGCTTGCTACTTTCGGGAGGCCTTTTACTTTCAGAAGTTTACGGTATAGTAGGTCTGGAGCCTTATGGTACATGTATACTCCATGTGTGAAATTTGGAGTAATGTCTTCCATGGGGAAATATTTTCCCTCCAATGATACTCATTCACGACACTTTTTATCATGCAGTTCTTAATGTTAGGATTTTAAACTGTTACCTAAAACATTGCTCAATGTTATGTTCTGCATCCCATAAAGGCGATGACAGTTCAACAGGTAATAGCACGCTATTCACTGACTCTGGCTCATCAAAAGTTTCTGACAACACGAGTGCTGTGATATCATTCAAGCTTCCCAGTGTCCTTGAGAGCTGTGGTAAGAAACAGCTAAGTTGCAGAAGGAGTAACAGCAGCAGCAGTAGTGATGAGGCAGACACCATTCCCCTCCAGGCTTCCACTAGCAATCACTGGCAGAGGGGCAGCATGTCCACTCAGAAACCATCCATTAAATCTACACCAGACTTCAGATCAGGTTAGCACAATCTTACCTACATGTATCAGCTCCAATGACAGTTCACTAGGTCCCAGAGTAATTGAAACTTGCGATATCTTTACCACCTCTATAATATGGGAACCTCCATAATAGTCAGACACTCATCGTTGTTCCTTCAGTGTCGGTGTTAAAGTGCCTATGAAGTAAAAAATTATTGTTGCTTATTTGAAAGGCTTTTCAAAGTAAAGAAGAATGGCGTTTTCCTTTTTGAAATATCTTTTTTCGTTCTAGAGATATTTACGTTTTTGTATTATGCAAATGAGGCAAGTGATGACGTCATTAATCGTTTCACTTGAAAAGTAAAACACCGAATCATTAATATCTCCAGAAATATTGGAGCAGTGTTCTTCAAACTTGGCACCAGAAATATACAGCACAAAAGGAACAGAATGACACCTACCATTTTGTTACCATGGTAACACTCTTGGCTCCAGTCTCTCTCTGTGAAAAACCAAATATGCCCATTTGCAACCCTTTGAAAAGGGACAGAGGGTCTTGCTCGGAACACACATGGTTCCCATATTGTCTTAACTCTCCCCATTAGATTGTTGAGAGTGGATGATCGTTGTTTCAGATAAAATCTGAGAATTTTAGTTTTAATTAAAACACGACCAGCGGCATAACCGTTGTCATGGCAACAACACAACGGGTCTCGTTTTATTTCTTTTACGATGTACATTTCTGGTGCCAAGTTTGAAGGCCACCGCTTTAATATTTCTAGAGATATGCTTGATTGAGTGTTGGACTGTTTTAGTGGAACCACCTATGACGTCATCACTCATAATACAAAAACGTGAATACCTCTAAAACGAAAAAAGGTATTCCAAAAAGGAAAACGCCATTCTACTTTACGCTGAAAATCCTTTCAAATCAGCAGCAATTATTTTTTACTTCATAGGCACTTTAAAGAAGTTCCTTTTGGAGAATGCTCTTTCACCTTTTAACAGTGTTATCATGTCTTGCTTTACATAAATCAGGGAGGCCGCTTCAGATATGAACTCTTTATTTTCTGTGCAGGCCATAATTCATTTTATCAAAAAGTTAAACGCTAAAAGATTCTTCAAAACCATTTTAAAAAATTCGAAAAAGCAGACGACGTTTCGGCGTTACTCTACGCCATTATCAAGTCAGGATGATAAAAGTTGAAACGAGAATATATAACGTGAAACAATCAAAATATTTGTGTGTCCTATGGGTATAATACCCAAAATAAGCCAAAAACGAACAAAAGAAACGAAAGTGTCAAGTGAAAAGTTTGGCGCGGATTGAGTCACTTTGGGTGTTGAGGGAAGGCTTGCTGTCCTTTATAAACAGCATCTCGTATATTAGGCAATCGAACTTGCTTCTGCATTTCTTTAGGACTTTATAGAGGTGATCGATCTTTGCTCTTTTATTGTCATGTTGTGTATCGAGGTGTTTACCGATAGCAGAATAGCGGTGTTCACGAATGCGTTGGTGTAAGTGTTAGGCAGTAAAACCGACATAATTTGCATCAAACAAATCACATTAGAATGAATAAACAACGCATTGCGTGTTGACGATCGGAGGCTTCTTTTCCTTTACACTCAAAGTTTGCGATAATTTTTTGCTGGTGAAGACGGGTTTAACGTTGACGTTGATCATAGTTCCCAGAGAATTAATTTCATTGCGGACGCGATCCGCTGATCGTTGATCTTCCATAATTCAATAAGCTATATTTAGCATCAGCTCTATTCTTTGTGGCAAATAAATAATGGTATAATAAAAATTATAAATCGTAAAATACACATAAAAGTACAAGACTGTATAAAGAAGAGTCCTGGTATGTTTAGCCAAGATCCCAAGAAATTATTTTGATAAAGCTATTTTTTTCATGTCAAGTTTTCCTATACTTGTACACTAGGTAAAGACAGTCTTGCAGCCTGTATGAATCTGTCAGTTCGGCGCAACAAGACAAGGCGTGGTCCGGGAGGGGCAGGGATAACTTTTGGTCTTCCAATGAGAGTGAAGATGCCGCTTCCAGCAGTGAGAGAACCTGGTGACGAGTTGGATGGGATTACTGAACTGGAATTCACCGTGGATGAGTCTTGCCAAAGTTGTGAGCCAGCAGTGGTGTCCAGCAGCCAGGAAAACCGCTTGGCAGGTAGCGGTGTACGTACCGCTTCATCAAGCTCGGAAACAGAACGTGAGGTCGACCAAAGACTTCCTACTCTTGAGGCTATAAAGGAAGCCTGCAGTCACAGTCTTGAAATGAGCACAGGGGACGCAACTGTGGAGTCACAGAGTGTCTTTACTTCAAAGGCGACAGAAGGCCAAGTCTGTTTCCAGCAGCAGAATAGCGGTACACCAGAAGGATCGCAATCATTTGCTACAAACCCTCATTCAGCAACGCTAAATAATTTGAGCAGACAGCAGGCGGATACTGCTGCTTCAAGCCGACAACAAACGCTCCATCAAATTACAACACCGCAAGTGGTTACGCCCTCGTACAACAGCACCAACGGATCATGTACACTTCAGCGACAAAATTCAAGTTCGATCACACCAGTTGTTTCTGGGTATGGCTCTTTTTCTCAACAGAATACTCCTCAAGTCAGTCACGGAAACCAAGTACAAACGATTCCAGTTCAGTTCCATAGTGTCGGTCACGCCCCCGGATACCCTTCAGACATGCAGTTTGTCAGGCCCGCGGTCGTTGTTGCCCAGGCTCCCCAGGACACTATTGTAGTGAAGGGCAAATCGTACCAGAAGCTGGGGACTATTGGCAAGGGAGGATCCAGCAAGGTTAGTTCTCAAAAGCGTGACTTGTTTTACAATTACATGCAAGGTGGTGGAAATGTCCCTTCGTTTAAAATACACCTACATGTACATGCGCCAATAAATCCCGGTGGTTTAACATTCCTTGAAAGGCTCTCGTTGCTGCAGTCATTAATTAAAAATAACTTGATTCTACATGCACTTTGCACGACGATGGTGGCAACGTAAAACTAGTCTATAACCAGTCTCCATTTCCTATAATTTTTTGTATACATTTACGTCTACTCTCGATAGCTCGAACCTTCAAGGGAAATCAAGAAAGGTTCGATGTATCAGGAAATAGTAACAAATGACCGAACAAAACCGGGATGCCTATCAGTGAGGTTTATTGCAAAGAAAGAGTAAAACATTGAAAACGGACCGGAAGGGTATTAAGGCAATTCCTTAGTATGGCATTGCGCCTCCCTACTGCGAACGATTTTCGCGTCAGTAGAGCGCGCACATGAGCGCGTGCGCGTACAAAACCTAAGAGATTTCCCTCAAACTAAGCTCGATAACGAAATAAATGCTCCTTTTCTTATTAAACGAGCTCGGTGACCCCCGATTTTTGTTTTTGGTATTTGCTAAGAACAGTCTAATAAAGAACATATTTGAAGAAGGAAAAAAGTTTGATAGCAGAACATGATTTTTTTTGCAAAATAGTTCCATACTGAGTGTATTTTGACCAAGGCGAGGACTTGAAAGCTAACCCTAGAACTGTCTGAAAAAGTGCAATATTCCCGCAACCAGGCAATCAAAAACGGCTTCAATGAAGCAATACTACTTATGTGAATGAGAGAAGCTTTACTTTCAAGATGAAATTTTGTGTCTTTTAAGTAATCAAGACTTTAGCGCGCAACCAGTCAAAATACCCCATTTTAACAGCCTGCTGACGCGTAAACAAGCACGGTGACCCCATTTTTGTACTGCATTTTTTAATGGTCATATCATGTATGTTAACTATGCTAAGTTTCCAAAAAAGTTTGATAGTGGAACAATTTCAAGGGAAAAACCTTAAACAAAGGTATTGAAAGGATAAAATCACAACAAACATGAACTACTGCGAGATTCGTATCACCGGGTATTTGATGTACCGAGAGTCAACTGTATTGTATTTCCACCCGCGCTTGCGATCTGAGGAAAAGAGTTCGACTGCTCTCGGTCAACGCAGAAGTTTCAGAGTTCAGAGTTTTTGCGTTTCAGTTACCCAATTCTTTAACACCTTGCAGTGTTTTAAGCACCTTATCTCACAACAGTACAACAAAATTGCGAGATGCGTTTCTTATTAAGCATTGTGCACTCAGTACACAAACATGTATGAAGTGTAGTTTCTATCAGTTGGCAAAACTAAGCCAGCCCATCAGTAAGGTGTCAAAATACCAGCCACAAGCTTCATAATTCAAGAGCGCTAATATACCAACAAGCCAGATCGCAGGTTAGCATCACTGTCTATGTGTGCTCTGTTAAACTTGCAGGTGTTCCAAGCATTCGATGGCAAAAGAATATGCGCTATAAAGTACGTGAATTTAGAAGAAGCCGACGACTTCATTGTTCAGAGTTACATAAACGAAGTTCAATTACTGGAGAGACTGCAGGGAAACGATAACATCGTCAAGCTGTTTGACTGGTGAGTGCATGCAGTGTCTGGAATTCCTCACCTTTGCATCCGTCCAATTCTTAGGATGTACAGGAATTGTATTATTGTTGGTTTTGTCCTATCAGGTCTACTGGCCTGATAGGATGAACCTTCTGCGGGAGGTTCATCTTTGAACTCATTTATTGCACTTCACGTGGCTCTTTTATTCTCCTTGCTATTAGTGCGCTTCTTTCACAAATTCATTTTTCTTCTGTAATTGTATTCAGGCGGGGGTTAAAGGGGCTAGGTCACGCTGTTTTATGTAGTTTTGTTTAATTTTGTTAATTATGAACTCTAAACGTCAAATTGGCAGAGCAAGAGTCTTTCATTTGCAAAATTACGGCAACATAACAACTGAGAATGATTTTCCAGCTGTTTGAATGACATTTTGATATAAACTGACATAAATTTGAAAAAAGGTGGGCCGACGTTTTTCAAAATTACCCAAATGCAATCCATTTCAATCCTCCCCAGTTTTGTCCATCCTTGTCCCTTCTTAGCTTTCCTGTGTTTTGTTCGAGTTCTTCTATAATTTGAGCCGTTATTTTGTTATTTCAGATAATTCTATGACCATTTGATCAATGCTGAAATTGCCTAAAATTTGCGTGACCTAGCCCCTTTAACATGAAGGCCGTATTGTGGCTGGGTGTTATGGTTTTAACGCAAAATATCTCGTTCACGTTTCAAGCAGTCAAAAATCTCTCTGCTCATCTCACATATCTACGTTTTGGGCTGTTCTGTACATTTTTTTGGTGATTTCTTGGTATATTAATGGAGGTAAGTAGTTTTTCTCAATGGATTAGTGAAATTTATGGAAATAGGGAATTTTAGAGATTTGATGTTGTTCGAAAATTAGAATTTGAAGTTGTCCACCAACCTGGGGTGCCCTTTCGGGGCGTTCAACTGTCTGGTGGTGTTTACTTTTAATCCCTCTTTAATCTCCCTAAAATTGCACTTAAATTAATTTTAACCCCCCTTAATTGGTTTTTGTTTTATTTTTAATTAGTCTCCCTTTTTGCACTCCCTGCTTTCCGAATTCACATCGCCTTCTTCTAAGAGTTATTGTTTCAATGTAGATTACTTGAAGACATTCCATGTTTTATAACAGCGCAGTTAGTAATCTAAACCTTTTTCAGTGATAAAATTACACTTTCTTGCAGGGAACTTAGCCAAGAGAAGAGCCACCTAATTTTAGTGATGGAATGCGGAAGTATAGACCTGGCTGGTTTCTTGAGGAAAAATCGCACGAAAATAACTGAAAACGAACTTCGGGTGTTTTGGCGGCAGATGTTGGAGGCTGTGCATGTGATTCATGAGGCGCGAATCATTCACAGCGACCTGAAGCCCGCCAACTTCCTCTTGGTGGAAGGACGCCTGAAACTTATCGATTTCGGAATCGCTAATGCTTTACAAGTGAGTAGAACGGCTGCCACCAAATTCCTCTCTCCTCTGCAGAGGCTCAAATCGACTCAAAGGTGTTTTTTGGGGGGTTGGGGGAATCCGCTGAACAATGTGAGTGCAGGCGCAGGGTCATTCAATCAACTTTGCGCCTGCATTCACGTCCCACAGCGGATTTGTACAGCGAACGAACCTGTGCGGAGGAGAAAGACCAAATTCTGGTTCATTTCTGCGCGCTCTTGCTTTCTAAACTGGGTCACACTCAAAACTTCGGTATTTCGTCCGCGAAGTTTTAAACGTAGTTCCTGTGGATATGTTTCAAGGCTAATATTTCTTGCTTCTCACAGGGAGACAAGACAAGCATAGAGCTTAACACACAAGTTGGCACGTTGAACTTTATGTCTCCGGAAGCTTTTCAAGATATATCTCACGCGCCTCGGTTTGACAAAGCAGGAAATGCAAAACCAAGAATGAAGGTACGGATTGCACATGTATGCAGCCTCTTTAAAAGGCCGAACGACGGTACAACTTTGTCGCATGTTACAAGGCTACGACGCGAAAAATGTCGCAAGGTTTTGAAATAAGGTTTTAAACCAACGACAACCAATTGTTGTGTCATACGAGGTTATATGAAGAAAGTTGTACAATTCAACCTATTAAACGACCATCCTCGGGGAAAAGGACAGTGGCCGCTTAAAGGGGACTGGGCCGCTTAATAGAGGTAAAAACAACAGAAGTTGATTACTGGCCGCCCAATAGGGCTGGCCGCTTAAATGATATCGGATATAGAGCAGCCTGTGACCACAAAAGTCCTATGTGACAAAGTTGAACAGTCGTGAAGACTGTGTCAGTTTAGCTTCTATAAACAAAGCTGAATATCGATTTTTCTGGAAAGCGGGCTGTCTTAGCAAAACCAGGTAAGTACTTGGTGTATCCCTTATTATAGTGTATTTAGAACGTAGCATAATATATTTATCCTTATTATAGTGTATTAGATACACTATAATATCTGGAAGAGATACTTGAAGTACTTAGGCAAAACCACCGCATTCACTTTCAGCTCTCTCTTTTTCTTTCTCAACCAGTAAAGATGTTGTAGCGATAAATTCTCTCCCATCAGCCTTTATTATTCGGGCCACTGTACTCCCTTAATAAAATTCTTGGACCCCGTCTGTAGATCACACCCTTCGCCTTATTGACTTGCCTTAACTCTTTCTGTTCACCCTCAAGATCGGCCGAGCCAGCGACGTGTGGTCTCTGGGCTGTATCCTTTACATGATGGTTTATGGTAGGACGCCATTCCAACACATCACCAATCACGTTGTCAAGTTGCAATGTATTATGGATCCTTCGCATGTGATTGAGTTTCCAGATATCAAAGACAAGCGCCTGCTTGACGTCATGAAGGTTAGTCAGTCTAGAAATGGAAAGAATATAGTTATCGTACATGGATATGTATATCCGACATTATAATCCACCAAATATTTTCGCTCGCGCGAGATTGATCTAAACGCGTCAAGTGACTGAATATGCCCCAGCTAAAACTGGGGAATGTCCGAGTGATATACCCCAGTTTTTAAAACTGCGCGTTTTGTGGAAAAAGATTTGAAGGATATCAACACAATAGCTTCCATTTGGCACGAAAATTTACTCGGATATTTGTCCTTGGACATTATCTGTTCCCTGAGCTACGCTCTCGTAAAACTGTTCGCTTCTCAGAACCAAAAATGTCCAAGGACAAATATCCGAGCATAGTTTCGCGCCAAATGGAGGCTATTAATAGGTCAATGCCCAGTTGACTTTGGCCTCGGTTTCAAAACGAGTCTTCACAAAATGCTTATAAACGGTCAGGTGAACATAGTTTCGAGAAAGGACTGAAAAGAGAGGACTAGAGAAAGAGCGGCGAGCGCCCTCGTAGTTTAAACTGCAGCAGGAGTCTCAATAAGGTTTTTAGCAGGCGGACATCACTGTATGACAACCGGGTATTTAAAAAAAGCAATGCCAGGTGGTGCAGTTTCATTTTGCTCGAGATGTTAGCCTGCGAGCAGGCTCTAGCGTTTGGGTTTTGTTCTCAAGTGCTGTTTCCTGGCTTTTGCTTTGGCGCGCGAGCGAGTTTACGAACCACGTGGCCCTCTGCCAAACACGAGCACCCGCTCTCGCGCTAATGAAAGGTATCATGGTTAAAAATGGCTCCTTTTTGTTTAGCGGACTTGGCACGGACTGACCAAGAAATAGCGAAACAAGTGTAATTGAGCGTTTGACCTTCATGTTACGTCAGCGCCGGGACGTTGGTGGTCATAAACAAAGGATTTCTGATCAGCGTATTTTGTTTTTACCTCCAACATAGCCTCTCGGAATTGGATGCAATCCACCTATAGCACTCTTTCACTTTCTCGCCTTACCATCTCGGGCAGTCGGCAGCGTGCGACTCTTGCGCAGTGTCAAGTGTGACTAGTGTGCTATCTTCTATAATCGTTTACTGTTCTTCTTCCCATAAAATTCTTGTCGTAAAACGTTCATGTCATTGTGTTGTGACAGGTACAGAGTAACGTACTTCTTACGTTTAAATTCTCTTTTTCAGGGATGTCTTCGCCGGTCCCCTAAGGAGCGGTACACAATTCCAAATCTTTTAGCTCATCCTTACATTGATCCGCACTCACACGGTAAGCGATTTGGGATGCGATCTGGTATTATTTTTTGTTCTTTCTCCTCTCACTTTCACCATTCCAGTCGCGGGTTAAGTTAATCACCAGTTGTCGTACATTATTCAGTCAGTGAAAAGACATACCAGTTTCGGATCGCCCTGCCCGGGACCGTTCTTTGGTCAGAAACTACGCCATTTTGTAAAGATGTGGAATGTTCTTTTACTGTCCACAATTAGCTAATATCTAGCTTAACACTCTGACACTTAAATGAAGTTCATTCATTCATTTCGATCACTCAGTTCGCGTGTATTGGTTATGGATGTACTTTTCTGCAGCTAAACGGAAGTCTGGACAAATTCTTTCTAGATTTCTCGTCCTCTATGGACGAACAGACATACAAGGCCTCTTTCCTTAGGCAGTGTGTTGCAAAGCATTATTTACCTGTTTTTCTTTTTTCGTTTTAAGATGCCCTGGAGGATGAGGATAAGATGTTCCACATCTTGATGGAGTTTACTAAGGCTGATGTTAACTCGCCGCGTTCCGTGCGTGCTCTCAGTAAGGTATGAATTACGCGAGAAGGTACACGTCTAGCATCCTGGAATCCAACAGTTTTAGTTACGTGTGCGCAGCCAGCAACAATCTTTGATTAGTGAGCTTAGGACAACTTCAGGAAAAAGTTCTGTCGAGTTCTGATCCGTCAAACTCAATGGTAATAACATCGGACAGTGTAGACACAGACGTGATTACTCATTGCAACCTCGATGTTTTTTTTTTCTTTCTTTTCTTCAGAGTTTCTATAACCAGCTTCTTAGTGGTAAGAAGGTCAGCATTTCATCTGCTGTTCCCAGACCCTTTGGCACTGTACCTTCCCAGCATGCTATGCCCCCTCGCCAAGTTCCTCCAGCACCTGTGGTCCGCCAGCCTTTAGTGGGAATTGACTTGCAAGCGTTAAATCAGGCGCAGAAGGCTTTAAAACCTCCTCATGCGTCAGGAAATGCCAAGTACATGAAAGGAGCTGCTGACGAACCGAACAAAGTAATGAAATAACTACGATAAACTTTTCAACTAAGTGGTGGAAGAGAAAAGTGTCTTTCACGAATTCCAGTATCTGCAGGTCTCATCTGGCATTTGACAACAACAGCCATAATGGCTAATAGAACATATAAAACATAAGCGAAAATAAGATCGGACGTATTCTTTGGGTTTGAACTAAGTGGACCGATCTAAAAGCGTCTTTCACGAATTTTTCCTTTTAACTTTTTTTCCCTTTCACTTGCTGGATTGCTGGAAATATATCCGTCGTTGTTGAAATCCAAGAGTGTGTTGATGAACTTCCTGATACGTTGGTTTTCACTGTCAAATCGGTTTATAGCAAGAAATTTAAATTATCATTAGTTGTAAAACGGAAAAGAAGGGGGATCATAATTTGATTTTGACAGTTGCCAATTGTTTTTCGAACAGAATACCGTTAATGCATAGTATTTAGTATGATGTAAACATTCTTTTTTTGTTTTACTACCTTCACTTTAACTACGCCTTTGTGTAGGAAAACGCGGATCTTAACGGGCTATTGCAACACGAGCTTGTAGAGAAATACAAGAATGCACTCCCTCACGACACGTCCGAGTCCACATTTGGTAAGTTTGATTTTCTCACTACACATTTGACATCGCCCAGCAAATAAACTGGCCATCACGTTCTCGCCACTAACATTAAACAAAAAGTCTGTCAGTCTGTCCGGGAATGGATAATATGTATTACAGCTGGAAATTTGACGTTTCTGTTTTTTGTTTTTGCAGAGCAAACCTGGAACACAACATATGGGAAATAAACAGGCCCCACTTGTAAAAGGCCCTTGTGTCCAATGAAGTCGCCTCGTCAACAATGAAACCTCCACCATGTTTCTTTATTTAGCTAGCGTTATGTATTATTCAGTTACATTAGAGAGTTTTCGAATCCGGCCTATCACAGTAAATGTGAATAATACCGTGAGCCAATCAAAGCTTGAAGCGAGAGCATAGCATGCAACGAATGCGAAACGCGCGAAAATACGCATAAGCCAGCTGAAGTCACTGATTGGTTTCAGTTTTGTTCCTGATTGATTGCCTTTGTAGGACACGTCGCTCAAGTCTCGTTTCGAGAATTTTAAAATATGACTGTGGCCGTGTCCTTGTCGAAAAGAAGAACAGAAAACAACACCTTCTGAAGATAACATACACATTAACCCTCCAGTGTTCCATAATTTTTGAAAGGATAACCGTCCTGAAAAGATCAGTGGAGCTACATTGCTCGGAGTCAGATATGGACAAAAGACCATGGGCTACTGATAAGGACTATTCACAAGCTGCTTTATAGTGACACAGGATTCATTCCTATTCTTTGAATAAGTCGCGCATGTATTTAGACCACGTGCAGTCCCAAGAAATGACAAGCAAGACAAAAACGGTTTTATGGGGGCTTGTAATCTCCATGTTTCTGTGTGCAACTAGTTGTAAATACATGCTTGGTAAAACGTATTACTGGTCAAATACTGAAAGCATTTAAAGTATTATCATTTTCTCCAGATTTAGCCTAATAGACTCATTTCGATAAATTAAAATTCAGCCCTACACAATAGACCTCAGCATGAGGCTCTGGGATATAAAACCCACAAACTCTGTAGTTATTTCCCAGAGCCTCGTACTGAGGTCTGTTGTTTTAGGCTGAATTTTAATATATCGAAATTGGTTTATTAGCGTATAAAAAAATTAGCACTCGCCCATGCGATTAGGAATCTACATTGGGGTACTACAAATCATAGATCACTCGCCCAAAAAAGCGTATTTTTGTTTATTCTATATTGATTTCTGTTTTGACACTAAGTGGCGGCTAAAGACTTTCAAACAAAGCTACTGTGTATGGCATGCATGTACAACCAGTGTAGACCTACATGTCAACGCGAACTGATGAGAGGCAGGAGTGTCACAAATGTAACTTGTAACTCTATTTCTGTGCTACGCCCAGATACAGAAAAAGATCCCTTTATGTGGCCAAAAAATTATATCTGGAGCGCACGTATTCCACATCTAATGCAGCAGCACGAGACTAAGAGGAAATGTGCAAAAGGGTACAGAGTAAATAAACTACGGCATTTTTCTTGATTTTAACTCAAAAAAAACCACAAAGTTGTAGGTGTAGAATAAACTGCCAGATGGTAAGCTATCTTAATTCATGTTTGTTCCTTTAAACCGTATGAACTTGTCACGTTCAAGGACATAATCCAACACTTCAACGTAAATTCCTCCGGTGTCCAGTAGAAATTACCCAAATATTATTCAATTCAGTATATTTAGTGTCCGGGTCCGCTTAACCGAGATGTCCGATCGGGGTTACTGGTTACCTCTCCGTGTTTCTATCGTGTTTAACTGTTAAACGGCGCGTATTCCCACGGCTTTGTCGAGTTCTTCCAAACTTCCTTTTATGTTTGTTTTGTGAACTCGACGGAAACACAGTCTTTTTTTCGGCATCGTCCACACAACCCGGGAGAAATTTGAAAACGCAGCTTTATTTCTACGGCTTATTCCTAGGGCTATCGTCCACACTATAGTCCGCACGATAACGGAGCTTTCAATCCGGAGGAGATTTGAAAACGCTGGCTTTTCGTGTTTCGTAGAAACGATTTGAAAACGAAGCTTTCCGAAAACGGTGGCGTCGCGATAATCGTGCTATTTGCTCAATCACAAATCCAAAAGAGTAAAACCTCCGTTTTCTAAATTTCTCAGGCTTATAAAAAATAAATAAATTGACTTTGTTTAACGAGGGTAGCACATAACAGTCTTCGACTGACAAACCCGTGGCCCTCGAATTCCCGATCGAATTGGAATTTAGTGCGGGGCCAAAGATTTTGTATATATTATAAACAATAGTTCAATATAACTGTCGTACAATCCAGATCTGTGTACTACCGATATTTCCCTGTTCGTTTTACGTATCAAACTGGCGCATGGTCTTCAAAACTCATAACTTCTAAACGTTTGTAACATGGATGAAATTAAATGTCGTTTATGTTAAACTTCTTCTGTCTGTTCGGTGTCGCAATGTTAATACATAAAATTTGAATTGGTAATTTTTCTTCATATCGCTTAGTCATGTCTGGAGAACGTTGCAGCTGACAGTTCGTAATCGTGATGAGTCATTTTGGTTTGCTTTGGCAAATTTAGTAAACTCGCAAGAAAACGTGTTATGTCGGCTTAAAACGGACACTGGTTGTGTGGTGTATGTGTCTACTGAGTAAGGATCGGTTTGAGTCCGTTTCAAGGTTGTACTGTTTACTGTGAATACGACCAGTTTGTACTTAACTACACTGTTTACAACACTACAAAAGCGAACGGCGAAATCCTTAATTACGTTGTCTTTAGAATTTTGGCCAGCGTTTTTAACCATGACACAACTCTTTCGATGTGATAAAAATTCATATGGATCAGATATTTTTCCCACATAAATCTTTGTGAAAATGATGAAATGCTTTGTAAGATAACTCCGGTAAACACTCGTTAAAATGATAGAAGAAAAGAGGTGATGGTGATCTGATAAGAAATGCGGAGGTGCAGGTTGTTCGGTGTTTATTTTGTACCTTCAATTCACTGCTCCATTTTTTTTATACTTCTGTGTGCTTGTGTTTTCCGCATTTTTGTATGATCAATTGTAACGTTTCGTCCTGCAACCGAAGACAGTCGTCAATTTTCACAAATTACACCCACGACCGACCTACCAACCGTTTATATTGACTGATCTCTTCCTGTGATTAAAATAGGAAATGAAAACCATATAGCTTAGAGTGAATCGGAAATGCATAAATTTGCATGGTTCATGTGATATTGGCATGGTTCGCCATGAGCATTCGTCTGTTTACTACAGTCAATTGCTATTAGTATTACGCGGCGGTTTTTAATCGATTCCGGTCTCTGATTGTTCTTTTCCATATCCACGGGACATTGGGATCATTTAAGCGGATCATCGTGGTTTTATTCAGAAAAGGAGACATTGTTCAACCCAAATTCTAACGCCCTTGTAGTTTGTTTTTTTTGTTACATCGCGAAGGACAAGTCCACCTAAAGGTGATTTTAAATAGACCTGTAAATATAACCCTTCCCTACCTTTTCAACATTGATAATTACAATGAAAAAAGAACAAAGCTGTGAGAATTTTTTCAGCCAATCAAAGCCAGAGTTAAAATTAATGAGGACTAACAATAAAACAAAAGAGCTGACTAAGAGCTATCAAAAAAAGACTAGGTCTATTTTGAGCAAAGTTCAGCTAAAAATACCTGATGGAGGACTAAATATAGCCTTTGGCATGCGTGGGATGACCACGGTGAGTTATTGTTGGAGGCGCTAAGAATGATATTAAAAAAAGAACGGAAAAGAAGGAAATTTAGTGTGATATTGGCGGCTAAATGAGTGGAATTTTAACTTTTTACGCAGCCCTTGTTTCTTTTCTTTAATCATGGGATATACCTGCCCAAAATGCCCAGGTTTTGTTCTATTTCACCGTTAATGCTCACGATTCATGTCCAGTCCAAACATCCAGCTTGCAGATGTCTTCCAAATCAGCCAATCACACCACGGCATTTTTAAGAACATGTATGATGTGGTCAAATAAGTAGTTTCTTTTTGTCAGAATGTTAATTTTGAAGTAAGGGACAATTTTGGACGCAACGACCCACAAAAGATCTTACAAAGGCCGTAACTAGTGTTGGCTATCGTGAAACTGAAGCAGTCAGTTTTAACAAAAAAAATGTGTTCTCTCGCAATTCACTTTGAGATTAACTTGAAGGAAACTTTGGAGACCACCGGCTTACTCGTTGTTTGCGTGGTTGTGGCCATCATTGCCGTAACGCGGGGATATCGTAGACTTTTTACGCCATTGACTGGCAAAAGAAACAATATGGATTCCTCTTGTGACAAGAAGCCAATTCCTGTGGAAAATGAGGAGAATGACTGGAAGGTAATTCTACCTTTCTATTGTGACTCGGCAGTTGTCTTCGAGCAGGCTCATATTTTCTATCTGGTGTCAGTTTAATCACGCGTGTAATATATAAATACGTAGGCAACTATGTAAAAAAACAAAAAGCCAGAAACAAATCGAGTGTTGTTCAGTAATCTTTTGTTTTCTCGTAAAAAGTAAGTTTCACATGAAGAGAACCAGGGTAAAACAAACACAAACAACTCGCTATTTTCACTCTTTCTATTCGCTTTCGCACTTTATTGCTCTCGTCGTTTAACATGCACAGGAGCAGTACGCATGCTCAAGATTTGGTTGAAGTTGCATTGAGTGGAATTTGGTTAGGATTACTCGAATACGTTTTTGCGGCACCGCCTTGTAAAGAATTGAGAATAGTTGCACAGACAGGCTAAAAAATCTGATTGGAAGACAGTTGAACCTATTTTCAAAATAAAAGAATTCGGTATATTTCCATGTTATCAAAATTTCCATCTTTATATTTGTTTTTAAAAAAACACTCAATGATTGCTACTTTACAATCATTTAAATTTCGTTTAAGGGTTTAAAAATTTCTCATTCGGTTCAATGAGAGAGAACCATTTTTTGCATCTGCCTGACTAACGCCCCTTTTCTATTTTTTTTTAAAATTAACTTGTCTTGAATAACTCTTGCTTGTTAATCTTTAAAGATTCCATCACAATGTGGGATTTCGACAGCCTTGCCTACAGAACTCCAGGAAATAAAAATTGATGGCAAGAATCGGCAAAGCATTTGTGGATATTAAGACGTCTTTGAAGAGAAACCATTCACGAAAGAATGCGAGGACTATGGGAGTTATTGCTAGAACCATTTCTTGTGCTTTTAATTTAAAGAGAGGATGTATAAAAACTTTGACAGTACTACTCCCAATAGGCTTTTCTTAAACGTTTGATAATTCAAGGCTGCCAATATTTTTAGAAAATTTCGACATTTTACTGCTGGTTTATCCCATACATTGAGAAACTCATATCTTGTACATAAATCAATAAAAGGGTGACGTGTTGTCGCCATTTTAGCTGGGTCCTGAATAAATGCTGGATTCAAGTAAACACCACATCGACAACAAGGTCGGGATTGAATTCAACGTAACGGGCGTGTTTTATAGGTGTGGCGTTTATCTGTTTTTGTTGTTGTGGTGTTTTTTTGTTTTGTTTTGTTTTGTTTTTTGTTTTTAACCCGAATCTCCGTAGCCAATTCCCTAAGCTTAAAAGGTGTGTTAATAGATTATTTCAAGATCTGAAAACATAGAAAGTTTACCTTTCGCGCTTTACAAAGTTCCACTGAATATTCCTCGAATTGGAGTGTAGACGTGTAATTCAGTGACGGCAGGAAAATTGTATTAGTCAACAAAAAATGATGAAAAACGACAGCACCGATATAGATCGGGTTCAAATTAGCCTGGTTCTTCAAGACAGGTTTTCCTCAGCGGCGTTTAAACAAGAAATTAATACGACTCGATATCCCGTACATACATGATTATCCTAATTTCGTGCTTAGTTAGCACATAAGGGGATATCCCGTGGTTAAGTATTATTAATTATAATTATAATTTATATTTGAAGCCTTCACAGCTAGGTTCGCTTTCCAGCCGCTGTTCGGGAAACGAGCCCGCGCTCCTCCCCCGAACTCATGGCCACACAGCGGTCAAACGCAAAAATCCAACGCCACTTCCGGTTTTCGCCGCCTCGAACTTCGTAAGAGTTTGAAGAGAAAACCTGCAAGACTTCTGTAGGAAAATGTTATAAAAATAGTACTGTGAGAGAAAATTACAAGCTGGGAGGACTTTAGGATGTCCATTACTAAATGTCCTGGTCATATGCGAAGTTTAAATAAAACTTAACTTTTCAGCGACTGTCTTAACTTTGGGCTTGAAAGCGAAAATTTTCGAAAATTTAAGACTTTGTCAAGCGAAATTTTGGGGAGAACTGCGCACGCGCGCCACGTTTGACCGCTGTGTGACTCACGGCTGGACTCGTCTGGTTGCCTTTGTTAGTTTCAACCAATCGGAACAGTGCCCGCAGAATTTCGTCGGGCATAATTCTCACGCATAATTATGATTATCAGACTATAATTTCAAAATGGCGACGGAAGGCGGGTTGACGAGCAAAGCCATCGATCGTTTTTTAGAAACTAAGATCGATTCCTTAAAGGAATTACAGTGTAAAGGCCTAGAAGCTTTAATTAAGGGCCAAGATGTCTTCATAATTCAGCCGATTGCCTGAACTAAGCCGAACAATGGCATATAGAACACGCAACACAGTCAACAGACTTATGCGTAAACAGATACATTTGAATCATGTGGTGTGAGAATGAACAACAGGAGGAATAAGCTTAAACATCGAGCGCGAGAAACATAAGCTCGATCAGACTAACGTATAGCTGCTACGGCGTCTCCGAACAATAACGTAAGAGGACAAATATGATATCCGTCACACTATATGCTGCAAGTTGTAAGCAACATGTTCACGGTAAATTTCATATTTTGTCCCTCGAAAGCAAATTCTAAGAGACATATCTTGCATTAGAAATGAGCCTAAACAATGCATAAACACATGGCAAATTACAGAGGAGTCAAACTCTGCAAAGCGACATGCCGATAACAACGTAAACTATGCAGACCAATGACCTCTAAATTTGCTACAGCACAGTCTAACGGCTCAGCTCTACTAAAAATTCCTCTTTATAACACAACATGAAGTGCCCTTCATAACAGCGAGTGAAGCAACAAAAAGGTTGAGAGACCGAACAGAGAACGGCAAATGTGCAAATGTCACGAACCGTAGGAGTCGTGTAGGGTAGTCAACCTCATTTTACACAAACAGCCTTCTCATGTTGCTCAGGTTTCGCGCGAAAATGCGACTTGCGACACCCGAGAACGCATAAATTAATTTTTCGATGACGTCACGGACATGGATGGCCGCTCACGCGTCTAGCCGTCTCTTTTCGGGGAGGAACGTAGACCGGACACGAGAGACCGGCGGAAATCGAGCCTACTTCACAGCTCGATCGCGGTAGAGGTGAAGTTAGAAATCTAAACAGGCAAAAACGCTCCAAGAAAACGATCTAAGGAACAACCAACGTGTGAAGTGACAACTCCCTAAATTCGTGACAATGATGAACATCTTTTAAACGAAGTTACAGCCCAGAATCAGGCGCCTTTATATTCAGATTCGTATTCTTAAAATGGTTTTTACGTATGCAAAGATCCACACATAAGCTTTCATATCAGTCAGTTCTGGTATCAAGTCTGGTTAACAGCAATATTCCATCAAACGTTTCCTCCAAATTGCATCAACGATTCATGGCGAGTAGACGTTCACATGGGATAATATTATCAGTTTTCGGTGCCACTTTGTGGCGAAGTCGCGACTGAAAATGAATCCGAGTTTGGCATCCCATACTATTTGTTGCGTGACTCAGAATTTCGTTTCCTGGTGATTAACAAATTAGCAAATATTCATGATCGATTTCACTTTTATTCTCAAGTAAATTAGCTATTGGATTTGTGTTTTTTTTTTGTGCTTTTGTTCGACTAATAAAATTGCACCAACCGTAGGCTGTCACTGATAGCAAATCAATTTCTATACCTGATGACACAAGCCGTCAACACCTGCCTTAAAGCATACATATGGATATAAGTCTGCTTTTGTCAGTTCCGCGTTTTATTTCATCACTTACCGTAAAGCGGTAGCCTAATTCATGACACACGTTTAAGAAACTACGAAGGCGACGCCGAGGACAAAGTCGATTAAAAAATGAAGTTACATTTTATCTACGAATCTTGCGAAACTATAAAGTCATTTAGTTTGTTTAAGAAAAGTCATCTCGAAACTGAAGATGGAATACAGCGTAAAATTCGACATGTAAATTTTAAAAATTATCCGTCGTGGTTCACGTTTTCTGCACAGCGCAGAATCTGGTCATTTCACGTTGTTGTTGTTTTACAGAGGATCAAAAACTCAGGATGGCAAAAAAACGGAATCAAGAATTACAACGCACGTGCACAGCCATTGTATTGCTTACTAACCGTTTGTTTGGCGACGTTGCCGTAACGTAGCTCGTCACAGTTATAATGGTATAACGCCACACAACGTAACTCGTTACGTCTCTAAATCAACTGATCCAACAGATGAAGTGGTTTTTAACAAAAACAAGAACCCAGAGAGTACACGTTCTTCAGTGATTGATGTGGATATTCTCATCGTAACTGATCTGATCATGCTTCTATAAGGTAGAATAGCAAATTCGAAGGAAAATAACTTTGTACTATTATTTATGTCTTCGTTACAACGTATACTATGTTTCCCGTTGTTTGTATATATACTACATTAGAAAAGTATGAAACCACTTTAACTGTTGGTCGCTGTTTTGGATAAATTGCCAAATCTTACATTTCCGCAGAGCTCGTGACACGTTTGTACCCAGTCACCGCTGATGCGTTCAGCTCGTTTTAGCCTCTAGTCGGCCATTCTTTACCATTAAAAACGCTCGGCTTTTTCATCGAATAGCATGCATTTGTTCAGACTGGAGACATTTGGAAACGGACCCAAGTCCTATCTTATCCGCAAGACTTTCTCAAAGCCTTTCGTTATAGCCTGGTTTGTAGTCGCAGTGCAGTTTCTTGCAGGCGAAACAAGTCGGACTCAATGCCTCAATTCGCAGTCGCCGGGTTTGCGCGTCTTCATTCCGGACTCAGCTTTCGCAGCTCGACTTGTAGGCGATTCAAGTCTTCTTCAGATCGGGGTGTTCAATTGGCCAAAACGCGTTGTTGAAATAAGACAAATTAAATGATGAATGATCGAAAAAAGTATAAGATGCGAACAGGGCCTCAGTGTTACCTGTCACGCATTTATCACGCATTTGAAGCTGACAACTTGTCACGCATTTGAAGCTGACAGTTATCAACCGATGATTATTTATTCTAAAACAAACGCACCTTTTTTCTTCGATTTAATTGGCCATGGCCTTTGAATTTTCTGGGTACGTGAATCAAGCAACCCGCCAACGCTTTGTTTACTTCCTTTCGACACTATTTGCCCAAGTATCACTTTGTACTTATAACATCACGTACTTTTTCAGGAAGATATGGAAATGTGTTCAAATCAATTAGCATGTTCATGAGTCAAATACAAAGTTTAAAACTTTACTGATCAAAATTTGGCGCAGCGTTATAAACAACTGTTTTTTTAAAACTGATATTTCATTTTGGCTTTTGATGACAAAAATAATCACATTGAAGGCATTTCAGCAAACTGACTAATAGAGACTGTGCATAAATGGCACAACCTGGACGCTGTTGCCCCATTCATCTGTCGGGCGAGCTCTATGACCAATTAAACCGCATATTCTCACTACACGCTCACCATTTTTCATCGCCTACTAGATAATTTTTTTATTGAAAATTTTGGGATAATTTAACATTATAATCTAAATAAATTACTTTAATCAGAAATTTAAAGTTAACTCAGCGTGAATCAGCGACTAACATCACACAAAACGTTCTCTTACTTTGTAATTACGAAAAATAATCTCCGGCTTAAATAGCCAACCTCCAAAAAGGACATGACATGAATTCTTGATAGTCTTCCAAAAATAGACCAAAATAATACTATGCGTCGAAACTCAATAATATCCCTACCCAACTACATTATTCATTTGCCAGCTGATTTGCCATGAATAAATGAGAATCGAACTGGAAAGTGAAACTTTCCGAGTCTTAGTCTAAATCGAGTAACAGCACGCTAAAAATAAAGCATTGTAAGCTAAATATAGCACACTGTATGCGTGGGATGTTCACTACGAGATTGCGTTGGTGGTAGCTAAAATATCGAAAACAATGCATGCAACTGAAGAGAGGACACTCTGGCACGGTTTAAAGTTGAACAATTCACGTTTTTGGAACTATTTCCTATTTCTTAGCTCAGTGAAGAATTGCCTGCTTGTATTACAAGATTTTTACCCTGTACTGCGCCCACGATACTTTCGATTCTATTGCTTGTCCAAACAGCTACTTGCAGATGTCTTTCAAATCAGCCAATCACATTACAGTATTGTAGTAAGCGTAAGATATCGCTAAATAAGCATTTTTTTATTTGCCAGACTTAAGATCTCAAGAAACAGACACTGATGTGCAACTAGGTGCGAACGGATCAAACAAAAAACATTAGAAATAACTACTTTATCACGAAAGAGTGTTAAAATTCAAGACAAAAATGAGTTCTCTTTCCGTAACATTTGAAATTCACTACAAGATCGTCTTGGACGCTGCGTGCGTGTTCGCTGTTTTCTTGATTGTCGGTATCTTCGTAGTAACGCGAGCATACCGCGGACTTTTCAAGCCACTGAGTAACGTGTATAGAAAATTTAATGCGGATCCCATCTACTGCACAAAACCAATTCCAGAAGAAAATCGAGAGAACGTTTGCTGCAAGGTATGCGACATTTGTTAAGTTCAGTAGCAGTAATCAACGCTTCCTTTATTTTCCCGTCTGTATTTAATATTTGTAGCATATAATACTAATCCC
Source organism: Micromussa lordhowensis (assembly GCA_964020085.1). Lineage (NCBI taxonomy): Eukaryota > Metazoa > Cnidaria > Anthozoa > Scleractinia > Lobophylliidae > Micromussa > Micromussa lordhowensis. Next base: position 31,186,311 of record OZ026597.1, read on the forward strand.
CTGAAAATTATTGATATCTTTCATTCTTTTTCGTAGTCTTACTTTATTTTCTAGGCATAGTTCATTTTACTCACGGCCATATAGTTAGTGAACGTAAGAATTTGATTCGAAATCACCTTGGTGATAGCCGAGAATTATGTTTACATCAAATTTAGATCTTGTACTTAGAGACTATGTTGTGAATTCAAGTTACTGAAATGTTGAGCTTTGTTAAAAGGACATTGGTTTGATAGATGTAGTTTCACAATAGATGAGTAATCAGCTTCATTTTCGAACTTAACTTCACTTCCGATACCTATCTCAAGCACATATTCACCGACTTTTTTTGGAATGTTTCAGCGTTCTAATTGACCATTTTCTTTCTCTTAAGATTTCACCATGTGAGATATTGTTGGCCTCACCTACAGAACTTAAAGAAATAAACATTGATAACAACAACCAGACAAGTATTTCTGAAGATTACAAACGCCTTTGGAGAAATGTCATTCACTAAATCCTATGGCATTCATTGACTGTGAACATCATGCGAAGAATCCGTTATGAGATGCCTTATAAGCTGAAACATTTCGGGCTGCTGTTATCAAACTGCTTGCTGATTAAAAGCGGCCGCTGGTATCACCAATCTGAGGAGAAAAGCAATGATTATTATCACCAACAAGTTTATGCCAGCGCTTCTTGCCTTCATGCTTTCGAATTTCAAATAAAGATTATTTTGTATTGAACAACAAAGGAGCTATTATGCATGTTGTCAAATGATCTTCGTTTTGTGACCTTTCTAGTCCCAGTTATTTCAAACATAAATTTCGCTGTGAAACCCAAAAGAACGAGCATCATTGAGCAGAAACGTCTGCTAAAGCACCAACCTAGTACCCAGTGTCTCTCTTCTTCCCGACTGCCTGGAGGGCAATCAGAGAGATCCTGGGAACGAGGTTGTTTAAGCACGTCAAATTTGATATCCCATCTTTATATTTGGATGAGAAATTTGAAAATTTGCTTACACCAACGGTGTTACGGGTTACGTGGAATTAGCTGTTCCAGGCTCTCGGTCAGTGGGGACGATCGGAAAAGTAGGCGGGCGACGATGGGGGTCTGGGTTCCTGGTGTAACTGGCGGGCAACTTTACTTCGTAATAATAAACGTATAATAAGCGTGTTCAGGCAAGTGATATACGTTTTAAGGGAGACGCTCATACTGATAGAAGCAAATTAAACAGTGCACGTACACAACACAAAATAGTGCTTGTAAAGAAAATAACCCAAACCGTGCAATTCATACCGGCCTTGTTGCATAAGTGTGTGCAGGCAGTAATATGAGCGAGGCATTGAGGCAGTGATATGAGCGAGGCGCTCGTAGAAGCTCGGTTTAAGGGAGACGCTCATACTGATAGAAGCAAATTAAACAGTGCACGTACACAACACAAAATAGTGCTTGTAAAGAAAATAACCCAAACCGTGCAATTCATACCGGCCTTGTTGCATAAGTGTGTGCAGGCAGTAATATGAGCGAGGCATTGAGGCAGTGATATGAGCGAGGCGCTCGTAGAAGCTCATTAAACAGCGCACGCCCACAACACAAAGTAGTGCGGCGAAGAAAACAACCCGAAACCCCCCAATGTATAAAGGGGGCAAGTTTCTAAAGAAACTGTGGTGCTGCGTCGGTGGGAGTATTACAAGATAATTTGGTTTTATCATCTGGGTTGACAATGTGAATTGGCCACCGTAAAGAGACTCGGAAGCTGACGTTTAGAGCGTTAGCCCTTGGTCGGAGCGAATCGCTCCGACGAGCGAATCACTCCGACCAAGGGCTAACGCTCGAAACGTCAGCTTCCGAGTCTCTTTACGCTGGCCAATTCACATTATCAACCCAGTTGATAAAACCAAATTATCCCCCAATGTATACCTCGTCCTTAATAAGCGTGTGCAGATAGTGATATGTTTTAAGCGAGACGCCCATAGAAGCAAATTAAACTAAGCACACATGCAACACAAAATAGTGCTTGCAAACAAACCAATACGATACGAGTTTGTACGATTCTTCGATTTTTCTGGTTGACCATTCTAACTGCAATTCTTCGGAAGGATCGTGCCATCAGAGACTCATTTATAGCTACATGTAGTACCAACAAGGTCTTGTAGTAAATATTAAGAAACGGAAACTAAAGTCGTGTAAGACTCTCTTTGTTTAGTTAAGCTCCCCTCACTACTATCTCAAAAAACTTTACTGCTCCTTCCATGTTGCGTTTCTCGTTCTTGTACTATTCTCGTTCTACAAGGGTTCTCTGATTTAACAATTAGATTAGTTGATAGTTGATGAGACCGAAGCCTAAGTCAACTATCTTAGAAATCGAGAGTAGAATTCTAATTGAAAATTACTTCAAGTAACGGTTTCCAATTATTTATCGAAGTGTTATTAAACTTCGCGCCTTAGAAAGATCGCTCGGATTGAATTGTCATTTGTTATCTATATCAGTTATTTTATAAAAGGAAGTCGACTTTGCGAAATCACTTCAAAGCTAACAACATGACAATGGTTAATGAGCTTCGCAGCAATATCCGCCACCTATCCAGAATGGAAGTTATACTAGAAGAGAGACGAACACTCTTCAAGACATATTAAGGGGGCTCGATGGTCTAAAGGGGACCAAAACGTTTGCTTACATATGGTGAGGAAAGATCAATTGCGTTCGATTGCACTCATGCAGGGAAAATAAATTTTGAAGGTTTCACTTAAGATGGTTGCTATGACAACCAGCCACAGCCTTTTGAGGTTTGATTTTATAGCATTGACGCCAACAGTTCCTGCTCTTTTACAAAACAAGATTTCATTTCCAAACAAGCACATCTTAGCTTGTAAGTTTCTGTTTCGTTCTATGCAATAAACTAAAGGTTTTACAGTTGACTCTTTACAGGCTTTATTTGGAAATAACTTTATTTTGCACCAAACCCAGTGAATTAGCTAGTGTCACGTGGTAGACGTTAAAATGCTATGATATTTTTAGTTTATTGCATTGGTCTTTGATTACCCCAAATTTCAGGAATTTCTCTTAAATAATTTCCAATGTAGAAATGTTGGCGTGAAGTCAGTTGGTATAAAAGTAGACCTTTGAGAAAAATTGAAGAAACGTGAGAGGACTGGGAAAGAGTATGGTTGTTTTCGGTTTGTTTGAAAAACTAAGATATTCAAATGAAAGATAAACTAAATTTGAGAGTATTTACCAAGAATAGAAGTATTTAGAAAAGGAAAATGGCAAAATGGTAGCTCTTCAAATATCACCTAAAATAGAGAGTTTGTATGGATTGGGTAGGCAAGCCACAAAATTATAAAGATTTGTATGGAATTTTGCAACTTTTGGGATTCTCCCATTTGAACAATTTTCAACTGAAAACTCTCAAACTTGGCTGGGTAGCTTTTCATTCAGTAACATTATATGTTTAGATTTTCAATCTAATCAATATAAGAAACTCGTCGCCAGGCTATGGAGTGTTAATTAAGCATTTAACAAGTCAAACATTGCAGGGGAGGGGTGCAGATTGGATCTCCGGGGAGGGGGTGTAATGGTTGTTCTATTTTGTAAAAAGTTTCCGCAGTTGTAGGAAATGTTCCTTTTCATAAGGGAAATGAATGAGCCTGTGATGGTAAATCAAGCAAAGCTCTTCCCAAGTAATTATACCAATCGAGTTGTGCATCTCTTTACAGCCTTACTTCAAGATGTCGTTGATTTATGTTCAAATTGGTCTTTATTTTTGGACATGTTCTTACTGTAAACAACGGTTTCTATGGCCGTTGCTACGTAAAAAAACTTATACCGTTCTGTACTTTCCTTAAATTTAACACTTACCTGGAGGTAACTTCAGCAAAATCGATTCAAAATACTTTTTACAAGTGTTCAAGGGCTTTAAATCTTGCATTTTTAAGAAACTGCATTTTTTTCTGAACTTCGTCATTTTTTAGACTATCGAGCCACCTTAATAGCGATGCATTTTTCCGCTGAAACTCTCTCCAGAACACACGGGATTCACCTGGTGGAAAAAAATCATCGGCAATAGAGAAACGTTTAAGTTGTTCCTGTTTTGTTTGGGAAATGGCTGTTCACCGCAGTCAATTCTGCTTTCACAGTCGTGTGGAGACTAAGCGAATGCAGAAAAAAGAGCGAGGCAAACAAGTTGTTTTTACTTCGACGTTGATTACAAGTAGTTGTTGTATCTCAACGTTCCTCCGAAGGACCCACCACCTAAAATAAAAGTCTTTGGTCATCATTATCAATGTGGGGCTATGTCCGAGACAAAAATTTGAAAAAAAGTGAACTGAATTAAATGAGTTCAAGGATGAAAATAAGAATGAATTGGTGCTCTATAAAAACGAAAATCAACGCATTTGAATTAGTACACTCCGATCATCCACTTAGGCTGAAATATCCTAAGTGTCTACAATGAGATACAGTTCACAAGTTATACGAGTCGATCGAGCTGACTGGGCCCTAACTTACACTTAGGCGAAATATTTTGGCTATAATGACATGCAAAGTTCCAAGGAGAACCTTATGTCATCTCACACTGAGTACCTCATTTATCACTTGAACCAATCGTACGAACTGTAATCCTTATTTAACGACTTGAAAAAGTGGTGAGTATTGACAAGCCTCACTTTGTTAAGTTTGGTCTTAAAGCCAGGTCACCATAATCAGCCTTTGCTTTGCAGTTCCAAAATTACAAATAACCTCGATTTCAAATGGTCGAGTAATAAGAAAAGCAACTTAGAGATCAAAATATATAAATAATATGTTTAAGCCGCTTGGTGTTGAAAACGTAACAAAACTCCACAAGTCCAAACCTTAATTTTCAGGGTTTTTGAACGTTTAATCAAACTGAACAGGTTTGTCCCCTGTTGATCAATTGTTGTGAATGAACTTCCCCAAACATTTTACTTATCAGTTCTCCTAACATTATCTTTACATCAAAGAACAGTTCTGTCAAATTGTAAAATACAACTGATATAGATCTGGATATATCCGTTATTTTTTTTTTATAATAGCATTACTCACTACATCTCGTAGTTATCTCAGTATTTCTTGATCAATATTTAAAACTTTACCAAGGACAAAAATTACAACCTATCTCCTAGTGTAAAACCCTGCCTTAAGTTGGAAGCCCTCATAATTTATTTCTAATGATTTGCAAATAGTATCAAGTTTCTTAAATGTAATAACTACTGGACATGTCAGTGTGAAACTTAATTTAACATTTGTTTGTACAGTAAATAGATGTGTCAAATGTATTTAACTTACTTTATTACACTTTAGCTTACGCAAACAGTTGTCAGTTTTCACCAACGCTGTTCAATTAGGTTCGTTCCGAAAGCTAGAGGGTTCTCCAAATAAAACATTCGACTGCTAAGCAACATGCAAACGAATCTTTCGCTATATTTTACTCATTAGTTTCAGCACCTTCGATTATATCACCGTTAGTTTTCAACACATAGTTTTCCGCTACCTCAGCTTGAGTAAAACCAGTTGAACTTGCAATTCTGACAGAACTTCTCTTGTTTGCGCAAGGCTTGCAGCGGAGAAGCCCTAAATGAAAAATTAAGTTGAATCCATCTCGAAAGTTTGAGCTTTGTAAAGCATACAAGATTGGATTTAAAAACGAATTCGAGAAAAGAAGTCAACAGACTTAGGCGTAAACAGATACATTTGAATCATGTGGTGTGAGAATGAACAACAGGAGGAATAAGCTTAAACATCGAGCGCGAGAAACATAAGCTCGATCAGACTCTAGACAAACGTATAGCTGCTACGGCGTCTCCGAACAATAACGTAAGAGGACAAATATGAAATCCGTCACACTATATGCTGCAAGTTGGACAAGTTGTAAGCAACATGTTCACGGTAAATTTCATATTTTGTCCCTCGAAAGCAAATTCTTGCATTAGAAATGAGCCTAAACAATGCATAAACACCTGGCAAATTACAGAGGAGTCAAACTCTGCAAAGCGACATGCCGATAACAACGTAAACTATGCAGACCAATGACCTCTAAATTTGCTACAGCACAGTCTAACGGCTTAGCTCTACTAAAAATTCCTCTTTATAACACAACATGAAGTGCCCTTCATAAACACGAGTGAAGCAACAAAAAGGTTGAGAGACCGAACAGAGAACGGCAAATGTACAAATGTCACAAACCGTAGGAGTCGTGTAGGGTAGTCAACCTCATTTTACACAAACAGCCTTCTCATGTTGCTCAGTTTTCGCGCGAAAATGCGACTTGCGACACCCGAGAACGCATAAATTAATTTTTCGATGACGTCACGGACATGGATGGCCGCTCACGCGTCTAGCCGTCTCTTTTCGGGGAGGAACGTAGACCGGACACGAGAGACCGGCGGAAATCGAGCCTACTTCACAGCTCGATCGCGGTAGAGGTGAAGTTAGAAATCTAAACAGGCAAAAACGCTCCAAGAAAACGATCTAAGGAACAACCAACGTGTGAAGTGACAACTCCCTAAATTCGTGACAATGATGAACATCTTTTAAACGAAGTAAAATTGTTTTTACGTATGCAAAGATCCACATCACATAAGCCTTCATATCAGTTAGTTCTGGTATCAGGTCTGGTTAACAGCAATATTCCATCAAACGTTTCCTCCAAATTGCATCAACGATTCATGGCGAGTAGACGGCCACATGGGATAATATTATCAGTTTTCGGTGCCACTTTGTGGCGAAGTCGTGACTGAAAATGAATCCGAGTTTGGCATCCCATACTATTTGTTGCGTGACTCAGAATTTCGTTTCCTGGTGATTAACACATTAGCAAATATTCATGATCGATTTCACTTTTATTCTCAAGTAAATTAGCTATTGGATTTGTGTTTTTTTTTGTGCTTTTGTTCGACTAATAAAATTGCACCAACCGTAGGCCGTCAATAGCAAATCAATTTCTATATCTGATGACACAAGCCGTCAACACCTGCCTTAAAACATACATATGGATATAAGTCTGCTTTTGTCAGTTCCGCATTGTATTTCATCACTTACCGTAAAGCGGTAGCCATGACACACGTTTAAGTAACTACGAAGGCGACGCCGAGGACAAAGTCGATTAAAAAATGAAGTTACATTTTATCTACGAATCTTGCGAAACTATAAAGTCATTTAGTTTGTTTAAGAAAAGTCATCTCGAAACTGAAGATGGAACACAGCGTAAAATTCGACATGTAAATTTTAAAAATTATCCGTCGTGGTTCACGTTTTCTGCACAGCGCAGAATCTGGTCATTTCACGTTGTTGTTGTTTTACAGAGGACGGCAAAAAAAACGGAATCAAGAATTACAACGCACGTGCACAGCCTTTGTATTGCTTACTAACCTTTCGTTTGGCGACGTTGCCGTAACGTAACTCGTCACAGTTATAATGGTATAACGCCACGCAACATAACTCGTTACGTCTCTAAATCAACTGATCCAACAGATGAAGTGGTTTTAACAAAAGCAAGAACCCAGAGAGTACACGTTCTTCAGTGATTGATGTGGATATTCTCATCGTAACTGATCTGATCATGCTTCTAAGGTAGAATAGCAAATTCGAAGGAAAATAACTTTGTACTATTATTTATGTCTTCGTTACAACGTATACTATGTTTCCCGTTGTTTGTATATATACTACATTAGAAAAATATGAAACCACTTTAACTGTTGGTCGCTGTTTGGATAAATTGCCAAGTCTTACATTTCCGCAGAGCTCGTGACACGTTTATACCCGTCACCCCTGATGCGTTTTAGCCTCTAGTCGGCCATTCTTTACCATTAAAAACGCTCGGCTTTTTCATCGAATAGCATGCATTTGTTCAGACTGGAGACATTTGGAAACGGACCCAAGCCCTATCTTATCCGCAAGACTTTCTCAAAGCCTTTCGTTATAGCCTGGTTTGTAGTCGCAGTGCAGTTTCTTGCAGGCGAAACAAGTCGGACTCAATGCCTCAATTCGCAGTCGCCGGGTTTACGCGTCTTCATTCCGGACTCAGCTTTCGCAGCTCGACTTGTAGGCGATTCAAGTTTTCTTGAGATCGGGGTGTTCAATTGGCCAAAACGCGTTGTTGAAATAAGACAAATTAAATGATGAATGATCGAAAAAAGTATAAGAGCGAACAGGGCCTCAGTGTTACCTGTCGCGCATTTATCACGCATTTGAAGCTGACAACTTGTCACGCATTTGAAGCTGACAGTTATCAACCGATGATTATTTATTCTAAAACAAACGCACCTTTTTTTTTCGATTTAATTGGCCATGGCCTTTGAATTTTCTGGGTACGTGAATCAAGCAACCCGCCAACGCTTTGTTTACTTCCTTTCGACACTATTTGCCCAAGTATCACTTTGTACTCATAACATCACGTACTTTTTCAGGAAGATATGGAAATGTGTTCAAATCAATTAGCATGTTCATGAGTCAAATACAAAGTTTGAATCTTTACTGATCAAAATTTGGCGCAGCGTTATAAACAACTGTTTTTTTTTAAAAAACTGATATTTCATTTTGGTTTTTGATGACAAAAATAATCACATTGATTATTAATCACATAATCAAATAATAGAGACTGTGCATAATTGGCACAACCTGGACGCTGTTGCCCCATTCATCTGTCGGGCGAGCTCTATTACTAATTAAACCGCATATTCTCACTACACGCTCACCATTTTTCATCGCCTACTAGATAATTTTTTTATTGAAAACTTTGGCATAATTTAACATTATAATCTAAATAAATTACTTTAATCAGAAATTTAAAGTTAACTCGGCGTGAATCAGTGACTAACATCACACAAAACGTTCTCTTACTTTGTAATTACGAAAAATAATCTCCGGCTTAAATAGCCAACCTCCAAAAAGGACATGACATGAATTCTTGATAGTCTTCCAAAAAATAGACCAAAATAATACTATGCGTCGAAACTCAATAATATCCCTACCCAACTACATTATTCATTTGCCAGCTGATTTGCCATGAATAAATGAGAATCGAACTGGAAAGTGAAACTTTCCGAGTCTTAGTCTAAATCGAGTAACAGCGCGCTAAAAATAAAGCATGGTAAGCTAAATATAGCTCAATGTATGCGTGGGATGTTCACTACGAGATTGCGTTGGTGGTAACTAAAATATCGAAAACAATGCATGCAACTGAAGAGAGGACACTCTGGCACGGCTCATAATTTTAAAGTTGAACATTTCACGCTTTTGGAACTATTTCCTATTTCTTAATTTAGTGGAGAATTGCCTGCTTGTATTACAAGATTTTTACCCTGTACTGCGCCCACGATACTTTCGATTCTATTGCTTGTCCAAACAGCTACTTGCAGATGTCTTTCAAATCAGCCAATCACATTACAGTATTGTAGTAAGCGTAAGATATCGCTAAATAAGCATTTTTTTATTTGCCAGACTTAAGATCTCAAGAAACAGACACTGATGTGCAACTAGGTGCGAACGGATCAAACAAAAAACATTAGAAATAACTACTTTATCACGAAAGAGTGTTAAAATTCAAGACAAAAATGAGTTCTCTTTCCGTAACATTTGAAATTCACTACAAGATCGTCTTGGACGCTGCGTGCGTGTTCGCTGTTTTCTTGATTGTCGGTATCTTCGTAGTAACGCGAGCATACCGCGGACTTTTCAAGCCACTGAGTAACGTGTATAGAAAATTTAATGCGGATCCCATCTACTGCACAAAACCAATTCCAGAAGAAAATCGAGAGAACGTTTGCTGCAAGGTATGCGACATTTGTTCAGTTCAGTAGCAGTAATCAACGCTTCCTTTATTTTCCCGTCTGTATTTAATATTTGTAGCATATAATACTAATGCCCTGAAAATTATTGATATCTTTTATTCTTTATCGTAGTCTTACTTTATTTTCTAGGCATAGTTCATTTTACTCACGGCCATATAGTTAGTGAACGTAAGAACTTGATTCGAAATCACCTTGGTGATAGCCGAGAATTATGTTTACACTTCACAACATAGTCTCTAAGTACAAGATCTAGTATATCTTGTACTTAGAGACTATGTTGTGAATTCAAGTTACTGAAATGTTGAGCTTTGTTAAAAGGACATTGGTTTGATAGATGTAGTTTCACAATAGATGAGTAATCAGCTTCATTTTCGAACTTAACTTCACTTCCGATACCTATCTCAAGCACATATTCACCGACTTTTTCTTGAATGTTTCAGCGTTCTAATTGACCATTTTCTTTCTCTTAAGATTTCACCATGTGAGATATTGTTGGCCTCACCTACAGAACTTAAAGAAATAAACATTGATAACAACAACCAGACAAGTATTTCTGAAGATTACAAACGCCTTTGGAGAAATGTCATTCACTAAATCCTATGGCATTCACTGACTGTGGACATCATGCGAAGAATCCGTTATGAGATGCCTTATAAGCTGAAACATTTCGGGCTGCTGTTATCAAACTGCTTGCTGATTAAAAGCGGCCGCTGGTATCACCAATCTGAGGAGAAAAGCAATGATTATTATCACCAACAAGTTTATGCCAGCGCTTCTTGCCTTCATGCTTTCGAATTTCAAATAAAGATTATTTTATATTGAACAACAAAGGAACCATTATGCATGTTGTCAAATGATCTTCGTTTTGTGACCTTTCTAGTCCCAGTTATTTCAAACATAAATTTCGCTGTGAAACCCAAAAGAACGAGCATCATTGAGCAGAAACGTCTGCTAAAGCACCAACCTAGTACCCAGTGTCTCTCTTCTTCTCGACTGCCTGGAGGGCAATCAGAGAGATTCTGGGAACGAGGTTGTTTAAGCACGTCAAATTTGATATGCCATCTTTATATTTGGATGAGAAATTTGAAAATTTGCTTACACCAACGGTGTACCTTACGTGGAATTAGCTGTTCCAGGCTCTCGGTCAGTGGGGACGATCGGAAAAGTAGGCGGGCGACGATGGGGGTCTGGGTTCCTGGTGTAACTGGCGGGCAACTTTACTTCGTTAACAGGACTCATGTTCAAGACTATCCGCCCACAAGAAAAGATCCTCTCTGTATTCTGGTTAGGGAAGATTGTTCCCTTAGCGCGGTGCAACTTGTGGGAATTAAGTAAAATTTCCAAGCAATTACTTGATCCACTGTGATCCAGTTTTGCACAGCGCCAAGTTTGCACAAGCTTGTCCAATACTCACCACTTGTTCCTATCGTGAAGGCTATGATTTTAGTCGTTCAAGTGGTACGAATCGTACGAGTCGTAAAATAAGGCTAACAATTGGTACGATTGGTAAAAGTGATGGAAGTGGTACTTTTTAGTGAAATACGATAGAATGTCGCTCCATTGCAACTGCTGATCTTGTCAACTCGTACGAGTCATACAACTCGTGCAACTGGTGAAACTGCATCTCATTAAGAAAGGGAACCTGTCAACTCGTACGAACTGGTGAACTGTATCTCATTATAGACACAATGTTTCAGCTCAAGTTTAAGGTAGACGGCTTGTCAACTCGTACGAATGGCACAACAGGTGAAGTGCGTAAAAAGAAAGTGCTACGTACACCTATATAATAAGCGTGTTCAGGCAAAGGATATGACGTTTTTAGGGCACCCAACTAGTGGACTAATGCAAATCCTGCATTTTAAGGCGGGGGTTCACGTGAATTTAAGTGAAATTTTGGTAAGTTTAAAGAGAGGTTGAAAGGAAAGAAAAGGGTTATGGAACACCGCCAGACAGTTGCCCGACCGCACAATGGCACCCCAGGTTGTTGGGCAACTGTTTGGAGTGTGTCTACCAATTTTTTAATTTCAAACTCTATTTTAAAACAACAACAAATCTTCAAAATTTCCTATTTCCATCAATTTTACTAATCCTTTGAGAAAAACTATTTCTCTCCAAATATACCTAAAAATCACCAAAAAATTTTCAAAACAACCCAAAACATAGATATGTGAGATGAGCAGAGAGATTCTTGATTGCTTGAAACGTAGACAAGATATTTGCATAAAAAACATAATACCCAGCCAAAATACGGCTTTCATGTGTACCCCGGCCTTAATTGGCTACGCTACTCGAGGACTATTAGTAATGGTCCTCGAGCGCAATCGAGCGTGACGCTTTCTTTCGTTTTAGCCCCAAATAACTTACATTTGCTAACTTTCTTATTGCCATTTCTGTCCGACTAGTTGGGTGATACTAGTTGGGTGATACTATTGACCCGTAGCCCTTTTGGGCTCCGGGGTAATTGTTAATAAGGGAGACGCTCATAGAAGCAAATTAAACAGTGCACATACACAACACAAAATAGTGCTTGTAAAGAAAATAACCAAAACCGTGCAATTCATACCTTGTTGTATAAGTGTGTGCAGGCAGTGATATGAGCGAGGCGCTCGTATTAAACAGCGCACGCACACAACACAAAATAGTGCGGGAGAAGGAAACAACCCGTAACCACCCAATGTATACCTTGTCCTTAATAAGCGGGTGCAGACAGTGATATGTTTTAAGCGAGACGCCCATACAAGCAAATTAAACTACGCACACATGCAACACAAAATAATGCTTGTAAACAAACCAATACGATACGAGTTTGTACAATTCTTCGATGTTTCTGGTTGACCATTCTAATTGCAATTCTTCGGAAGGATCGTGCCATTAGAGACTCGTTTATAGCTAGTACCAACAAGGACTTGTAGTAAATATTAAGAATCGGAAACTAAAGTCGTGTAAGACTGTCTTTGTTTAGTTAAGCTATCTCAAAAAACTTTACTGCTCCTTCCATGTTGCGTTTCACGCTGCAAAATCAAAGAACCTCATAAACCACGAGCAAACAAAATGGATCGAAATCCCATCCTTGTCCACAACCCGCATATCATTATTACCTTTTGCATAAGTCAACATCTGTTTCCTGAGCTTTCCGCTAAGTTTATCGACGGCAGCTGCAGCAAAAAAAAAAATGAAACCCTCGCTAATTTCTTTTTTTGAAATTCATGGCGCGGCTTTTCTTTAAAAGTGTGCTACGCGTCAATCTCCGAAACATGTGTCCGAAACAAGTCATGCGTAGCACATGAAAGAAAACGCAACATCTTTTGTACTATTCTCGTTCTACAAGTGTTCTCTGATTTAACAATTAGATTAGTTGATGAGACCGAAGTCTAAATCAACCATCTTAGAAATCGAGAGTAGAATTCTAATTGAAAATTACTTCAAGTAACGGTTTCCAATTATTTATCGAAGACGGCCGGTTATTAAACTTAGAAAGATCGCTCGGATTGAATTGTCATTTGTTATCTATATCAGTTATTTTATAATGGAAAGTCGACTTTGCGAAATCACTTCAAAGCTAACAACATGGCAATGATTAATGAGCTTCGCAGCAACATCCGCTACCTATCCAGAACGGAAGTTGTACTAGAAAAGAGACGAACACTCTTCAAGACATATTAAGGGGGCTCGATGGTCAAAAGGGGACCAAAACGTTTGCTTACATATGGTGAAGAAAGATCGATTGCATTCGATTGCACTCATGAAGGGAAAATAAATTTTGAAAGTTTCACTTAAGATGGTTGCTATGGCAACCAGCCACAGCCTTTTGAGGTTTGATTTTATAGCATTGACGCCAACAGTTCCTGCTCTTTTACAAAAGAAGATTTCATTTCCAAACAAGAATATCTTGTAAGTTCTGTTTCGTTCTATGCAATAAACTAAAGGTTTTTCAGTTGACTCTTTACAGGCTTTATTTGAAAATAACCTTATTTTGCACCACACCCAGTGAATTATCTAGTGTCACGTGGTAGACGTTAAAAAGCTATGATATTTTTAGTTTATTGCATTGGTCTTTGATTACCCCAAATTTCTGGAATTTCTCTTAAGTAATTTCCAATGTAGAAATGTTGGCGTGAAGTCAGTTGGTACAAAAGAAGACCTTTGAGAAAAAATGAAATAGGCAATTGCAGAAACGTGAGAGGGCTGGGAAAGAGTATGGTTGTTTTCCGTTTGTTCGAAAAACTAAGATATTCAAATGAATGATCAACTAAATTTGAGAGTATTTACCAAGAATAGAAGTATTTAGAGGAGGAAAATGGCAAAATGGAAGCTCTTCAAATATCACCTAAAATAGAGAGTTTGTGTGGATTGGGTAGACAAGCCACAAAATTATAAGGATTTGCATGGAATTTTGCAACTTTTGAGATTCTCCCATTTGAACAATTTTCAACTGAAAACTCTCAAACTTGGCTGGGTAGACTTTCATTCAGTAACATTTTATGTTTAGATTTTCAATCTAATCAATATAGGAAACTCGTCCCAGTCCTCACACGTTTCTGCAATGGGCTATGGATTATTTATTAAGCATTTAACAGGCCAAACATAGCGGGGGAGGGGTGCAGATTGGATCTCCGGGAAGGGAGTGCAATGGTTGTTCTATCCTTTTCATAAGGAAAATAAATGAGCCTGTGATGGTAAATCAAGCAAAGCTTTTCCCAAGTAATTATACCAATCGAGTTGTGCATCTCTGTACAGACTTACCTCAAGATGTCGTTGATATATGTTCAAATTACTCTATATTTTTGGTCATGTTCTTACTGTAAACAACGGTTGCTATGGCCGTTGCTACTTAAAAAAATTTATACCGCTCTGTCCTTTCCTTAAATTTAACACTTACCTAGAGGTAAATTCAGCAAGATTGATTCAAAATACTTTTTACAAGTGTTCAAGGGCTTTAAATCTTACATTTTTAAGAAACTGCATTTTTTTAACTTCGTCATTTTTTAGACTATCGAGCCACCTTAATAGCGATGCATTATTTCCGCTGAAATCCTCTCCAGAACACACGGGATTCACCTTGTGGAAAAAAACCATCGGCAATGGAAAAAGTTTAAATTGTTCCTGTTTGGCTTGGGAAATGGCTATTCACCGCAGTCAATTCTGCTTTCACAGTCGTGGGGAGAATATGCGAAAGCAGAAAAAAGAGCAAGGCAAACAACTTGGTTTTGATTACAAGTAGTTGTTGTATCTCAACGTTCTCCCGAAGACAAGACCCAAGCACATAAAATAAAAGTCTTTGGTCATCATTATTAATGTGGGGCTATGTCCGAGACAAAATTTTGAAAAAAAAGTGAACTGAATTAAATGAATCCAAGGATGAAAATAGGAATGAATTGGCGCTCTATGAATAAAGAAAATCAACGCATTTGAATTAGTACACTCCGATCATTCACTTAGGCTGAAGTGTCCACAATGAGATAAAGTTCATGAGTTATATGAGTCGATCGAGTTGACTGGGCCCCTAACTTAGGCTGAAATATTATGGCTATAATGACATGCAGAGTTCCAAGGAGAACCTTATTTTATTTCACTGAAAAGTACCACATTTATCACTTGAACCAATCTTATCAATTGTAATCCTTATTTCACGACTTGAAGAAGTGGTGAGTATTTACAACCCTCACTTTGTTACGTTTGGTCTTCTTGAAAACGCCAAAGTCTACAGGCCACCATTACTAGTATCACCAGGCTTTGCTTTGCAGTTCCAAAACTACAAACAACCTCGATTTCAAAAAGCAACTTCATAGAGATCAAAATAATATATTTAAAATAAGCCGCTTGGCGTTGAAAACGTTACAAAAGTCAGTCCACAAGTCCAAACCTTAATTTTCAGGGTTTTTTGAACATTTAATCAAATGAACTCTTATCTTTCGCCACAAAGATTGAAAACCAGCAGGTCTGTCCCATATTGATCGATTGTTATGAATGAACTTCCCCCAAAATGTTACTTATCAGTTCTCCTAACATTATCTTTACATCAAAGAACAGTTCTGTCAAATTTGAAAATACAACTGATATAGATCTGGATATATCCGTTATTTTTTATAATAGCATTACTCACTACATCTCGTAGTTATCTATTTCTTGATCAACATTTAAAACTTTACCAAAGACAAAAATTACAACCTATCTCCTAGTATAAAACCCTGCCTTAAGTTGGAAGCCCTCATAATTTATTTCTAATGATTTGCAAATAGTATCAAGTTTCTTAAATGTAATAACTACTGGACATGTCAGTGTGAAACTTAATTTAACATTTGTTTGTTCAGTGAATAGATGTGTCAAATGTATTTAACCTACTTTATTACACTTTAGCTTACGCAAACAGTGTCAGTTTTCACCAACGCTGTTCAATTAGGTTCGTTCCGAAAGCTGGAGGGTTCTCCAAATAAAACATTCGACTGCCAAGCAACATGCAAACGAATCTTTCGCTATATTTTACTCATTAGTTTCAGCACCTTCGATTATATCACCGTTAGTTTTCAAAACATAGTTTTCCGCTACCTCAGCTTGAGTAAAACCAGTTGAACTTGCAATTCTGACAGAACTTCTCTTGTTTGCGCAAGGCTTGCAGCGGAGAAGCCCTAAATGAAAAATTAAGTTGAATCCATCTCGAAAGTTTGAGCTTTGTAAAGCATACAAGATCGGATTTAAAAACGAATTCGAGAAAAGCAGAAACCGAGATAATCTATGCAGTGAAAATATATTTCGTAATTTTTCTGCACAGTCCTTAAATCAGCGGAGATCAAGAAAATAAAGTAAAAAGAAAATGGAAGAGAACAAACGGCGAACACAAGTGCCAACCAGATAAGAAGGCGAGCCAGTTGCTTCTTTGCTCGTCTTTCTGCCTCCGTAATCGTTGATTCTGAGAAGATTGTTTTTGCGAAATACAAACCACGCACGATTTCGAAATGACAAATGAAAAGTATAAGGGAACTTATAATGCCAAATCCGACACAGGTGAATATGATGAAGGGCTTGTGAAGGAAATACTCGTCCAAACTCCAAGGACGTTTACATGGGTATTTGGAGGATGTGATGTCAAACGTATTGGCTTGGATATCTGGGATACACGACAATGAGCCAAGGAACCATAGTAATGCTATGACATAACTCACTTTGTCCTCGCTTATCCTCAAATTAGATTGAAAAGGTCTGAGAAGCGCCAAATATCTTTCTACTGAAATGGTGCAAACTGTAAGAACAGCTACGTTGATAGTGATTGGAACTACAGCATTTCCAGCAAAAAGCTTGCAGACCAGATCCCCTGAGAATCCTTCCAGTCGAACTTTGGTTAAAGCAAAGTCGTACAGTCCAGGACAGAGCAGCAAAGTTAACAAGTCGGCCACCGCCAAGTTCAGGAGTAAATAGTTTGTTGTTGTGTGCATTGATGGCGTTTTTAGCACGATGGTGATAACAATACCATTGCCGACTACACCAGGAATGACGATACCCGCATATAACGCAGCAAAAATGATGTCCTGAGTTGTTATAGAGCTTCCTTCTTTGTCATAATGAGCAAGTTCTTTGGAGGTGTTATTTTCCATTGGTTCTGATTTGAGCCGACCGTCGTTTTTACCTTTGACAACTGACACCCAACACGATCATCCGTATCGGGACTGAGATCACAACCGTTTTTAATATAGTGTAATCAGCAGTTCAATGTTCAATGACAGATGTTTTCACAGTTTGTAAAATTTTACGCCGAGACTAAACAAGCCTGCCTGAAGGCACACAACTGCCCCCGATGCCCAATCCTTCGAATCCTTAGTCGGCGTGTGGCCACAAGATTCAGGAATCGTCTCATTACGGCAGCTGCCAACTTGAAATTTAAAACATGAGGGTGATGCTCAGCGGGGAAGCTGGTATCGTTAATTAGAGTTGTCACGGTTAGCGGTAGCAGCCTTTTGAAGAAGGAACAAGCTTTGCAATTATATTACAAAATGTTATTACTAAATTTGTCGAGTTTGCTCAATTGTAATTAGTGATAGCTAAACGTGAACGTTTAGTAGAACTCTCGGCGTTAATCACTGGCAACTGATGTACCAAAGGCTTCGCAGTTCTTTTTCTGATAAACATGCACTGACAGTATCTGAATGCTTATCTGAAACTTTTACTTTGGTTTCGTGTAGGTGATATGAGCAATATTTATACTTAAAATACAAAGTGTAGAATATTTGTTTTTAAGGCGTACAAAGCGATTACCAAGACAACAGGATGTATTTCAGATCTTTATCGCTTTCTGTAGCTAAATTAGAAAAGATATTTGAAAGCTTTGAAATTTGAAAGCTACTAGTTTCAGTCCACTAGGAACTAGTAGGCAGTAGTGTTGAGGGCAGAGAGTTGTTCTTGATGAAGCCGTTACTGAACCGAATGTTTTGCACTGCAGTGCTAGTGCACAGCTTCGTTCAGTACCGGCTGATGTGGTTGTCAAAGTGCTTACTTAGCCCAAACCCTAAGTATAAAATTAACTCAATGTTTTTTCAAATCCTGGCATTCTTGTTCGTTTCAGCTTTAGACTGTATTACGTTTCGTCATAACTGTAATTTACGCATTAAAACAGTGGAACAAAAGGCGCCTTCATTTTTGCCCTCTGTTTTGTTGGGCGTTCATTTTCAGGGCCTACAAGGTAATCAGTTGGCGAGCAGTTCAGAACACTAACGAACATGTGGGCATCTAAAATGAACTGGAAAAAAGTCTTTTAAAGGCATTGCAAACTGTCCGAGATAGTATTTTTGTTTAGTTTGAGTTCACTTGAATTAGGTTTGTGATTATTTACGCTTTAAACAAAATGAAAACAGAGATGTCTACTCAGTATTGTTTGATGTTCAGTTCATTAGCTGACCAGGTAATTTGGACTTGCTTTGGTTAGGACGGAATTTTTTGCTGCCGCGGGGAGTAATGCTTTTTTTGGCGAAAAAGGGGCACGACAGTGAAAAAACAGTCAACAATTGTACGCTCATAATTTTTGTTCCTTAAATCATTTTATTTCTCTTGCCATAAAATTCAAAATATTCCTCGTAGCCTACTATAAGTTTTAAAGTGGACTCCTAATAGATATTTGCTGTCCATTTCTGGCTCTGCAGTATTGAAGATAACTGAAGGTTCTGAAGGGGGAAAGGGGTGAGTATAGGTTGTGTTCTTTTAGCAAGATGTACTCAAAGCTTTGCCGGATCTTTCAATCAGTCTCAAGACCACAGCAGTCCTTTTCCTTCAACCGTGATGATTGATAATCACCCACCTCGGCTGCGCCATCATCAATCTCTTCTCACGGTATGTCTTACCAACTTGACAGCCCTCATATGAGATCGTGACATAAAGTGACAGAATTAAGTCCCTCCTCATTGGTAGGTGACTGAGAAAATAATTTCATTGTGATTGGCTGAGAGCAGGCCATTTTATTTTTATCGTTAATTTTTAATTTGCAATGCAGTGCAAATTAATGCGGGCTCTTTCGTGATTTTCCCAGTCGTATAATAAATGAGTTATCGTATGAAAGCTCGAGCAATTAAGACAATACCTGTGATATTTGAAAACTCTCCTAAAGGCTCGTCCAGTTTTACGAAAATTTTCAAATATCTCGTATATATAGCTCCTCAGTGTAAATCCTTCAATTGCTCTCACATTCATACGATTATCTTTACAAATCAACTTAAAGGACTGAACTACGTCAGGGTTTGTGCATCTTGAAAAGTTTCAGTCTAAAATTTTCAAATTCGTCGTTTGTAATCCGTATTAATCTTCTCCATCCTTAACCATCCATGTTCTTTTGTCGTTTATTATTATCTCTTTGGTGTTTTTCTATCTTAGTAAACTATAGACTTTCTGAAAAGTCCTTCGTCTTTTAAAAACGGCCGCTTCTAAGTAAACTACTATTATCAGGTTTTCTTTAATTTAAAGGTAATTTTGTTCGTGGCCAAAATAACACAAGATCCCATGACTGAGCTCTCCTTTAAGTTGTCCTGAAATGCCTGCCTGATATTCACTTGGCGTACCCAGACCAGTGGTTTCTTTGTGGTCGGCAAAAGGGAAAACAGGCGGCTTGTGAGAAGTCAGCAGAAACTGTACAAGGATGAAATATCAAGTCTTTTTAAAAAAGAAGTGTGCGTTTAGTAATGCCGGGCATAAGGTTTTAACGGCAAACTAGAAAGGAACTGGCAGCCGAAGCATCCCCCTCGCCTGGAGTAGTCATTTCGCATTCCCTACATGAAGCGATTACACTGAGGAGACTTAATAGCAGTGTCATCACCAATTTAATTCGGTGCATGTTGTTTTTATGTAAACCTTTAAAATCCATCTCAAGCCCCATGTGAAAGTCATGGAGGTACCTTCCTGAAAAAGACTTGGTCATAAGCTACTCTAACTGAAATAAAAAAGCTGTCGCGGGGTCTGGATATCTCTCTCTATCCCAAGCTCGTTACCATTGCTACATTATCACCAAGCATACTGCAGCTACCACCACTGAATTTTTTTAATTACCAGCCAGCTTTAAGTTAATGGTTTACAACCGGGGTTGTAACCCTAACCCGAAAATATACTAAATCATCGAACGCCAAAAATAGCATCGTGTAAGCATCTAGTTGTTTTATGTTTATTAGTCTTGGAGCCATCTCATGTCTTAAATTTGCATATTAAATGCCGCACAAAAACGCAATTAATTCTGATGCGTGTGAAAAGACAGTTGCCTTGTTTCATCAAAGCATTTGTGGCTTGTTTGCCAACTGGCTGATAAGAAAAGCAGCACATGACGTTTTGCAGGAAAAGGATGTCTTCTTTAAAATTGTATTAAGCATAGCAGGCACGTTCTTTTCCGATGATCGATATCTTATCAAAAAATTATATGCCTATTTCGAGCGAGTTTCGTCTTAGCTCTTCCGATGCTAAACAGTTAAGCTGAACAAATACGCAACGCAAGCCCGCGGCATACGTGTACATGTTTGATTCAATGGTGTTTTTAAAACTCCAGGCACATGCTTTATTTAAACTCGAGCACTAGGCTAAGCCGCGATTAGCGTAACCACTAATTTATATGCTATTGTATAAACCGATATTGAAACTTGCCTTTTTTTTTCACATATGAGGAACTTCCAACGGAAATTGCCCATCCCTTACAAGTCGGAAGAAAGAAAACAAGAGTAATTAACTTTTGAAGGCTTTTAAGAGCCAACCCATGCTTCAAAAGATTTGCATATCCATTTTTTTATACTGCTTCGATACGTTAAAAAAAGCACGGAGTATTTAGTGGGCCAAAGAAATTTTAACTTTTTTTATTACAGACTGTGTAAGGCGAACGAGCTCACTAGAATCATAAATGCTCAATTACGTTCCGAACAAAACACCGAAAATTGAAAGAAAATGTTCTCATGCCACTTTATCGTTTTCCTAAACACCTGTCTATACGTTCGCGGGCTCACGAGCCGCTGGCACGGTAACTGGAATGGAGCTTGAGTTCGTCCGTTCATTGGACATGAAGCTATCAAAACACCGTACAGGTGGATAACTGTGGCTTTGGAAAAGTCACTAAAAAATCATTACTTGAAGGACGTACGCTCCAAATATTGTTTTGCAAGTTATAAGCAAGATCGAGTAGGTCGACTCTTGGGATAGAATCGAAAACTGAGTTCCGAGTTTGTCAGTTTTTTCTTGTCGTTTTTTCTGATCTTTGATGATGAACGGAAGTCAATTAAACGGGTCGCACGAACATTTACAAGTAACGTCTCAGGATATCGTGTTCGCAACATTGTACTCGTTCATGGTGTTTTTTGGTGTCGTCGGAAACGGCATCGTCATTACAATCGTGCGCAAAACGCCATCAATGCACACAACAACAAACTATCTGTTGATGAACTTAGCTGTAGCAGATTTGCTAACTTTGCTTCTTTGTCCTGGCGTCTACGACTTTGCTTTAAATCATTTCAGGATTAACTCTTCGATGGGGGACATCGTGTGCAAGCTATTTGCTGGAAGCGCTATTGTTTGCATCACATTCGATGCATCGGTGCTGACGCTTTGTTTAATTGCCGTGGAGCGCTATGTGGCGATTGTGAAACCGTTTAAAAGCAGCAGTTGGAATATCACGTCCAAGAAGACGGGAATAGTCATTGTCTTTATTTGGGTTTTGGCTATCATCCTGACCTTACCAGATAGTTTGTGGACGGAGTACAGTAGGGATCTTACTCTTGGTTCGTCTCGGTATCCTTGCATCCGACCATGGACCCTCGATCACGAGTCAACAGTGAAAATTTACATCATTACTCACTGCGTCATTCTTATCGTACTTCCGTCAATTTTGATTTCATTTTGTTATCTTTCCATTCTTAAAGTGCTCAAATGGGATCTCTCTGATCCGGTGATAGATGAAGCTGATAAGAACAACATGAGGAGGCTTTTGAAGCTTCTTGTTTCGTTAGCTGTAGCCTTTTGCATACTCTGTCTCCCATTTGCGAGCTTCTTTTTGTATGTTGTCGCACTTGAAAAAACACAAATTGAAGCGGATTTTGCATCACTATTCCTTGCACATAGAATTGTTCGGGTGTTAATATTTTTTAACTCTTTTATTAATCCACTTTTATATGCTGCTCAAAGTACAAATTACAGAAAGGCGTTGCGATTGCTCTGCTGCGGACTCGCTGAGGGCGGCGTAAAGATTCAGCGGGAAGCAATCAACTTGGACAAAAAGAGCACGATTGCTGTCAATGGTGAGAAACTTCAGCCAACAGAAAGATGTTTGCAGCTGTAACCATATGGAGAGATGGGCTATAGAACAGATGTGAAATGGTGTTGAGATAACAATAGTGAACAAATGAAACAATATTAATAATTTTTTTGCCTCTTAGGCGTTATGTAGTTTCATACGCCGAGAAAATGAAGCAAATTTGTCACAGCTTTGAGAAAATGTAGTAACTACATTTTCATATAATGACCTTAGACTGCTGAAGCTGTTGAAGTACTTCATTATTGTAATAGTCAACAAATGAAACAACATTAACCATAGGTTTGCCTCTTAGAAGTTCTGATTCAACATCATACACGAACAATATGAAGCAAATTTGTCACAGCTTTTAGGACCGCTGAAGCTATTGAAGAATTTCATCATTGTAATCTATCACTTTGTATGTATTTTGCTGCTCTTGTTGTTTTGCGGTACGCGGTGCCAGTTTCTTTCTTTCTTGGCTTGCTAAGCCGAGCCTGAATCACTTTATTTATATATACATCGCTTAAATAGTAAACGAAAAACAAAATCTGTAGGTAAGAATTTATAACCAACCTTTCTTTAACCGCAACTACCTATTAAGGGATTTTCCATATTTGCAGATAATGCCTTCCATTTTAATTATGAGAGCCACAATATAATATACTTTTCATCAGTACCGCTTTTCTTCGCCAACCACAAACTGAAACTGCAAAATTCATTTGAAGTTCATATTTCATCTGTAACATGCTAAGCCCTTCGACTGATAATTTGCTAATTTTGAATCTCTGGATAATACCACTGACCTTAAATTAACCAAAAAACCGTTAATTTCGTATCTTTAACCTGCAATCTAATCTTGCTTCTAGATAAAACTGTCTTGGGAATGACAATATGACGTAAATAATCAAAAACTGACTTCATTATTATCATTTGCGCCTTATCACTAGAAACTGCTAAAAGCTTTTTATTTATTTGACGATGCCACCTCACAAGAAACACACTTTGTACTGAGGAATTGCACGAATTGTGTCACTGCACCTACAAAATACAGCGTAATTCTGCCTTCTTTGAAAGACTTCATTTGCGGACTGACTGATCGAACAAAACATTGCTGTCGCTTTCAATAACACGCGTGCTCATAAGTTCACAAGATTGCAGCATTTACCACGACTTTCAATCATAATTTCGACGACAGTCAGCGAACCTTGCAAAAAGCAGGGCTAATTAAGCTAGCAAACAAAGTGGATCCAAATCTACCAATCACAGTCCACAAACGTGAGCTTAAAAGTCAGTTGAAGTGAGCATCTGTTTCCTGAGAGTCCAACTATGATGATTGACGGCAGCGAAAAACGTAAACGGACGTTGATTGAGCAGAGTTTGCGCGTAGTTGAAAAGCGAAATTAGTTTCGAGACTAATGAGACAGTTACTGCAAGCTAATTGAATTTCCTGTGTTGAATTTTAATCGAATGCTACGTTTATTAGCAACTCCGGAAACGCATGCAAGGTTTTCTGGTAACAGCTGTATTTTTTGTGCTTGTTGAAAGTCAATGTTTTTGAAAGGCTCTTCAGCCGAGTGGAAGATTCAGTATAGTTGTTATCTGCCTTTAGTTATCCAATTGGAAAAATTGTGATTTTTTTAGAGGTCTGTTTTTTTCGTTAGACAAACTGAATGAGTTATTATATTTGCCCTCAGGCCATGGCGTAATACTGATCTCCGTTCTTAGTCATTTGTCTTTTAATTTCGATTCCAGTTTGTTTTGATCTAAGTTACATATAAAATGGCAATATGGCAAAGTACAATTACAAGCTAGACGAAATAGGAGTTATAAAGTTACAAAGTAAATAGATACAACCTAAGTAAGAGGCTTAGTTGGGAATTGTATCGACCGACACGCTTTACCACTTGATGTGTCGAGGAGACAGTGCTTGCTGCCAGATTCTGTGGAGCACTGTCCAAGGAGGCAACTTTATAAAGTTGTACATAAAAGCCATTACGTTTTCTTAGGAACGTTTGGATTTCGTTTTATATTTAAGAGCCTCGCAAGTATCTGAATTTATTCAGCGTCTCTATCGGCTTACAACAAGTTTTAGAAAACGAAAATTAACTATGGTGTTTCACGTTCTACAAAATGCACAGGATTTGATCAAAGCACGTTGTTAGGGAGTTTATGTACCCACGATGGTTACAAAATTAAGGACAACATCGTTTAAAAAACTAATTTATATTCCAGCTAGAATTGTCATCTCAACATGTAAAAACGGAGCTAGAAAATATTGATAATTCACTCGTGTTCATTTTCTCCAGAAAATGAAGAATTTGCTCATTTTTCATTGTTGTTTGAAGAGTAGGGCTATGAAAACTACCGATATTTATAACTCTAACGTTTTAACATAACTTTCTTAACTTTTATATTCATTTATTTATGGAGGGCCCCACTGAAGAGAACTTTATAGTGAAGTGGGCTCCCTGTTCAATCATTATCATTATCATTATTATTATTATCATCATTATTATTATTATTACATCGATCCGGGGGGGCTTCCATGTAAAAAGGACAGGGGTGCTCGTCGAAAGTTTTGAACAGAATCCCTAAGAGGTACCAAGATCATGTTTTCCGAGCGTAGTTTGAATTTTTTTTCAGCCCTAAGAGGTACCAATTCTAAAACAACACATTATTTTCTGTCATATTATTTTTTCAGCTCAATACCCTAAACGGTGCCGCAAAAGCTCCGGCTGTGAACCATTTGAGGCTGAACACCATAAGAGATACCAAAACCGCTTATTTAACCCCTACAAGGTACGACAAGCACCCCCCCCCCCTCTCCCCTCTTGGTATAACGCACGCGCATAGCAAGTAGAGTCTCTTTGCTAGCGTCTTCCTAGTTTGTGTAAACTCGCTAACATTTACCGGAGGACGACGAATAATTCACCATAATGTATAACGCATGCGCAGGATAATCCTGCTATTAATTAAACATTTCAAATTAGCAACCTCCTTGTTGCTGCTACCGTCATAGGTTTTGTGTACCTCTCTCATAACATTTTGTTTTAAAGGTAAAACGTTTTTTCTCCATCACGTGTCCATGATTCAAATACCGCACCCGTCATTTCCAAGGACACCTAAAAGAACGATGAACGAATGAAATGAAATAAAAATAATACATCCATGGACCCCTGGTTGAAATAAATATGTGTTTTATTAGCTGCCTAATTAGCTAAAACAACTTGAACTTAAGAGGCTTTCTTTTCGCACCTCAGCTCCTTTTAATAACGACAGTTGTTAAATCACAATTACTATTTTAAAATTCCTTCAGCAAGGAACTGTCGGGGAGAGAATTAACTCACAGGTCTTTCTCGATATCTTGGCCTTGGTTCCTAAGTGCGTATTTCTAATGCATGATGCCGGAAATCCATCACTTTTCGTCGAGAGGGTTGATAACTAGGCTGTTAATCATGCAGGTGTACGATTTAGCGATGTCTTTTCCAGATCTGGACTTAGAAGACTGAACATGGTGACTTTTGCTAAGATCTAATTTATAATGATTGGCAACCAAATTAGTCGGGAGACCTTCTTCTCTCACGTTATGCACCTATACGTTTTAGATAAGCAACTCGCTTGTCTATTAGCCAAGGTAATGTTGGAGACCACTGATCCAGTATAAAACACAAGGGGGTTGAAACAGTAAGTTTACTCGAAAAGAGTAATAGGCTCACCCTAACGCAATTTAAATACGGTGTTGTTGAGCAAGACTACACCAGGAGTCTGCCTGGGCGACGTTGTAAAAAAAATGTAAAAAAAAGGGAAAGGAAAAAGTTAGCGATGGACTCCCTATTGTGAATATCGGGCTGATTCTTACGACAGTAGAAGACAATTAAAGGAATAAAAGAGAAAATCTTCAAAAGAAGGAGTCAAAACTTAAGGAGCCCTGTAAAAGCCTCGTTTGCGGTTAGCACTGAAGTGTAACTATACTCAATCAAACCTGTATTGAGCGGACACCCTCTGAACCCTTACTAGTTCAAAACGATTTACCACAACGTTTCTAACACTGCCAACGCTTTGGATAAATAACATAATCAGCCCTTCAAGGTTAAAAATTAGTTTGACGCCTTTCCCAATGTGATTTTTTGCCAGGATTCTCCAAACCATTCAAAATGCGGAATTAATGATCAGCTCACGTAGTAGTAAAACTAACTTATTTAATCCGATTTAACTAAAATACAATACAAACGATTCTAATCTAATTTTTTCCCTTCTTCATGCAAGTGTCAAACCCCATCAAATACAGCTTTAGAGAGCGAGTTTCCCTGCACGCGGCCACAGTTAGACCACTGAGCAGGTTACAGTTATATCACTCGACGAGGGTATCCATGTGATTACAATCCATATGGTTGGTTAATTCAAATCTCTAAAGCTCTGGCCGCATACAAGGAAATGGGAACCTCATCACCTTTTTTATTGAAAATGGCCTCTGACGATCGGGTATTTTCTCCTCCTAAGGTTCATTGGAGCAAAACTAGACGCTCTAAGAGCGTTTAGTCGGGCTTCGTAGCGCAAGATCAAGTTATACTTTACAAGTAAGCTTATTGAGCACAATATTAACAAATAAAAGAATCAGGATATTTCAACACAATAGTTACCCTCAAATATTACTATTCAATTTGATTGGTTGAGTATCCTCTTTATCCAAATGAATAATTGCATGTCGTTTGCTTCATCTTCTAAATTCTGTTTTCGACGATTCTTGATTTTTTTTTTACATTTGAGGTGGTCGTCTCAGCATCATTTTTTTTTGAGCCAGTAGTCGTGTTTTTAGCAGTGTTGTCGTAGTTTGAGCTCATGGCTAATTTGTTATCTTGTGAGAACGAGCCTGAACTTTGCCTATTTGTCAGGTTTTCAAGCAATATAATTTGTGGAACGACCCGTTCCGAAGACGATCGACATCTTTGTATGTAAGATGAACCAAGAATTTCTTCACAAACCACAACATTCTGTAAATTATGTTGTTCAAGAAGAGCGAGTACGTACTAACACAAGGTGTTGCACTCTCATCCCCAGTTACCACTCACTCTACGCATGGAACGCCTGGGACCATGACCCCCCTTTTAGCGACAAACAACGGCTTGCATTTTATGACTCGGGCTTTCCTACGGAAGCCCGAGTAATAAAGTCCACTTACAAACCTCATGGTCAAGAAGTACTTATCTTTACCGGCAGATTCGTGTCCATGTTATGCTATTTTCTAAACTGAGCTTTGTGTGCTACCTTACATTAATGGTGTTGCAGGCTCAAATAAGAATAAAATGAACCGTCGCGTACACGAGTGGGTGATGTAGCAGCTGTCGTAAGGTCTCACATGAGTGGCTCGATACCCTTAGAGTGAACAATACAACAAACAACAGAAACAATGCTCCTAGACCTAAAACAATAACAGCTGCTACAATGACCAAACAATAGCAGCTTACGAGAGCTGCTACACTTCTGACACGAGTTTTGTTCAAAACATCAATAAAGTGCTAACTTATTTTAACAACATTTTTAACTGCAGTAGTTCTCTTTCAGTAGAAGCTTTTATTTATAACATCTTTCACTTGGATTAACATACAGGTGGTGTGTGTTTATGACCGCAAAGCATGCCGGAATACGTTCATAGTGGTTTTTACCATGACAGCTGATATCCTTCTTGTTTCTACCGGGTTAGAATAATTCTCACATGAACCGATGGAGGTGAAAGATAGATTACGCGGCATGCAACTTGTAATTCCATCAGCCAAAGTAAAGTAAAGTAAAACAAAGGCTTTATTTTCAGGACGGTGGCACTTAACAGTCAACAAATTTGTCAAACTGGGCAATCTAATTCCTAATCCTAAAAGCTAGCTTAAGTATTTACAATGTTAAAAACACGTCTAAAAATTAAATTTGCTGAATCGTATTTAAAATCCAAAACAGTGAAAGCAAGAGACTAGGAGTAACAAAAAGCCACGTGTTAAACGAGTAGAGGCATAACGAAGATTTTTGTTCATTTAAAACGTGTTGTATAGAGCACATTTAAAAGCGGAAACTGAATTTATTGTATGACATTTCGCGTCGATCGATGCTGTTCCAGACACTTACAGCTGTATTGTTCTAACCGCAGAAGAATTGCTTCCTTCCGTTTTGCGCTTATAAAAGTGGACACACCATATTTAACGTTGAGAACTGCTTCGCTCTTTTGTGGAATTCGGGCAACTAGGTGAACAATAGAACCGGCTGACACATTTCAAAGCTAGAAAGGGTCTTCTGAAAAAATGTGCCAGTTTAAGGCGTTGAAAGAGACACCACGGCTGCATGACAATCTGCCAGCATGGGAAATGATGCTGGAAGCTCTCTTTTGACGTTTCAGGACTCTATCGACAATGATCGACGTTTTTCGAACTTTAATCTAACTATCTCATAGAGTATTACCATTTATTTTAAAATTTAGCTTTATTTACATCAGTGAAATAGATTTCTCTCTGTAGTTGCTTCGACTAAGATGCTATAAGAGTACGAGTCTTTTTAACTTAAGTTAGTGAAAACAGGTAATTGTTATGTTTTCCTTTAAAATGGAAATTCCGTGTGAGCTGTCAAATGGACTAAGTCTTAATAGCCTACAGACAAAGCTGCCGCAGAAACATTAACTCTTGTGTGCGTTTATAGCCGTTGTTTGCCTTACTTATGCTAAATTGCTATAACCAGCTTGTTTGCTAAGCGATACCCACGTTTTTTTTTTGTTTTGGTTTTTTTTTTTTATTAGAAGGGCACATTCGCAACTTTTATCGCTGATTGATAAATACATACATCAGTCCATTTTGAACACACAGCATTCTGCAAGTTCAAGGCCTTATTTTAACAGTTTAACTCCCGCAAAAAATCTAAGCCAGACCTAACAAGGGAAGCTGTTTTTTTAAAGAAACCTGAAAATTAATTCAAGAGCCGTCCATCACAGTAAACGGTTTCTATTATAGAATTCGGACTGCTTGGCTCCCCTTCATATATATCGGCCAGTTTGTCATATTTTATACGTAAACTATTATTCCACGTCTAATTAATTGCCATGGATCCAGCTATAAACTAATCTTGCCACATTTCCATTGAAAAGCGCTTTTATTAAGCTATGACATTTTAAGCCGGCCTTTAGCTTAATTCGAATTTCTCCTTTTCATTTCTAAGTTCCCTTGGTCATAAATGTAGAAGAGGTTTATAGTTCCCAGAGTCTTCGAAAAGAGTAATTTTTTAAATATTACTTCCACCCGCCAGTAAAATTGATTTTTCGACCGGTTTAAACTTAGAATTATAATTAGATTCGCTGTTATTCATATTAAAAAGGTACCGAAATATACTGAACAGGTGCCTGCAACAGGCTGTGGAAAGCGTATTTGGACTGCCAAAAGTGACTCAGCTAAAGCTAGATCAGGGTGGATCTCTTTTCACAGTAACTGAAGGAAGTTTTACTTTTACGATATAAAATGAACGAAAGCAACGTCAGTGCTTCTTATCTCACCACTTCCCAAGACAAAGTATTTGCCTCATTCTACTCGTTTATCGTGTTTTTCGGAGTCGTAGGAAACAGCATTGTAATCACCATCGTGCGCAAAACACCGTCAATGCACACAACAACAAACTATCTGTTGACGAACTTAGCTGTGGCGGATTTGGTAACTTTGCTTCTTTGTCCTGGCGTCTACGACTTCACTTTGCAGAATATTCGATTGAGCACCACGGCAGGAGACGTCTTCTGCAAGATCTTGGCTGGAAACGCGATCGTTTGCATTTCGTTCGACGCGTCGGTGCTGACCCTGTGTGTAATTGCAGTGGAACGCTACATTGGCATTGTTAAACCGTTTAACCGCACCGGACATCTCACGAGAAAAACACTGTGCTTTGCTATTACTGCTATTTGGCTGATGGCGATTATTTCAAGTTTTCCAGATAGCTTATGGACGGAGTTCAATAGCGAGAAAGTTCTTTCCCCGTCGACGTACCCATGCATCCGTCCATGGACTGTAAAGCACCAGCCGTCGAAAGTTAAAAGTTACATCATAAGCCATTCTGTCGTTGTAATCGTCCTTCCTTCCATTTTAATTTCGTTTTGTTATATTTCTATTTTCGCTGAGCTGAAGTCGCGTTCAAGTAAACCGGACGAGAACGAAAAAAGCAAAAAGGATATGGAAAGACTTTTAAGACTTTTAGTTTTGTTAGCAGTAGCATTTTGCATACTCTGCCTGCCTTTCGCAGGGTTCTTTTTATATGTTGCCGCACTCAGCCCTGGTCAGGTTAAACAGCGCTTCGCATCTTTGTTTCTTGTTCATAGAATTGTTCGCTTTTTAATATTTTCCAACTCATTTATTAATCCAATGTTATACGCTGCACAAAGCACTAACTATAGAGAGGTGCTGCAACAAAAACTCTGTTGTAAAACTAACATAGGCGACACAGGAAGGGGTAAAACCCGCGCAGAGAATCCCAAGAAGGCACAAGAACACGCTGTGTAAGAACACAATACTCACGCAGCTGTGTGCTAAATATAGTCTGCATGGTTAAAAAGTCACTGACATTGTTGCGTAGAGGACAGCACAGCAAAAAAGAAATAAAATCTTTTTTGTGTATAGATTTTCACCATGTAAGACATTAGAAAAACGTTCTCGTAGATAGAAGAAATACACCCGTTAACTTTAGGATCGAGACTTTAAATAAACCGAGATGCGTTCATGCTCACTCAAAGGAACCTCCATTTTCGTATCAAATTTTAAATTGAAATTAATATTTTAGCAAGTAACTTTATTCAGTATCAAGGAAGCCCATTCACCAACAACGAGGCTGGTATCCGTACGGGCCCTGGGAAATAAAGATACAATATACTACTCTTTCTATGAGTTTACCGGCGCAATAAACCACGCGGGATATTGGGAGAACACGAGAAAAGCCTGTAAATATGAGCCGTTAGGCGAGTGATTTACAAGCTTTTTGAGTGCTCTTCCAACATCACAAGTGGTTTATTGCGCCACTGTAAACCCATAGCAAGAGTGGTCTATTGCTTTTATGACTGAAATAACTATGGAAAACGTTTGTCAAAGAGAGGAAAATTAATTGTACTTTCGTGATCAAGTTGCTTATTCTCATCAAATTCATTTTAAGCATGTAAACTTATATATCGCAACCAACTTCTGGTCCTTTTCTTCCTTGTAAATTTCCATGTATACTAAGTGAATGAAAGATATTCGCGTTATTGATATCTCAGCCAGCGAAATCCGTTTTTTGTCGCTAGTATTCTGAGTTCTAGTAGAGCTGTCAAGATCTTTGCTTTCGACCACGGCAAATCGTCTCTTCTTGCTGGACCCGTCTTCCTCCGTACTATTGTTTTCTTTAGTTGGTTTAGATTTTGGTTTATTTTGATTTTCGCCTCCAAACCTTTCCAAACCAAAACCCGACATTGGGTCGAAGTTGGAGAAATTTTCATGAACGGTACAACTTTTCTATGTGTTTACCGGTACAATATAACATAGGTTTTGCAACTCTATTGACCAATCAGAGCATGCGTAGTATGTAACTTATTAGATAAAAACTGAAATCATAAACTTAAGGACAATTTAATAAAGTTAAAGGCATAAATTACAAAAAAAAACTCTAAAGAACATTTAAAAGACCCAAATGTGCAAATATGACGAGAAAAGTATAAATTTCTAAGGAATAAAAATGTTTGTGGTACTATTATAATTCTGGCTGTATATTTTCCGGACCCAGCGATCAAACCATAGGTAACCCAGGCTCACTGTGTGTGACACGTGACATAATATAGGAAAATATAGAGAACATATGAGGTGAAGTTTAGGTCTGAAAATTTGCTAGAAAATGGAAATAAAAATCGATGAAACTTACCATGTGGCGAGTTGTTGTTGTCCTTAATACGTACACGTAGTTTTGGGGAAAAGCAGTCTTCATCATCTTTCCTTCATAGTAAAATGGCAAGGTAGGAGACTGAAGCCAAAGTCGGGTTCCGATCGACTCAAAAGAAGCACGATTTTGTTCGCGAAAATCGAGTCCAGTCGCTAAATAAACACGCCAGGCTTGTGGAACATGAATTTCTCTAAACCACGAATCCCCTGAAGCATCTCCAGCTAGCAACGCGAGGCCACCAGGCTCCGTAGAACTTGTACGTTGACCTCAGGGGGGGCAGAAGACTCTACGACGCCTGGCACATTTTTTGTATATGAATCATCCAACAAAAAGTGACGTCACATCCGGTAAAAAGCGGCCGCGAGCGGGAAAAATTTTTTTGAATGCGGCATTGACGTTCTCCCGGTGAGTAAAATGGCGATATTTTGCAATCGGCTGTGAATTTCAAGGCTGTTTTCTGGCAAACTTGAGAGAAAAGAGTGTTCTTCTCAATCATTTCATTGGTTGAAAGAACATCTTTGCCAGTAATTTATAAACGAGTTGTTTTGTGTGTATGTTTTCTCATGAAATGTCTGCATTTCTCTGTCGCTGAATCGCACAGACGACGTTTGTTTCGTAAAAACCATGAGTTCAAGGTAAGAAACACTTATTTAAAATAGCCTATTCTATTAGGTAGGTGTTTTTATATGAGAAAGTTTCAATGAAAGTGTTCTAAATGAGTGAGAACCCCTTTAACAGAAAGCCGTTTTTCGAACGGTGCTAGGAATGTGAAGACTGTTTTAAACTCTACTGCTTGGAGACGTTGTGCAGCGGTACACAAAAACGAAGCGCTTCCTCTGCTTTCCCACTGATTGACTCTGAAATAGTACACCAAACCCAATTTTATCCTTTTTGAACCCGAATTAAATTATTTTTGCTTATGTTTCAATCGCATATATAGTGACTAAACCATGTTCTTTTCTTTCTACTAAAGGTCAAAGTGGACGGATGGAGACCCCTTGGAACCTAGAAGGAGGTCATCAAAAGACAAAGAAATGGAGGTGATCTCTCAAAACATTAAAGGAAAGTCAACTCTGCTTATAGGGGATTCCATCACAAAAAACATGGAAAGGTTTGCCCCCAGTTATCACCAATACTTTCCCGCTTCCACAGTGTTAAACGCAGGCATCGCGGGCGACACCGTGGAAGCAATCCTTTACAGAGTCGAGGTAATGGACATCCCCTCCTCTGTGTCTCATATTTCTCTCCTCTGTGGCACTAATAATTTATCTTCACATTCTCCTGCCACTATTTCTTCCACACTGAATGAAATTTTATTTTTACTGCGACGGAAGTGTCCAACTGCACATATCCATTTATTTCCAATTTTGCCACGATTCGATTACCTTCATACACACGTTGCTTCTACTAACTCTTGTATTTATTTTCAGGTTCAAGAATTCTTTTCAGAATTTGTTTATTTCCACGAACTTCCATCCACCCTGTATAACCAAAACTTGTACAGGGCTGATAAACTCCATCTTACCACAAAGGGCAATGACATTCTTGTCAGGTGGTTTCACCACTGCCTGACAACCTCTACCCCAACCAACCCAGAACCAACAAAACCCTTCATGCCCTCTCTGCAAGATGTTCCCTCTCTTACAGATTGGCCTCCCCTACCTGCCCCATCACAACCCTCCTACCCAACTATACCACCTCCACGCAGATACAGCACACATAGACCAACTCCCCCTGCACATACCCCTACCAGTCCCAAACAAGGTCCTAATCCCATCTCAGTACCTAGCCCTACCCAGCTGACTCCAAAATGCAGCCCTACCCAAACCATCTCCAATCTTCTACCAAAACCCAGCCCTGCAAAATGTACCTCTAGACCCGGCTGTACTAAACTGAGCTCTAAATGCAGCCCCAGCCAACCCAGATCCAAGATGAGCCCAAAATCCAAACCTACCCCACCAAGACATAAATTCCACCCTACCCAGCCAAAGCCAAGAACTAACCCTGCCCAACTCAATCAAAAATCTAGCCCTACCCAACCCAATCAAAACCCTTACCCTGACCAAACCAGGTCAAACCCAAGCCACACCCAACCCAGTAAGAAACCTAGCTCTTCCAAGCCCAGTGAGAAACCTTGTTCTACTCAACCCAGTCAAAAGCATTTCCAGAAATCTAGCCCTACCCAACCCAGGCAAAAGCCCAGCCACACTCAGCCCAGTGAAAAACCAAACCATACCCAACCCAGTCAAAACCCTAGCCATACATGTTCTCATCCCAGTAAAAAACCTAACTGTACCCAACCCAGACAAAACCCCAGCCCTATTCAGCACAGTGGAAAACCGAACCCTACCCAACCCAGTCAATACCCTAGCCATACATGTACTCATCCCAGTGAAAAACCGAACTGTACCCAACCCAGACAAAACCCCAGCCCTATTCAGCACAGTGAAAAATTGAACCCTACCCAAGCCAGTCAAAGCCCTAGCCATACTCAGCCCAGTGAAAAATCAAACCCTACCCAACCTGAACAAATGCCCACTCAACTCCACTCTGAAAGTGAGCCTGATGCTTCTGTGCTAAAAGAAGATGAAGAGCCCAAAGTCAGATCATCAGATGCCAGGCTGTCTTCCAAACAAAGAGTTCTGCAATTACCCAGCACTGCAACATTGTTTTTGTTATATTTACAGCTATGCTTTCCTTTTTTTCTTCTGGTTACTTTGGCACAGTGCAACATTGTCTTCCTTGCAATGATATTCCCTTTTCCAATCCTTATAACTACAGCCCTTTTTTCAGTTTGCTTTATAGACATGTCACACCCTGCAAATGATGGTCAAAACAACCATTGCAAAACAGATAAGGCTGAAGAAAAATCAAACAAACAAATCCAGGATAATAAACTGTCATCAAAAAGTAACGATGATCTAAATGAACAAATCATCTGTGACGAAGATTCAGAAGACATTTGCAGTTCTATTCTATCTTTCATGAAGGCGTTACTCTGCATTCTTATCCTTTACGAGTGTCAATTTAATTTCATTGAACACCAACCATTTGGTAGCTTACTATGCAGGGGAATTCTAGCAACTGTTTTGAGAGTTCAATGTTCATTGATTATTATTTCAATGCATGTGTTGCATGAGAAAATTGTTGGTTCCTTGGTAGGCATATATGAACAAGGAAACAATGAAGATGCTTTTCCAAAAGAAAAAACATGTTCAGCTTCCTTGTTAAACTTTCTCCATGTTATGCGTTTTAGAACACTTAAACATAAAAAACAAAGGTTGGTTCTGAACAAAAACTGGAAACATGTTTTGAACAGAATTTCAAATTTTAAAAAGAAATTTAGAAACCATTCCTGTTCCGTTAAGAACCATGAAACAAACATGAAGCAGTCAAACAAAAATGACAAGATAACAGTATGTTCATCAACAGAAGGTAATATAATTCAGTATCTTGTTTTCAGCTTGACTGTGATATCTTTACCAGGCTTAATTATACTTTATTTGGTTATTCCTAAAATTCAAATGTTCACTAAATTTCTGTACAACCTTTCAGATGATTGGCTAGAAAATGTGGTGTTATCTCATTCATATTTATTTTCCACACATCATTACCTTTACATGTCTTCTGTCATTTTTGGCAATATGGCTATTAACAGTTTTTGCACTGCAATTCTGTTGGAAACATTTCCTGCTTTAAGTGGTTCATACATATTATTAGTTTCAATCCATCCCATAGTACAAGAAATGGTACAGTTCTGCAGCTTTACAAGTCTCACATGTGTATATTTTATGCTCTTATATGTTGGAGAATATGGTTTGGTACTGTTAGTGTTTTTCTTTGGTTCTTTATTTCAGTTTACAAGTGAATCTCTTTCACTTTGTAACTTTTGGTCATTTAGTACTTTGTTGGGGATTTTTTCAATCTTTGAATATGTGCTTGTTGACTTGTTCAACATATTTTTATCTCTTCCTGGAAATTTACTGTGTTTTGTTTCACCATTTAAGCCTTATATGGTGCAAATTTTTGTCAAAGACTGGCATGGAAAAACTCATATATTTCGACTGCTACAAACTGCCACTGTATCTGATCTTGAAAAACAAATTTTAGTGAAATTCAAACTTTCTAGTAGTGAATATTGGTTAAGTGGTCCAGGAGGAAATAAAATGGCCAATCAAGACAAACTTGTTGATCTCACCACCGTGCATATTAGAGGAAGGTTGCTTGGTGGGATCAACAAGTGCTGCATTAAGGGGTGTACGGAGGATGCAGTATCACAAAGAAGACTACAATGCATGGCAGGGGTTTATGAACTGAAAATAGCACCTGAACATCTTTGTGAAGCAAATGATATCCCCTTGTTTGTCTGTAACCATCACTATTACTTGCAAAAAAAGCGTGGCCATAAACCAAAGCGATTATATTCAAGGGTCCTACATACTCCCAAAGTACCTTTCAAAACCAAGGACAAACCAGAAGCAAATGATTGTGTTTCTTTGCTTGGTGTGAAAACATGCACATCATGTAAAAAAGACATAGTTGTCACCAAGACAACACCATGTTCACATCACATTCTTAAAATGTGTTCAAAGTATTACATGTGTGCATGCAACTGCTTTGATCAGACGAGTAGTAGTGGTAAAATTCAAGAAATTAACAGTGACATGTACGACTGCCTTTCAGATACAGAAGACCTTTCAGCTAAATGTGATTTAGAGCAAAACTACATCTGCACTGAATGCAGTCCAGGGTACTTAAAAACAATCAAGCTAGAGAAGAGTAATTATCAAGGAGGTTTAGGTAGAGAATCAAAAAGTGAAAATGCACAAGAGACGTCACAGTCATCTGCTGAAACTGCCCATATTACATTTCCTTTTTCTGTTTTTTTTTTCTGGTGCTACCCACAACAGCAATAAAAGCATATTACATGATTATGAATATATTTCTAATATGTTCTTGTTACTGTCTAAAACACAGTTTTCTCCTTGGCAAGTCTATCTACAGCATGGAAAAACTGGTGCCATGCTACATTTTTACCTTGAATTGGGTTCGGAGTCTTTACCAACAAAGAAGTTAACACTATTCTGCCCATTTCTGTTTGGTGAACCTCACCAAGTTTCATTTTCAGTATATGTACTAGGAAAACAAGTTGACAAAGGTATTCTCCCTGATGACTATTTAAACAAAATAAGTTATCTTCTTGATACCCTTTTCTCATTGCAGCTTTGTCTTGGTATTTATGATGAAAAGTTGCTCAAATCTATCAAAGTGAGACAGGAAAATAATGATTCTGGAAATGACTGCAACAAAGCTTATGAAATAGACTCAAAATTTGTGCTTTCTAATCGCTATGGGAAGCAGATAAGTGAAACTGTAAGAAGTATCAACCCACAAAGACCATGCAAGAGGTTTCTAGAATTTCCATGTTATGCAGAAAGGTGTTTGAACTGCACAGTTTTGTTACAAAATACAAACATATTTCATGAACATCACATGTCTTCTGCTAAATGCAGTTCTGAGTCACATACTGCACTATCTAAACTTAGCTTTGCCGAGCTGCTTGCAAGATACAAAAATTTGAAAAAGTCATGTGACTACTGGAAATCAAGAACTAGATACTACATGTACATGAACAAAAAAAAAATTAAGCCCCCAGTTAATTTTAACATGTGTTCAACAGAGCTAGGTGGACTTATAGATACAGCTGTTAAGGACAATATGTTAACAGAAAATTCTGTCTTATATTTGTTATTGTTGGATACTGTGATTGGATTGCAAAAGCAGGAAAAAGAGTTTATGAAAAGTAGCAAAATGACCACAAACAAAAAAAAGCCAAGAGCAAAAGGAATGAGATATCATCCTTTGGTGATTAAGTGGTGTTGCTCTTTAGCTAGCAAATGTAAGGAAAAAGGTTATGAAAGCATTCGGAACATACTTCCACTGCCTCATTGGCAAACTATTAAGCAATACAGACAGACCAGTTCTTCATCAGAACCAATAAACCAAGAAAACTTGCGACAAATGGTACAAGAAATGGAAAGGCAAAATTGTAAAGGAATTGGTGGCATCCACTGGGATGAAATGATTATTCAAGAAGGCATTGTAGTTTGTAAAAGAACAGGAGAACTAGTTGGTTTTGAGAATCTTGACATTCCAAGGGAATTAAGTAAAGATTGACAATGGACAGATGTATTATTCATTTGGAAGATCTGCTTCAATAATTGGAATTTTTTTTCGACTGATGGAAAATAGTGATGAGTCTTTTACCTTAAACTTTAGAATTACAGAGAAAACATCTACACTCTGTTCTTTACAACCCCAGAAACACTCAAGCCAGCGAATTAAGCACCATGTTATTTTCCCACTGACTGATGATGATATATTGCAAGAACATGCATCACCTGACCACACATACAAAATTAACTTGGTTGTTGAGCATTTGCTAACAAGAAAAAATCAGTTGCTACCATCAGGTAGGTGTGGCAATGTTATTTCTGACACTAATGCCCCAGATTCATGTTCATGCATATCTGAGATTACAGCCAAAACAGCTAAGTTTTGTGATGGGACGAAAAGAGTAACATCAGAGGCAACAAGTAATCCCAAATTTTTTTTTGTCACACGAAATACTTCCAGTACATACATTCCAAATGTTGATGAAAATATCCACATTGCAAATACTAAATACAAACTGACTGGAATTGTGTATTTTAATGGAATTCACTACTGGTGTGAAGTTATCTCTACACAAATAGGCTACAAAAATGGCTGGTACTTTTATGATGGCATGATGAATGGAGGTAGAGCTACTTATGTTGGTGACACTGTTCAGTCTATACAAAAACAATACATTCACATTCTTCTTTATGAACAGTGCACCACCCATGCAAATGAATATGGCAAGACACTTTCATATGAAAAAGACAAACTGAATTCCATAATTTCATTCTACAAGCACATGCTAAATCTATCAGACAATAAGGTTAAGATCAAGAATTTGAAAGAAATTCTTAGACACGAGGCTATTTCATTTGAAAACAATGCAAGACTAGATGAGTTGAAAACACTAGTTTTAAATATCCCAGATGGTAGGGCACAAAATACTTCACCCATGCCAAACAGTGTTCCTGACATAGGTATGACAACACCTCCAAGTGTTAAGGACATGCCATCTGTTAAGCGCATGTCTGGATCGCCGAAAAAAACAACAGATTACACACCTGAACGCCATGCCCCAAAGAAGTTAAAGACATTTTTTTCACCATTGAAAAAATCTTTTGTTAAGAAAAAAATTACAAAATGTATTAAGACATTTAAAGATCTTGTACACAGAGTTACAGGTCCTGATGACACTGCTCATAGTTCATCGGAAGATGAATCAGACCAATGTCAGTTTAACACTGTGCAAGATTCTAACCCTTTCTTTAAATACCTTGAGGATCCTCTACCAGAGGAAATTCAGGACTCTAAATCAAATAGCTATCTGGCTAAGAGCTTTAGCTCTGAGCTTCCATTTCAAATGGTTGCTACTGAGGAATTATGGGAGTTTAGAGAGTTTGACCGTTTAATAACACCAAAGGTTGAAGATGGTGGAGCAAGACTTGAGCAGATCAGGCGGTATGTCCTTAAATTTGGCATTGAATCACCACTGATACTTGCATTCAACCAGAAAAATGGGAAAGTATATTTAGCTGAAGGAAATCACAGGCTTGCTGTTGCAATGAGTGAAGGAATACCCTATCTCCCAGTACATGTTACTTCACAATGGCTTGAACCCAATGAATCAGGAAACTATAAAATCATGGCAAATCACTTAGAGATATCAAACATAAGTGAGGAATTACTTCCCCAGCATTTTGGACTTAAAGTAAAATCAACTTTATGTGAGTGAATTTAATACTGCAATACCCCATTTCCTCTATGAGACACATGTGCAGGGGAATCATGATATGCGATGTCTCAAAAGATGTGCATATGATAATACAACAATTATGATTCCCTGTGGGCAAGTCTCATAGGGGGAATTGCCCATTGGAAAGCATTGCTTTACAAAACAGGGAACCTGTTCTGGAAACTGAAAACTAATAGGGTAGTCATCAAAATCAATTTTCAGTTACCATTAAATTTAACCATAGCCAGTGAACAATGAACCAATCAGAAGCCTTATTCACTGTCTTCATTTGCAGAGTGACTTGAAATTGCCATATTTCCAGTCCAGTTTGCATTCTGCAATAAATGCCTAAGCATACCAAAAAAGGTATGATTACACATTATTACAAGACATGATGAAATCTACAGAGAGTGTGAAACTGCTATCACTGGGCAGGAATAATGTGGTTAGCTTGATGCAGGCCGGGTTCTGAAAAAAATAAGTGAGAATATTTTCCTCCTTTTCACCAAATCAACGAGTGCCACTTCCATCAGTTTTTGCTCTCCCAAAATTTCACACAGGAAAGAAGAGAAGTGAGAACAATGTAGGCACTGCTTGAATGTTTCTTCTGTGTTGACATTATTTCTACCTAAGATGAAATAAAAATTTGAAACCTTAATAAGCAGTTGCATAAGCCATATTATTATATGGCTAGCTCTGTGTGCAGGAAAGATGAAAGTTTAATAAGCAGTATTATTACATGCATATGGCTGTGTCTCACAAGCACTGAGAACTACCTAATTCACAAAATCGTTATTGACTGTGGTCTAGATTTCCCCATCTAGACCGGTTAAATTTTGCAGTGAACTTTCAAAATGAAATATAAAAATATTGACAAGTTTTTCTAGTGTCAAAAAGTCTGATGAGAAAAACAACATTTGGCAGATTTTAGTTCAGTTCACTGCCATTCACAAGCAAAATGTCAGCTAGTACAAACCAGTTACATTAAATAAATTAGTTTTGTCTTGTTTGCCACATAACAAACATCTTAACAGAGCTTAGTCGGTCTGTATGGGAGAATTCTGACCTTGGTCATGTGTACAAACATCACTGCATTCAGTCTGTACTCAACCTTGGTCAAGATTCTTCCATACAGACCTCCTGCTCGGTTAATAAGAGCTAAGCATAAGAATATTATTTTTGTTCCAGCTTCTTAGCAGTCCAGAATCTTAAATCCTTGACGTTGACTGGCTAATTGCGGGTGCTCCAGTAGTTCGGACTTTCCCATCCCAACCTTGGTTACAGACTGCTCTGATATTTTCCAACTTTAGCAGCTTCTCAAGCTTTTTATATGCCAAAAAACAATGTAAAATGCAAACAATCAACACAGTCAAACAAAACAGCAAATGAAACCATTTTCTATTTTTTTGTGAATGGGTGTCGCTTACATTTGAAGCTCATTACATTATTTCATGCTGTGCCCTTCTTTTTCATTGATATTATTTTTTGCCACATAACAGACATTTTAGGGCAAAAACCAACCTTGCTAAATGTGGTATTTCCCAACTCAGTGTCACATGTAAAATCAGCTCCCAAAATACTGCAAATAGTATCACTTTTGTGCCCGAAATGTCAAACACACGTGTGCCAGACTTGAACTGAAAACCTTGAATTAAAATTCAACACAAAAATTGCTTTCAGAGCAATACTGTAGAGAAAAAAAATAAACATCTGGTCGGTCTGTATTGGGAAAAACTGTGCCCTTGGTCTGGACTTTGGGCGCAGTTTTCTCAAATACCGACCTCCCGGCTGGCAAGTAACATAATCATATCTATTATATGGCTTGCTCTGTGAAAAGGCATGAGGAATGGAAATCTGTGTTGTGATTGGCTACCCAAGCAGCCAAGATATATGGGTTATTGACCAAGCGTGAGGTCAAGATGGCTGGGTATTAGCCAAGTTCTTTTTTTGCGTCTTTATGGACCGAAGAAATGGAAGAAGTTTGATCAAAATTGTAGCTAATTGAAGTATAGGCATTAGTAAATACATGTACTATTATTTTGAGTTTTTCTGTTAGGCTTTTGAGTAGTAGCCCTTTATCGAATGTGTTAGAGTTATGTCTATTTTTAATCTTTTTTCCCCTTGTTTGTAAGCACTTTTTTTCTACTTTGTGTATGTGTTTGAAGTTCAATATAAAAAAAATTAAATAAAAAAAATAAAAAAATAAATTAACACCCAAAAAATGAACAAGGCCAATATCCAGCAATCTTGAACGAAAAAGCTTGGTCAATAAAGGATTTATTATTTGGCTTTTGGGGACGCTTTTGGAGAAATTTTCTTCGCGGGACACAGCGGGTAGTCCCGAGTGGGCAAGATAGCTCCATCTTGCCCGCTCGGGTAGCCAATCACAGCACGCGATTTGGTTCATCTTGCCCGCTCGCTGAACTAGCCGAATGATAAAGGGCTGTATTGCCCTCTCAGAATAATCCAGTGTGTCTTACAAGAAAATAGTGTACTTTTCACATGTAATAAATCCTTTCTTTACCAAGCTTGTTAAGTCAAGGTGGCTGGATATTGACCTCATGGACTATGGCTTTTCCTCAGTCCATAAACATGCAACTAAAGAATTTATCCAGCCACCTTGACCAAGCTTGGTTAATAGCCCATGTCGAGTAGCTGAAAGAATCCTATTTGTTTCATAATTACCTAGTATAAATCAACAAATTGTATAGCAATAAGTACAGCAACCGGAGATATTTTGTGGTCAAAAAAATTGCAATTCAATAATGCTTTTATCAATGACAAGATTTCGAGAGATAACATTTTTTTCAACACTTTACAGTAATAAATTAGAGCAAATTGTTATGAGTAT
Organism: Micromussa lordhowensis; assembly: GCA_964020085.1. Classification (NCBI taxonomy): domain Eukaryota; kingdom Metazoa; phylum Cnidaria; class Anthozoa; order Scleractinia; family Lobophylliidae; genus Micromussa; species Micromussa lordhowensis. The sequence goes on from OZ026597.1 coordinate 31,229,490, forward strand.
ACCTTTACAAACATGAGGCACAAGTAACTGTCTGTATTCTTGGCTGTATGCTGGGGCAGTAGACAAAAATCTGATGGGAGAATTACATCACCAAATGATTCAGCAGGACTAAAGACAGCGTGAATCGATATAGCGAAGACAGAGATATGCGGTAACACATGTGCAGTATTAACTATGAAGTACAGTTATGTGAGTTACATGATCAAGAACTAACATGTTTGACAGCTACTGACACCAGCAGGACAACTCTTAATTTGATTGATTACTTATTAAGTTTTACTGTTACCAAATGATGACAGTTCTGCAAGGATGTGTGCAGCAAATGTTTAACACATACTTCAGCTAATGTTGGTCAATATTAACATTGCCGTTCTACGAGTTCCATCTTGGTGGGTAATTGGCTACAGGTATGTTGCTAAGGCTCCTCATCAAGACAAGAGCAGAAGTTCAACATCTTTGCTAACATGCCGAACAACCCAAAACTACCATGCAGTTGACAATACTAATATCAACCATCATCTCTTCACAAGTTAATTAACTGTGTTACATTACATGTATCGGTGCTCATGGCTAACTGTACAGTGTACTGAGTGGAAATATTGAAAACCTTTTATTAACATCTCTCAAATAACCATAACCTATTGGCTAACAAAACGTTCATCAGCACCACAGTGGAAAATGTCGTTCACAAACAACATCTTTTCACGTTATACATAACATGACTGATGTCCACTAAATGTTCACTGGCAGCCATCAGTGAGTTACTAATATCTGTGACAGCCAACATGTCTTTCTAATCTTCATGATGTTGCATATTAACACAGAACATTGTTCATGGATAAAGAAATGTCATGAACTACAATAACATGTAAGTGAACAGTGGAAAATAAGGTCCATAACCACAATTCAGCTGCCCTAGCCTAAAGTTAAAGTGTATGGCTAACAAAACACTCGCGAGTGTCACAACAATGGCAAATGTTACTAACAGCCAACAACAGGTACATTAAGTTGCCACATAATTCATAATGACAAGATTAACAACAGTTATTGTGTACAGCAGTTGAACAGTGGAAATATTGATAATGACCATCTCTTAACTTCCTACCCTGCATATCTTCATACATGTAACGTTGTTGATGGCTGACTCTCGACTATAACTTAACTCTAACTACAAGCATCAACTGTCTAACCAGTGAAAAATGAAAAAGGTGATATCTCTTCCTTACCTGCATGTTCTTGACTTTAATGGCCAACAACATTATCAACAGAAAACACTGAAACATCATAACAATCTTTGGAAACAGGATACTGAAGTCAACAATATTTTGATTTCAATCCAGTTGTTTTATCAGCTGTCTCCAACAAAAACAGTAGCACTTGATCAAACTCAGTTACAATTTTGTAGCATGGAAACAGTAATTTCTAATTTGTACAAGATCTGCTCATGGATACCACGCCACAGTACCTGACAAAAAATAATTTTAATTGATACATTTACATTTTAAAGAGATGCTGCATATTAGTTGACATTATAAAGGTTGCCAGGAATAATGGTGCTTGGGAATTCCTTTGCATTCAAAAAAAAAAACAATAACAAAATGAAAGAGCTCTTTAGCATTTACATTATTACAAAATTTGCCCATTTCAGAAGATGTAATGTTCTCTCGGGAAGTGTTCCTTTATCTGTGTGAAAATGATTCAATACGTTCATTTCCACGTATGAATACATGACATGTATGTTTGAATTTGAGGGGAATAATTCTCAAGGGTAACATTATGTGGCCTGAAATGAAAGAACAAAAACACAAACAAACAAGCAAAGCCAAAGAGGGCTATTTATCTATATTAAGGAAGACATTTTTGGAATTTGTCTTTTCATTCAAAATGGTTTACAATAACCATGGGAAATGTCACAGAGGACATCAAAATTTGGTCCCTACATATGGATTGGAAATCACAGAGAAGTTACATGTCAAGTTTCCTTGCATGTATACACAAGAGTTTCCTTGCATGTA